>OU015745.1:56468695-56480523 GCA_907169655.1 Acomys percivali | reverse complement strand
AGACTTCTGTGGACACACCCTCTTGGGAGACTTCTGTGGACACACCCTCTTGGGGAGACTTCTGTGGACACACCCTCTTGGGCTCTGCTGACCCTTCTTTAATTATTTTTCTTTCTGTTCTATCTTTATGGCTATCAAACTTTTCATCATTCTGTTTTGATTTCCTTCAATGAATTTTCTGTTTCAGTTACTGTAGTTTTTAGCTCTAGAAGACAGTTTTTCCTCTATCTTTCTCTCTCTCTCTATTGGTAAATGCTTTTTGCTCACACACTATTGTCTTTATGTTTTCAACAACCTCCCCATAGTTCTATGAACATCTCTGGAACACTTCTTTTAAAGCTTGAACACATGTGACTGATATCAGGCCTTTCAGAAGTAGCTTCTATTGAATTTGTTCCCACTAGGATCAAGCTCTTGTTTTTCCATACCTTAACAGTTTCTGAAATTAGATATTTGACCTAACAATGGTAACTGCGAATGCTGATTTTTCATGTTGCTAAAGTTGGCAATTTTTCATTACTATTCTATTTATTTATTTGATTTCTTTGAGACAATGTTTCTCTATGTAGCCTTGGCTGTTCTAGACTCACTTTGTAGACCATGCTGGCCTCAAACTCACAGACATCTGCTTGCCTCTGCCTACTAGAGTGCTGGGATTTAAAGGCCTGCACCACCATCCCTAGCACTTTAACATTCTTGATAATTGCTTTTGTTTTGCTAATTTTGGGGTCAAGACTTACCTGGTATGTAATGTCAGACCTCTGTCTTATCCAGTCTGTGCTTCTTCTGGAGCACCTGCTCACTTTCTCCCCACTACACAGCTACATGTAAATGGCCTCTTCTTCAATGTTTGGCTGTAACATCAATGTCTTTTAGCTTATTTCTCACCCAGCTTCTAATTCTTGCTTCCTGCATATGGATAAAGATGTGCTCACAGCTGAAATCATTTCTTTAATGTTTGCTTCCAAAGGTGGGGGGAAGATGAACTGAACATACCAATCTATTAAATCTTATAGAAACATCACTGCAGAAGATGAAGAGGAGCTTATAAGAACGGCCACAGCCTCTTTCTCTGAGTCTCTGCATCAGAGCATAACACTACGATAACAGGGCCTTTTTGTCTGCTCTGGCTCCAAACAGCTATGTGCACACTGCTATGAGAACAAGCTTATGGCGGCCTGCGTTTGACTGAGAACTGGAGATGGAAGTTGCTAGTATGCTAAGCAGAAACTGATGAAAATCAACTGGAGTGTTCAGCTGGGGCCTTTAAACATCAGACAGACTGCAAAGCTCAAAAGCACGCCAGACAGATTTTCTGGTAGCAACTACTTTTAAGTGAGGAGACAGATTGCTGTTGCTTACTACACCATCTAAATGTGTTTGTATAACATGACCTGAAAATTGTGTGTTGCAGTGGTCTGAATATGAAATGAAACCAAAGGCTCATGTATTTGAACAATTAGTCCCCAGTTAATGGTGTTGTTTGGGGCACTTGTGGAATGTGTAGGAAGTAGAGCCTTGCAGAAGACAGAACAGCTGGTACATCCCTGGGGGTACACTGAGTTTATAGCCTCATCCAACTTCTAGTTCTTGTGATCTCTTAGCATCCTGTTGCTACAGTCACACCTTCTTCCCCCTTAAGGACAGCTAGCCCTATGAATAGAGTCTTTCTTAAGTTGCTTCTGCTCATAGTTATCATACAACAGAAATGAAACTGAGATATATAGATTAGTAATTTATCAAATGAATTGAAAACTGTTATTTACACAAAAATCAGGAGGTAGATGCTTAGAGTAGCACAGTTTATGATTGCCAAAGTTTGGCAATAACTACAATGCCCTTAAACTTTTATATTTAAGCAATGGATTATTATTTAGTGCTAAAAGAAATGGGTTATCAAGCCATGAAAAACCATGGTGGAACCTTACATGCATATTACTGAATGGAAGAAATCTATCTTCAGAGGCTGTGTGCCAAATGCTTCCAACTCTATGACATTCTGGACAAGGGATATGGAAAAGCATGCACAGGTGAAAGACCGAGAACCCCCAGAAAGCAAACTGTTCTCCATGACATGACAATGGAAGACACATGTTGTTATGCATTTATCCTAACTCACAGAATCTGTAACATCAAGAATGACCCCAAATGTCAAATATGGACTTTCAGGTGGTGAGGATGTGTGGGTGCGCTAATTACAATAACCATTAATTTGCCGTAGAGTATTAACAGTGGAGGAGGCTCAGTATGGAGAGGCAGAAAGTGTGTAGAAACTTTCTGTGCTACCCAATAGATTTTGCTTCTAATCTATAACTCCTTGAAACAATAAAGTCTACTATTTTTTTTAACAATAGAGGAAAGTAAAGATTAACTATAATTCACCCTCAGTGTTTCTTTGCAGGAAATATGATTAAAATTGATAGGAAAATTCCAAACCAGTGCTCCAAATAGATTTTAAGAATGAGTGCTCAACTTTTGCTCCAAACAGTAACTGTGTCCTAGGACAGTCAGACATGTCCTTTTAGCTAATAGCAATTAAGCCATATAAGCTAGACAGAGCCACAGCATGAAGGGCCTTCATGTGGGTACTTAATCAGCATACTTCAGGTGGCCAAGCTGCATGCAGTATACAAAGAAAGCAAGAGGCCAGGGACTTCAGTGACTACTATTACCAGAAGATACCTTCACTCTGGGACAGAGACCATCTCAACAAGCACCATTCAGAAAAATGGAGATGCCAACTTCATGGCTTATGTAATATAATCACTAAAAAATTAAGGATATTAGTAGATTAGCACTCATAAAACAAACTAGGAAACTATTTTGTCTCAAGACATAATGGAAGGAAATTTAAGTTACTTCCAGGCAACTGGAACATGAATAGAGACTAAGTGCTATCCTTTCCCTAAGGAGACACCACTGAAGTTGCCTTTGTGACTTTTGTATTGGCCCAGTCTTATAAGGGAAGATGGATTAAGGAAAGCTGTGGCCACCCATGTCCTATTACATGGTGCTGGATTTGCTCTTAATATTCCATAGACAAAAAACAGTCAAGATTACTGGCAATGTCCTAGGTCTTAAACTTACAACCCTGAAATCTGAAAAGATGAAAGGAGCACTTGTAATTGCTGGGAACTTCCAACAGATGAAAAACTGAGGCCAAGAAGGTTAAGTCAGTGAAACCATTAAAACCCAACCCCTCTATTATTTCAGCATGTATCTTCCACCCTGAAATGTCCAAAGATAAATGTTCACATTACCTGTTCCTTTGTATTACATACTGTATATTCTTTCCCATTTACTTAGGTAACAATGAAAGCACAGAAACACATATATAGAGAAAATCATCATTTTCTTTTGCACTTTCTTAGTGTTTTATAATTTGATGAAATATGGGCAAATTTCACAACAGACCTTTCTAAAGTAGGGTGAAAAGAGGTCTTTCTAAATTAGTAATCAACAGCGCTTCTGTGTATAATCTTAGGAAAGTTGAAGGTCGGCCATGAAAAGGGTGGGCTTCCTGAGAGATGAGAGAGCCTGCATTTAAGTCGTAACTTTATATCCTTGATATTTTTTTTACTGTGCTCTTAAGGATTTAATCTTAGCCATGTGTTTGCTCAGGGCTGATTGTTTTGCTGTATGAATACGTTCCCAAACCCACGGCCCTCTAAAGTTTAACATTAAGAGCGGATTCCGTAGGCCATTTAACATAATAGTGAAACTAATTCTACAGAAAAGCACTAAATAGAAAGCCGAGCGCCTATTAATTTTGTCTAGTAGATATATTAGAATAAAAAAAATTAAAGCTACATTTTAAAATAAAGAATGAATCTTGTCAAGCTCAATGCATGTTATAAATTTCAAAATGAAATCTATTTTCAACATTGAGGTCTTATATGTTTTTCACATGGTGGTATTTTATACCTCCAAGATTTGCCAGCTGTGACTAGGCAGGTCTGAGTGTTCTCATTCATGCCTGGAAGCTATGGGCAACACTGGGTGAGACCCTAATGGTGACACACTCAAACAAAAATCAAGTGTGTAAACAATGAGCAGACAGTGAAGCAGGAGAGCAACCTAGGACAACTTCCAGGCTAACAGGAGGAGCTTCCGCATTGGCTGGGCTCAGAGCTGAGGTGAATGCTTGTGATAACTCACAACTCTTCTGGCCTAATTCCACTCATGATGACGTGACAAGTCCATAGAGTATGGAGACAGGACAACAGAAGCTTACTCCCACAGTCCCAGAAGCTGGCAGTCTTCACCATGCCCTGGCAGACTCAGAGGCCAGCAGGGCCTGCTCCGTGGTGCACACCACTCAATCACAAGATGAAAGGGCGAAGGAGCACCCTGGTGACCCTATGGGAAAGACTTTAACCCTAATGTGCCTATCTTGTCCTTATGTCCCAAATGCATGCTTGCGGTCCCGCCTTCTAATCTCTTTGAGTGAGAATTTTTATGAATTTTGAGATGGTGAACATTCGGACATGGCTGGCAGGTCTGTTCAATTCCTAGTAGAAGTAATTTCTCCCAGAATATGGACTGTAAACATGACCTGTTAGATCATGACAAAAGTATGCACTTTATTCTTCCATGTGCCCGTGGGAAAACTCATGTCACCTCTCCCCAGCCCTCCCTCTGTATGCTTTCCTAGATTCTTCTCTCTCCATCCTACTTTGCCTTTCTGTATATAACTTATTTTTTTCCATGAAAATTTTGAAAATAGAAATATCCTATGAGCATATACAGGGGGAGGTAATCCCCCTCAGGAACAGTCATAGGGGAGGGGAATAAGGGGAAAATGGGAGGGAGGGAAGAATGGGAGGATACAAGGGATGGGATAAGTATTGAGATGTAACAAAAATAAATTAATAAAAAATAAATAAAAATACATAAAATATGAAAAAAATTTAAAAAAAAAGAAATTGCTTTTGAAAACAACAGTGATGATTTTTTAATGACATATGCTTCTGGACAAAGGTCTTTGCCTTAGTTTTCAAGCCAAGTAACAACTTTGAGCTACAACTGCAAAGTATATTCCACAGGTAAATAATATAAAATAAATCATGACCGCTGAGAGTCTCAAGCTGTGCATCATACCTGCAATCCCAGCACTTGAGAGGCCACAGCAGGAAGAATGTCACTTTTAGGCCAGCCAAGGCTCACACAGAGGTCAAGATAGTGTGAGATAAACAGTAAAATCTTGTGGGAAGCAGAAGAAGGAAATAAAAGTATCAAAATTAGTATGATTTAAATATGAATGGTTTGGATATGGTTTTGTTGGACTCCTAACAGTGGGAGTGGGATATCTCTGACTCTTTTGTCTGCTCTTGGGACCTCTTTCCTCCTACTGTATCTTGTTATGCCATAATCAGTGGATATCCCTGGGGGCGAGGTGTGCTCTTTTCTGAAAGGAAACACAGGAGGAGTGGATCTGGGCTAGAGTGGATGGAGGGGAAACTATGTTTAGGATGTATTAAATAAGATAATAATAATGATGATGATGATGACAATGACGATGATAGTGATGGTGATGATGATGATGACAAAGGAAAAAAAAAGCTCCCCTCATGGGCAAAGCTGGACACCATAGAAATGACTAAGGTGGGCTCTACTTGGGATGCTCTCATGTTCAATGAGTACGTTTAAAAGAAATCAGCACAGCTCTTTCCAAGCTGAAGGCAGATGACACACTTCTTTGGCTTACATTTTATGGATATCTATCTTCATAATGTGGAAGTCCACAGACTCTTTACTCTAAATTCCAGCCCTTGCTAGCCAATCAAGTAAATTCTTGGATCCAGATATCACAGCTGTAAACGGCAAACTTGCTTAAATGTTATAGGAGTCAAATACGGCCTTGAGGTGATATAATAAAAGAACATATCTGGCCTTCAACCCCAGTTTCTGGAATAGAGTTTCAAAGCTCTGGAATTTTTCCAGTGATCGTAGTATCTTTTGCTATTCATAATCAGCTCCTTCTGACAGTGCTTGAGTTTATGTTCCCCCACCAATCTCCCTCTCTTCCTCCTCCTTCTTCTTCCTCCTCCTCCTCTTCTTCTTCTTTCTTCTTCCTCTTCTTCTTCCTCCTCCTCCTCCTTTCAAAGTAACCCATGGGGTATTCTTGGTGAGTTTGAAGTGGGGGGTTGACTATGTCAGAGAACCACTTGATTTTCCAACATGCTTTCAGTCCTTCCCCAGAGCTCCGAGAGAGAGGCCTGGGACTAGGACTAGAGGTTGAGTTCCCTCATGTGGGCACTCTTTTTTAAACACACGTGCCTATGCAGTGAAACCCACAGAGAAACTCTGGACACTGAGGCTCAGTATAGCTTCCTAGATATATTGATATGTTGAAGGAAGAGCTAGATCCCTAAGGTAAGGTCATGAAAGATGCACATTTCTCCTGTTGGCCTATTTCTAAGTACTGTAGCTTCTAAGAGGAAGCTATAATTCTAAGTAGGACAGAACTTTCAGTAAGTTCTAGGAGTTGTTAATCCCGGGAGAATTTCAAAGAAGCCCTGATATTGTGGTCAGCTGGAAGAAGTGCAGGTGGCTGAGGGAGGACTGATACTACCCCAGAGTCTGCACTAGGGCAGCCCAGCAGGAATCTCCTCAGTCTGTGGGGTCTCCATTAACCCTTGCTGCTGGATATAAATAGCACTGCATCATGAGCCACCCCGAAGCAATAAGAGAATTCTAGTCAGAACACAAATTCAGTCTAGACTAAGTACAGCACATTTGGATACTAACCTTGGGATTGTAGCCACACTTTTTCTAGCAAAAGCAATATAAAAGCAAAAAGACTTGGAAACAAGCAGATATCAGCATTTCCTCCAATGAATCACAATGCTTAAAGACATTAAAAGTTTTACTGCCAGAGATCATTTTTGGGATTTTATAGGAAGAGGGCCCCTGTCTTTCCTAAAGGAACTCAACATTTTCTTATGCTTTCTAGTTTTCTTTCTTTGCTTTGTGGCATTGTTTTAGAATTGGTTGGGATTTATATTATCTAGAGAATTATAATGTCAGGTATTAAAATAATGATCCAACATCCATGTTAAATGCTCCAAGTGGAGCAATATCAGCATAAACACTGTCTGCCACTCTGCATTCATGGCTAATAAATTTCAGCAGTCAAGTGCTAGCATGAGAACACACAACTAGCACACGGCTCCATCTAGGACGACAGTTTACTTTTTCCTTTTTTTCTTCTTCTTACAAACAAATAAAGAACAACATAAAAACATAGACAAGATAAGAATCTCGGCCAGTGATCCAAATGCTGTGGGCTGGAGCTTTTAGTGAGGGAGGGGCCAGAGGTGGCTGAGCAGTGCAGGTACCCTGGAGAGGGGAGACATTAGCTCTCCAGACACTGCTGGAAGAGAGGCAACGGCACTTAGGAAGCATTTAGGGTTGAGGAAAAAGGTCCACAGCAATTTCTTCCTACGGCAGACTGGTCTTTTTTAAAGACAACCTTAAGTAGTAGGAAGCATAGGAGATGAATGAGCATTTCAAGTATTAAAGGCACTTCTGTCTTTAAAATGGTCCTTGTTGAAAAAGCCTTCAAAAATGCTTTTGTAGGGGAGAGTGGAGAACCTTGCCCTTCTTCCCGGTTAGTTGCTACATCTTGTTTCCATCCATTGACAGGAGACATCTGACAGAGAGTCCAGGGAGTCAGAGGGAAGGGCAGGCCTCAGGCAGTCTGACTGTTGGGAATAGGTAAAACAGAACACAACACTAAGGGAGCTGAATTCCACCCCCCCCCCCAAAAAAAAGTGCATTAGTCAGAGAGAAAAGGAAAGAGAGACAGAAAGAATGTTAGGTCATTACACAAATTTTATTGACACTTTAAAAAAGTTAAGAACTGTTTCTTTGTCCTTGGTGCCTTATAGAAGATCTTCCTGTTATTTAAAATCTAGCTCATAGGGTATCAAGTCTCTTCTTGGTACAGGGGGAGGTAATCCCCCTCAGGAACAGTCATAGGGGAGGGGAGTAAGGGGAAAATGGGAGGAAGGGAAGAATGGGAGGATACAAGGGATGGGATAACCATTGAGATGTAACAAGAATAAATTAGTAATAATAATTAAAAAACATTTTGCTATTAAAAATAGATATGAACAGGAAAATAAATAAATAAATAAATAAATAAATAAATAAATAAATAAATAAGTAAATAAATAAATAGGAAAAAAAAATCTAGCAGGCCGGCATCTCCATGTTGGACAATGAGAACACAACGGAGGACAACATCGCACTGACAGTCTCGGCACCTGCTCACTTTCTTTATTGTTCATGCAGTCAATCAACTCTAGAAACCATAGTTTCTATCATGATATGTCCAGAACATGCTCTTTCTCAAATGCCCTTCTTGATAAAACACTGTGCTTGCAGGCCTTGGAACCTCTGCAAGGAGCCTTTATCATTTGGGACACATTCACGCAGCATCCCTAATTGGAAAATAGGAAACCTGAAATTTGAATGTTTTTGGTTGCTAACATAACTCAGTGGAAGAGTGTACATGTGTCCTCACATGACAGCCATTGCCAAAAGTCTGCTGCATCGAAAATACTGCAGAAAGATCACTTTAGCTTCTCCAGAAGGTATACTCGAAACAAATCAATGTTGTGTTACAAGTATTATTTTAGTATAAGTTGTATCTCCGAGACCAGAGCTGTTTCAGATTTGGGTTTTGAAATATTTGCATATATATGATGAACTGTCTTGGGAGTGGGGACTAACAACATCAGTAACAACATTAGTTCCCACTCCCAAGACAGCTCATCATATATATGAAAAATTTCAAAACCCAAATCTGAAACAGCTCTGGTCTCTGAGATACAACTTATACTAAAATAATACTTGTTTATCTGAAATCCAAACTTAACCCAGATGGCATGTTGGCTTTAACTGATAACCCTACTCTTAAGAGGCTCTGCTTCTGGTCTAACACTCTCTTCTGCATTTTTCTCACTTGTTTTCACAGTGGACTTGAAAACAGACTACTATCGTGTTAATCTCACATTTAAAACAACAGTTCTCAGTGTCTAAAATCCAGTACCCAGTTCCTACTGTTTTACAAGATTTAGCAATGGCTAAGGCTTGCTTCACTCCTTCCAGCTACCTGCCTTCATTGTAAACATCTTATGATTACAATGAACTTGCCTACCACAGAATGCTTTTATTTCCTCACAGTGGTTCATACCACTGCCCATCAGGACTTTTCCTCAAACTACCTCCTCACAGGTAAATGGCTAACTCAGTCATCTAAGGCGCCTGCACATTCTATCCCAGCCCATTCAGGCAGAAGGACGAAAAGAGAAGGAGACTTAAAAATTTATAACTACTCATTGGTCAAACAAAGAAACAACACAGGTTCTGTATGCCAATCCAACCAGTGACCCTACTATAACTACTTCTTCTGACCAGGAAAACAGTAGAAAACAGTAACAAAATATAGGCCACCCATTACTATGAAATATTGTGGGCAGTACTCTAAAAATCCTACACAATGATTATGTCTGGAAATTTCACTTTTATAAATGAAAAAATTGTTAGCAATGATATTTTCTTAATATTTTATAACTACTTAGGAATATGAGAATGAAAGGCTAAGGTAGTTTAACACACACACACACACACACACACACACACACACACACACAAACAAAGAGAGGGACACAGAAACAGAGACAGAGATGGAGACAGAGACAGAGACAGAGACAGAGACATAAAAAGAAACAGTTTAAGAGAACCAGAAGGGAAGTATTTCTAACAGCAATGGCTGACTAGCCAGATGACGTAATGACATAGAAGACCTGAAATGAGGTTTTTAACTGCTGACACCTAGAACAGGTTCTTTTTAAAAGCTTTAATAAAATTCTACATCCATGTTTATCACACATAGATAAACACATTGCTTCAAATGGCATTGGTCCCTTGAAAAGCCATAGATGGGCTGTAATGTTACTGAAGCACTTGTCTGGCACACCCAGTTCCAAAAACCAAATGAAAAAACAAAACACCAAGAAAATGCAATGAATGTCTTATAGATTTGAGCAAGAGTCTATCAAGTTTCAATAATCAAAATTTATTTTTTGAAGATATAATATTTAAAATGGTTTTCTAGTTAGTACCCTATAAGAAAGACCAATCAAAATAAGTAACGATTAATGTAAGCCCTAACAACACTAAGTGAAGCTAAAGAAAACACACATAAATAAATTAAAAAACATAAAAAAGAAAAAGAAAACACACATAACATAAACTACCACATAACCCCTGGTCGACAATAGACCAGGGACACATCAAATATCCCTGGGTGACTGGTGTGCCCTGCATAAGGCAATTCTGGCCTGAGGAAAAAGTCACACACAGTGTGGTGGAAGGGCAATAAAACTAAGAAAGGGCACAGTTGCAGCATGGAGCAAGGCTGCACTGAAGTGGCCATGCTGTGTTCCTGGTCAGCACCCTGGCTAAGATGGCTGAGATGCACTACTGTTTTACTGTCATTTTAGTGAAAACTCTTGGCTGCTTTCCAACTAAGTTTGTAAATTTTTAAAGTAATAACTCAATTTATTTAATTAAAAAACAGTAAAGTGTTGAGAGATTGATTATCATTATATATTCTGCAAACTGTAAGACAATGTACTTTAGTCAACGCAGGACCAGAGTCAGGGTTAAGGAAGTAGCCACAATCATAATATGCCTGCTATCTCTTCTTGGAGATAAAATTTTGTGAAGTTTCTGGTATCTGACACTTCCCAAAGTAAAACATGTCTCAAATTTGAGAAAAAAAATAGGGAATAAAACTAGAAGAGTGTAACTGAGAAACGAAGAGAATGAAGTAAATAACATCAAGACTGGAGCGGCAACCTTTAAAAATCCTGTCCATCCCATTCAAATCATAAAGCGGGAAGACGGCCCTCTGGAGACGCTCAGTGGGGTAGAGAGCTCTGCGCTGCCACTGTCTGCCGGCCTCAGGAGGCCTTTCACTAGAACAAGGAAGAAAATATCTACACAGTTTCACAGAGGAACCAGCCACTACCTTCAGAGATCAGACGGTGATCACAAAGGCCCAACCAGGCACAATGTACAGGTCTGAGGAAAGGCTGCACATAAAAAGCTTACTGGGGAATTAAGACCCTTCATGCCGTGGACCTTTTGTTCTCATCATCACTAATATCCCCACAAGCAATCCAAGGTAACATCTGCCACCAGAAAAGGTACTCTGTCTGTGCTGGCCCATCTCTGGAAGGCAGCAGCGTGCTTGACAGTGATGTATGACGAGGTTAGAGCAGGACGATTCGTCTCCATTTTCCTGACAGGATGGCATCTCAGGCCATGCTGAGGGAGAGCAGGCTGCCTACCCCCACTGCTCAGGTTGGCAGCATCTACTATCAAGTGGCTGGGTGTCTGGCAGTAGACTCAGAGAAACAAAGAGGGCCTTATCTCCTGGAATTCAAGGAACTTCAGCCCAAAACCAAAATAACTGCTGAGTGGGCACTACTCAGTGACCCATGTCTGAGTCAGGCTTTGCCAGAGGGCACAGGGTCCATCACCCACAGTCAAAGAGAAGTGACATAGCCATTTTAATGGCAAAAAGGCCTTCTATTTGGGCTCACATAGCTAAGAAAGATAAACCATAAAAGTACTGCAGGAGCAAGCCATATGGGCATGGAAAGATAGCAGCAAACAAAGGCTTATGACAGGAACTCATGAGGCAGGTAAGAGCCAAACAGCCCAGGTTTCTAAAGAAGTGCCTGCAATGGCTGATTAATGTGAACACACACACACACACACACACACACACACACACACACACACACACA
>OU015745.1:56420070-56468685 GCA_907169655.1 Acomys percivali | reverse complement strand
ACACACACACACACACACACACACACACACACACACACGCACATGCGCGCATGAGGATTAATCTTAGATTTGAATTCTATACCAATGTATTAGAATTACACTTATTTTGTATCAATATACAAAATTCTATACCAAGGAATTAAAAATAACCTTATTTGTGAGTAGCAATTAAGGCCTTGAGTTGAGGAGTAGATTTAATAATCTCCCTTTTGTTCTGTCCTCCCTCTATATTTCTATACCCCCTTTCTTTCCTTTCTGTTCCTGTAGCCATACCTACAAAAGAACGAAAAAGAAAAGAGAGACTACTACTCTACTCTACTATGAGGTAGTACGCTCATCCAACTCAATTATAATACAAGGTTTACTTCCAATACCTTGAAAGTGGTACTGCAGCCTACTTAGGTTAATTAAGTAATACAAGCTATTTGTTAGTTGAACAAATCATGGTCATGTCAAATACTAGTCTAACTTTATCACAAGAACATATATGCTAGCTCTAACAGATAGATATGATTCTATAGATATATAAGGTAAAATACTTAAATACGGTCTTTAAAAGCCTCAGAGGCCTACAGAATATGGTATTTAAAGATGCTTTTGTTATTCTAAAGATTCTTTGACAAGACAAGTTAACTACTGGCAACACCCAGCCTACTTCAAAAAAGATGATGAGTATTAAAGAACCTCCTAATGGAGTTGGCTTCAAATGTGGCAAATGAGCCACTGGGCAAAATGTCCTCATTTCCACCACAGACAGAATTCTGCCTAAAAATGGCCAAGCTTAGATGCAGGCAAAGTCAACCACTGAACTCTGCCAAGAAAAGGTAAGCAAATCCTCAATAGTTCCTGCCTCACAAATATGTCTGTCAGATATATTAGGCTAGAAGGCTGAAGATGATGCTCCAACGTTATAGAGAGTGTTGGGTGACTTCAGGCAGTAAACTGTCTCAGTCATTTCTTAATTTTGGAAGTGGTGATCTGCACTTCCAGGTCACTGAGGTAATTAAGTTTTATTCCTTCTCAAGTCTCTGATGGGGTTGAAGACCAGATAGTTTAGTCTTACAATTAAGTTTATAGTTGGTTAGGAGTTAAGATGTTTTTAGATCATGATAGATGTTTTAAGTTAATTGAGATGAGATATGATAGACATTGATTTTCATTCAGAAATTTAGAAAGATAGTAAAGAGGTTTACTTCAAGTTTGCCATATACAAATAGCCAAATCACTATGAATGTAACATTTATATAATTCCTGATTGTCTCGTGGTTCTTCCTGCTATATGTAGTTTATTTTATTCATGTGTAGTAATGTGAGTGTATATGGTAAAAAAGAGTAAATTAAAAAAAAAAAAAAGATAAAGAAGACTCTCCACATTGTCTTCCTGGCCTGCAGACTAAGGGTTACTAAGATCAGAATGGTGATACAGAAGACTATGGAGCCCTTGCCTTTTTCCCAGAGTGAGCTGAAGCCCAGTTATACCAGGCACTGAGAACCAAAACAACAAGACGGATGAACGACACTAAGATAATCCAAGTGATATATGTATTTTGTGAGTTTCTTGTTCAGATACTCATATGCCAAAGTTTATAGAAAATAGTGGAATACAGTAATAATAGTTATGTAACAGGCACTTGGTTTCATTATTTGGTGTATTTGATGTTTCAAATCTTTTAAATAGTTTAGGAAGCTGAATATTACAACAGAAAAATGGGAAATAAAATAATACATAGACATATGCATAAAGAAATGTTCCTTTTAAAAAATCAACTCCAACAGATTCATATCTATTCACTTGATTTTGTATGAGGATATGCAGGAATTTGCATTTCCAGGTTCCTGCCTAGAAGGGTTAAATAAGCTGTTGGTTCAGACCCAAATCGTCTCCATTAGGAGTTAAAACAGCCTTTGGACTTCGCTCAACCCCCTGAAATATCCAAGTCCCTTCTGGAAACACAAATATAATCATTCTCTGAAGTCTACTGCATCTGTTCTTACAGTGTCCAGCACAGTACTTTGCAGAGCAAGAGCTCCACATAAAGTTTATTAACTAAATGGACAGGTTACTTAATTAACTTCTAACACCAAATCTCAGATTACAGTGTTGGAGACTGTTATAGCTTTTGTGCCTAGCACTAATTAGGAAAGCTGCTGAGCCTTGCTGGAGCAAGAGAGTTTCTGGGCATTGGAGGAGGTTTCAGATCTGATAACCTGGTCCCACTTCCCAACTGTGCAATGCTTCCTAATGGCAGGTGCAATGTGACCAGAAACCTCACACTCCTGCTGCCACACCTTCCCAGGCTATGATGGATGGTATCACCTCAAATTGTAAGTCAAAATAAGCCCTTCTTCCTTAAGTTGCTTCTTATCAGGTATTTGATGATAGCAAAATGGAAAGTAACTAATACAAAAATCTAAGATGATACCTATACACATCAGGAAAACCCAGGCTTCACTGTCACCTTTTAAAAGGTGAAACATAGTTTTCTCATGCCTTCTTAATAACTTTTCCTTTGCTGGTACTTGTTGGAGGCCTGCCAGTAAGAGTTACCTATCAGTATCACATCTTTCAAAGGTCAATGATCTAGGCAGTAAGAACAATGGAGCTACTGGGTCATTTCTTACAAAAGTATCAAGCTGGGAAGTAGACCAACCATTAGTTATGGATCATACCTTCAGGAACAACCCAAGAAGTTTTAAAGACTATTACCAAGAAGCACACATTAATTTTTATATTAAACTAGATAGCATCTTCACATTTAACTGAGTTGCAAACTCTAGACAATGTTCAAACAACCTGCGGAAGTTTCTCCACACGACAGGGTCCAGGCTTACTGCTACTCCTGCTCTGAGGATGATAACTGAGCAATTACCAGTCAGTGAAATAAGCTCCTTCAGTCAGGTATTAGCTTATTTAAGGCTAACTTCATCCCTACAATATTAGGAATTATTCCCATTTTATAAACAAGACTGCAAGGCACTAAATAATTTGCCAGTGTGGTCAACTTAAAGGAAAGAGATTACTGTATCTATTCTGTCAAGCTGACTAAGATGACATTATCCTAGCATAGTCTCTCAGGTCATACTAGCATGTCTGACTCTTCTCTGTGCTCTGGATCAATGAAAATGGCAGCACAGGCCTTAAAGAGTCAATCAGTGGGGGCACACTCACATTCCATCATGTCCACACTTTTCTTTCAGGACTTAGACACTTCCTCCAAGGACTCACAGAAAAAAAGGAGAAACTACCTCTCAATATACCAGTGGGTAGGAATATTGCAAGTGCTAATTAACTTGTCACTGGGCTGCTTTTATACGCCTCTGTCTATTTGAATTTTATTTATCAATTCTTTAAGATTTTTTTATAGACCACTGAGCATCTGAAAATGAAGGGGTGGTATAGGGAAAGGCATAGAATAGAATTTCTTTCTTTTCAAGGGAAATAAATGTCCATGGAAAGTTTCTTGACAGATAAATTACTGCCAGTCAGAAATGAAATGTTAAATCCTAAATCAATGAAGCTCTGGGGCTCTTCAATACATAGAAAAGATTTTCCCGGTTGATGCTAGGTTTATTAGTAGAGGTGTCAGGCCCTGCAATGGTTAGTCTCAAGCTAAATGCTGATGCTAAGTTTCAGTAAAAGTGACAGGCTCTTTCAATAGTGTCTTAGTTACATTTCTGTTGCTGTGATAAGACATCATAACCAAGGCAACTTACAGAAGAAAGAGTTTGTTTGGGGCTTACGGTTTCCAAAGGTTAGCTAGATTCCATGATCACAATGGTGAAGAACATGGTAGGCAGGAGGGCGGGCAGACATGGCGCTGGGCCAGTGGCTGAGTTGTTACATCTTGATCCTCAACCACCAGGCACTGAGGGCTAAACGGGAATGGCACGTGCTTTCCAAACTTTAAAACCCACGCCACCATCACACACTTCCTCCAACAAGGCCATGCCTCCTAATCATTCACAAACAGTTCTGCCAACTGGGGACCAAGTATTCAACCCTATGAGCCTATGGGGACCATTGTTATTCAAACCACCACAAGTAGTCTTGAGTAGAATGTTGATCCTAGTTTTATTAGTAGGACTGTCAGGCCCTTGAGTGCTTGTCCTGCACTTGAACTAAGTCTGAAGCTGTTCCAACACTACATGGCCTTCCAGCTAAAATACCAGCTCTTGGGAGCTAGAAACCTCTTTGACATAATTAACAAACTACTGTGCTCCCACCTCTTAAGTGCACTCTAGCTCTGAATGGAGAGTTGCCTCTGGCTGAGGATATGGACACAACTGAAGATCCCACAAAAAGAAGTTGTTCATTTGTCTAAGTACGATGTACTTGAGGATGGAGTTCGAAGAGTGACATTTTTCTCACTCTGCACTACTCTTCCCAAAATGTTTCTCTTTTCAGTACTATGCTCACTGTATCTCCCTCTGTCCCTTGTGCCTCCTAGTTTTATGAAAACACAGTTACACAGTCAATCAGAGATATAGGAACTATTTGAATAGCTATTATTTAAATGTTCCTTATGTCAAAGAGGATAAAGAAGATGAGAACTATGGGGAAAAACTAGTAGAGACTCACATCAAATCAAATTTAAAAATTGATCTAACAAAATATGTAGAATACAGCTGACACAAACTTAAAAATTGTCTTAGTCAGGGTTTCTATTGCTGTGAACAGACTCTATGACCACAGCAAACCTTATTTGAAAAATAATTCAGAGCTGGTTTGCAGTTCAGAGGTTTAGTCCATTGTCAGCATGGCAGGGAGCATGGCAGCACGCAGACAGACACCGTGCTGAAGAAGTAGCCGACAAGTCTATATCTGAATCCAAAGGCAGCAGGAAGAGACTGTCACACTGGGTCTGACTTGAGCATCTGAAACCTCAAAGCCCACTCTCAGTGACACAGTTCCTCCAACAAGGCCACACCTCCCAATAGAGCCACCGCCTATGAGCCTATGGGGGGGGGGGGCATTTTCATTCAAACCACCATAAGAGTAATTCCTAAGATTAAAACATTCATATTAGAAAGAATAAAATCTTAAAGTATCTAAATTTCTACCTTACTTTAAAAATAACAGCAAATTAGCTAACCTTAAAGGGAAGAAAATCATAAATCAATGAGACAGAAGAAAATAGGCTTGCTGTCTCTGCATACACACTCAGGCCTTTTTTTATGCAGTCCCTCTACATAAGCTGGCTTTGGCTTCCCCATGTTATGGAGGCCTTGGACTCTAGAAGCAGCATTTCACTGAGCACAGGGATGTTGTATCTTCTCTCCAGGCCTAGTCTCACAAGTCAGTAAGGGCTGCTGCTTCCATATTCTACTGATTAGGTATAAAGTCAGAAACCTGCCTATCCTCAAGAGGCAGAAGCTGAGAGAGATGCCATCTCTCAGTGACACAGCCTCATATCTCTAGGAAGAAGGTATGGCAGAAGCATTGTTGGAGATACCTGAACAATGGATCCGCACTATGGAACTGGCGTGATACGTGACATCACTTCCCAGTAGCCTAAAAATCTGCTTTCTGTAATTGTAGTGGCATGAATATAACAAGAGGTTTTTTTAATTCCTGTGTATTTTAAATTATTTTATTTAGCTTTCATTTTTCAGTTTTTTTGTTTTTTGTTTTTTGGTTTTTTGGTTTTTTTGGAGCGACTCTGAACTTTACTTACATTGACAGGTTCCTTTTTTTTCTTTTAGCACTTTGAAGATGTCACTGCATAGTGTTCTGATTTGCATGTTTCTGATATTAAGTTCCAAGTAGCCCACATGCCTTTTCCCACTTTGGCTGATTTTTTTTCCTTATTCTGTTTTGTTAGTAATCTAACTATGCTTTTGTGTGGCTTTCTTTGTGATTAACCTGATAAAGAAGTTTTTAAGCGTCTCAAAAAAAAAAAAAAAAAAAAAAGTCAGCACCCTTTCTTAAATGTGGAAAAATGTTATCAGTCATTTATTATAGCATTTATTATTTTTTGAGAGACGTTTTTCCTACATAGATCAGATTTCCCTGGGATTCACTATGAAGCCCAGCTCAGGCTGAACTTGTACTCACAATGCTCCTGCCTCTTACCTTCCGGTAGCTAAAATTATAACATGTTACTTTCAAAATTACTAAATGTATAGGACACAGTTCCACATCTGTATCATTAGTAGGCTCATTAATACTTCCTGCTTACTTCAAATTCTGTTATGTGTCGTATTTTGGAGTTCCTTGCACATGACTTAATTGGGCTTGTTTGTTTGGGGGATTTTGGAGTTTTTTGGGGTTTTGTTTTGTTTTGCTATAAAATTGTAGATACTATATGTTTGAAAGTGTGTTGTGTGTTTTTCAAAAAAGACTGATTTTCCCGGAGTGTTTATTTTACTTTCAGAGTAGCATCAAGTCTTGCTGCTAGGTTTAATTAAGGTGGGGCAAGATTGCCCCGGGTTGGTTTTAAAAATGTGTAAGAAACTCAAATAATTGTACCAAGAAAAGAGTAAGGTTTTGCTGTTGTTGTTGCTGTTGTTGTTTTGTTTTAATGGACAAAGGATCTGAACAGACATTTCTTAAAAGATGATATGGGTGATAGATGGGTGACAAAACTAGTCAGAACTGGTTAGAACTACAGGTCAGAGATACACACAGCCACAACAGACTATCACTGCACATCTATGGAACTAGCTATTATTAAACAGACAAGAGAGGCTGGAAGGCTAAGCTCAGCACTTAGACTGGCTGCTCTTCCAGAGCAACGGTTTCAGTTCCCAACACCAAACAGGCAAAGCATTATTAATGCATAAATAAAGCATGGAATTAAAAAAATGATAACAGAGAAGAATTAGAGAGAGCATGAAGGAAACAAAGCTGCACGCTGGCAGAATGTGAATTCCTATGTAGCAGCTGATCTACTCCAGAGAAAATGAAATCTTATCCAAAGATATTCCACAGAAAACAACAGCTTAGAAATGAACCCAGGTTATCATCCCTGGGTGAATAGATAAGGAACCGTGGCTTCCATCACAATGAACATTACATGGCCTTTACACAGAAAGAAACAC
Source organism: Acomys percivali (assembly GCA_907169655.1). Lineage (NCBI taxonomy): Eukaryota > Metazoa > Chordata > Mammalia > Rodentia > Muridae > Acomys > Acomys percivali. The sequence continues at coordinate 56,461,644 of OU015745.1, read as the reverse complement.
TGCCTTCAGGACAAAAAGGAAAACCCGGAGACCACTATATTAAGTGAAATAAACACAGTAAAAAAAGACAAATACTGCATAATTTCACTTGAGTGTGGATCTAGAAAAACCAAATTCAAAAATGAAGACTGGAGAAGGCAAGGGATGGTGGCTAGGAGAGAGGAGGCACTGCAGAAGTACAGATCAGAGGACTGAAAACTGTAGTGTGATGGCAGCAAGGTGAAGAGATTTATGGTATAACATGGTGACTACAGCAATATGTTATATTCTTGAAAAACTCTGAAAGCAGATCTGAAGTGTAAAAAGAGTATGGAGTACTCAATTTAGCCATTCTACAACACACACACACACACACACACACTCTTACTTCAAAATATGCTGTGACAACAATTATATACAACTAAAATAGACGCTGGCAGTTTCTGTGGAGTCTGAACTGCACTACCCTGTGGTCCAATTGATACACAAGATGTTTCACTGGGAGAACACAATGGTCGCTAGTTGCTAGATTCCTAGCCACCTCCCACACTCCAGTGTCTTCTCTGTTGTCTGTCAAGCATCACAGGGTTCCTGAATATTGCAACTTACTGGTGACCAAAGGCTCCAGTGGCACCCCACTGCAGATGTCCAGAGCCCCTCCTCTGACATCCTAGCTGCCTCATCACCTCTATACCCCCCTATCTATTGGGATTTGTAGTCCTCTTTTTACTGGTGACAGAGTGCTGTTATGTTGCTATAAAAGAGAATTTGCAGGGGAAAGCCAAGGCAAACACAGCAGCTTCTGTACTACTGCTCTCAGAAAGGCCACAGCTTGTACGGCCTATAGTCCAGTGCATGGACATAGCTGTCTCACATAGTTGCCTAATTTTACAGATGTTTATGGTGATACTTTATGATGGCTGGAAATGGAAACCCTATGAATGTTATTTAAAAGACCACCAAAGAATACAAACTGACTGCTAATGTAAGTGTCAAATGCAGTGAAGCAATTAAACAGTCCTACCCAGCTGCAACACCTATGAATCACTACAATTACTAGCAAGGAAAGATATGGATAAAAAGGTACATGTGCGTGGCAACCAGCAGTTGTCTAACTGGACTTTAGGCCCACTCAGCAGAAGGGAAATCGTGCCTGACACTGGAAACCTAGGCAGTTTCCTAGGGCCAGTGAGGTCAATGACTTCAGAAGGGAATCTTCCGCCTTTTCTTTGCCAGACCAACATAAACCCGTACCACATTCTAAGCCTTATTCTTTTTTTTAAAATATATTTTATTAATTTATTCATATTACATCTCAATTGTTATCCCATCCCTTGAATCCTCCCATTCCTCCCTCCCTCCCATTTTCCCCTTACTCCCCTCCCCTATGACTGTGACTGAGGGGAACCTCCTCCCCCTGTATATGCTCATAGGGTATCAAGTCTCTTCTTGGTAGCCTGCTATCCTTCCACTGAGTGCCACCAGGCCTCCCCCTCCAGGGGACATGGTCAAATATGGGGCACCAGATTCATGTGAAAGTCAGACCCCAGTCTCCACTCAACTGTGGAGAATGTCCTGTCCATTGGCTTCATCTGGGTAAGGGTTCGAATACGTGCAGTAAACTAAGCCTTATTCTTATACCCACAGATAAATTTATCTACCACCTCTCAACAAAGAAGCCTCTCCTTACAGCAAATGGAGGCCATTGCCGAGAACCATAACTGGTCATAATGTAGAGATCAACAGATCTTGGGGAGACCAGCCTAAAGGGATACATCTTAAAATATTGCTCATGCATCTATGGCTTGGGAACATGGAGAAGGGACAGAAAAATTGTGATGGACAGAACACCAGAGAGTCCAATGTGAAAAATCTCTCTTAGAGATAGATGCGTAAACAAGACTGAAACATTGGCAATACCAAACAGCCATGTTAACAAGGAACTAGGAGCATCTCACAGTCACACTTCTGTACAATAACTACAGGCAATATGACGGTTGGGAGAATTAGCCTCTCCTAGGGATGAGCTCCCTTATGGTTAGCAAGTACACTGTGGGAAGCTACACACACACATGTATGTATGTATGTAACAATAATCATTAAAGACAAAGAAGCTATCAACTTCTAAGTTGAGGGGGTCATGGAAGGGGTTGAATGGAAGGCAGCTGGGAAGAAGGGATGAAGAAAAGGGAGGGGAAAGATATAATTTTATTTCAATTAAAACATACTTTAAAAACTCAATATAAAAAATTAAAATAAACAAAATGTCCTGTAAGAGACCTTTACCATCCAGATATTTTTTGACACCATGAGAAACATTGATTCTACAGACTTAAAAGTGTTCGTATTTCTTTCCCATCAGGGACAATGCTTATAAAACAAGCATGCAGAGACGGGTCGCTGACTTACGTTCACATTCTCTGACATCCAGGTTGAACTGCTGTAACGCTCCCAAAGTGAGCTGCCTTACTTCTGCTTCTAGCAAAAGTTGCATCAAGGATGTGGCTAAATGCTTGCAAGCTGACATACAGGCTGTCTGGGCCACTTTTCCCTGAAATACAAACATGTAAACCAGAAAGTTAGTGGATAAAAATGAAATGCCATCTAAATCGATTATTTATTTATTTATTTATTTACTTATTTATTTATTTATTTTAAGAGGGAACCTCAAATATCCCATGATGCCTTCAAACTTGTCATACAGCCAAGGATGACCTTGAATTTCTGATTTTACTGTGTTGGAGTTGTAGGCGAGCACCATCATGCCTCAGTTATGGGGTGCTGTGGTCAAACTGAGGTCTTTGTGCATTCTAAGAAAGCACTCAACTGACTATGGACATCCCTAGATGAGAAAGTTTATTTATTCCAGTCTTCAATTTATTTAAAATTTTTCCTCTCATGATACTCACACATCTAATAGCCTTGGGATTAAACATATATTAAAAGCAATTATTTTTTAAATATGGGCTCCATCGCACCAGTCACTGTAATTAAAACAGTAATATATATTTACAAAACCCAGCTATGGCACCAAGAAGCATATTTTAAAAATTAACAGTAAAGAAGCAATATTCAAAAATGGTAAGTAAACTGAGAAAAACTAATACAGAGAGAATAAATATAAAAAAGTCTGTTCCTCTATCCATTCTTCAACTGAGGGGCACTTAGGCTGTTTCCAGGTTCTGTCTGTTATGAATAAGGGTGCTATGAACATGGTTGAGTATATGTCCTTGTTGTATGGTGGAGCATTTTCTGGGTATATTCCAAGGAGTGGAATTGCTGGGTCTTGAGGAAGCCCTATTGCCAGTTTTCTGAGAAATCGTCAAATAAATTTCCAAAGTGGTTGTACAAGTTTGCATTCCCACCAGCAATGAAGGAGTGTTCCTCTCTCTCCACATCCTCGCCAGAACATGGTGTCACTTGAATTTTTGATCTTAGCCATTCTGATGGGTGTAAGATGGAATCTCAGAGTCGTTTTGATTTGCATTAGTCATTTGATATTCCTCTGTTGAGAATTCTCTGTTCAGTTCTGAGCCCCATTTCTCAATTGGGTTATTTGGTTTGGTGGTGTTTAATTTCTTGAGTTCTTTGTATATTTTGGATATTAGACCTTTGTCAGATGTCGGTTTGGTAAAGATCTTTTCCCAGTCTGTAGGCTGTCACTTTGTTCTGCTGACAGTGTCTCCTGCCTTACAGAAGCTTGTTAGCCTCATGAGGTCCCATTATTAATTGTTGACCCTAAGGCCTGGGCTGTTGGTGTTCTGTTCATGAAGTTGTCTCCTGTGCCAATGTGTTCCAGGCTCTTCCCCACTTTTTCTTCTAACCGATTTAGTGGTTCTGGTTTTATGTTGAGGTCTTTAATCCACTTGGATTGAGTTTTGTGCGTGGTGACAAATATGGGTCCAATTGCATTTTTCTACATGTAGACATCCAGTTAGACCAGCACCATTTGTTGAAGATGTTATTCTTTTTCCATTGAATAGACTTGGCTTCTTTGTCAAAAATCAAGTGACCATATGTTTGCGGATTCATTTCTGGGTCTTTGATTCGATTCCACTGATCAACCAGCCTATTGCTATGCCAGTACCATGCAGTTTTAACTACTGTTGCTCTATAGTACAGTTTGATATCAGGTATGGAAATTCCTCTGGAGGATCTTTTATTATATAGGATTGTTTTTGCTATTTTTTTTCCATATGAAGTTGAGAATTGATCTTTCAATGTTTACACTATGGAATACTACTCAGTTATTAAAAACAAGGAAATCCCAAAATTTGTGGACAAATGGATGGGGCTAGAAATGATCATAATGAGTGAGTTAACCCAGAAGCAGAAAGACTCACATGGTATATATTCACGTATAATTGGGCACTATCCCAAAAGGCACTTCTCACGAAAGTCTCCATTTACCAGGAGATTGGGATAGATGTGAGGTCATCCTACTGAGAATCTAGGTAAGAGAAATATAGGAGATGGGGAAATAGAAGGACACAAAGTGTCCTAGAAACCTACAAGAAGAACATCGTGATGGGTAGATTGGGGCCCAGGGGTTTCTGCTCAAACTATTGCACTAACTAAGGACAATACAATAATAAACATCGAACCCCTACTCTGATCTACTCAATGGACAGGACATTCTCCACAGTAATGTGGAAAGCGGGGACTGACTCTGACATGAACTCTGGTGCTCCATATTTAACCACCTCCCCTTCGTGGGGAAGCCTGGTGGCACTCAAAGAAAGAATAAGCAGGCTACCAAGATGAGACTTGATAGCCTATGACCATATAGTCAGGAAGGAGGTCCTCCTCGGTCATAGACCTAGGGGAGGGGAATAGGGTGAAAGGGAGGGAGGAATGGGAGGATATAAGTGATGGGATGGCACTTGAGTTTTAATCTGAATAAATTAATAAAATTAAAATTAAAAGTCTCTTCCAAAAATTCCTTACAAATTCTACCAATGGTCTCTAGATGTAAATCAGTATTTACTGCTTTATGACTTGTCAGTAAATGCAAAAGAAAAATGGTCTCCAAGGTGTAATTAAAAGAATGAATTTTGTCTTCTTAGAAAAGATTGAGAATTACCAATAAATTCTAAGCTAATTTTTAAAATAGATTTAAAATTAATATTTAACTATCTTTATGAAAGCATTTAAAGCACTTATAAATTCACTAATATTACAAACATAGTTTATGCTCCTGGATGACATCAATAGCTGCTGTCCTACTTTGCATCAGAAGTGTCCATTATTGGTATTAGGTTATACTTTTATACTCTGTAAATACTATTCTGAGGGGCCTGGGGTATGGCTCAGCGCTAGTCCACTTGCCTAATATTGCCTGTGGGCTTGGGATCCAAGTCCAGCATTACAAAGAAGAGAAAAACAGAAAAAGAAATGCTGTTATGACTAGTACACACCCAGAAACAAGCTGCTCTGTATGTCAACCTGTGGCCATCCCATGCCATACTTCCCTTATTATGGATTCTGTCATAGCCTGTCATGGAATGTGAGTCTTTGGGGTTATGCCTTTAAAGCTCTCTTCCTCCTTAAACAGGAAGTTATCACCCCCTTTTTCCCCCAGTATATGAATATGGAGGTTGGAATCATCTCTCATATAGGCACGTTAGGCCAATGCTTAACTTAGGCCCCAACTTGCTACTTTTTTCCTGTCTTTATTGAAGGTTTTGGAGGAAGTGGTGTCTCAACATCTTGGCAGGTTTGTATCTATATTTTTATTTTTTATTTTTGCCTGTTCTCATAGATTTCAATTTTAACCATAACTTCCCAGGAATCCCAAATGCCCATTTCCCATGCTATTCCTCAAGATGCTTCTTCAACACTACACCACTTTCTCGGATACAGCAGTCACTTTGTTCTAAGCTCTGGCCACAGTTTTCCTAGGCCAACAGCCCTGCCATTCTGCAGGGTTCTCCAGCAGGAGACTGTGGGGCTTGTGATTATTTTCCTTCTCTGGGATTGCCACCCTGCACTGTGGGCTGTCCAACAGAAAGCATCTAGTCCAGAATTCAAGGTCAAGGCTGGTACTAATTACTGTCATGGTTAGCAGTGGGCATCTCATCTTTTCTTCTGTAATACACTTATGCTAAGTATATATTGTTATCTCTACAGGGTAATCTGAATTTTCTTCCAAAATTTCTAAAGTTTCAGCTATTGTCCTCTGGTCCCATCATGTCCATAAGAATTCCACTATAGTTTTTACTATCCCCTCAATGTGCATTTGTTCTCTACCAGCATTTAAAAGATTCTTTTTATATTTAAATGCTGGGTTTCATGTAGACTAGGCTGACTTCAAACTAGCTATTATGATGAGGACTGTTCTTGAACTCCTAATCCTCATGTCTCTACTGCCCAAGTACTGGGATTAAAGGCATACATACAATAAACCACACACACCTGAGGCAGTGCCAGGAATGAACCCAGGGCTTTATGGGTGCTAGGTGACTATTCTACCAACTGAGCTATATCCCAACTCCATTAAGATTTCCTTTTCTCTACATTTAACATCAGCAATCTCATCATTATTTATCTCCAAAAAGTGTTCTTTCAATGTACTATACAGGTCTCTATGAGCTTGCAGTCTGGAATATGGCATCTTCTCTGGTGAGGAGGCACTTTGAGCACCAATTCCTTGAGTGATGCTTCTGTACTGCTATCTCTTTCTCCTCAGCTAGAACACTGAGAGTCGATAGGTCCACTTAAGGCGCAGTTAATTGCATGTTGGGTTTTCCTATGATGCAGTCAGGAGAAACCACAGTTGAAATCTTGATTTTTTTTTTTTTTTTTTTGAGGGCTAGTGATATGTAACGTAGTGCTTTTGTGATGCTGGACAGCAGTGGCAATGGTTATCCACAGACACAGGATATCAAGAGCTGACAGCATAAAAAAAAAAAAAAAAAAAAAAAAAAAAAAAGAGCTGACAGCATGCTATGATAAACTGGTGTTCAATGTGCTCCATGCACTGTCAATTTCCTGTTGTTCACTTAGGATAAGTTTGTTAGGATGTAGTCTCATCAGGTGAATAAAATGCATCTTAGATCTTTCAACTATGCTCAACAAATTTGCTTAGGGGTGGGAGGTAAGAGACCCTTTCTATTTTTTTTTTTCCTCCTACTTCCCTCTGTTTTTTGGGCCAGATCTTGTAATATAGTCAAGGCTAGCTCAAATCTGAATTCCCATTTCTGCTTACCAAGTAGAACTAATAATAAACTCAGCTAATCTGGGTGCTTCCTACAGAGCTGATGTTGAGTTACTCATCCTGAACTCAGTATTGAGCCCATTGTTCAATGTATTTAACGCACCTTTTAAAACTCAGGTAATAAAAGCAGTTGCAGTAGTATACAACTGGAATCCTAACATTCAAGGGTTAGAAGTCCAGGGTTTGAAGCCAGCCCAGTGTAAGACACACCACACCTTCTTCCCCACCCCCATATGAGCCTTTAATTGTGGATTTTGCTATTTTAGAATAAATAATCTTAATCCTGTTCAAATACATCATCTTATTTTCCTACCCTGAAAGTTTGTTGTTGTTGTTTGTGGTTGTTGCTTTTGTTCATTTCCTTGCCTTTTTAAAAAAACATCAACCTGTGAATCATCTCAGGATCTGCACTAATCAACTATATAAATTTTTATTGTAAGTAATTTTTCCTTATTAGCATTTTAGAAAAGTCTTGTTTTGTACTGGTACCTTGCAGGTGAGAGATTATTCAGTCTCTAGATTAATTTCTCGGCCCCAAAAGAGTTTGGAAATTAGATATAGCAAGAAGCTAGACAGTTGGTTTATTTAGACTTGTTTTGGAACTTTTTTTACTATGGATCTATGCTCATCTTGCCTTTACTCTCAGCCTTGTTGTTCGTTCCTGTGCATGGCCATTCTGGCCTTTGAACTAAATAGCACAGCTTTCACCAGGCCTCTTCTGGGACACAATCCTCTCTGTATCTGTCTGGAAATTTCTGGAATATCTGTTTAGTTCTCAGTCTTCAGCAACTGTCTTCCAAATCCCCATAGTGTCTATATGCCTGTGTAAGTTTAACAACTAGCCAGCAATCAAGAGTAACTTTCTCTTTTTTCACTTCTTTGGTATTCTGCTTATGTAATTATTGACTTACTGAAGGTCTTACTGGTGGCACATGCCTTTAATCTCAGCATTCAGGAGGCAGAGGCAGGGAGTGTGAGGCCAGCCTGGTCTAAAAAGTGAGCCGAGGACTGCCAGGGCTACATAGAGAAACCCTTTCTTGGAACCCTTCCTCACCCCACACCCCCCCAAAAAGATTTGACTTATGGATATTACAAACATTGACTGAAGCATCTCCTTCATTAGGCAATACTACTATAGATTCATATTTTCTCAAAAATTTACAGTGGTTTGTGGCTAGAAGATAAGCCCAACGTTAGTGCTACCCAGTCATGTTTTATAAGAATCTGTTTCCCTTTTTAAAAAATTTGTTTTGAACTTTTTCTTTTTAAAGATAGATTCCTGCTCTGTAGTCCTCAGACTTGCACCAATACTTCTGCCTGAGCCCACGTGTGCACCATTGCACCCAGAAATTCCAGGGTCTCCAACTTGTCAGCCTCCCACTTCAGTCTCGTGGTTGTTGGTATTACAGCATGTGCTACCATACTTGGCTCAGAGTCTTTTTAATTTACCAATTTATATCAACCCCGGGGTGGGAGACAAACCTGTAAGAGTCATTTAAAGAAAGTCTTTCTAGTCAACAGTTTCCTGTCTCTGAGTACTAAGCACCCAGTACTTTCCATTACCACTTGGCAAACATTTTTGCTTCATAAAAAATCTGATGTCTTTTGAATTAAAATTGACAGTAAAGGATGAAGAGTGAAAGCATTAATGAGTGCACGTATATAAACATGCCTACAACACTGGCATTAACCTTTTCTCCATCATACTATGTTCAAACTAAGATTATTTTAATGGTTGAGTTAAAAAAAAATGCTGCTTAGAACACAGTTCCTCACTTGCACTAAGTGCTCACCAAGTGCAATACACATAATTTTTATTCCTGTGGTGCTAAGTATGGAAAAGTGGTTTTTAAAAAGCCATGGAGTATATATGCTTAAAATGTGTTTTATGGATACAGAATATTTTATTGCTCATGTCTTCTATAGAATTACATGAATTTCTACTTTTAAACAAAGTAATCCTGTCTGGGGCGGGGAGTGAAAGTCCACTTCCTTCTGAAGCAAATCAAGGGAAGCATGCAATTAAATGCTAAATTGAGCAAAGTAAACGCTAAGCCCTATCTGATTTTAGGGAAAAAAAAGGGGGGGGGGGGTTACAAGGCCAAAATAGTTACAGAAGCTTCACATAGCAGGGATAGCTGAGTGAACCTTATCATGTTCTGAGCACAGCAGTGGACAATTCCTCAACCGACTTACATGTCACCATGAATGAAACATAAAGTGCTCTACAAAGAACAACTTCTGCACTCTGGGATTCCACAGAATCAGTCCTCTCAGCAAAACACAAGAACTTCCTTTCTCTCTCCATCACTCTTGTTCAGGTTGCAGGTCAATTTCATTCAGCCTGCCCATTAACACAGACATGTTTTTGAAGGCATTCAGTCTCTGTCATGCTTGCCGTTTTACCAGATGGCAACCTAGATGCCAGCAAATCAGACTCAAATATTAATGAGCAAAAGGTCATGGTGAGGTAATCTCCACAGTTCTACTGGTTCCTGTTCTCTGACCCTATCCAATTCCCCCTGCCCTTTCTCCAGGCTCTTTTCTACATACATTTACAATCATGGGCTCATTTTCAAGACACACCCTCTGGACTGTAATTTCACTTGAAGTGTGTTTTAAGTGGAGGACTCCCAGATGCCATCTAGCAACCCAAGGGTGACCGACAGACACAAGAGTTCCCAATAGAAGGGAAGAGGGAAACCCACTAAAACCAAAATCTGATTTTGAGATTTGATTTTTAACTACTAGAATGTGGGTAAGAGGAGGAAAAAGAAACCCCTCTTTCAAATTTTCCAATAAGCTATTTAATAAAGTGACAAAGCAGAGCATATTAAAATATTAACCAAAGCTTCCAGGAAAACCTGTATAATCTCAATTGTTTATTCAAGACCTTTACAAACCTCATAAAAAATTAAGTGGGTTTGGAAAAAACACACCACAGCCATAGGAGAAAGTTTACAAAACACAATGGTGCCGACGCCTGCCTGTCTGCCAGCCAGTCCCTTTACCTCCACTGTAGGACTTATTACTCAGCTCCTAACTGGGCCTTCCCTAAGAGTACTTTCCCTCCCAAACACCTCATTAGTGGCCCTGCCTTCTTGCTTTCTTGAGCTAATGCATCCTGTAGTGCTCTGCTTCTGTATTCTCTGCCAGTAACGAATGCTTCATTTCAGAATACTTCAAACCTTGAGGTAATTCTCAGAAGAAACACATTTAAAATCTTCTTTCTGTGAATTTAACCAGAGCTTTAGTTAATCTCACAGTGGGAGGACAGTACCAGAGCAGCAGCAAGTCCACTTGTAAGAATCGATAGTACAACACAGGCCCAAAGAGAAGCGAGGCTCAGGCTCACATCGACTGTGGCCCACATCTTGGCCTTTCACTCACATGACCTTAACAGCATTCGTTAATCCTGGTTGGACATACCTAGCTCCCTTACAAGTAAACAGGGATGCGCCAGTCTAGATAGACCATGTACAATGAATGAAAACGGAATCCAGAGCTGTCCATCCTGCAGCAGAAGCTGCTTTGTTACAAGACATTCTTACAACCCTTGCAATAACCACTGCCCACCACTGAAGAAAACTTAGAAGTGAAATTTCTTAAGTTACCCAGGCAGAATTAAATACTCCACATTTCATAAAAAGTAGGTATAAAATAATTCAACATAAAATATTAATCTGAGCTAGGCTCAGCAATAAACAACCGTCCGGCACCACAAAATCTATTCAAGTTCATTAGATTGTAGGAAACAGATAAATGAAAAAAAAAATCATTGCGTGAAAAGAAAAATATTCATAAGTCATTCATAACTCAGGAAAATGGGCATTTTCTCTGCACTCCTTTCATTTCCCTTCTGAATAGCTTCGGAAGGGAGCTGTGAAGGGGACTCCAGCGGGCACTGTATAAAGGCTCCAAAACATGTTGACAGAGCAGGAAACCGAAAGGCTACCTTGTTCACTAGGAATTTGATATCACACAACTCGTTAAAGCCTAATGAAGCCAATAGCTAGTGAAATACACAAACATCTATCCAGCTAGCAGCCCCTTCAGTGTAGCTCTCCTCCAGTACTTCCAGAAGCAGAGATCCAGAAAAGGACAGAAAGCTTCAAAGTGTTAAAATGAAGACCAACGGAATGAGAGACAAAGCCAGAAGCTCAGTGGGAGAAGCTTTGAGAGCCCCACTAGTCACGGAGAGTTCTGGACCATCCTGACTAACGCAAGAGTCTATGCTTTCTGTTTCTCCTCTTTTCGCAAACGACTGCTTCATTTACTCCCATCTTCTAGGTTTCCTTCTGATCTAAACATGTAGAACTGAAAGAAGGATGAACCAAGTGCAGCATCACTTCTGAGATGTTCTGCTAGGTCAAAGCCAGCAAAGACCTTGCAGACCTGAGGTCAGGGAGGGCAGTTTGCTGGGTGATCTTAACTAGCCAACCTGAGCAGATGCAGAGGTGTCCAGACAATTAATAAGGCACAGCCCTGGGTGCTTCTATCATCACATTTCCAGAGAACATTAACTAAGGGGTGACTCCCCTAGGATGTGGCTGGCACACCCCATGGGCTGGGGGCTAGGGTGAATTTATAAACGTAAAAGAGGAAAGGAGAGGGAGCTAGCCAGAGTGCATGACATTCTCTTTCTTTGTTTCCCGGCTGACATGATCTAAGTTTCCCAGCAGGATGGACTGGAATCTATGCTATACAACACAAAAGCAAGTCTTTTCTTCTGTAAGTTGTTTTGTTTAGGTACTCTGTCACAGTGGTGAAAAACTAACACAAAAGGGGTGCTCAGGACCAGGAAAAACTAATGCAGGAAGCGAGAACAGACTCTCTCCTTGTCAGGTCTTCAGACCCAAAATGGAGGTGGTACAAGTTGGTTCTACTGGGCTGCCAGCTTGCCAATTTTAAAACATCATCATTGAAGATACACTTTGTAAAAAGCCATTGCAAAAGAGCATGGAACCTAATTAAACTCAAGGTAAGTTTAACAACTGCCTAAAACATCTACCAAATGTAGGTATTAGTAACTATTGCTGAAAACATACAAGCTAAGAAAATAGTGTTTTAATAACAGCATTCTTAATTTAAAATACTAGATCAAAAATCAGAAAATCCTAGGCCAAAGAATGTTTCCAGAGAAACGCAAGATTTATACTTTTCTTTTTTTTAATATATATTTTATTAATTTATTCATTACATCTCATTTGCTATCCCATCCCTTGTATCCTCCCATTCCTCCCTCCCTCCCGCTTTCCCCCTACTCCCCTCCCCTATGTCTGTGACTGAGGGGGACCTCCTCCCCCTGTATATGATCATAGGGTATCAGTCTCTTCTTGGTAGCCTGCTATCGTTACTCTGAGTGCCACCAGGTCTCCCCATCCAGGGGACGTGGTCAAATATGGGGCACCAGAGTTTGTGTGAAAGTCAGTCCTCTCATTGCTGGTGGGAATGCAAACTAGTACAGCCACTTTGGAAATTTATCTGGTGCTATCTCAGAAAACTGGGAATAAGGCTTCCTCAAGACCCAGCTATTCCACTCCTTGGAATATACCCAGAAGAAGCTCTAGCACACAACAAGGACATATGTTCTACCATGTTCATAGCAGCCTTATTCATAATAGCCAGAACATGGAAACAGTCTAAGTGTCCCTCAGAAGAAGAATGGATAAAGAAACTGTGGTACATATACACTATGGAATACTACTCAGCTATTAAAAACAAGGAATTCCCAAAATTTGTAGACAGATGGACTGAACTAGAAATAACCATAATGAGTGAGTTAACCCAGAGGCAGAAAGACTCAAATGATATAGACTCACTTATATCTGGACACTAGCCCAAGGGGCACGTCCCATGAAAGTCTTCACTGACCAGGAAAGTGGGTCAGAGGGGAGGACATCCTATTGGGACTTTAGGTGAGAGAAGCATGGTAGAATGGGGAAATAGAAGGAGCCAGAGGGTCCTAGAAACCTACAAGAACAACATTATGATGGGCGGATCTGGGCCCGGGGATCCTGCTCAAACTATGGCTCCAGCCAAGGACAATACGTGCAGTAAACTTCGAACCCCTACTCAGATCTACCCAATGGACAGGACATTCTTCACAGTTGAGTGAAGATTTATACTTTTCAAAGTTTTAAGTATGTGGAAAAAAAAACTAAGCAGATTTGACCTATGTAGCAAATATACATACAGAAAATTTAAAAAGAGATAGTGTGAAACCACACAGCACAAGGGAAACTAAGTAGTTAATTGCATCTCGTTTAAAAAACCTTGACCAAAGACAAACACAAATCACAAAAAGATAAAAGAAGAAAGTAAATCCATAGAACTATCACATGTTAATGAGAAATATCTTCATACCTAATAGAGTGTCACTTCCTATAAGCATTCTAAAATATAAAGGTCCCGGCTGCCAAGACCTCCTTACAACATGTAACAGTTCACTACACCATCTAAGAAAACAGTTGCGTAAATACCAAAACACAAGAACAACCGCTCCTCATAGAACATACTGAGATGGACACATCAAGCCTAAAAAAGGAATAATGGTAAGTGGGCTAGAATAACCCTGCAGTAATGTGATTACACAGCTACAAACTAGATGCTGCATGACGGTTAGTCACGATACATACCTAGCATTGGAACATCAAACGACAATATTCCGAAGCCCAAAGACCTCTCCAACATTATCATTTTCTCTCTTCTAATTATTTAACAATGGGTTCCATTACAGCATTTTCATACTTCCATTTCCTTACACTTGAATCTGATATGTGTCCCTGCCTCTCAACACAAGCAGGTGTGCAGGTGGAGCTAAACATGAACCTAAACTTTTTGACACATTAAATAAAATAAAGTATTCATGTGATCATAGATCTGAACACAAAAGTTAGATTTATAAATTTACAAAAATTATAGGAAAAATGTACCCATTGTACTAAGGAAATATTTTATATAGATTATATATTCTAATGATTAAATTCAAAATTTATAGGCTGAACCTAATACAAATAAAGTCTTCTGTTAATAATGGTCTGGTTAAGAAAAGTAAAAGAATAGGCATAAAAAGGATATTTAAATTAACTATTACTGGTAACAATGTACCATTAATCTTATAATTCCTCAACAATGGCAAAAAATCTACTTTAAACAAAGGGAGAAGATCTAATATGCATATGACAGAAAACTACAAACAAGCAAAGAGAACTCAGGAATGCTCATTACAATGGGTTGGGGAGACTGAAAGCAAACACTCAGGAAAATACCAATGTGTATTACTGAAATGCTACACTAAATTTAAAAATATGACAAAAGTAAATGTTGGCAGTAACTTTTCATAGTTGCTTCTCTTATACACTGCTTTTGGGAAAAATTAACATCACAACACCTTTCAGAAAATGTGTCTATTTCTTAAAAAGCTGAATACACTTATTTTTGACACAGAATAGAAATTAAAATAAGCAGAAGTCACTTACTAGCGTTAAGATCACACAGAAAAGAAAACTAGATACTATTTAATGGAATTATAAGTACAGAACTGTGGAAAGCCACAGTATTCTACTGTGTGCCTCGCCCCAAGATGGTGCCTGGCATGTAGCCAGCTTTGCCTCAAAAGTAGTAAACAAGTCCTTATTAGGGCATGGCCCGCTGCCTGCAATAGTTCTGCTTTCAAGAGCCAATAGAGTACGGAAACGTGGCGTTGCTTGATTGGATGCTTGGATGTCTATAAAAGGGTATGAGGGGAGTGGCTCGGGGGAGAAGACCGCAAGAAGAGCCTGAATAAACTGCTTGAGAGAAGAACCAGGTGCCGCATCTTCCTTGCTTGTGCATCTTCCTTGCTGGTTGAGTGGGATGCTACACAGAACAAGTTACATGACAGGTGCCTATAATCCTAGCACTTGGGTTTATATTACTGTTTGAGGCAGTAGTAGCACAAGTTCTAGGCCAGCCTGGGCTGCACAGTTTCAGACCAGCATGGGATATATTTGACTCCACCACAAACTTAAGTAAATAAGTGAATAAATAAAAATAGCAAGTTGGAAAAAAAATTAAAACTATACTCATATACCTAAAAAGTATTTTGTCAATGTTATACATCTACATGGTCATACAGAAAATGGAAGTATCAAAACCAAAGAATCACAACAGGGTAGCTGTGTGTAGCACATCTATATCCCACACTGAGGATGGCTAGGCAGGAGGATCAGGAGCTTAAGTTAATCCTCAGGTACCCAGTGAATTACATGCAATTCAATAAACAAATAAGCAATAAATAAACCAACAAGGGCAGATGACATGGTTCTGCAGGTAAGGCCTCTTGCTGAGAAGTTGTTTGTAGGCAACATTCCCAGAAGTTGCTCTTCTGAATTAAAGCAGTCATGGACAAATACAGCCAGTGAGCCAGATCCATAGTTTCTACAGCCATTGAATTACTAAAGAAATGTTCATGGAAAGTTGAGGCTGCACCTGTTCTCTACGTCCAGGCACTTTCCAGTGAGCACAAATCCTTAAGTGTGGTCCCACTGTGTGTGTAGCACTGCACTATGTTATGCAACCTATCTCCAGACTATTGACAGCATGCAGCAGCTACGCACAGGTTACATGCAAATAGGAAAACCCTTGTGGTCAGGTGCTTGGGCATCCACAGAGTCTCATGGCTACTAGGCGAGGAGGGGCTTGAACCAGTCTCCCATGACCACCTGAGGTTGGTGATCTATGTCACAGACCACAGATTCTCAACTTCATTTCCAAAGACATGTTCCATGATTCTTGGTTTGACAATTCTAAAATACCATTTTCCTTTTTTATAAAAATCATCTAAGACTATAAAATAAAGTTGTCTACCTTATCATAACGCTTATGTGATTTCAGTACTTCAATTTGTCTCTGTGCTTACAGTTAAGCTGGTATCAAGTCAGAATTATTTTAGACGAGCAAGCTACTACACATATATAGAGATTTTTGTGTAATTGTATGAAATTAAAGTCAAATTAGCCTACCAAACAGTCCAAAGACAGGAGGCTAAATGTGAAGGAAATCACACCAACATCTTGAAACTTACTATAAAATCCAGGCTAGATATAGCAATTTAGTAAGCAAAATAATAACACTGAAAATATGAAGCCAGTGTTGTTCATTTTAATTTTATTGGCTGCAAATATTTAAATTTGTTACCATTTTAGAACTGCATAACTGTATATTTATTATGTTCATATTTTATATATAAGATATATATTATTTATAAGGTATTTATGCCTACTTCATATTTATTATATATGGGTAATACTACTAAAAAATAGAAAGTTTAATTGAAATTTTATCTTCAGAAATGTGGCACATTGGGCTGGTCTAAAACACAGAAATTATGATTTAGATATGCTATTTTAAATATACACCCACACAAAATATAATAAAAGCATGCTCAAAAGAAAGGCAATCTTTGGTTGCTAGAAATGAGCAAGAAACTAAAAGACAGACAGGTCAGAGCCTGAGCTGGCTTGTCTTGGATCTCGAAGGAGATGAAGTCAGAGCCATCTGACAACTATATACCAAATATTAACGCTGATACAGTTCTAGAGTCTAGAAGCTAAAAGGCCTGACAAGCAGTATTTTCACTGAAAGGTGATCAGGACAAGATGCCATGGAGCTTTGTCTCCTCTGTACAGCCGGTGGCAGTAGAAAGTTGGCTTACCCAAGAGAAACTGATTGCAAGTCTGGGCTTGATGCTGGAACTCCTGATGGCTATGAAGTACAGGAGTCCCCAAGCTGCACTCTAAATACAAACTGGCCCTAGGCTGGTGAGACGCCTGAGACAGAACCCACACCAAGCATAAAGCAGCTGTGTGGTTGCTCTGAGTATCCAAGAATCAGGAGTTTCCATGGGGTAAGAGGTTGTTCCCATTAAATATGAGCAAAAATCAAAAATTAAATCTGGTTAAAGAAACAACTACTAAGAAGAAAAAAACTTTGCAAAAAATAATGAGCACAGAAACCTGGGATAAAAAATTTTAAGAGGCTCAATAAATTCATGTTTATATGTAAAACAAAAGGTACTTAAATATGAGTGAATTAATGAGTGAATAAAACACTGCAGGGGGTCGGGAGACTTCTGGGCAGATATTGTTGCTGAAACTGACAAGCAATGGGTGGCATCACTGGGGTGCTGGTTCACACCACCCCTAAGGCTGAGGCTAGAAGACCAGCACAGGTTTAAGAAAAGTGTGGCCTATAAAGTAAGTTCTAGGCTAGCCTGGGCTACCATGAGAGCCTAATTTAAAAATAAAACAATAAAAGAAAATAAAACATACTAGTGAGTCACATAATACAGAGTGGGCTAAGAATTATCCAGAATGAGAATAAGAAATATAGAAACATAAAAGTAACAAGTAAGAAAAACATTGCCTACAAAGGCATAACCAGTAAGACAAGCAGGAAAAAACAAATGGCTGGAAAAAACAAAACAGTCCACTAAGGAAACTGAGTAAGAGCTCAGAACTCTGACACCTAGTTAGAAGTGAGCAGCGATGTAATATAAGCATTGCAGATGAGGGGGTTCATACAGATCTGGGAACAGTGTTCTAGACAACAAAGCTTGCTTGACATTAATTTTCAATGAGCACTGGCTGTTGCAGAGCCCTCAGAAGGCAGCCTTGGAAACCCACAACATGAGTAGCTTTGGTACTTGCACAAAGAGAACACTCACAGCTTGACACAGACACCTGCAAGGCATGACTCTGGGTCACAGCAAACAACCCTCTGTCACGTGGGAGCTAAGACAGCTCTCAAGTGAAAGACAACAATTACAGGTGCTAGTCCTTAGGGTTTCATTGTTGGTTTTTTCCCTTCTAGTCTGAGTCTAAGTCTAAGTCAAGCAAATTTTCTTCCAAATAACAGAATTCATTTTATGGACAATTTCTCCCAAATATTCTTACTGACTCAGTTTCTCGTAACTTCTGTGCCGCAGAATTGTCTTTTGTAGTCTTCTGCATTTCACTTTACACTGTACAACCGGAGTATATGGCAAGTGAAGCACTATCCAGGTCAGATGAAGAGCAGACTCTGTTCTAGATCCGCAGTAGCTCAGGCTGGGCTTGAACTCCTGATCCTCCTACATCCATCTCCTAAATGCAAGGCTAACAGGCATGTGTCGCTACACCCAGCTCTTACAGCAAAACACAGGCAGCCATCTGCACCAAAGTCTGAGCTTTCAACTTTGGAAGCTCCACTACTGTTTCAGAGGCTGCACTTAGAAAGCTGCTAGATGGTCTAATTTTTATTTACCTTAATCTAAGATGGCTTAGCTCTCTGACAGACTGACAATCTTCTTGATTAAATCTGAACTTAGTCAATTCAAATTCTCCAGTCTTATTTTAAAATATAGGAACTATTGATTTTAATGTCCTACTTAATATTTTCATTTCTTCTTTTCTGAATACATTGAGATCAACAAAAAATGTGATAAGTGGTAAATAATTAATCAAGTAGTCATATATAAAATGAAATATATTATTCTTGATTATTTTTAGCATCAATTCATAAGATAAAATGAGTCCCAGCCCTCCACTATTGCTACTTTATAAGCCAGACACTTCCTGAGATCCACTGGGATCCTTGCCCTGACACTAAAAGAACACAAAGGCTCTGCATAGAGTATTCTGCAAATTATTTTCTAAAATCCCATAACAACAGCACAAAGCTAAGAACAAAAAACAGCGAGTAAGTCAGGACATGATGCTTTCCAAAACCACATTTGACAAATAACCAGTGGCTCTTCTCGTCTGTATGAATACTTTGTCTAATTGTCCAATTAATAGAGAGGATCCATAAAAAAGATTATAAATATTTATCCACAACCAGATTGGAATTAGTGTCAAGTCTGAGTGCTTGATTCCAACTAGCTAAAGAGACAAGACAACAAAGATCCCTGCCATCTCTACAGAGTGTGCACAGAGGCACTCTATTCAAAGATATTAATATGCTGAGGAAGTAGCCTTTCAGAAGATAGACACACTCAGCTACAATCGACCAAACATTAGAAATCAATGGCCTTCGAGAGCTTTGCCCAGGCTTTTGTGTGTGTGTGCGCGCACCAACTTCTTGGGTACCAAAGTGCAATTCAAAGCAGACTGACAGGCTGAAGATACACCCCAAGCATACACCCTGCATCTGTATTCACACTCACCCAAGTTCAGGGTGCTTTGGTAGCACAGCCTCAGGACAACACAGATACTGAGTTGTAGTGTCGTTCACATGACATTTCCTTTCTGTTCTCTTAGCTGACCTAAAAGTATGTGTACTGTCATAGGCAAGTATTCTTGTTACAGATTGGATAAAAATATGTGATAAACAATATGAGCATGCTGTATATTTACATATCATTCTATTAAAAATATTTTGACAACCCCAAGAAATTCGTAACCCAGGTACTCATCTGAAATTCCAAATCAGTAGAGATAACAAGCCTTGAAGACCTACATTAAGTCAAAGAAACAAACAAACAAACGTCAAATATCCCAAATGAAACTGGAGTTCTGAAATCAAAGGACAGACTTTCACAAAGGAAATGGTGCTAAGTCTACCATCTATAAACCATGCCGAGTGTAGGCTGCATAAAAGTAGCTGCAGAAAAAGGGTAATGAAGACAGAAGCAAGGTATTCTTAGTATGAAAGAAAAACAAAACTCAGAAACTTAAAAAATTCATCAACAGAGTATTATGAAAAATCTAGAAGCTGTTATATGGATCTTTCGTATTGCAATCAATCAGATTACTATACTACAACTGTGTCCAGAACCTGAGAAGCACAGTATGACCCAAATTGTCAGTGCAAGTGTCAATTGACTAGGACATCGACAAAGCACTGTCTTCATTCACCAATGCAGAATAACTGCAAAAATAAAAAACTTCACACTGGCTTCATGTTTATAATAAAGCAATTAAGATTTTAGTGTGTGTATTGTCAACATGGTACCTATGCAACAATGCAATTTTTGGTGTTCGTGCTTTGCATCTTCCATTAGTGCGGTGCAGGTACTGAAGATACTCTAGAGACTCATCTTTGTAGATTCTAAAGAGTTCACAAAATTTAAGCTGTGATGACTGAGCAGGCATGCCCCAAGCCCATCAGAGGTCTCAACACTTGCTTCATACATTTCACATCAAGCAACCACTCATGTTTGAAGAAAGACTATAATATGGGGCATGATGCCTTCAGAGCAGTGGACAGACAGACAGGAAAGAGCACTGCAATGTTGTCATGGTTCTGGGGGGGGGGGGGGGCTTCTGAAATTCTGCCCTTAATGTTGGGGTTCTGATGGCCTTTCCTCTTCACTGAGATTCTGACTCTGCCCTCAGGGTTTGGACACCTTCTACTCTGGGCTCTTGTCCTTAGCAGAAATTCTGTTCTTTCCCTCCCTGCATGCTGATAACCCTCTGAGTCCTTCTGCACTCCAGCTCACTGTTCACTACGCTGTTCACTCATTTCCAGAAGGTAAACTAGGGCTCACAGAGACATCTGTCTGATCTCTCTTTGTTTTCTGGATCCTCTCAATTTACCAAACACTCCTTCCCCCGTGGGCACTACTCAGTCTGGCCCATGCAAGGACCATTCTTTGTGTTCTTCTTCTGCATATCTGTGACGTCTTCTAGGTATCACTATTCCCAAGTGTGGTGGTTCGAATAGGAATTGCTTCCAGAGGCTTAATTATTTGAATGCTTAGTCATTAGGATGTGGCACTCCTTGAGAGGGACTGGGAGGTATGGCCTTATTTGGAGTAGATGTGGCTTTTTTTTTTGAGAAAGTATGTCACTGGGGTGAGCTTTGGGTTTTCAGAAGCCCAAGCTAGGCCCAGTGTCTCTCTCTTCCTGCTGCCTGAGGTTCTGGATATAGAACTCTGAACTCCTTCATCAGCACCATGTTTGCATCAATGCTGCCATGTTTCCTGACATGCTGATAATAGACCTCTGAAATCGTAAGCAGGCCCCAATTATATACTTATCTTCATAAGAGTTACTATGGTAATTTTTCACAATAATAGAACACTAACTAAGACACTATGTAACAAGGCTAATATATTTCCTATATCAGACCAGGCCCCATGATTGATTACCAAACCTCTTTTAATTTTCCAAAGTGTGTCTATTGGATTCTAAAAGGAACACAGAGTTTCCCCAGCCATATGCAGCCTACTCAAACGGGACACTGGAGATGCCAGCTTCACCAGGTCAAATGCCTTATCGCTTTGCCCAGCATTTCCAGGCCTGCTTTTCTGGTTAACACAGAATAGTTTCTCCCCCATCCCCCTATAAGGGTCTTTTGCTCCACACTTTTTGTCTACTTCTGCTAAAGATTCTGTGTCCATCAATGGACCCAACAACATCTCTTTTCTAGCCCACTCCTCTGGATTCCTCCTCTTCTCTAATCTTTATGAAAAAAGTAGCCACTCACTTATCTTCTGTTATACAGGTAAGTAGATTTTTATATGTACATTCTATTGGTAAATTATCATGTACCTTTAAACCCACAGAGAATTTGGTTCATAAGCTAGGATTTGACTCTACAGAGGAATTTTAATCCAGCAACATGGCTGCTCTAATAAGGGATCACATCCAAAGATCTTCTAGGTCTATGTGATCCAGCTGGAATGTAGACACCCTGTGGATTACAGTATGATCTGGCTGGAATACAGACATCCCCTTAGTACACACCTTTAATCACAAACAATGAAGGGTAAGGTTAGTTTATAGAAGGGAGCAGCCATGTTTAAAAGAGCTGTCTAATTGAGGGGCAGACAAAATGATGAGTTAGACAAAGATCTGACACAATGAATCAGAGATAGGATGCGCCCAACAGGACAGGAAAGAGGACACTTGACAGAGTGCAGGGAAAGAGGGGAGGAGGCTTTACATGGAGTAATCAATACTGGGACAGTTTTATAGAGACAAGTTGCAGAAAGAACAAATTAGACATAGGTGAAGACAAAATGAGCCAGAGAATGTGAAAGAGCCAAAATATTAAAACATATAGCCAGAATTAGTTTGAGGCCAGACAGAACAATCAGCCAGAAGCCAGTTTGAATCAGTCAGCTTGGAGAGGCGTTTAGGCCATAACACCTGAGTTGGACCAGCCAGTGGAAGTTCAGAAAGAGCTAGAAAGGCTTGGGAACAGCTTTCATCTCATCCCCTCATTTAAGGAAATAAAAACAACATTTATAGACCCTCCCATGTCAGACCCAAGAATATGTATCTCAAAGTGTTCTCCAAACTTGCTTGTTCTGGGTTAGTCTGGCCCCTGACTCTGTAACAGGAAGGAAAGAGAACAAGGAAAGAGAGCCAAATGAAAAGCCTTTGGGAATGGCTGAAAGGTAAGCTGTCCCAAACAGAAATGTGGCTGTCCCCTTTGATAGGGATAGCTAACAGGAAGCTACCCATGAAGAGAGCTTTCTGCCTAAAAACCTCAAGCAATGACTCCAGCATGACAGCTTCCTTAGTTGATTTCGGCTGGATGTTATAAACACCAATGGATGGTGCTTTGCTGTTTATCTGCAGCTTCTCTAGTTGCTTCTTGCAGTCATTCAACACCAGAAAATACAGGGACAGTAATACTGCTATGAGCTGTTTGAACACACACACACACACACACACACACACACACACACACACACACACACGAAAGTTTATTTACACCCTTCTGTTTCTATAGTGTTTTCCTGAGAACTTACAAAAACTCAGAGTTCAAAATACTCATACATGCTATATTATGCTGTATATGCCATTCAACTTTATTTTAATAGAATGATAAGTTTGTTAATATTAATGTATCTTGTGGTATTAAGAAACAAAAGAAAAGAAAAGCCATTAAATAAAAGGAAGAATAAGAAGGATATAAGAATGAAGGTGTTTTTGGTAAAGGATTTCTATGTGATATAACTTTGTTACAGGATGGCCAGATGTTTCCAAGTGGGAAAGTGGTTCTCCTCTTCCCTGGGGGGCTGTTGGCCACTAGCTCATCAAGGCAGGAAGAGCAAAGAAAAGACACAGGATCTGGAGATCAGGGAAAACAAAGGCTGTATACCCGTTGGGGAGTGGGTAGGAATTTCCAGGATAGGCATTCATAATTGGTTGAAATCAGACACTTTAAAGATGCTTGTTTTTACATTTGCCAGCATGCTCCTATCATATGAAGTAGAACACAGTACCTAATTATTCTATAGGCGCAGGGAGGGGAAAGCTAGCAGGAGCTGTGTCAAGGGCCATATATCAAGTGTGGTTAGGGGCATCTATGTCTAAAGACACTCTGCAGATGGAGTGAGGCAGAGAGCTGGAGGCCCTGCTGGGGAGAGGGAGTCCTGTGGCTATCCAGACCTGGAAGACTGCAACCTCAAACAGCAAGGTTATTCCAAAAGGGAAAAGATAAAAATGCAAAGCTGAAAAACCTCAGCAAGGTCTGGTTATGTTAAATAAGGTATTTAAGGATGAAACTTAGAGTTGACATATGTATGATATTAAAACTTCTAAAGTCAAAGTTGAAGTAGACCTCTATGTAAAACAAATGTAGTTACTGGACTGCTTTGGTAGCATTTACAAATACCAGTTTAAGTCAGTCCCCACTCTCCACTCAATGGTGGAGAATGTCCTGTCCATCAGATAGATCTGAGTAGGGATTCGAAGTTTACTGCACGTATTGCCCTTGGCTGGTGCCATAGTTTGAGCAGGACCCCCGGGCCCAGATTCACCCATCATAATGTTCTTTTTGTAGGTTTCTAGGACCCTCTGGCTCCTTCTATTTCCCCATTCTCCCATGCTTCTCTCACCTAAAGTCCCAATAGGATGTCCTCCCCTCTGACCCACTTTCCTGGTCAGTGAAGACTTTCATAGGACACGCCCCTTGGGCTAGTGTCCAGATATAAGTGAGTATATACCATTTGACTCTTTCTGCTTCTGGGTGAACTCACTCATTATGATCATTTCTAGTTCAATCCATCTGTCCACAAATTTTGGGAATTTTAATAGCTAAGTAGTATCCCATAGTGTAAATGTACCACAGTTTCTTTATCCATTCTTCTGCTGAGGACACTTAGGCTGGTTTCCATGTTCTGGCTATTATGAATAAGGCCACTATGAACATGGTTGAGCATATGTCCCTGTTGTGTGTGAACTCTGGTGCCCCATTTTTGTCCACGTCCCTTTGATGGGGAGGCCTGGTGTCACTCAGAGGAAGGATAGCAGCCTACCAAGAAGAGACTGATACCCTATGAGCATATACAGGGGGAGGAGGTCCCCCTCAGTCACAGACATAGGGGAGGGAAGTAAGGGGAAAGTGGGAGGGGGAAGGAATGGGAGGATACAGGGATGGGCTAACAATTGAGATGTAATATGAATAAATTAATAAAATAATTTAAAAAAGAGATAGAGACCTGATAAATTAAAAAACAAAAAAACAAATAAATATCAGTTTAAAAGAACAAAATGTATATCTAACCAAGGTTTATTTAAAACTGTTTGATTTTTGCCCAACCTTTATATATAGAGAGAGTATACAAAAATTAAAAGTACAAGACTGGTATAACTAACCCTCCATGTGTTCAACAGCCATACTTAGAGTCCTGTATTACTAAGGTCAGAGGCCTAAACAGGACAATATTTTCCCCTTCTCCTACAAAGTCTACTAGGTCCCAAGGGACTATGGGACATATTGTTCCAATAGGCCACGGAGACCCTATCAGATAGACTCTAATCAGTGTATATTAAAGAGGAGAATCAATTGAGAGGGACATGATCCCTAAACTTCTAAGTGAAGCCATGGTCAAGCAAAACCCTGACTCATTCTCCAATGATGGAGCAACAGGTAAAAGACAGCAGCTAAAGAAGTGAGGGGCTCCTCCAAGCTCAAATGGCTTCTGAGAACCAGTCTCTCAACTGGCCTCTTCCATAGTTCCACCAAGTGGGAAAGTATACCCCAAGTTAAAAATAATTGATAATATAAATAAAAGAATACTCAGGCTTCCCAGGTCTCTGTATGGACTAATGACATACCAGGTAAAGCAATCAAATCAAGGGACTCTCATGCTTTTTCTAAGCATAAAAATATTGCTCTTTGTATATTACTAGTAAATCTGTCCCTGTCTCCTTTGCTTTGCAAGGTTTACAAAATCAGAATATGACCATGCCAAAGACTACCACCCAATTGGTGGACAGCTTTAAAGCCAGCTCTCTGGACCTTCAAATTCATTATAATCTGAGAAGAGATGCTATTTATCCTGTACACTAAACTGCTATCTTAACTTTCTCTCCTCTTATTTACAGTCACTCATGCTGTGCATTATACTGATAGAATGTCCTGTGACAATAATTCCATCTATCTGGGTCCTTTTGACTATCCTCCAATGACAGAAAGTCATCTAGTGAGGACATCCCTATTGTCTGCTGGAATCACCTAGACTGACTCAAAGCCCATCTCCTAAGTAACTTGACTTTTCAGTCTCAACCCTGAGGGAAGAACATTCTGTAGCTGCATACATATTAGCAAGCCTGGAGGCCATTGAAGAAAGATCCTCCTTTATAGCATTTTTCTCCTCCAAAATTTCTATTACCAGAGACTGTCTCGAGTCCCCCAGTGAGGACACAACTCTTGCTGAGCAGACAGTATTAAAAACAAAAGTCGAGAATGTTAGCCAGGGAAATGTCGTTTTGCAAAGCTCTGCTATTTTGGTTGATCTATAAAGACAAATCCCATAGCCATGGTAATTTGGTTTACAGAACTAAAGTATCTTGTTTGTCTAGATTCTTGCCTGCCCTGTATCATGGACCACAGTAAAGACTAACCAGGAGAGATTTTTATCCATCATCTAACATTTCCCCTGCCCCCCCCCCCCTTTTTTAGATAGTCTTATGAGGCCTTGTCTGGCCTGAAGTCACTATGGACATCAGACTGGCCTTGAACTCACAGAGATCCCTCTGCTTCTGATTCCTGGTGCTGGGGTTAAACTGGTAAGCCAGTGTGCCCTGGTCACCTTTAACTGACTACTCACTGGTTACCTCTAGCAACTTACAACTGCAGGCAAAAAGGAAATGTTTCAATCCTCTTTCCTGACTTTTTATGCATTATAATTACTCAGCCTGGAGGTGGGTACACTCTGGTATTTATGTAGTCCTCCTATGCAAATTTTCCCAAAAATAAAGGCTTAGACTGTTAGCAAGTTGCTCATAATGTGTCTGTCTTTCCGTCTCATTAACTTTTCAATAACACAACTGGTACCTGGGGGCGGGGATAAGGGAGGTGTTTTCTGCTTTGCTCTTCAGCATGAAAAATGTACACTCCCTACTCTCTAAATGAGATAAACTCCTATGCAAATTTTATGTCAGTAGATTTCTAAAGTACAGGTCTTAATTAATTTGATTTCACAGTTTTGTTTTAAACTGTGTATGAGTGTTCTGTCTGCATGTGTATTTCTGTGCCTGGTCAATGGAAGGAAGATGAGGGTGTTGGGTCCCTTAGAACTGGAGTTACATGTGGTTGCAAGCTGCCTGTGAGCGCTGGGAATTGAATCTGAGTCCTCTGTAAGAGCAAGTGTCCTTTACTACTGATCCTTCTCTCTAGAACCATGGATAGGTCACTTAAAATAAAGATGTGGCCTCTTCTCTTCCTGAGGTACATGAGCTGCCTACTTATTATCCAATATACTATAACAGAGTTGGAATAAAATAACTTTAAAAATTTCCAAATTTGAAAGGGACGAAAACAACAAGCAGAGGTGACGGGACTTCGGGTTCTGAAAGTTGGCTGTACAGAAGCTGCAGTGCAGGGATAGTCCTTAACTGCTTCCCCAAACCTTCCTAGTTCACTGTTCTCTGGGGCTGTTGGTTCTATCCTTTACGAAGGCTTGATCACCTGTGGATCGAACAAAAATGGACTGTGGGCTATGTGGCCCCCTTCCTTCTTCCTCCCCTCTCCTCTCCCTACCTTTGCTCTCTTTCCATCCCTCTCTACTTTCTCTCCCTTCAGAAGGCTGAGCCATTTCTCGGGCTGCTTACTGTTCTCTGGAGGCTGGAGAGAAACAAACACTCCCCAGGCGCAGCCCCATTAGCCACACCATAGTTCCTGTGCAGTACAGCTCTCACGGTATTTTCCTACCTTTTTATTTATTTGATTGCAGCCATTTGTTGTTCCAATAGCTTTATTTATGAACTCTATGGAGTATATTAAAGTCTTCACTTATCATGAAAGTGGGATAGAGGGGAGAACATCCCATTGGGACTCTAGGTGAGGGAAGTATGGAAGAATGGAAGAATGGGGAAATAGAAGGATCCAGATGGTCCTAGAAACCTACAAGAAGAACATCGTGATTGGTGGATCAGGGCCCAGGGGGTTCTGCTCAAACTATTGCACTAACCAAGGGCAATACAATAGTAAACATCGAACCCCCTATTCTGATCTAGCCAATGGACAGGACATTCTCCACAGTTGTGTGGAAAGCGGGGACTGTCTCTGACATGAACTCTGGCGCTCCATATTTGACCACCTCCCCTTGGTGGGGAGACCTGGTGGCACTCAGCGAAAGAATAATCAGGCTGCCACGATGAGACTTGATAGCCTATGACCATATAGTGGGGGAGGAGGTCCCCCTCGGTCACAGACCTGGGGGGGGGAATAGGGTGAAAGGGGGAGGGAGGGAGGAATGGATACAAGTGTTGGCGCAGCAATTGTGTTATTGTGTTGTAATCTGAATAATTTAATAAAATTTTAAAAAATTAAGTTCCTGAGCATGGGTGAGCTTTACTCTTTGTTTACTCCCTTCGCCTCCATGTACATTCCTGAGACATTTCAAACAAATGACAGGATTTACTGGCTCTGAACTTCAATTGGTTCTAAAATGTTAACTAAAGTTTGTTGGCTTTAGCTCTAGAGTCATCTTTGATAGATGGCTGATATACAATGGTACAATGGGCTTTTGTGCATTCAAATACATTTTCAATTATGTATCTATCCAGTTGAAACTGATAGCTGCATATTTTAACCCTTCATGTCTTGAAATTGCTAAGCTATATTATGGGGAATGTCTTTTATATCCTTGTTCAACCCAGCAAATTCTTTTTCTAGCCTTATTTCTGTTCTGTAGTACCTAATCAAATGAAATAAACAGTAACCAAAGAAAAAATAGCAATGATAACAGTTTATTTCCCAAATTCTTTGCCTGAAACCACATACTCTATGACCTGAATTCTAGACAACCCAGATGGCACTATCATGGGAAGATTTATCTTAGGAACCACCTGCTTGTAGCCAAGCCACAAAGTCAATGCCATGTATCTTAGTTAGTTAGTGTGTGTGTGTGTGTGTGTGTGTGTGTGTGTGTGTGTGTGTGTGTGTTTGTGTGTGCGCGCGCACGCGCGCGCAAGCACGTGCATGCACGTGTTTATGTGTATTACAACAGTATGTACCATTCTGAAATCAAGTTCAGCTTTATTGCAGTTACAACAATGAACAACTCCAAAATCACCATGGATAAGTATAGTATAAGGCAAGCATATTCCCTGATCAGATGCTACTGTTTAGGGCTCAGATGCAATACTTAGATTGGGTGCTAAAGATTGTAAAACATGAGCCTCCTCGAGATCCACATCTTTGTCCCCCTGTGCCTGAGTATGGAAACTAGTCACATTTCTGGAACACAGCTTCTGTGTGCTAATTCTGAGGAAACACGAGAAGATTTCACCTCAATGATGTTGGTCTCTCTCTCTCTCTCTCTCTCTCTCTCTCTCTCTCTCTCTCTCTCTCTTTCTTTATATTTCTTTTTTATGTTTGGATAGTATAATCTTTTTTATTAATTTATTCATATTACATCTCAATGGTTATCCCATCCCTTGTATCCTCCCATTCCTCCCTCCCTCTCATTTTCCCCTTACTCTCCTTCCCTATGACTGTGACTGAGGGGGAGATGTTGGTCTCTTAGTCACCACTAATTTCTCAGTTTCAACTATCCAGGGCCAACTGTCCCAGCAAACAAAGGTTTTACTTTAGTGGCTCTGGTATCTTGCTAACCATACATTATTCATCAGCTCCAGCTAACCAGAACCACACAGATTCTTAACTAAATATATGCAATGAACCCAATACATTAAATGATTCTAAAACTGGTTTCTGGAACTTCACAAGCCCAGGTCTCTCTATCCTTGCATTTCTCTTAACACTCTTATTTTCCAAGCTCCCACAGAAAAGCTCACCAAGACTAATACTCAATGGCTTTTCTAGACCAAGGGTCTAAAATATTTCCACAACCCTCCAAAAACATGGTCAGCTCAGTCATAGCAATACCCTACTCTTGGTACTAATTGCTTTCCTCCTCAGGGTTATAGATGCTATAACAAAAGACCATGACCAAAAGCAACCCAGGGAGGAAATGGTGTATTTGGCTTACACTTCCACTTTGTAGTCCATCACTGAAGGAAATCAGGGCAGAAGCCTAAACATGGCAAGAATCTGGAGGTGGGAATGGATGAGGAGGCCATGGAGGAATGCTGCTCACTAGCTTGCTCTTTGGGGCTTGATCAGTCTGCTTTATTATAGCAACCAGGACCACTATCCCAGAAGTAGCCACACACACAACGGCCTTGGCCTTCCCACATCAATCACTAAGTGAGAAAATGTCCTACAGTCCTGCTTACAGCCCATTCATATTGAGGTGTTTTCTTAATTTAGGATTGTATCTCTCTAGTTACTCTAGCTTGGGCCAGCTTGATATAAACCTAGCCCACAGAAAAAGTTTACTGGTAAATTTCCAGGTTCTACACTGCAACTAACTTTTAACTGTGATGTGTCAAGTTTTATAGTGAAACAAAATAAGAATATCAACAATTATTTTTAAAGGTCATTAAAACACTCTTTCATCTACCTACTTCACTGGGAAGCCATTTTTTTCATGTATTTCAGCAAAAACAGCACATGGCATAAGAACAATTCTGATGCAGACATCAAAACTGCAGGCAGAAATATAAAATAATGCCAATCTTCTCACAAACATCTTTTGGTTGTAAATGTAGTTATGGCTTTTGAACAATATTTGATTCACGTCAACCCTTATGTAAGTATAAATATGTATTTTAAGGTGCCTTCACTATCATTGTCCCATAGAGTAAACATTAAAAGTTGCCACCAGGACAAGTAAAGTCTTTGGCATTTAAGCAATATGTGGATTACACAAAACTTACGGAATCTAAAATCTTAGAGATAGCTATGATTACCTCCCGTTTTTGAAGGGGGGTGTATAATAATTAATTCAGAGGCTTAAAACAATTCACATGTACTATCTTACACTTAGGCAGCAGAGGCCAACATGGGTCCCGCACAGCAAGTGTCAAGAGCTGCATTCTTTTTGAGGATCCAGTGGAGGAAACGGTATTTCCTTTTTTCTTCCTTCCTTTCCATTTTTCTTTTTTCTTTTCGTTTCTTTCTTTTTTTCCCCAGTTTCTAGGGGATACCTGCACTCCATGTCTCATGCACCATCACAGACCTCTACTATGTCTTACGTCCCCTCCTCTGACATTCTACCTTCCTCTTATGAGGACATTCAACTCATAGAAGAAAGATGGCATAAGTGTTAGAGCTAAGAGAGAGAAAATATTCTGGCAGTGTGGAGCCAGGGAATACAACAAAGACACTGCATACCAAATATCACACAAGAGATTTACTGGGAAGGAAAAACACAAAGGATACATAGCCTCAGCCCAAGGAGAAACAGCATGGAACTGAAGAGAAGGCAGACTTTATATAGGGTTTCTCCAGGGGTGGAACTTTCCAAGGTGGCCTAGGATTAGAGCAACTATGTGGCCTAATCTTGGGGCAAGCTCAGGGATTGGTGGGATTTCTATGGCCTGATAATGGGATTTTTTTTCCCCTGTACAGTGGGGATTGGGTGCCATAATAGTCTGGCAGGGGGTGGAGCCTGATGGCGTGGGGTCTCCAGGTGCAGGGCCAATGTATAGCAGGGAGAGACAGAACTGCCCTGTCCTCTGAGTTGTGGTGAATAATCAACAGACAGGACCATACCTTCCTTAAGTTTCTTAGCTTAAAGCTATAGGCAAAGTCCTATTTGCCATGGAGCTGACAGGATTTTTGAGTATGAATATCTTTGAGAGATCAACATTCTATCTATAACAAAACATATATTGAACACTTTAAAATCATAAGGGTGGCTAATCTAATAAAAACATGTACACTGATACCTCACAAAGTAGTAAATAGAAATGGCCAATAAGAATATAAAATGCTGCTTGATTTCATCATTTCTCAAAATAATCAGGCAACAAAAATGAAAAAATAAAACTACTATATGCCTAATAGGGTTAAAATGAGAAGGAAGATAATTTTGAATGTTGTAGATCAGCTAAGGATTCTGGCATCCTACCACAAAGAATTTAAATTGCTATAATCCTTTGAAAAACTGTTTTGAGTAGATTGGGACATTTTCATATCCTATGACATGCCAATTTCACTCCCAAGTGCTCGAAATATTTATTAACCCAGACATGATGGCACATGCCTATAATCCCAGCATTTGGATGGCAGATGTAGATCAGGTCATACGCAGCTATATAGCATATACCAGGCTAGCTAGGGGTACACAGCAAGAGATGAGTGAAAATAAACAAAGAAAAGTTAAATGTTCACCAAAATTCATAAACAGTGAGTTTCAAGGCAGCATCACTGCTAATAAGTAACAACGGAAAACAGCTCAAATGTCGTGCAGCTCTAAGCTGTGAAATGGTGATCACCTCACAGACAGGAAAGTGGGCAGGGATAGTAAGACTGAACGAGGAGTAAACACAATGCCATCCTACAGACCAGCCAAGCCAAGCTAGAAACACAAATACATCTAATGGAAAGGGGGAAAGCTATGGAGGACATGGTTAAAGGGGCACATGAAAGGGTCTTCTAAGAAACTAGTGACATTCTAGTCCTTGACTTTGGTGCTGGTCACCGGCTATGCCTACTCTGCAAAAATTTAAACAGAAAAGACACAATTTGCTCATTTTTAGACATATTTCTAATTTTTTTGAAAGACGTAAGTTATTTTCTAAAGGACAGACTGTTTAAAAGTATATTGGATTGGGGGGTTGGGAAGGAGGAGTTGGAGAGAGAGCACAGGGATCAAGAATGCACACTGCTCTTAAAGAGACTCTTGAGTTTGGCTCCCAACACACATGTTCAGCTTACAACTACCTGAAACTCTAGTTACAGAAGATCCAATGCCTCTGGCCTCAATGGACACCTGCACTCACATATCCATAAAACTCTGCCATACACATGCACAGATACAAACACACTGAAAAAGTAAATCTTTTGAGCAGGGTGTGGTAGGTCGTGCCTGTAATCCCAGCACTCAGGGAGGCAGAGGAAGGCAGATCTCTGTGACTTAGAGGCCTACAAAGTGAGTCCAGGACAGCCAAGGCTACACAGAGAACTCCTGTCTCAAAAAAAAAAAAAATTTAAAAGAAGTACTAGAATTGAAATGTAAAGAATTCAAACTGCAGAACAAGCAGGTCATTTATATTCCTAATCCCACTACATGGGAATAGCTCTGAGACTGGCAGATAAACGAATGGAAAGACATAGAGAGGCCCCATGTTGGCCTCAGATTCTCTGTGACTTAGTACTAGAGGCCACTCTTAGTAAGGCATGAAGGAAGATTTGCAGATGGCTTATGTCAACTCATATAATGAGTAGGAAGCTAGTTTTAATTATTCTGTGCATCCTGCACACCTCATACAATTATAATATTACAACTGTATAATGTGAGAAATTATGTTTTCAGAACAAAATAACTGGACACTGATGCTGGATCAGACCTGACAGGATTCATTACTCTCAGCATGATGGATGCTGACATCCTGCACCCTCCTAGCTCCATCACTGGATGAATCTGTTGCTGTTACCCATCAGATTTGGACAACATTGTAGAAAACTTCCAATAAAATTTGGATGACCATTTCAATCTCCTACTAAGCCTGGAATCTCTCAACATTTAGAAACTGGACCACAAATGCAATCCCTGGCTTGCTTAACCATTTTCTCCAATCTTTTTGTGCCCCTTCCAAGGTATTATTTGCCCCAATTCAGCCTGAAGAAATCTTAAGAGAACGACACCCATTCCTTCTAAACTGGGGGAGGAGGGTTGTATAAGTTTCTGTTTGCTCTCTTGGTCTACAAATGGTTATCCTCATCGGTAGATGGTCATAAGTCATTATTGGTCTTATACAGAGAAAAACTAGGTGAAACTCAGGGATGTCTCTCTTTTCCTTTATCTTGCATATGTAGGTAAGGAGATAGGAGATGAAAAGAAAAAAAGGGAGATATAGGAACATAGAGGGAGAATAGAACAAAAGCTAGATGACTGAACTTACTCCTTAACTCAAGGCCTTAATTGTTACTTATAATGAGGGTTATGTCTAAGTCATTCTATAGAATTTAGTATATTGATACAAAACACGGGCATGTCAAATTTTTGTCAGATTTTAGCACAAGAATATATTGTAAGTCTAACAGATAGATATGACTCTGTCGATATATGAGGTAAAATAGTTGAATAAGGTCTTCAAAAGCCTCAGAGACACATAGAACATGGCATTTAAAGTTGTTCTCGAAATCCTGAATTTCTCTGACAACAAGACAGGTTAACTCCTGACAACACCCAGCTGACCTCAAAGAAGATGATGAGCATCAAAGAGCCTCCTTATGTAGATGGCTTCAAATGTGGCAAACCAGCCACTAGGCACAATGTCCTCATTCCTGCAACAAACAGAATTCTGCCTAAAAATGGGCAGCTTAGATGCAGGCAGAGTCAACTGCCGTACTCTGCCAAGACAGGGTAAGCAAGTCCTCAATAGTTCCTGCCCTATGGATAAGTCTGGCAGAGAGATTGGGCCAGAAAGCCGAAGATGAGGCTCCAACATTATAGAGAGTGTTGGGTGACTGTTCAGTCAGTAAACCATCTAAGTCAATTTGTACATTTTGGAAGTTGCTAACCTGCACTTCTGGTTCACTCAGGAATTTAAATTTATTCCTTCTCAAGTCTCTAAGGGGCATTGAAGGCCACATAGTATAGTTTTACATTCAAGTTTAGCTGGTTAGGGGATAAAATCTTTTTAGATCAAGATAAAGAAGTTAAGCTATTAGAGTTGAGATAGGATAGATATTGAATTTCATTCAGAAATTTAGACCCAACAAGACAGGAAAGATATTTACTTCAAGCTGGACAAATATAAATAGCCAAACCACTATGAATGTGACATTTATAGAACTCATGATTGTCACATGGTTCTCCTTGCTGCATGTAGTTTGTTTTATACATGTGTAATAAAATAAATGTATTTTTTTAAAAAGTAAATCTTATGTAAAAACAAAAACAGAAAACCTCACATTTTTGTAGATGATACTCAACTACAACTAACCACAAGAGTTACAAGAGATATGTGACAAAAGAGGAAAAATTTACACTGTTAGTCAACACAGCACCAACAATATTGTTTTGTGGAAAAAAAAAAAAAAACCAAAACATTAGATGGTACACAATTCCAATGAGAAGCTATGCTCACTTCTAGGAAAAAAGCAAGGAAGGAGGTACCCTTTCAGAGGTTTCATAGTGAAGTCCGCGGGGTAGACTAGGGCCTGTGTGTCTGAGGAAGCACTACTCCCCATTTCAAGGTCTGGTCACTTCCTGATCCTAAAACCACTATCCATAGGAGTTATCGAGATACTTAACAGTAAAAGAAAACAAACTAAAATAGCATTCCACTACAACAAAACACATGCAAGCAAACATGATCTAAAACTTTCTTCTTTCTCACCATTTTAGAACAGTTAAAGATACCAAGTCACTCATTTACAAAAATCCTGTAAAGGTGATCAGATAAAAATAGCAAGTAGATGTCCTCACATAAACCGTTCTGAGAATATGACATAATACCTGCAGGGATGCACCACAGGGTAAAAACCTCACTCTCCCCTACCTTTTTTGGTAGTTTTTTCAAACAAGAGCTTGTACCTCAGACCTCGTGCACAGATAAGAGCTAAATGCCTTCACCTGCTAATTCAAGAAAGGAGCCCACAAGCAAAAGCTGTGCTGGTTTCTAGTGATGCATCTTATATGTCTGGAGAAGTTCAAATACTTACTCAGCCTCACTAAAACCCAAGAGAACTGCTGAACAGAGGCACATGCCAAGTCTGCTCACACAACTGTAAGCTCCTCTCCCGGCAGCATGTGCATATGTGCTGCCATCCCAGAGCCAACCTGATCAGTTGGATTTACTGTCTTGTGAGAGGCAAAAACACAGGTTTAGAATGGCCTTTAACAATACTCCCTGAAGCAAGATTTTCTTCCATGAGGACATAAAATATCGTTCCGTGTTCTCCCAATATCCTCTCATTGAAATGGAATGGCAAGGCAAAATAAATTGGCAGTAAAATAGTGTAGTCAGAATAGAAAATGTCAAATGGTAGCCAGCTGCATTCCCAATGAGACACATCCAATCTCATGACATTTGTTGGGTACCTGATCCATGTTGGATACATTAAAAAGTCTAAGATGTATTTTCTCAAATCTGTAATTCTGGTAATTATAAGGGGAAAGTTTTTTCCTATACAAGAAAAAAAGATAATATATTGTTTCCAGCAGTGAAGAATACATTAAAGTATATATGGTTTTAAGAAACAGAGGGAGGATTCGGGAAAGACTTTATAGAAAAAAAAATGGACCCTTGACTTATATTTCAAAGACAGGAGAGTTAGGAAAGGATTTGAGAAGTCATCCAAGCAGCAGTAACATCCACACACCTCAGATGCATAGGATTTCTGGAAGCAGAGACCAGATACACTTGGCTGAAGTCACTGCTTTCTGAAGGGGTTGTGAGAGACCATTGTGAGAGACAGTTGGGAGTTATGATGACAGACTAACAATGACCAGCACTCTTCCAAGGCCTCTTCCACACACCAACACATCAGCTGTCATTACTGTCCCTGACCTACTATACAGCAGGGTTCTAAGACCCTTCCCTAGAACTCTGCTGGAGAACCTCAATCTCATATCACCATGTAGGCTCGAAATATCATTTGTCAGCCCTTTAAATTTTAATGAAAAGCAATTTGTCTGCCATATAAATAGAATAGACTTTGCATCCACAGGAACCAGAAGACCTCTATTTTAATCCTATTTCCACAGGCATTGCTTACATTAACTTAAGCAATGTTTTATTTGTCTCTACCTAAGCCTGTTGTGCCAAAACCAACTGACTTTATAGACAGTAATGGGATAAATGACAGAGACTGGCATCTGGCAGAATTGAAAAGTATAGATATTTCCCCTTCTCACTCAAATAATACATGAATAAAAGAAAATATGAAATGAGAGGGACCAGCAAAGGTAGGTGGATATCTCCAAGTTGAACCCAGCCAGGGTGACACAGTAAGACCCTGCCTCAAAACAACACAAAACAAAACAAACAATAAAGAATTTTATATATGTGTGTATATATATATATGTGTGTGTGTGTGTGTAAAAAATGTTTACAGTTTTGAAGAAAAATAAAAAATCATGCCACCTACAAAATGTTTGCCTTTTTAAAAAATTTTTTATTAATTTAATGTTTGCCTTTTGTACACTTAATTTTTTTTAGAGATTTCCTAACTATGATACACTTTGAGGCATTTCACATGCATGTAATCTGCTTATAAAATCTTGTTCTGCTTTTCTAATATCGTATTAAAAATATTTCCAATAAAACATTATAGACATCATGAGGTCAATTCACAAATGTACAATATTTTGATTAATAGTGTTATAGTTTATGGACCCATATGCATATTACTATACAGTTAAGGTTTTAAATTACTTTACTTTTATAAGTAATATTGGTATGGCTGTCCCACTTCAGCACCACGAGGAAGAACCCAGTGATACTACTGAAGTGACTGAGCTTAACAGCACCTATGGTATCCTCACAGGACCTGCTCACTAAAACTGCTTGTCTGACACAAACAATTAGAGCTGTAGAATTCCACTCCTTAAAACTCCACATGCTGATTTTCTTTATTTATCTTTCTTATTATCTTTTCTTTATTATCACCTAAGTCAGGATTACAATATACTTCCTATTTCATATCAGACAGATTTTTAAAATAATTATAAGAAAGGAATATGATTCAAAACTCAGTATCATTAAGGAGGCCAAAGACTACTGGCTGCACACTGCCAGAAACAGCAAAAGCTATTGCTGATCACAGGAGCTTTCTTGGGAGAAAACTGCTAAGTAATAGCCCAACACACATAAGCCTCTGTAAAGAAACAAAACCTCTACAGGACTTAGGTGATTAAACTTGGAAGCCTAGCACCAAACTAACAAGGAGCTAATCTGCTGATCAGTGTACTCTAGGTAGTTCAAATAACCTAGAGGTTAAACATGCAGAAACAGGAAACATAAATCAATTTCTTCAGAGGCAGAGCTATCATGAGCAAATCTGTTATTTCTCCCCATCAAAGAAAAGAAAATTCTTTAGGCATTTCTTCTATCCATGTAATTAATTTGAAGAAAAATGTTATTGTATCCTGAAGGCGCTGAAGCCTGCCTGTCTCACGAGGACCCTGGAACTTTCCCTATTTTGTTCCAGAGAAAGCCATAGGGAGTGGATCCACTTAGACAATCATTACCAGATGAGAGACTTTCCACATAACGTGTTAGATAGGAGTTACAGCAGCTAGAAATGAGTACCTCACTAACGAGTAACACATACACACACACATACATACACACACATATATAATTTTTTTCTCCCTTCCTATTGCCTGATTGAGTTCCTACTTTATAAGTAGCATTACTATACTTTTATTTCACTGCTAGGAAACATTTGGGTCATATTGACTAAGATTTTATGTATTAATATTCAAGAGAAATCCAGGATGCCCCTCAGGGAAGGGCATTTAAATGACGGCTCTGCTCAGCACAGCCTAGTATTCCTTAGATAGCTATGAGGTGGTACAGAGAGGATAAGGTGTGAGGAGGTCCTTCGTGGGAGACTTGGTGTCTGGTATATTCTCAAATTGAGGGTAGTCAGCAGTATGTAAAATAGAAGACTACTGCTTAGTTCTCAAACCTGGGCAAGATCACTTCAGCTTTCGGTTTTTCCAGTTGACAAACAGAAAAAATATCCACTGCCCATGTATCACACAGGTTGTTTTAAGAAGTCATATGAGATAGTGTAAGGTACACAGAGTATGAATATTATAAAGTAATATATGAATGGAAGGCATTTTACCAAGAAAAATTTCTGTCATTTGAAGAATAATGTTTCTTGTTTTTGGAAACATAAGAAAATATATAAGGAAATTTAAAAATTTACCCAATGTTCTGGTTTCTTTTTATCTCAGTATAATAACTTATGATTTTTCATAATAATCAAATTATTTTAATGATACATAAGACCCCCCCCCAAATAGTTTTTAATCTCAGAGGAAAAGTTACATGATTTATAATGTAAAGAAAATAAAATTCACAAAACCTTGTGTACCAATGTAAAACTGTTATCTATAGACACTGATGAACAACACACGGTCCTATCCTCAGGCAGCAATAATCAATAAAATTGTATAGAGAAACGGTTGCCATCAAACCAATCCATGTAAATCCTGGACCCTGTCCCTTACAAAGCACATTCCCTCCTCAGTTTCCATCCCCACCCCACACATATTACCCTCACTTTTCCAGTGGGGTGGCTGTGTCTTCATGCACTCAAGTAACTGAGAGCAGCTGTAGCCTCTGAAATACAACATCCACTTTCAAATTTTACCCTCCACTTCCTGACTCAGACACAAGAGCTGACTTATCTACCCAAGGTAGAAATGAGCTCTAGCCATGTAAGAAGTACCTAAAAAGGAAGATGCCCCATGTAGGTAATAGTTAGAATTAGAAAAGAATCCAGAGTGTATTCTTTGAAATAAGGCTTGGTGGATGTGAGCAGAGTACATATATTTTAGGGCAGCAGCAGTAACAGCAGATGGTGAAGACATGGCACAAAGCAATGACCTGGATGCACTTGAAAAGCAGCCCTGCTTTCACTCGAGTGGCGCATCTCTGTTAAACACAAAGAATATGGGGTGCCACTAGAGGAAAACTTTCTGCATACATATATATCAGTAGTATGTATGTTTGCATTTTTACAGGTATATGTTTACATGGGTACATGCAGATGTGTAAGTGTCCATATGGAAGCCACAAGCTGATGTCTGGTGTCATTTAATCATTCTCTACCTTATATTTTGAGTCAGGATCTCTCGCGGATCCCAGAGCTCACCATTTTGGCTACTGTAACTAGCCAGCTTGCCCCAGGGCATCCCTGTCTCTGTAACTGGAACACCTGCAGGAAGGTTAAGTGCACTCTAGAGACTGGAACTCTGGTCCTTACACTTGCATGCCAAGTGCTGTACCTGCTGAGGCATCTCCCTGCCTCCCACTTTGAAAAGTCTTAATAGTCACAAAGATTCTTTATATTTTTCAAGTTTTAAGTTAGTATAATTTATTCAGATTACATGCCAATTGTTATCCCATCACTTGTATACATGAGGTATTGATGACTCCTGAGTGGGCAATAACTTGGTTAAGTCTTCAAGTGTCAGTAGCTTATAAAGTTAAACAGAACAAAAAGGAAAATACAGGTTTTAGAAGAGTTTCTGAAGGGAACAATTTCAGAAAATTATAGATAGAAAATAGTTTTTTAGTAAGAGACAGCTTCTAGGCAGAAAAAGGCAGCGCTACATTTGGACACAAACTAAGAGCATGGCACATGAAACCACCACAGCAACAGAGTTAGGGTAGACTTTGCCCTGAGTCACACGCATACACAGCAGACAGAAAACAAAATCCGGACTCTTTCCCCCAAGCTCTGCAACTTGAGGCAATACCCACCCACCCCCCATCTTTCTCCAGCACTTGTAAGAGGAAACTATCTGAATAACAAAGACAAAATCCTTAAAATATGTTCAGTTGTCCAAAGCCAAATGATCACCCATGAAGGCATACATACAAGTAACAGTACACAGACCTGACAGGTTATATTTAAGGATATAAATGTGATGGCTATTCTTGTGTCAAGTTGACTACATCTGGAATCAACTAAAATCCAAATGACTCCCAACACACCTTTGAGGGATGTTTTTTCTTAATTAAATCATTTGATGTGGGAAGACCCACTTTTACTCCAGATCTCTGAGGTGGGAAGATGCACCTTTAATCTGGACCATACGTCCTACTGGCAGTCTGTATGAAGGACAGGGGAAAGGAACAGGAAGCGAGGAGCTGACAAATACAGATTTTGGGGCCAGGAATGGGGTGTTGCCCTGAGGTTACCATGTCCTTTAATCCACTTAGTATCAGGCTTTTCTTTAAAATTTTTACCTCCTAAAGCACTGGACTTAGCTTCATTACACGTCCTGTTGCTCTTTTCTGTTCAGACTGTACATTTTGTATTTCTCTTTGTCCAGCTTGCTGCTTTCCATTATATATCTGTACGAGAGTGATGACTGGTAACTATACAACACAGTCACAACTATGCTGTCTTGAGATCTGCTGTGCCAAACCCATGAATCCAAAAATACTTCAATCTTTTTCAACAAGGGCAAAACGCAACCACACTCTTTGCCAAAATATCACAGGAGTGTCTCTAGGCCACTTACTAATGTTCTTCCTTTGTTAAACCTCCAGGCCAAGCTATCAACGCTGCACTGCTCTCAGCACCACCTTCCTCTTCCACCTTCCTCTTATTAAGCTCCCCTTAAAGGATTCAGCTGCTTCCCTTATCCAAAGTCCCAAAGTCCACATTCTGTCAATAAACAGTACAGCCAGTCCTGCCACACCCATATCCTGTTCCTTGATACCAATTTCTCTATAAGTCACTGTTCTGTTCCTGTGAAGAGACAACGTGACCACAGCAACTTTTATAAAATAAAACTTTTAATTGATGTCTGGCTTATAGTTTCAAAGGTTAGTCAATTATCATCATGATAGGAGCATGGCGGTAGGCGGGCAGTGTGCTGGAACAGTAGCTGAGAATTACATCCTGATTCCCAGGCCGAGAGAGAGAGAGAGAGAGAGAGAGAGAGAGAGAGAGAGAGAGACTCTAAGCTTTGCATGGGCTTTTGAAACTTCAAAGCCCACCCCCAGTGACATACTTCCGCCAACAAGGTCATACTTCCTAATCCTTCTACTCCTTCCAAATAGTACAACTCCTTGATGATTAAGCATTTAAATATTCCAGCCTTTGAGGGACTGCTCTTATGCAAACCACCACCATACATACATACATACATACATACATACATACATACATACATACAT
>OU015745.1:56409158-56420060 GCA_907169655.1 Acomys percivali | reverse complement strand
CATACATACATACATACATACATACATACATACATACATACATACATACATAAATAAATTAATTAATGAAGAAAAATAGGCTGTAAGTTTGAAAGAAAGTGAGGAGGAGTTTATGGGAGGGTCTGGAGGGAGGAAAGGAAATGGAGAAACACTACAACTAAATTACAATTGAAAAAAGAAAAAGAAAAATGTTCTGATGCCAAGAACGCAAAATGCACAGATATGCACGCAATAGTGAATTAATGAGGGAGCCTGAGTTACATGTTTGTGTAATTGCCTTATCTGGCAGCTCAAGGAACATGATAATAGTTAATAGTCTACCTGGAAAACACTACGATGGTCTTTCAGGATACCTCATGAAAACAGGCAAACCACACTGGTCAGCAAAACATCAAAAGAAAAATACAGTGATAACCTCCCAAAAATTCACATCATAATGAGTATAATTAGTACACCCTCTGTCACCCAACTACACGCACACACACACACACACACACACACACACACACACACACACACTATCCCATCCATGGCACTGTTGTGATATACACCTAACAACTAAGAGAGATAGGGAACCTCAAGATTGAAAAGAAGGCATTCTTTACCTGTTCATTTGCAGTTCTCTTCTCATACAAATTTTGCACCATTTATTCTCTGAACAAAGTCATTCCTGACTTTGCAATTTCAAGTCTAGAAAGGAAGTATTCAACCTACAGAGAACAAATGACCTGGGCTTGATCTCAGAAACAGGTTCTTCCCACCCCTCTTTCTCCAGTAAATGTGCAAGAATGCCGCAGAGAGATTACCTGACATTCTGGGGAAAGTGAACAGAAATACTAGGCTATCTCATTAGCTGCCTGTGGAAAACAAAATGGGG
The DNA here is from genome assembly GCA_907169655.1 of Acomys percivali. NCBI lineage: Eukaryota > Metazoa > Chordata > Mammalia > Rodentia > Muridae > Acomys > Acomys percivali. Next base: position 56,419,183 of record OU015745.1, on the reverse strand, counting down.
GAGTTTCAGAAATGAGACATATCTGATTCTATTGACCAATTCAAGCAGTGCGATGATGAGAAGGGCGGCTCTCATCGAATACTAAAGCCAGGCGTGAAACTTTCACACTGAAGCTTAGTATGTACAACTAATATATGCAAATTAGAAAGAAACTGTTATTTGTTTACTTCAGACAAGACAGATACATGGCCACATGGTCACAATCCTAAGGATTTACGTGTTTTCAATTCTCTGCTACCTTGATTCTGGACAATACATGGTAAGATGGAGCAATAACCTGAAATGTACAGTCAGCTCAGCACACAATGAGAAGCTACATAGTGTTTACAAAAAAGCATCTTGGAACTGACAACAAAGGGAAACGTTATGAAGAATCATGATGTAGGTGCTAAAGTAATGCATTCTGAGTTAGACAAGTGACCTAAAAGTTATAGTGAACCAAGAGAAGCATGGTGAGGAGCTGCGGGGCGAGTGTCAGTGCAAGGCTCCCTGCAACACAGCCATGCAAGGGCTAACTCGAGGGTGGCTTTTCTGATGCAGAGAGATGGGTGTGAGCAGCACTGATACAGCAGAGCCGTCTGCACACCCCTTGGACTCTGAGCTTCCTTCTTATGGTGCTTGAAGAGCCACTCACACCCATCATCAAACAAAGTCAAAGCAAAGACAAGAGTCAAAATATTGTTCCTCATTTTCTCAAAAAAAGAAAGAAAGAAGAGAAAAAAAGAAATTCATTTGAAAATTCAATCTTAAATAAAGTGCTGCTTTAAATATAAATAAAGTTAGAATTTCTGGAGAAGAATGTATCTCTAAGTATCACCTATCCACCCTACCACAATAGGAAAAAAAATCTCAGAAAGAAAATCTAAAAACCCAAAAGCTGCACATAGAAAAGCATAATTAAATCCAGGACTATACAATACTACATAGAACACAAGTGATTGATGTGTGTGGATGTGCACCACAAATTAGCCCAAACAATACAGAACTTTTATACTATTTTGTAAGTCTCAAGTGTGATCTGTGAAAACTGCCCTATCAGCTGTACATTTTAGTGTGTGAGAGAAAGCACACATCACAAGTACTATTCACAATGAGAAGCATTCCAGTTCCTCACTTTCTTGTAAGTAGCAAGCTCACAAATTATCAGTCTTTTTTCTAATGATTTCAGGCACTGGTATCAACTTCAGAACAGGGACATATTTTCAGGTTACAAAAAACTTACAACTATCTTGTTTCCTCAATATTTCCTTAGAAAAATTCAAATATTTAAGCAGTCTAGAATTCACTGTCATATAGAAAGCAAGGACTTAAGATTATCTTCATCCAATCTGGCAGAGAATAGTGGCAACTTTATTGAAAAACATTTTTTTATTGAGAAAGAAATTATTTCACAGATCTTATAGATTTTTGCATTCTACTCCTTTAATGTCATTCTATCCTAGTCTTAAAAAATACAACTTACTTTGATGAATAGGATTTCATTTCTAATAGGTAAAGACCACACTTAATTTTTGTATATTTTTAGTAAATAATGTCTAACTTTAGCATTATTTAATTAATAGATTTCCTTGTGAAATTTGCCTGGTGCTCATAATAATTTGGTTAGTCTTTGAAAAATCCTCTGCACCACAAAATATTCCCATCCTGGTATACCTGTATGCTACTCTGTGAAGTATTCTTCACAATTTTCTACTAATTATGTGTTAAGTCTACAAGGAAGGAAATGTTGGTGCTCATAATTAACTTAGATACGTTTTAGCAGTTCAAACACGTTGAAGAGTCTGATTACTATAAATATATTTGTTCTTAGAAATTTTTGTTTAATTTAATAAATTTATTTAAGAAATTTTCTAAAATAAATAGTGATAAGCATTTTTAACCTCCTGATGCTAATGTAAAGCCATGGGTTTAATATAACCCTGTTACATTTATATTACCTGCTGAATTCTAAATAAGTACTTTTTATCCTATTATTAAAGTATAATTTTATATTTTAGTGAATTTTGTTTTTAAATCAAGAAAGAATATTATATATTATGTACTGTCCTTATAAAATATGCCAACATACTTTCTTTCATTTACATAGTAATTTGAAAAGTCAAATATTAAGAAAATTTTAAAATCTAGAAACATCCTTGCATTTCTATAATAAATCCTAGATAGTAGTTACTGAATTTCTTTTCTACAATATTTTCAATTGACATTCAATTTTAATTTATTTTGTCCCATAATTGTAAGCTTCCTTTGTATTTTTTAAAGAATTACTTACTTTTATTATGTGTGTATGAGTGTTTTGCCTACATGTAGGTAAGTGCATTGTGTGTGTACCAGTGCACAGAAGACAAAAGTTGGCACAGATGGTGGTAAGCCAGTACGTGGGTGCTGGGAACCAAAGCCATGTCCTCTGTGAGCACATGCTCTGAGCCACTGAGCCACCTCTCCAGCTCCAATGTATTTTTTCATATGCTTGTGCTATTGTGCTAGATTTGCCTTGTCTTGTTATCAGAGTGAAGTGAGATAAAACAGCACAATTTTCTGCAAGTCACTCCTCCTACTAAGCACAACTAGCAGAAGTAAAAAAGCAGACTTTCTTTTCTTTAAAGATACTAGAATGCTGTAAACAAAGAAGACTAAAAGTAAAATTACAGAAATGGCAGACACTTTTTACTGTCATCTGAGGGCCAGCAGCTGTCCTTGGCAGCACTTGCCAAACGCCAGCATAGGCAATAAACAGAGAACCAGAGTTAGGTTCCAGGGTCCCAGGAAGAGCCCTTTCTTTCAAAGGGCTAGAGTGTTAAAATTAGACATTTGAAAACCAAGCTTTCCATTACGGCATCTGTTGAATTCTAAAGGTGGACAGCCCAGGAAAATAAAGGTTTCCGCCAAACCTTTGAAAGGCAGAGTGAGGTTTTAGTCTTCCAGTGCCTCAGACACAGAGGCTTTGCAGAGGACACGTATGTGAGACTCTTCGGTAGGCAGTTTTAAATCCATTTGAGATGTGGTAACAACACACCACAGACCAGATAGCTCATAAGCAACGCAAAATTTTTTCTCCCAGTACTGGAACCTGGGAGGTCCAGATCCAGGTGATAACAGATTCAGTGTCGGTGAGGGCACATTTGCAATTTGGGAATACACATATTCCTGAGGTATTCAATTATGAAAGAAGAAAGCTCTCTAGAATTCCTCATGAAGGACCCAGCCCATGGCCATCCCGTTCAGGGACTCATATTCTCCTACCACAGGGTTACGTAGGCCCAGCATTTGGAATCTAGGTGTACACAAGCACTTAGACTACAGGAAAAGCGAAAAGGCAGGGCAGTGTTCCACAGACTCTGGCAACTTACAAGTTGTTTTTTGTGTGTTTTTGTTTTTTCGTTGTTTTTAACTCTTTTTAACTGTATATCCCTTTTTAACTGTTAACCCTCTTTCCTAGTGTCTGCCTGAAGAAGGCAGAAGACCGGAATGCAATAGTATATGCAGTTATCTGTGGTGCTGAAGACAGCAAAAGGCCCGCCCTCACCATGCCCTGCAGCACCTTAACTAGCAACAGGGTAACTAAAGGTGCATAACGACTGCAAGCCAAGCAAGTGACTAAGGATCACCCCATATACTTACTCAATATGGGAAAGAATAAACATAATTAGAAAGGCAAAATCTTAGAAAGCAGAATCTATGCAGTTTAAATAAAGTGTCTAACAACAAACAAAAATACTAGGAAGGATGAACATTTCACTAAAAATCAAATCCATCAATATGTACATAAATAATAAGTAATAAACATAACTTTAAATGATTGGGGCTAATAAAATCAAGAAACAACCATGAACTAGCTAAAAAGATAGGTAAGTTCATCAAAGAATTTCAATTCATAAAGAAAAGTCAAACGATGTTCTAAAACTAAAGAAACAGATCTTAAATGTTAACTGCAAGTCTCCTTGATGCTCTTGACAATGTCTATGTCAGGTCCTATATTTATGACTGTGAACTTAGTTGTAAGACCTTCAGTACAGACAAACTGCAAAAGTCTTTGAAAACAAGCTATATGGGAGGCTTCGGAATTCCTGTAATGTTCACACATCTACTAGAAGCTCTTAGACATTAAAGAGGTCCCTGGCAAGTTAAATCATAAATGAAGACTTGGGAAAAGCTACAAGTTAAGGCATCGTTTTCCTATTTTGAGGGGAAAATGGAAGCTACGATCACTTACAGGAAGGTGTGTGAATACAGCAAACGTGCTGCGAAGGAAGGCGATGAGGTCGACTAGGTAGTCGCTAGCTTTGTTGTCCAAGTCTCCGGTCATCCAGTCATAGTCAGCCAGCTGCAGAAACTGGTCAATCTTCTGATTTAAGTTTGTGTATATCTCTTCTTCAGCTGCATGTCTAGCATCCTGTGAAATTTAAAAACACATTCAGGTGGCTAGGGTGTGCTTTAACCAAAATGACTTAATGACTATCAGAGTCTTCAGTGGCCATGCTCTGCTCTACTTAATTGAGCTCAACATTTTTAGATTCAATATGGAAGATGATGCAGCATTTGCTTTTCTATGCTTATTTCTCTTCACACAGTCTCCCAAGATTAGCCAACACGCTACAAATGGCAAGAATGCCTTCCATTGTAAGGCAATAACACTATACAATTGTGATTCTACACCACATTTTCCATTTCATATATCTACTGATGGATGATAGGCTGACTCTGTATCTTGGCTATGGTGACCAGAGCTGCAAGAACATGTAACGCAATTAGTAAATCATACAGAGTTTCCACTCTTAATTTTTAAAAATGTTCCACACTGCTTTTACTGATAGCTAAACTTTACCTTTGTATTGACAGTGTCCATTCTCACAAATATTCTTATCATTTGTATTACTTATAACATCTACTCTACCAGATAAGAGGTTATTTTTCATTGTGTTTCAATAGTATTTCCTTCATGACAGCACGGCTGAGCATTTTGTCATATGTTTGTTAGCCACCTGTATGTCTTAATGACATTCCTTGACTTGTTTTAAAAATTCGTCTATCAGTTCTATTACCATGCAGAGTTGTGAGTGTTTTATAAAATTTGAGACTTGATGGTTTTCTTACAGGTACCACATGACCTAGAACTATGCTCTCCCAATCCGATGGGGAGTCTCTTACCTCTAGGGACTTTTGTCTTGTTAAAAGGACATCTTCAGTTTGGTGCACCCTCCTTTGCCTACTTTCACTCTTGTTGTCTATACTTTTATGGTCACTTTAAAAAATACTGTCCAAGACAGGGCCATGAACTTTTCTACTTCGGTTTCTTCTAGTGGTCTCATAGTTTCAGGCATGTTATTTATACCTTTAGTCCACTTTTTATTTGAATGCAGAGCTCACTGACTGGAAGACTTGTTGTCAATCCCCTGGAATCCTGAGAAGTAGTTACTAAGTGGGTGCTGAGAACCAAACTCAGGTCCCCTGTGAGAAGAGCAAGTATTCTTAAATGCTGACCCATCTCTCCAGCAAACTTAATGGATGTCTTTGTTTTTACTTGCCTATGTTTCATATTTTTCTGTACTTTAGATTCAAGTTCTTTATTAAGAAACAAGCCACACAAGCATTTTCTTCCAATCTGTGTATTGTTTCATATTTCTCTGAACACTGTTTTTTTCCAAGCATAAATTTGGTAACTTTATGTTTATTTCCAGATGGCAGGAGCATAAAAGCAGTCTTGCTACATAGTCTAGGCTAGCCTCACACTTACTATGTAACCCAGGATGGTCTGTAACTCACACCCACTTTCCTGTCCTGGTTTCTGGAATGCTGGGATTACAGGCATGCACTTATAAGTACAGCTTAAAAGTTTTCATTGTTAATAAATCTTACTTATCTTTTACTGTATATAGAAAGGTGTGAACAGTGGGATTGGGAAGAAGGCTCTGTGCTTGCTGATCTTCCAGAGGCTAGAAGTTGGCTGCAGCATCCACATGGGTGACTCACAACCATCTATAACCCCAGCTCTCAGGGATCTGATACTCTCTTCTAGCCTCCAAGGGCACACACACATGTGTGGCGCGCGCGCGCGCACACACACACACACACACACACACACACACTACACATCGAAGTAACCAAAATTAATCTTTAAGAAAAAAAAGCTGCTGCCAAGTCCAAGGACACCTGTGTTTCTTTTTAAGCTACCTGCTAAGGGTTGTAGTATTGTGCACTACAGAGTTTATGTTTTCAGTAATGTTAGTGACAGATGTAACATCTGCCTCTGGGACTCTTGTTGTTTTTTGCTGCTTTCACAAATGTCCAGCAACATTTGTTGAAAAGGAAACCATTCCATTCTCTATTAAGCTACCTTTACTCTTCCAAAACAATGAGTTGAGTACCTAGGTATGTGCCTAGTTTTAGGGTAAGTAGTCCACGTTATTCAACTATTTGACTATTTTCTGACCAAAGTTATATGTCTATATCTTTACTTATAGTAATAAGCTCAAGTACTCAGTCCTCTAACTCTAGTTTTTAACACTGTGTTATCCATCTTGTGTGTTTTGCCTGTCCAAATTTATGTGAAAAATACTTAGATCTTTGGTTTCTTTCATCAGAGGTTTGTAGTTCTCATAGGAATTGTATTTTGTAAGACTAATAATTAAGTACTGTAGTTTTATTTCTTGTTACTAATATAAATAGAATTATGGTTGTTTTTCAAGCTTCAGACTATAGTTGGTCACTACTAATATGAAGGGGGGAAAAGCCTTGTTTTCATCTAAGTCAATTTGTTCATTTTGGAAGCTGTTAACCTGCACTGCTGGTTCACTCAGGAATTTAAGTTTTATTCCTTCTCAAATCTCTGAGGGGCATTGAAGGCCAGATAGTATAGTTTTACATTCAAGTTTAGCTGGTGAGGGGATAAGATCTTTTTAGATCAAGATAAAGAAGTTATTAGAGTTGAGATAGGATAGATACTGAATTTCATTCATAAATTTAGACCCAACAAGACAGGAAAGATGTTTACTTCAAGCTGGAAAAATACAAATAGCCAAACCACTATGAATGTAACATTTATAGAACTCATGATTGTCACATGGTTCTTCCTGCTGTATGTAGTTTATTTTATACATGCATAATAAAAGAAATGTATTTTAAAAAAATAAATAAAAACAGAAAATTTAGTTGAAAAAAAACCCTGGTTTTTACATTATCTTGTATCCTGAACCTTAATATAACCAGTTTTCATTATTCTGTTATTTCCTTAAGAGTTTCTATAGTTGCTCACATTGTTCAGAAATAGAGTTTTTTTTTTTCCTTCTCTCTCCACACAGCTTTCCTTGTCTTGTGTTGTTAGATGGTGAAGAGGAGTTGTACAAGAGGGAAGCTCTGCTTCCTTGTTCATGATCTTAGCAGGAAAACATCTGGCTTCTCACCATTACAAGTATGACGTTATTGGTGTGGGTTTTCTAGATATTTTTTATAAGGTGGGGAAGTGTCCTCCACTCCCATCTTGATTTTGTTTGCTGAGAATTTAGCATAACTGACTATTTTTATTCATCTACTGATACAGCTTTCCCTTTTGAGTCTGTTTGATATGATGGCTTTCACTGACTGATGTCTGAATGCTGATGCACATTTGTCGACCTGAAATAAGTAGCACTTGACCACAACACACTTGCTAGTTTATGAAGAATTGTGTTCATGTTCGTGACACCCATGACATTATCCTTTCTTAGGTGTGTGTCTGATATTAGGTCGTTACCTCAGGAAGTGAAACTCATAGGATTATCTGATATAATTTTCTAGAAATACATTATAGAAAATGGGTATAATGTCTTCCTTAATTTTTCAGAATTCACCAGTGAGTCCACTGCATCCAACTATGTTCAACTTTGTAAGGTTATCAATTATTGACTCAGTTTCTCTAAGAGGTAAAGCTACTCAGATTATCTGCTTCCTGAGTGTGAGCAGTGACAGAATGTACCTAATACAAATCGACCTGAAAGCGCATGTTAAACAAAGGTTTGGTCTCTATTCTTTAGGACTATAGGGGAAAGGTTGAACTTTTAGGAGATGGGGGTTACTGGGAGGAAATCAGGTCACTGGATGCACATTCTTGAAGAGGATATGAGAACCCTGGCTCCTTCCTGGATCATTTTTTATTTTCTTTCTGGCCACCATGGAATAGGCAGCCTCTTCCCCACAAATTCTTCTTGTACTGTGTCTATGCATTGTGCCATGCCACAAACCCAAATAAGGACTGAATCCTCCCAAACTATAAGCCAAAATAAACCTTTCTTGGCATTGGGAAGATGGCTGTGGTTATGAGCACTTGCTACTTGTCAGGAGGATCAGAGTTCATTCCCAAGATCGTGTTAGGAAGATCTGTAACTCCAGCTCCAGGGAGTCCAATATTTTCCTCTGGCTTCTGAGGGCACCTGAACTCACTCACATGCACATACCCAGACAGACAGACACACAGTCAGACACACAATTAAAAGCAAATTTAGATAAACTTCTCTCTCTTTTGAGTGTTGTCGTTGTTTTTGATGCCAGTTCCATGAAGTCTGGGCTGGCCGCAGACTCCCTACCTAGAGACCTTCACCTTTCTTGTCTCCACCCCTCTGTGCTGGCAGCAAGTGGCTCCACCTTGCCTCTTGTCAGATGATTATACTAGGTGTTTTGGAGTGATAACAAAAAGCGGCTAAAACAATTTTCCCACAAAAAGTGATCTAAATTATATCAACTTTCAAAAGAATTCTTCACAATATTTCTTCATTATTCTCTTAATGAAAATGGTGAGATCAGTAGTGCAATTAGCAATTTGTATCTTTTTCTACTTTTCTCTTGGTTAGCCTGGTTTTTAAAATTAATTACTTTATTTTACTTTTGGCAAAGGATCAACTTTTGATTTGATTGATTTCCAATCTGATCTTATTTTTATTGCTTATTTCTTTAGCTGACATTGGATTTAAGAAGTTCTTTTTCAAATAAATTCCTAATGTTCCAACTCCACTTGCAAATCATCCTTTCTCAGCCAGTGCTCTGTATGGAGGAGTGAGTATTCTGTTCTTGCTTGACAGCACTCCTTATGAATATTAGTGATAGAGCTGGTTGAAGGTGCCAATGAGTTCAATGTTATCCTTTCCCTTTTCTGATGCCTGAACTTCTAACTTACACATATGAATTAACTAGGAACAGATGCCCATACAGAAAATGTTCTTTCATAATCTCTTCAGATACCTACAATTCTCTCATTAGTACTTTGAAAGTAAGACAATTTTAAATAATTTTTCTAGCACTAGTCATGTTTACATTTTAACATTACCACTCCTCAAATCTCTTATTCTCTTCTCTATAGGAACAAAAGATGTTCCCCAATCGGAAGTACTAGAGCTCTCTTAGTACCAGATGCACATATGCAAGCTGCTTAGGGACTATGCCCGTATATTGTCCCATGGCTACCCACTCTGTGCTAGAGGGTTCTTACCTTGAAAGTTGTGGTGCCATAGAGCTTGGTGGTATGGACTGTCTCTGGAAGCACATTAGTGATATTGGTGATGAATTCCTCCAGGTATTTACAGGACTTCTCCAAGTGTGTTGTATTGATGATTATCTGGACAAGCTAGAAAACAGTAAGCACATGCAATGCTTACAATGCTCATTCAACTATTTACCCACAAATGATGGCTCATCAGGCACTTGAGCAGTCAGTAGGGTGCTCCACAGGCTACCTTACAGGAAGCCTCCTCAAGAAAACACTGCAAACATCCTGGAGCATCTCCTATTTCCCCATTTAAAGCGACATTTTTCACTATATAGTAAATATATTCTTTTATTTTCTTTAAAGGCCAAATTTGAGTGGTGGCTGTTAGGCTTCTGCTTCAGTCCGCCTACCTGTGGTATCACTGCCTACCTGCCATGGGGGCATGGCCCTGCCCAGTATATAAAAGGACAGACCTACCTTAACTCTCCCTCTCTCTTACTTTCTCCTCCTCCTCCTCCTTCTCTCTTCTCTCTCTCTCTCTCTCTCTCTCTCTCTCTCTCTCTCTCTCTCTCTC
>OU015745.1:56360048-56390064 GCA_907169655.1 Acomys percivali | reverse complement strand
AAGAAAGAAAGAAAGAAAGAAAGAAAGAAAGAAAGAAAGAAAGAAAGGTAAAGTAAAAGAAAGATCTAGCTGTAGGAAAGAATAAACAGTAAAAACTCAATGAATGAAGCAGGCTTGGGAGAGAGCACAGCAATTCCTAGCTGATTGAGCCTCTCTAGGACAGCAGGTGGCAGCTGCGCACATACCTGAAGTGTGTCAGCAAAGAGCACAATGAGGTTCTTCAAGTCCAAGACAAGGTTCGGGTCCGAACAGTAGGACTAAAGGAAATGAGGAAAAGGGAGAAAATATCTCATGAAAAAATTACATTTTTACTTATTGAATTGTCTAATGCACCAGCTGGTACAGGCACTTATAACAAGGAGTCTAGCCATTTTCTAGCACAAGGTAGCAAAAGGCTCAATCAGAGAAGAACTGAGGAGGCAGGGTTCACCAGGATGATCTATATCTTTAACATGTGGGAACACATTTTCAAATTCTTTGGTTAAGGAAGAAAACAAAATGGGGCCTGCAAGAGAGCTCAGCAAAGATGTGCGCTGCCCAATGACACAATCCAGAAGATTTGGATTTAATCCCCTGAACACATATGAACTGACTGCAAATTGTCCTCTGACATCACCACACGTACAGTATGTATGCCCCCATCATAGGAAGAGACAATAATAATAAATAAACTAAAATACAAAAAATTTTAAGGAACCCAAAATAGATCAACAATTTTAAAATGAGCAATAATAAACACTTTCTATCAAAACGTATGGTATGTGCCTAAAGCCATTTTCAAAGTAACTGTTTATATTTCTTTATATGCATAAACCTTAGAAAATATGACAGACTGAAAATAACCTGACTAAACACTGCACTGCTGGCACTATGGGAAATACCACCAAATAACCATAATTATATAATAAAATGAAATTAAGAAAATTAAAAGTGATAAACTGATGATATAAAAAGACATAAAGAATGGAGCATTTAAACCAAATAAATATGAAATCAATAAGACAGGCATCTTAGGGAATTGTGATTATGCAATAAAGAAAAATGGCATGAAGCCGTACAAGGGCTATGCGACAAGCACGAATAAGTAGGAAACAAGAATTGTGAGTAAGCACCACACATAACCTTGCCTGCACACATCTGATTGCTTGGCTGCCATACAGTTTCCAGGGGAGGATTAAAGAGTCTATGCTACTAATGTAAAATTTCATCAATTCTGATATTCCAGTTTCCTAGGTTATAGCTTTGTTTTCTGTTCTCCATGTAACCTCTCAGGGTCTGATGGCAGGATGCTCAATTTCCCCATAATGATGATATACTTGAGTTTCTCCTGCTATGATGTCTTTCTTTTATGTACTGTCTCTTGTAAAGACCCCTTGTGTTTTTGGCGTCAAAACTAATTTTAATACGAAATAGCCCCAATCCTCCTGCTTGAAGCTCTTCAACATTATTTGCTTTCTGTCTGTTTGCTTCTCCTTATGTAAAAACTGCCCAAGGCACTGTAATGGTCTAGCTTTCCTAGACTTGCTGGGTTACTGACATAACTGGACCTACTCAAGTTACCTTATTTTAAGTTTTCTATTTACATTTTTATGTTTCCCAAATGTCTTTCCATGTGTGTTATTGGATAGGATCTTTTAGTTACCTTGCAGTGGGAATTAAAGTCTATTGTTTAAATAACCTAAAGTGCCCATTAAATGCTTTCTGAATATAACTCATCCTTTAAAGGACTAATTTATGTGACAGATATAATGAAGACTCCATATGTTTATCTGTCAGGATTTGCTGTCAGTTCTCTCCTGTCACTCAAGGAATCTTCTCCACTTTACTACTCTATTACTATAGGCCCCTTGATGGACACTTGATTTTCTCCATCACAATCAGCTGTCTTCCAAAGTCTCTATCACAACCACGCTTCTTAGTCACTCCTCTCACACTTTCCGTCACTTTGTGACTATGGGATAGACTTTTGACTTTGACTCTATCTTCTTGAGCATGAAATGACATGCAGTCTTGATCTCTGGACTAAATTTTTATATCCAATACTCAATTTCCAAGGCACCATTTTTATATTGCATTCTGTGGGTGTCTTTTAATTATTTTCTTCTGTTTTAGTTTCTTTCATGTTATGCTTAGAGTATATACAAAACAGGAAATGGCTCTAACTAAAACTGTACAAGTCCCAGTGAGAACCAGCTGCCACAAGAACCCCTGAGATGTGTTCATTAGGGCTCATCACTCCCCTCAGGGAAACGGTATGACTTCAATTATTTTCATCTCTCTCCTTGTTTTTCACTTGTAGTTTTACAGCTGACACTTTTTCTTTAGAGCTGCCAAGCTCTTAGTTGCTCTTGCTGAAAATATTATGCATTCAATTTTAATGTACCCACTCCTGAGACACTTATTGGTACTAGGTTAAACATACAAAGTAAGGAAATCTTATTTTATGCAAATAACAATGAGGTGGTAGTCCTGCCAAAAGGAAGAGGAACAATAAAGGACTATCATGGGCAAGTGTATGAGGAATGATGGGCAGCCAGCAACAAGACCATGTGACATGCTAACATTTGTAGTAATGTCTCTACGACCTTGCCACCAATGCCTTCTATGAGCTGAGCTTAGCAGGCAGTTGGCCAGCAAAAGCATAGTCCTTTCAGCCTCGGCATGTGGAGAGGAAGAATGATTGTATAACTAGAAGCAGAGAGCAATCCTTCAGCTATATGTATAAACGTGTATAGTACACGAGGTATTTTCTGAGTGAATAACCATGAAACACATAAAAAAATATATATGAATGATAATACACGACTTTGTACTCAGTGAGGAAAAAGTAGGGCCTGTATATGAAATACAGAGAACACTACTGGACACACAGAGAATCATGGACAGGTGTGGGTGACTGTTTTGTATTGCAGTTAGAATCAACAAGGCAAGCTCAGTGTTACAGAACTCAGAAATCTAAATGCAGGGCTTCCACAATCTCCAAAGGAAGGTTTCCCAAGGTGTATGTCAACGTGACATCAGTGCAACACCAGACAGCATACAGACATCAGCAGTAAGGAAGCTCTTCCTGGGCACCCCACATACCGAGTGGGTACGCAATGCAGCGATGGTCTTTGAAAGTGCCATTTCCCACAGTTCATCAATGTAGGCTCTATTCACTAAACCTTGGGTTGTATGTAAAATGTGATCTTCAACCACAAAAAATCTGTGATTGGGAAGAAAAGAAAGCACAGATGTCAGAGATTACAGTTGCTATCTTGACCACTAAGCTTTGACATTAACAGCTGCTCAAAGGAAATATTTTTTTTCTGAAAAAAGCTATTCATTATCATAAATAAAATTACTTGATAAATTGAGAACACATCTACAATCATATTATATCTTCCTAGAACCTTTACCAAAACTAAAGCTTCATTTCTAATATCAACCACATAACCCAACAATTTAAGAGAGGAAAGTACATATACCTGATAAAGTCTATCTCCAATGTATTTTTAAAATGCAGTGTATTTCAAGAAACTAACAAATTTTAAGCAGATAATAAACATTAAAATTTATAGATTGCAAGAATTCAAATATGCAACATACCAAAATAATTCCCCTAATCAGGCTTATAACTCCAGTGACTCAGGGGACTAAAGCAAGCCCTGCCTAAGCTTCAGAATGACTTAAATAGGAATTATATGAGACATTGCCTCAAAATAATACGGCAGGTTGAGATATTCATTTAAATTATAAATGTATGCTTTTAAATTCACTGTTGGAGCTTATAGTACATTTAAAACATATCTTCAGTTACCTTGTTTAAATACTCATTCAAATAAAAAAAACTTTATTAGAGAATTTTTCTAATTATGTAAAAAATAAAACCCAAAGAGACCAAGGTCTCATGTCTCCTGAAGCTCAGGCTGGCCTCACACTGTCTATGTAGCCAAATGTGACCTGAAGCTATTGACCCTATAACCTCCACTGGAATTATAGGTGTACCACATCTAATTTATGCATGCTAAGTAAGTATTCTAGCAGTAGCTATACTCTTCAACCATCAATGATGGAAGTTGTTCATTACACTGAAGCAATTAAATCTGATGAAAGAACACAAGGGAAGAGGAGAAGGAAAGCTAGAGAGAAGGGGGGGGAGAAAAGAAGGAGGAGGTGGGCAGGCGAGCTCTCCTCAACAGCCCAACTCCACTGCCCTTCTTTTACCCACGGCTGTCATCTCATAGTTGGAACAAGCTGCTCGTACACGGGGCTCTATACTAAGTAGCCCTGACTTCACACTACTAGGTCCGCCCCAGATGAGAACAGCACTGCATGCTGTGGGTTCGGCCTGGCAACACCCTTTTTAAGGAAAGTTGTTTTAGCGTAATTCACTCACAGATTTCGGAGTCATACATAGCTGCTTTCAGACTGCCATAAGCCAAAAAGTTGTGACAAAGTTCCTAAATTCTGCTAGGCCTAAAGTATTTTACTGTTTGAAAAAATTCTGCCAATGTGGCTGCTTGTTTCCGCCCCTCTACTCACAGTAGAACAAAGAATGAAAACACAAAACATCAAATATAATAATGTTACGAGCCCATGTTCAGATCTTTCATCACAAAAGTTTCCTCAAAGAATATAATGCTGGGACAAGGAAGAGCTGCTTCTCATTGTTTGTTGAGATGGCATCTTTCTGTGCAGCTCAGGATGATCTTCCTGCACCAACCTCTCCAAGCACTGACTACCAAGTGTGTACAACCACTCCCAGGAAGATGTTCCTTCTAAATTATAAGAAAACAACTAAGTATTTTCTTTAAAATTACCAAAAGAGAGAAAACTTCCCAAGTAAAGATATGTCTTTTGTAAGTCCTCCAAATTAAGTACAGAAATGCCCACAGGTACCTACCCTACAATTTGATTGAAATACTTCCTGTAGCCATCTAAAGTTTCGTGCTGTAATAAAGCAAAGCAAAGTTACTGTTTCTTTGTTGTTATTTTAAGATGTGAAAAATCAGTTATTCTCAGGAAGCTTAATTCCATAGACAGTGCCACTGTTCTACATGTTAACAATGGGAATGAACTGATCAGATACATACTTTGTATTTAGAATAATGGATGGCACGTAACAGTCAAGAAAAGTTTACTACTGTTCTTACTTCAAGGCAAATCCACCCAAAGTTGTGTCAGAATGACAGCAAGCACACACAGGCAGGTGCACCTGCATATGCATACACAGACACACGTATACATGCACAGACACACTCACTCAGCTAGCAGGAAGAAAAGAGGGAAGTATGGAAAGAGCCAGTAGCAAGCCTACCATGTTAGATGGAGGCTGGAGCACCAAACGAGCCTGTTTTCGCCTCTGTTTTCGGTAGTAATTCTCAAACGTTTCTCGGGCACCCTGTAAAAGAGGCGAAAGCAAATAATATAATTGAACAAATTATCCTTGAAATTGAAAAGAATCGCGTAGACTCCAGGTGTGGAATGTGAAGAATAGCACATATCTCAAAGCCTACTTGTAATAATGATAATAATGACAGAATATAAAAGCAATTACAACCATTTGTTCACCCTAGACACAAAACACTGAATAGATGAGGGTGACCTTTACAACAAGGTCAGAACTCAAGCTTCAGCAACACCAAGATTGATTTCTGAGTCAATAATCACAAATTCACAAAAATGAAGGTAAAACAAACAGTTTTAAAATGTTATAGTAAGCAAGAAAATGTCACATCAAAATCAAAAGGAATATTCCAGATGAAAAAAATGCCCAGAAGGAAAGTCAGCTTTCAAATCATTCATGATGACAGGGGTCAATGAAAAGTGAGAAGGGCAAGAGATGAGGATGGCAAATCTTTTTTTCACATGGAATCTTACCAAGAAGGGACAGAATAAAAACAAAAGAGACAATTCTTCAATATTCTTGATATGTACATTTCCAGTTCTCCCCCATGCAGGGGTTCCCAACTTTTTGACACTGAGACACGACAAATGTGTTTGGCCGCATTCATAGCTCTCCCAGAAGACACACTGGATAGGTTTTCTGAACTCAGTATGAGTGGCGCTCAGAACAATACCTGGCTCATGAACTCTACACTCACAAGCTCTGCTCTGGGTTGAACAGCATGTACCCCAAACCTACACCCTTCCAAGAAACTCTGGAAGAAGCTTTAGCTAGAACTGGCAATACTTCTGATGTGATCAGTCTCTTTGTGTGATCATGCCTGCTAGACGGTGGGCGGTGTCCCCAGAAGAGAAGACCCAGAAAGACACAGACAAGGAGAACGGCATGTAGAGAGGCAGAGGTGGGTCAACGCAGATCCAACTGAAGAGCACCAAGAACTGTTGGGGCTCACAGATGCCAGGAAGAAATAAACAAGATTCTTTCCATAGTGTCAAAGGGAGTGTGGTCTTCTAAGATGCTTTTAATTTGTAATTCAAGTTTTCAGAATTTGGATAGTACAAATTTCTGTTGTTATAAGCCATACAGTTTGTGGTACCTTATTACAGCAGCTCTAGAAAAATCATACAAATTGAGAGGGTTTTGTAATAACATGCCTCGTTGTGACTAAATGTTCCTAACCCAAGACTTTTCTTAATAAGTAAAACAAGCAGAAAGATCCCACAGAGTCTAAGAGCACTGGGCTCAGACCAGGTGGCTACATTCAAACTGTGGTTCTACCCTTCCTGCCAATGTAAGTGTTCTGAATCCCTGCTGCTAACTTAAGTTTCATTGTCTATTCACTTAACTTTCACCTGCGCTTGTGCAGTGTCTTTTTCATTTGTGGAGATGTCAACCTTGAGCAGCTGCTACATGGACTCAATGAGCTATAACACTCTTAAAACAAGGTCTAATCAATAACAGGCATGTATATAAGAGCTTACTTTTTAAAAATAAACAAGATGAACTACCTCTCACAGGCAGGCAATTAACTAGGTCATTTTCTTCCATAACCTAAAACATTGAAGAAGTTTATTCATCATGACTTCTTTGCTATATTACCATCCACACTGAACCTGAACTGGGAAAACTAATTTAAGTCACAACCACACAAATGTAATGCAGTTTGTTGGTGGGCAAAAGCCTTCAGTAAAAAGGAAGACAATTGCTCTTCAAGCTAACCAGCAGCTGGTACTCACTCCACTGCAA
Organism: Acomys percivali; assembly: GCA_907169655.1. Classification (NCBI taxonomy): domain Eukaryota; kingdom Metazoa; phylum Chordata; class Mammalia; order Rodentia; family Muridae; genus Acomys; species Acomys percivali. The sequence continues at coordinate 56,382,929 of OU015745.1, read as the reverse complement.
TGCAAAGCGACTGAAGACAAGCTTTTAAAAAGTGTGGCATGCCAGGGACCAGATCTGGGTACATGTCCTTGCAGCAGTAGGGGTCTCTTACCCCTAAAGTCCGAGCAGACATCCCTTATCTAGGCTGCTGCCCAGTGGCTTTTCAATATCTGAGGGCTATGCAGAACTGGACCCACCCCTAACCTGGGCATCCTGGGAGATCTGGTCCTAGAAGCATAGGAGCAAGAGAGCTAACCCTGCTCCTAGCCAGATGCAGTACTCAGGAGAGTAGCCCATACATTATGGGAGTTGCAGGTGAGCTAGCTCCAAGGATACGAGCATGGGAGAGCTGGCCCTACCACTCATCTCCCATTCAGTGGCATGGATGAGGGAGAGATACCCTCCCCCTACCGCCCAATCCTCACCACTTGTGCCAGCTGGGTCATGAGAGCAGAAGCGCAAGAGAGATGGCCCTGCTCCTCACTTGGGAGAATAGGTCCTACACTTTATCTAGGCAGAACAATAGAGCTGGTGTGGGGGCTCCAGGTGGTCCAGCCTTGAGCACAGGATAGCTGGCCATGCCTCTTGTCTTCTGGGAGGTGGCATGGACAAAGAAGAGACACCCTCCTGCCCTCCCTTGTCCCTCACTATCTGTGGCAGGCAAAAGAGCTGGCCCCGGGGTTATGAGAGTGGGCTTTGTACCTCACCTGGGCAGCAGGTAAAGCTGGCCTGGTTGTGGAGGGGGGATGCTGGTGAGCTGGCCCCAAGGGCACAAGAGTAGGCGAGCCAGCAAACTGACTAGCTCAGTCAGATACCTCGTAGGCCTAGACCCAGAACCTTGAATTGGCCCACCCCAACATCTACCCCCTGATGAACTTGGTGTGCATGAGGGGGCTAGTCCTAAAGAGCTAAAACTACAGGCTCTCCATGACATAAGCAAACAACTAGTCCCTTATGGCTCCAGTATTGACGGAATAGCAGAAGCTAGAAGTCTCATACCAGACCAGTAAGTCACTGCAATGAACGTGTGCAAGCAAAGAAGCATGGACAAAGAGTATACTGTGGGACACACTGTGACATACTACAGGCTCCACAATGAGATTTTTTTCTCTCTCTTATAGGAGGAAGTTGCAAGAGTAGAGGGTGGGCATGAGAGGAGGGGGAGATGAGTGCAACTGGGGTGCATGAGGTGAAATTCACAAAGAACCAATAAAAAGTTTTTTTTTTTTTTAAAGAAATGTGGCTTGCACTCAAAAACCTTCCTTAGAGAAACTGGAATAATAATCATATAATATTTATCTGTCATGAAATATTACCTTTTATGTTAAAATGTCAAACTCAGTTTCAGTTCACAGGCTATATAGATATCAGTAGCAAGGTGAACTTTGCCCCTGGGTCATGGCTGTAAAGCTCTGTGCCCTTGAAAATAAACATCTTAAACTGCTAAAGTGATTGTCACTGTCTACAGGTATTTCTTATGTATGAAATGAAATTACATATTAGCATGGCTATTTCATCACTTTTTTCATCCACCAGTTAATGAGGAAGGAAATTATTCAAATTATTAGGTAACAAGTGGAGACTGCCATTTGATTTGCTAAAGTTATTCCCTCCTTGTCACCAAGTCATAGGACAGTGATGTTGTTAAATGTCAATTACATGCTGTATACACTGAAGGGCTTTTCATTTTAAGGTTAACAGCCTTGAAGGACCTTTATTATTCTAGTGTGACATTACCTATTTAACATGCTTTAAAGCCAAGATACACTTAATTATAAATTTAAAGAAAGCCTCCATTCTAATTAGACCATCAGGTACTAATTTGATTTCTTTGTTGTAAATGACACAGAATATACAAGATAAAATTCTATATAAAAATCAGATTCATTTCCTTTCTAATATTCCTTAAACAGAGAATGGGCCAACTGAACTAATAAGTCTGTCTTCCTCACTTACAAAAATGAGTTGGATTTTCCCTGGTGGTATTAAATAATTCACCTTGAAGAATTCTATTCCTTCTGCCAATTTTGTCAACTTGGTTTCTAAAGGTGGGATTCAAGAAGTGGGCATCAGACCATTTTAGAAGCAGGCTACTATATGAACCATGGGGTTTCATTTCAGCTCTGACCTCAGAACCAATAACAGATTCTACAGGTTTGAGGGAGGGAAAAAATGAGGGGAGAGAAGGAGACAGTTTATTAGTAGAAAACATCTGGGGGGTACCTAACAGCTATGTTAATTGAAAAATTAGTGAGAAAAGGAAGCCAGACAAAGAGAAAAGTCTATTCCTAGAAGTAACCCTTAGAGAGACTCAAAGAAAACAGCTCATCGTACATTTTAAAAATGTAAAGAGGTTCTCTATGGTGAGGTACAGGCACAGCTAGGGACAAAGCTGTAGGAACTAGTGAATTATTTATAAATAAAGTTATATGGCAATAGCTGTAACGACAGAAAGAACTCCCTACACTTTAGATCTAAGTGTACAGAGACTAGAATGAAGAAAAGAAAAATGAGATTCCAAGAGGTCAGGCAGGAAGTCAGCCAGGTGGCACAAGGCTGCTGTCCCGCCACTGGGAAGCAGGCAGGCAGGAGAGTCATACGCTCATGAATGGTGGGCATGGTGACAGGAACAGGGGCATTTCAGCATTTCCAATCCGGGTCAATAGTTTGATGGCATCTCATCTAAAGACAGGAAACAGAGGGAAAAATACAGACCATCTTCATTACGTAAAACCTCTGTACTTGCAAATTCATCACTTGTTAAATGCTAGCTGAACTCCAAAATCAATACTCATAGCTCGTTCATAGACATTCACAGCTATGTGTAGAATGTCTAAAACTTCAAGTTGTCCAATAGACATGTTCCTCACTAAGGTCAAACAAGGCAATATGCAGCCTTTTGTTTCAGTCTCATACCATAAACAAGTTTCACTTTCATGGCCTATCCAATGCCACATTCTCTGCATTTTTGTACTTTTTTTTCATTATTCTACTCGTTAAAATGGCCCTTACCTATAGCATTAAAATGATGTCCAACATTCCTAAGCCCATGAAGGCTTACAATGACTTACAGAGAAAGCCTGTGTGATATACAAGCTCCCCAAAACATTATTATAGTGCTATTGGCCAGCAAAGCAACAATGTGTTAATTAAGATCGCCCCCCCCACACACCCACCTCTCTCTTTCTGCAAGGGCTGAAAGGGTGTTGTTTTGACACAAGCTCTCATATAGCCTAGCCTGGCCTAGAACTCACTGTGTAATTGAGACAAGCCCTAAACTGATCCTCCTGCCCCCACTTCCTAGGTGCCAAACACAACTAAATAAAGATTTGTTTAAAAGTAAAAGCAAATAAATAACTTAGAAACAAGGTCATCAATTGACTACAATGTGACAGAAGCCCACAGGAACCTAATAGGGCATTTCTTTAAGACCAAGGTGCCAGGTTCATACACTTCATGTTCACATTGCCTCTCACTGTCTCAAGCTGTTGAGCTCCTCACCTCACTTAGTATTCTATTTACTAAAGTCAAATTTCATTTACATATTTAGTATTACATAATATCCCGAAAGAAGCTTGGTGTAAATGGCCCCATCAACCTTAACATTAGATTTTGCCAGGAAATAATACACTTTGACACACTCTACTAGAAATTATTCTTTTTAAAAAAATATTTTGCTACTTGTGTTTTATACAGTATGTATTGTGTTTTAAATTGTTATTAATTATAAAAGTAAAATGTGACTTTTAGAAAAATTAGGAAACATGAAACAGGCAACATGAACACAAAAGCCACCCACAGTCAGAACACTTGGTGATGGTTACCATGTGCTGGTTTGGTGTGTCGTCCTCTAAATTTATCCTCTTGGAAGTCTCTACTTCACACACAACATTTCCACAAAGACATAGCAGTGCACTGTAAATGCATGCGCCTTTCACTAAGGTCTCCATGGAAAGCATCCTTCAACAGCTTTATCCACAAAACTATCCCTACTTGCTTTCCCTAAATAAATATTCTCCAACCACACAAATGTCAGAATTACTGGATAAATGTTAGAAAATTAAAATAAAAACACAAGTTTAAAAGCTCGAATTCTTCTCTATGTGTTCAAATACTTACCTAGACAGGAGTGTAACACAAACAGCGAAAACTGCCAATGTGGACAAGTGAGTGAGGCTTTGTGTTTAGATACACAAGAGCAGGAGAGTAAGATTCTAAGTAAGCTCAAAAACACATTCTGCAGATACAGGTTACAAATGTATATCATCAAACAATTAAGATCATGTGGCCCCAGGACTGGAAGAAAGAAAGGTCAAACAAAAGCCTTTCTATGCATGATAAAAATGCATACTGTATCTAGCTAGCCATATATTTCTGTGAGCTCTGCATCTGTAGTTTCAACCAACTATGGGTCATAAACATTCTAAAATGGAAAGAGGCTGGTAAGATGGCTCAGTGGGTAACAGTGGGAATCAGTTTGATTCCCAAACTGTTCAAAGACCAGCCCACATCACTGTGACTTGTGTGCATGTACCCAGATGAAAAATTAAAAAAAAAAAAAAAAAGAAATAGATTTTCTTTAAATATTAAAAAAAAATCCACAGAACTGTGTCTGTCCTGAACACATACAGGCTATTTTCCTGGTTAATATTCCCTAAACATAAGTGTAACAATTCCTAACACAAATTTGCATTGTGTTAGACAACATGACTAATCTGGAGGTGATCACGGTGTCTGATGGATCTGCACAGGTGACAGGCAAAGCCACAGATATTATTTTTGACAGAGGAAGAGGGATAATCCTCCTTAGAGCCTAAGGAAAACCATGCACAGACACCTATTTCATATCTTATAAACAATAGTGAAATCTTTGTATAGTGTTATAGAAGGAAAAAGCTGACATCAAAAGCCTCCTCATATGGGCAATATGTCTACACAGTATGCAAAGTAGGGCAGACCAATATCCTGTGATTGTGACATATTGACTAGGCCATTGCCTGACTACAGAGGTCTTAAAGGAGCACTTTTTTCTGTGGTATGTAGTCTGTGAAAGAATGTTTTCTACGAATCATGGTAACAGAAAATAACCCTCAGATTGAAAAACAAAGACACCTAGACAAAGAACAAAGGAAGTGAATGAGAGAACGGAAATGCAGACCATTGTTCTTCCGGCTTGTCTACAGGAAGCAATATTTCCATTTTGGCAAAGCCTGTAATTTCACCACCCTGCCTGCAGCTGGAACACTCTTTTAACTGTCACAGAAACCAAGTGTAGACAGGTTTATTCAGAGTTTAAAAGGGGGGAGGGAGTGGGACCTTAAAGGGCGATTTTAATTTGTGTCCATCTGTAAAGGGGAGCACTCTTCCTAGGGCCCCATAATGATGTTCAGCGGGATATTACACTTCACCAGATGGCTAATTTGCACAGCAAGCCCAAAGCAGGGTTTCTTTCATTAGAACTGCCCTAAAGATCAGACTGCAGGAACATGTGTAAAGAACAACCCCGACATGCCCCCTATTGCTTAAATCTAGAAACATTCCATTCCCAGATGTAAAAACCCACTCAGAGTGCTCCCCCAGCAAGGTCACTCAGGAGTCAGGATGGTGTGTGTCACAACTCTAGGAACCTACTTTAGGGGTCAGAAAAATGCTTGCACTTCAAAAGCCACAACAATGTCAAAACATTTCAGAAAATAAGCTATGAAGAAAGGGTAATTGCTATGGTAGACAATTTATCATTAAAAATATCGCTATTTTCAAATGCCTCCATTTTTATTTTATTCAAAATATTCAAAAGACTACAAAAGGGAATCTACATAAACTTCTGACCCTTCTAGAAAATAGCAGAGGCAGTCTGATGTTCTGGCAGCGTCGTGTTTATTTTTCAGATGCCCATATAACCTGTGTTTGTCTTGGCATTTCCTCCTGCAGCAATACCCAGGCAGGAGGCACGGAAGAGCATCCCCTCTGGGGTTTAAACACAGAAAAGAAAGAAAGCTGGGGTCTAATGGTTATGGAGCAGAGTCTGTGCTTTTGAAGAAAGTAAACATCATGATTAACAATCTCGGTCTTTATAATTAGCTTCCCCGGTCCACGACAGAGTGTTAATTTATTAAATATTTTCACAAAGAGTCTTTTATTATCAGGTTCAGTTCAGCTGGCTCCTTTCAGAGCATTACCAATTACAACCAATAAAGCTCTAATTGATGACTGCTTTTTATAACCTTTGACCTAAGATGATAAACAGTTGTACCTTAAAGTGAAAGGGTAAACCTCAAAGGGAAGGGTGTCTTAATCATGCTTAGTAAACCAAACCGCTTAGAATTACAACCTACTTACCTGGCTAGAGCAAAAACGCAGATTTCCTCTGTGATTAGGGTAATTGATCAGGCAAAGATTTGAATTTCACTTTTAAGGTAAGTGTTCTTTTTGCCCCTAACCTGAATTATCTGTATGTAACTGTACACCTTATGGACTAATTCCTTAAAGAATAAGATCCAATCAAACTCAAGTCAATTAACAAGAAAATTCAGAATATGACAAAATTCAATACAGAACAATTAGAATCTAAGTCACTATACACTTTTGAAAGCAGTGTGCTATGAGTGGCCCCACCCTCAAATCCCACCTTTTTATTCCATGGCCTCTGATATACCTGGAACAACCAAGGATGTGTAAGAAGAGGCAAGCATGACCAAAGACAGAATTTTCTGCGAGGATTTCCCATACAAAATAAGCAGGAATAGTCATTCCATCAGAAAGAAGAAAATGGGGCATTTCTGCATTCTCTCCAAGGAATCATTCCCAAAGTTGGTAATCATCTAAAGTGAATTTTATGCTGTAATTTTTAAAGAAAGTCTCTTACAACTGAACTCATTTGTGTTCAGCTGGTAAAATGCTAATGTGCTTTATAATTTCAAAGTTGAAGCTTCCCCAAACAAATTTCCTAACCTGTTTCATTTGTCAAAAATAAACAGAGCCTCTGCCTAAGAACTAATAGGGAAGTGTGCCTTCTAAAAATGTAAGTAAACCAATACTGTCTTATAGATGAAGGCAATGAGAGATTTTGCAGTGTCACAATGAAAGGTAAGTAAGGGCTTTAAGGTAGAAGGTGTAATGTGAACATTTTATACAGAAAGCATCAGAGAGCTGCAAAGTGACTCCCCGACAGCTGCAAGCAATGTTAGGAGAAGCACAAAGTCTGAGGCTCACATTTAGAAACTGAATTAAACACGTTATTATTGTGATGCACAAATGTATCTAATGGCTGCTTTATTGAAGAAACATGGTGCCTCCTGAAATTTTAAATCATATTACACACACCATACATAGACACACAGCATTTATACACTTAAGTGAGGATTGGTAAGTTTTGTACAAATAAATCTTATTCCCTGGCATACACAAATTTTTGTATAGAAACAGACAAACTTAAGAGTCTAAAAATATATAGTCTGTCATACTGAGATTCAATTGCTCTTTAAAAATGAGCAGAATGACTTAAATTAAACAAACTGAAAAATGATAGGTTTATACTTGGTAAATATACAAGAAATAAGAGAAGAGAGAGGTAAAAGTTGAACAAAGTGTTCCACTGGCACTTTTAGTTGAACTTTCTATCATGAAAATTCTACATCTGCATACTGCTATAACAAAAGAGACAAAATGCCACCACATTTCACCTGCTCCCCAACAGCAAACACCTTAGACACCGATTACATTATGTAAGGGCATTTACAGAATCATGATGCACATTTTCAGTGTACAAGAATCTCCCAGGTTCCCTTTTATAGCTCTGACTGCCCTCTGACCCTGTCTAGTACAGAGTTCTTGGTGACCACCATCTTCAGTCTATAATTTTGTCACTTTAACAATGTTACATTATGGGTTAGGAAAATGACTCAGCAAATTAAAATACTTGCTACTCAGGAAGGCAGAGGCAGGTAGATCTCTGTGAGTTTGAGCCTGGTCTACAAAGGGAGTCCAGAACAGCCATGGCAACACAGAGAAACGCTGACTCGAAAAAATAAAAATAAATTTATTTTATTCATTATAAATTAATTAATTAAAAAATTAAGTACTTGCATGCAAGTATGAAGACTGAATCCCCATAACCCACATAGATGCCTGGCAGGCTGCATGGCCCACCTGTAACTTCACAAACTGGGGAGGGAAAGACAGGGGTCTCTGGGGCTAGCTGACTATCCAGACTAGCAGAACAGGTAACCTCTGGATTCAAGTCAGAAATTCTGCCCACTGAACAGTGATACAGGAAGGCCTCTGACATCAACCTGGCCCTCTGCATGCACACATAGGCATATGCACATGCATGTGCCCATCCACACACAAAAACAAACATACACAGGAGCATGCACACCACATTTAGCCACATGCCACAAAACTAGAATGTCTCTTTAAATAAAATTATGAGATGTTACTTTCTAGGATTGGCTTATTCACCTGCAAAACTCACCAAGCTGCTGACATGTCAATGTGCCTTTCTTTCTACTGCTGAAGAATACGCCACCATTTACTAAACCATTCACCTAGTGTGGAACAATTACAAATAATGCTATTATAAGTATTCCTGTACAGATTGCAACCCAAAAGGAGTAAATGCCCAGGGGTGCCTTTTGGCTATACATAAAGACTGAAAAAACACTGCCTTGACTCCCAGAGTGACTCCATCCTTTACTCACCACCAGACTCTGGGCCAGGCTTTGATAGCACCTAATTGTATATAAGCATGACACTGGCACTTAGCACCCAGGCCACTTACTAATTTCTAAGAAGGGTGGAGACAGCACATCCTTTTAAAGTCTTACCAAACTATGCTAGCTGTTTATCCATAAAGATAATCTCCCTGAATTTCAAAATTGAAATAAATGGCATTTGTATAACTTTAGTAGAAATATATGAATCAATAATAACAATAACAAAAGTTAAGAGAATATCTCAGTTCTAAGTATTTTATCAAGATGAAGTAATATCTAGGTTCATTAAAGACTTGCAAAAAGAATGACACGGAATCTCTAAACTCGAAGCAGCTCCATATCCTTCACTGTTCATAAAAGTAAAAAGAAACAAATTACTAAGAAATGTAACAACAGTTATGATTTTTTAACACGCACCTCAACCAACTATCTGCCTCCATAAGCGTGAACACTCCCTGAATATACAGAAGTGCTAACTAGCTTCTAGATGCAGGCAACAGTGAGTTCACAAGTGCCTGTGAAACTCACAAGGGGTCATTTTTTCCTTAGCAACTTAGAAAATATAAATTCAATATTAACTCTAACCCAGAATTGCTGGGAATAAACACAACACTCCAAGATTCTTTTTTTTTTTTTTTTAAGGAATGCCAAATAATTATCCCCTTTTCGAGGGGTTACATGAGAGACAACTTTAATGGGCATATTTTTTAAGTGACTTTAATAATTCCAACTAAGCACTCATCAAAGTAGTAAAGAAAAAATATCTAAAATACCTACTGCTAAAGGAATTTGAGTTCAGGTTCTAACCTTATGACTTAAAACCCTGGTTTAACCCCTAGTTACATAATAATAAGCAATTTATTTAATATCTCAATATCTCAAAAATACCTCAATTGTATCCCTGTAAAATGAGAATATCTACATATACTGTCAGGGCTGTAAAAATGATGCTACTTTGAGGATGATACTAATGACTGTATTAGTGAGAAATTCCTGTAGGCTGTGTACCATCGTATGTGATTTTTTGCAGATTGTATTAGTTCATCCTCATCATAAGCTCCTACAAATAGGATATAGTTGTTAGAGGAGAGTAAATTGTAATGAAAATATGCCATTATTGCAATTAATTGCTTATAAAAAGGACATCAAATGTGTCCAGAAACAATAACTGTGAGGAAGCCAATGAAACTGTAGTGAAACTCTAAGTCACATGGTTTCTTCAAACTTTTCTGTTGTGTTTTTAAAACAATGAAAGAAGACATATAGAAAAGACATTAAGGTATTTCCTTAGTACCTTTTCTGTAACACAGCATCTATCTCACAGGCACTGACATGTCCACTGGCTAATTTCTCTGGGTCAGGATCAAAAGTGACTAAAGCAGACAGTGGGCAGTGATTGGCACAGACCCTGCCTGATGCTGAGATAAAGAGCACAAAAAGAGGAGTAAAAGTACTTTCTAGATGTTGAAAGGCAGACACTGAAGTGGTTCCTGTACTAAGCCTGGTGCTAGCAAGGCTAGAGTTAGCAGAGCTGGCAGCAGGAGAATTCACTCACTGTCCTAGAAGCTTTGGTGCCTTGAGATCAACTCCCACTTACCACTACAGACATAGTAGCTGGCTAGCTGGCTAGCTGGCAATGCCCCGCCCTTAAAGCACCAGAGACACAACTCCAGGGTCACTAATGTGCACAGCAGAAACTCTCAGACAAGCATGGCTGAAATGGTCAAGTATCTAAAGAATTACAGTTATACCTGTGAAGAAGGGAACGTTTATTCTTTTCTGAATGGGAGGGCCCACCTGAAGGCAGAGTCTGGAACAAACTGCACATTAGCCTGGCATACTGAAGATCCATTTGTCAAACTGTGAGAGGATGAGCTACCCTAAGGAGAATTCAAAACGGCCCTAGCCCTGACTAACTGGGCAGGCAGTGGTCTTTTTAAAATAGTACCTGACACTCCCCACTTGATTTTCCCAAAGAGGCCGTAGAGAGAGCAGCAGAGAGCATGATAAATTTCAGTTAAAAAATCATCATGACAAAACCAGAGCCACTTCAACACTAGCACATTATCAGAGTCCTCATCAGGCCACCCTCCAATCTGTGGAGAAAATAGCTCAACATATTCTGTCTGCTCAGCAGCTCTCTCCACCCACTCCCTGTTATATGCCAAGACCGATGTACTTTACTGGACTGCCTTTCTCTAGCTCTATACAGATGACCTCCACTCCATTGCCAATGTGAAAAAGTAGACTATGACTATTATTTTCAGTGTAGTCTTTCCACAAACTACTAAGAGCATTACTCTATAACTTTCTATAAATAGCTTTCTCGGACTCCAAGGACAAGAATTAATGCAAAATAATACCATGGATTTACTTTTCAGGAATAGCTCAGAAATTATGTTTGTTGAAAAGCCTTTCTCACTAACCTTACAGCATGTTATCCATAATGGAAACATCAATGATACACAGAGTAAAAATATACTTCAAATTTAACCCCTACATTCAGGCTTGGGCCCCAGTTTTGCCCAATGTGATCCTCCTAGCCCTCAGTCCTCTCAGCGCTCAAGTCAGCTCACAGGCTAGTGCCTTGAAGCTCCTTTGGGATTGACCATGTGTGAAAGTGCTACTTAAAATCACAGAGCTGCTAGGTGTAAACAGGCACAGCAGTGTGGGATGCTGACTGTAAAATCTAGAGCCATAACACTCTGAAATCGGGGAAAGATAGAATTATTGCTCTTTTTCACCAGGAATATATTTGGTTCTTACGTATTTCGTACTTTCAAGAATTAAGGATACAAATATAAGACTAAAACATATACTGGATAGTTTGTGCTTGCTGCTAAACAAAGGATATTTCACGAGGCAACAGAAAACAAGTAATTTCATTTATATTGAAGTGAGTGAGGAGGTGGAAAGCTGAAACAATGCATGGTTCAGTTTTAAAAGCATATAGTATAATTGTCTCTTAAAGATGATGTATTTAGGGGCTGGGGAGCTGACTCAATTGGTAAAGTGCTTGCCACATAAGCATGACGGCCGGCACTCAATCCACAGCAACCACATAAAAGGTGGGTGATACGATACACACCTGTAATTTCATAGAGGGAGGTTCCATGGAGCTTGCTAGCCAGCCACTCTAGCCAAATTGATAAGTTTCAGGTCACAGTGAGTGACCATGTCCCAAAAATAAGGTGAAGAAATGATCAAAAATAACAGCAGACACCAACCTCTGACCTCCATATAGCCCTGAACTGTGTTTTCCTTCCACCTGCCTTCTCCTCCTCCGTGTTCCTCATCCTAAGACCTTGGGTGTGAAGATCTGCATGGATATGTTTGTCTTAGCATCTGTCTCTGTAACCTTCCTGACTTTGCTGGGAACCTTTCTAAAGTTTGGTTATAAAGTATGGTGTTTGCTGTGGACATTTCATGGACATTCTTATCACAGTAAGAAATAAAAGCTAACAGATATATGTGATAAGAAAACAAAACATTAAAAAAAAAAAGAAAACAAAACAAGTGGAACATATAGAGAAAGAAGGGAAGCAACGGTTATGAAGAAAGGGAACAAATGAGAAGAAAATATAATGACACATAAGCATATAAATATTATAATGAAACCTGAGAATTCGATAATAAGAAACTTCCATTCACTATGGTAGCCATCTCATGACCCATGTTAATTTTCAATCTCAAAACATAACAACCTTCCTTATTTTATATACCTTCAATATATGAAAAGTTATAGAAGAAAAACCAGCATTCTCAGACTGCGTGGTTTTACTTAGTAAATCTACTGCAAAGCCAACTGAAAATGAAGCAACAAAAAATAACAAACATGCCAGGCATGGCCCACTTAAGGGTTCAACCCAGCACCCAGGAGGCAAAGACAAGAAGCTAGTCTGGGCTATCACCAGTGCCCGCCTGAGCGATACCTAGCTTGTTTCTTTTCTTTCTTTCCTCCTCCTCCTCCTCTTCTTCCTCCTCCTTCCTCCTTCCTCCTCCCTTTTCTTTCTTTTCGTTTTTTTGAGACAGGGTTTCTCTGTTTAACTTTGGTTGTCTTGGACTCACTTTGTAGACCAGGATGGCCTGAACTCACAGAGATCGGCCTGCCTCTGCCTCCTGAGTGCTGGGATTACAGGTGTGTGCCATTGGGCCCAGCTTTAGGCAGTCTGTTTCTAAAGAGGCAGGAAAAGAAGAAGGGAGGAAGAGGAAGAAGTAGAAGGGATGGAGGGGAGCATTCCCACTATGGATTGTTCTTATGGAGCTGGCATTGTCCAATACGTATAATTTCTTCCTAGCAAAATCTCATGCTTTTAACTTCAATTTAAGGATCTCTATTTCAAGAGTCTTTGTCTCTCTACCTCCTCTTAGACTGCCAATACCTCATCTCTCATTAGGACTGATCCTGGAAGAGTCCAAAATGACTGAAGCCTTCCAGTGAGAAAATATACACACCATAACCAACTTTAAAAGTCCAAGTTTATGCATGTTACCAATACCACATACGACCTGCCTAAATAAACAAACTAAATTTAAATAATGGGACTAGAATGGTAAAGATTTGGTATCAAGCTTCTAGAGAATACAGTAATCTGCAGGATACCACTTCTTAAATCTTGCTAACAGGCTCAGAGAACTAAAAAGCAACATTTCCAAAAGACATAGCCAAGAAACAACCAGAAAGTTTTCTTTTTTTTTTAATTTTTATTATTTATTAATTTATTCTTGTTACATCTCTATGGTTATCCCATCCCTTGTATCCTCCCATTCTCCCCTCCCTCCCATTTTCCCCTTATTCCCCTCCCCTATGACTGTTCCTGAGAGGGATTACCTCCCCTTGTATATGCTCATAGGGTATCAAGTCTCTTCTAGGTGACCTGCTGTCCTTCCTCTGAGTGCCACTAGGTCTCCCCCTCCAGGGGACATAGTCAAATGTGAGGCACCAGAGTACTTGAGAAAGTCATATCCCACTCTCCACTCAAATGTGGAGACTGTCCTGTCCATGGGCTAGATCTGGGTAGGGATTTAAATTTTACCGCCTGTATTGTCCTTGGCTGGTGCCTTAGTTTGAGCGGGACCCCTTGACCCAAATCTGCCTATCATAATGTTCTACTTGTAGGTTTCTAGGACCCACTGGATCCTTTACATTGCTATTCTCCCATGCTTCTCTCATCTAGAGTCCCAATAGGTTTCAATGCATGATACATTTCACCAATGGAAGGTTGCTTTTGCAAGTAAGTATCAAATATATACTGCATCACTGGACACCTGCCAAGCACAAGTGACTAAATAATCAAGATGAGTTCTTATTTCTTTCATATTTCTAAACTCATTTTATCATGCAATGGGCATGACTTCATCTGTCTATAGTCATAAAAGTTAACCAGTAGCCAGACGAGGTGACACATGCCTGTAATCCCAGCACTTAGGGAAGTAGAGACAGGTGATCTTTCTAAGTTCAAGACCAGCTTGGTCTACAAAGCATCCAGAACACCCAAGGCTACACAGAGAAACCCTGTCTTGGGCGGGAGGGGACAATAATCAGAAACAATTCCTTACAAAGAATTTACTTAAGGTATCAGTAATGTACATGAAAAATCTGAGCAGAACTGACAGAAACAAAGCCATCATACCAACATCGGCTTACTGCTAATTAACCTAGCGAGTTGTCCAGACATACTCATGAAGGTTATAAATTATCTGGAACTGATACACAAAAGTAACAAGAATTGATAGTGCTTTTATATACTCACCATCATCAAAATTCAAAGAAAAATGTAAATGCACTATGGGCACAGCTAAAACTCTTTTATGGAAATGATCAACATCTTAACACCAGAAATGACTAGGTAATTGTGTCATCAGCAGGGGGAAAAGAGTCTCTCGTAGGTACTAATTTGCATTTGATAAACAGCAATATTCAGCAGACATGCCTACAAGCCACAAAGCAGAGCCCATCACCAGTGGAGTTTTAAGTTTTCGAGGAATAACAACAAAAGAAGAAAAAAATTACAAATGAAGTGACACTAAATTTCATAATTTTATTTACTTTATATAGTAAAATACTATCACTTAATAAATAATTCATATAAAATAATGCATTAAATAAATACTTTTGTTTTAGTGATACAATGTTGGCATCTGGCATGCCTCCTACAGTGTATGTCAAGTTATGCCACTTTTGTTTCAAATTATACAAGCCACATGTGGCTAGTGGCTGCAAAAGGGCTAAACTGCCCAGAAAGAAATTCCACACAAAGGCACCAGGATGGACCAGGCACTACAGACTGTAACTGTGCAATAAATATTTAATAGTTCAATGAACAAAATGGCTGCATAAAACAGATTCTTTAAACAATAGAAACAGGACAACACAGGTAAATACATGAAAAACTTCAACAACATGCAAAGCAGGTTGGATCAATATGGAGTGGGTTGCACCAAGTACCTATGGCCTCCTACTCTGTAAGTATAGTTCTAAAGCTTATAGTAGAATCCTAGGCATACTGAGCATGGTGCCACATGCTTTTAATTCCAACACTCAGGAGGCAGAAGTAGGTGGACCTCTGTGAGTTCAAAGCCAGCCTGGTCTGCAAAGTGAGTACCAGGACAGCCAGAGTTAGAGAGAGAAACCCTGTCTCAAAAAGCCAAAAAGTCTAGGCATAAGCTGCTTATGGTGGGAATTGAAAAGACAGAAGCCAAAAGCATGACTCAGACCACTAGTAAAGGAGCCAGTTAAAACAGCAGTGTCTAACTGATCCTAAGTGCCATTTTTCTACTGATGGGATAAACTCAAAAGTATCTAATTCATAAGAACAAATTGCTATCCACTCACAAAACTAAGACTCAAGAGCTGTCCCCAGAGCCTAGGGTAACGCAAGACCTCCAGCTGACTAAACAGCCTGCCCAGAACTTGACTGCCAGAAGAGCAAAGGAAAGGAAACAAAAAAGAAGGGGGAGTGGAGCATCTAACACACTTCTCTGCCCTGTTATTTCTACTCCCCACGATGACAAGGCCTCTGTGAGCAGGCAAGAGAGTAAAGGAGAGTGCTCAATTTCGGCAATGTGGGCTGCTTCACATTTTTCAGAAATTACTGCATGTTCAAACAATGGGATATTTGTCAAAGTACAACTTGATCACCAGAATTCATCTGTTTTTCATAACCACGTTTGACTTAAACTGTGCTGACTAAACAAGGTACCCTGTGTTTCACAGCCTGGAAAATGTGGCTCCCAACCTCATTTCCAGACCGCACTGGAACTTCCAGCTCCTAGGCTGCAGCTTCTTGTTAGCTAAGTGATTTAGACCAGGCCAAGGATGATGTCTGCAGGCATCCCTTATTACATTAATCAGTTTCTCATTTCAACTCATCTTTTGGCTCATTTCTCTTTTTTCTTTGTAGATATCTATTAAAGGAGTCTAATGGAGCTATAAAATCATTCATATTTTCCTTCTGAGTTGTTATTCACATACATAAAATTTTACATTTTAAATCAACGTAAATTTTTACTTGGAAATAATTTCAACTTACAAAAACGTATGGAAAAGAACCCTAAGTGTGGTATAAACCTGCCATGTACCTTTTATCCAGATTAGCATGCTGTTATGCATTCCTGCATAGTCATCGCCCAGTATGACAGATGATTTGTTCTAGGACCTTCATGGAGATCAAAACCTACAGCTTCTCTAGTTCTTTATACAAACTAAAGCAGTGTGTGTATATAACCTGTGCACAGTCTCTTATATACTTTAAATCATCACTTCATAAAACATAACGCATTGTTAACCACTGTTATACAGAACTGTTTATGGCATGAGGACATTCAAGGAGTCTGGACACATTCAATACAGATATAACTTAATAAATGTTTTTGATCTGTAGTTAGCTGAATCCACAAATGTGGAATCCACAGACTTGAATGGCAAACTGTGCCCAAACTAGAAATGTTTAAATCATGATACACACACACACACACACACACACACACATACACACACACACCATATCAAAGCTTCTTGCACCTCTAGTATGTCACTGCTCACTTTCTTTAAATAAGGATGTCTTCTGTCACCACGAACTAGTACCGAAGTCACAAAATTGGACATTTTCCTAAGCCAATGTCCATATTCCAGTTTTGTCAGTGTCTTTTATAACACATTTCCCAAGGAAGAGATTCGGTCTAGAACAAGGGCCAGCCCTTTCCCATTGCCTGTGTACTTTAAACATTTACCTATCAGGCCTACATGCTACTAGAGCATAGCAGCAAAGGGGTGGTTGTCACATATACTGATGGCCATGAAAAGCCTAATACAACTCCTACCCCGTCTTCACGATGAAGTGCTAATCATGGGCCTAGGCAATGCCTTAGCTCAGCTGCCATGTCTCTTTGGCGTCTTTCCATCTGAAAAAATATTTGTTCTGCTTCTCTTTATCTTTTATGGAAATGCACTTTTCTCAGCTAATGTAATGTAATATTGGGATCTGGCTTTGAGATTCTATTTCTGTGATAGACCACCATGACTAACAGCGATTTGAGGTTGTAAAGGGTTTATTTGAGCTTATAACTGTCACATTACACTGTATCATCAAGAAAAGTCAAGGCAGAAACAAGAAGACAGGAACTAAAGCACAGATCATAGAGGACCATGGCTGACTGGCTTGTTCCCCATGGCTTGCTCAAGCCTCCTTTCTTAGACAACCCAGGACCACCAGCCCAGCAGTAGTACTGCCCACAGTGACTTGGCCCCTCCCACATCAGTCATTAATCAAGATAATAACCCACAAACTTGCCTACAGGCCAAGTATGGAGGTATGTTCTCAATTAGGATTATCTTTTCCCAGATATGTCCAGGTTTGTGTCAAGCTGACAAACGCTAACCAGCAAATGATTTGTGATAGATATCTCCTCACAATTAAATTGAAGTGATTTTAGATGTGATGATACAAAAGCAATGCTTGCTCCCTTTCAAAACATCTCCGTCTGAATGAGCTAGATAGTTTTAGTCAACTTGATACAAACTAGAGTCACCTGGGAAAAGGGGACCTCAGCTGAGGAGCTGCCTCCAACAGAATAGACTTTGGGAGTGTCTGAGGGATATGTATATGTGTATATATATGTATAATTTATTTTTTAATATGCATTGATGTTTTTCCTAAATGTATATCTGTGTGAGTGTGTCAGATCCTCTGGAACTGGAGTTGCAGATAGTTGTGAGCTGCCTTGTGGATGCTGGGAATTAATCCACATCCTCTGGAAGAACAACCAGTGCTCTTAACCACTGAGCCATCTCTCCAGCCCTTCATTTTATTTTTAATTAAAATGCAATTATATTATTTTCCCCTTCCTTTTTTTTCCTCCAATCATTGCCATTTCCTCATCAATTCATGGCCTTTTTTAAATTATTCACACACACAAATATACATGCATATATATAATTTTCCAAACATCCAATTAATGATCAGTGTGGGTGTACCCGGCGCACTGTGGGCAGTGCCACCCTGGGAAGGTAGGTGGTCCTAGGTTGTATAAGAACGTATGCTAAATAAGGCAGCAAGCAGTTTTCCTCCAAGATCTCTGCTTTAGTTCCTGCCTTAGGCTCCTGTTCTGTTTTCCCTCAGTGACAGACTGTAACTTGTATGACAAAATAACATGTGTTTTCCAAGTTGGCTTTGTTAATAATGTTTATTTCAGCATCAAAGGAACAAATTAGGACATGGTGGCATATGAGACTCACCTTAGCATCAACTGTGATGTGAATGTTAAGCTCC
Source organism: Acomys percivali (assembly GCA_907169655.1). Taxonomy (NCBI): domain Eukaryota; kingdom Metazoa; phylum Chordata; class Mammalia; order Rodentia; family Muridae; genus Acomys; species Acomys percivali. The sequence continues at coordinate 56,364,466 of OU015745.1, read as the reverse complement.
TGGTGAAATTGCTGTACAATTACCTTAATATAATTCATTCATTCATTCATTCATTCACTCACTAATTCACTCATTCAATATTAGATAGAAGCCTTGCTCTATTATCCAGGATAGCCTAAAACTCACAATTTTCCTATCTTGTCCTCAGCAGTTGGAATTACAGATGTATGCCAACATGCCCAATTTAAGATTTTCTCCTCTTCCTCCACTTCCCCCTCCACCCCCTCTCCTCCCTCCCCTCCTCCTCCTCCTCCTCTTCCTCCTTCTCTTCTTAGAGAAGTTTAAGTTCATGGCACATTTGAGAGAAAACTATAGAGACTACCCTATTCCTCCTGCCCCACATACCTTCCTGTCCCCCACCCTTTGGCACCCACAAAAGTGCCCCTCACACCTTCCTGACCTGAACACTCTTCTGGCCACAAATACAAACCTGCTTACATTATGAACGTGTTGCACCAATTAGTATATTTCTCTTTTGAGCAATAAACAATCTTTGGAAAACATTTTAAGACAAATAACCCCTTCCTTCTTAATGCTTCCCAGATTTAGTGTCTATTAATGCTCCCTACCTAAATAAACCTTGATTGAAATTACTGAAAAAGAAATAATCATGGAGAGTCTGAGTTTTTTTCTCAACTCTAAGTTAATAAATTTCAGTTTTAAGAAAGCTCACAGAAAGTGATGGGAAAACAATTGAGCTGTAATCTGAATAAATTAATAATTTTTTTAAAAGAAAGCTAACAGAATGCACAAAATTGCTGGGCCTCAAAGAAATTACTTTGTTAGTATTATCACTACCAGAAGCCAGAATATCAGTCATTATTGTTCTTGTTCTCAGAAGCCTGAGCTCCGTAAGACAGTGTAAAACAGTCCAGATCACATCTGCACACAGAGCCAGCTGCACTGAAGATAAGAATCCCTTAATATAGGAACCCAAACCCCTTTGTTCCATAGAAAACATTATGTCTCAAGCAAGTAGCATAAACTGTTTTTCTCACAAGAGATTATTTCTCCATAAAAACTGCTGGTTATACAAACGCCCATGCAGAAATTATCTAGCTAGATCCCGTGCCTCTGTTTACAGAAATGCACACCAATGCAGGTAGCCTATGAGGAAGTCCAGTATAAGAAAAATCCTGTGCTGCATCCCAGTTTTCAGATGCCTGTATGCACATTCACAGGACTGTTTATTAAAATTACACTCAAGGCTTCCTATTCTTTTTTAATAAAAAAGATTTGTTTTTATTTTAGGTATGTGTTTTTGCCTGCATGTATGTCTGTACCATGTGCATTCCTGGTGCCTGCAGAGGCCAGAGAAGGAAGTTGGATCCCCTGAAACTGGAATTACAGATAGCTCTGAGCTGCCATGTGCTGGGAGTTGAACTTGGGTCCTCTTGAAGAACAGTAGGTGTTCTTTAACCACCAAGTCATCTATCCAACCACATGTTTCACACTCTTTTCCAACAAAACTATCAATATTTATGAATTCTCTTTTCTGTACATTGTATTACAATCTATAAATACAGGCTAATTTATTATGCCACAGACAGAGAAAATAATTCTGAAGTTTCAAACAAGGAGCAAACCATTCGAGAGTGTGCTTAAGGCCCTCCTAAAGATGTGACAACTAAAGGATAAAGCTGCCCATCAGATTCTGCAAATCACCGAAGCAAGCAATCAGATTCAGCCTTGTGGAGTATGGCTGTTGTGGGATCTGCTAAGTGTTGTATAATGCTGGTTTCAATGGCATGAGTTTATGCTAAAAGATATTTTTGCTAATGGAATTTTTCTTTTTAAGTACTGAGGAGGACCAAAAGAAATAGATCTCCTAGGATAGGAAGAAAAAGAAAATCTGATCCTTCTCTCCACAGTGGCACATTCATTTGCTCTCCACAAGATAGACTGTGGACAACTGAGCTAAAGTCTGCACCAAAGACAACTCCTCAAAAATAAGATGTTTTCTAAGGGCAGCCTAAAAATGTAGAAAATATTCCCATTCACTCCTATACCAATCACATTTCACAAGACACTAGCCTAGTGTCCGGATGGTACCACCCTGGCGGGGGGGGGGGGGGGGGGGGGGGGAGAGAGACAGAGACAGAGACAGACAGACAGAGGGAGAGAGAACACAAAGAGTAAGGAGGCTTTTTTAAAAGTGGAATTATCAGAGTCTTTAGCAATCCCATTAATGGAAGTATAACCAAAGTAAATGAAGCCAGAGTGTTAACTGGTTGTCTGTTCTACAACATGCTTTGTAGCACTATTAAAAATAGCGAAGAAATTAAACAATCTAAATGTTAACCAATTAGCAAAAAGAGTATTGGTACAGATAAACAATGGAAAACAATTTCTCCATAAAATAAATGAAATTCTATCACTTTGTGACATAGTTGGACCTGAAGATCATTATATTAAATGAACAAAGCTAGGGAGAAGGCATCAGTCCTGCCTGACCTCACTGCAATGCTGACTATGAAAAGCTTTCCCATGGAATGTGAGAGGAGAGTGGTTCCCAGAGGCCCAGCAGAGTCAAAGCATATAGCTATGCAAGGGGTGCTGAAGTTACGGTTCAACACAGTAGGAAGATCTGGGGTGCTGACACAGGATAGGGAATAAAATACAATTAAGAATTGCACATTTCAAAAACGTAGAAATCTGAGCATGGTGATTTACACCTGTAATCCCAGCACTTAACAGATGAAGGCAAGAAAATGGTGAGTTTGAGGTCTTCAAAGTGAGGTAAGTCTATCTGGGCTACAAAGTAAGACCATGTCTGCGCAAAACAAAACTACAGAAGAAAGGATTCTGAATGTTTCCACCATAAAGAAATGATGAGTTTGAGAAGATAATGTTCAACCAGGTTAGACAAGTATAAATTATGCCCTTTTTTTTCTTTATGGCACTTTCATCATCCAAGAGTCTTATTTATTACCTGACATTTTGTCCATGCTGGATCTCGACCACATTTGTACTCAAAAAAGCAAGTACACAAATAGCAACAAAGTTGTAGGTAAACTGAATTTTAATCTGAACAACTCTAAATTTCATAAACAAGCACACTACTAAATTGCTGAGACAGTTTTGCTGTGTGGTCCATATTGCCTTTACACTCCGGTTACTCTTAACTCTGTCACCAGTACCAGGGTTATATGTGTGTGCCACCATACTTGGCTTACAACCTACTTTTCATATATCAAAAACAAACTATTTTTTATAAAAATACCACAGTAACTTAATACCTGTTGCACTTATTTGAGGGTCAATGAAAAAAACACTAACTTTAACTGACATCTCCATATAACAGGTCAATGAACTATGTGAACTTCAACCAAAATAATTCAGTCTTCTTAGCTGATGGTTTACTTCAAGCACCTTGTGAGGTCTGTAGGCTTTTTCAAACAGCCTTCTTGTGGTATCCTAGATATTTCAACTAGCCCTCTTGGAGTATCCTACATATTACTCAATCATTTCTTTTATAGCTGTTTATTAGCTTATTCTACAATATAGAAAAATATAATAGCTCTAAATAAGGTGCATTATGAGAATATAGAACATGCTTATGCTTTCTGGGGAAGTCTAGATTCAGCAGTCAGATCGCGCACTCCAGTGCCAAAGTCCTAACTGACTACCTTTAGACCAGCAGTTCTCAATATGTGCGTCACAACCCCTTGAGGAGTCAAATGACCCATCCGCAAGGGTCATCTAAGACCACTGGAAAACAGATATTTATATTACAATTCATAATAGTAGCAAAATTACAGTTATGAAGTAGCAACGAAAATAAATTTATGATTGGGGGTCACTGCACTATGAGAGGGCGTATTAAAGGGTCTCAGCATTACAAAGATTGAGAACCACTTCTCTAACTGTGGCTTGTCTGAGCAATAGAAATCTAAGGAAGTACTGAATCCAAGTTCCAAACTTGGAATTTTCATGTTCCCAAAATTTAAAATAAAGTAAGTTAAAAAACAAAACAAAACAAACACTCTTCATGACACCTGCTATTAGGAACTATAAATAAGCATGAACTTCAGCTACAGAACATGCTTCTATTAAGAAGATCACTGTGAAGTATGTCATTTACATAAATGCTCCAACAAACTAACCCCCCGCAGGACAAAAGGAAACTCCTTTGTCTCCTATGTGTGCTTTGTGGGTTAAGTCACAGGCCTTGGCTACAATCAGTCATGCCCCTGATATTATAACTACAAAAGCAATATATTAAGTCAGTATCCACGAAAAAGACATCATAGGTATGATAAGCATAATAAAAATTTTTCAAATTTAAATTTTCAAAGGAATCTGACAGCTAGAAGCAAAATAGATTGTAGGAAGAAACGCACGCACGCACACACGTGCGTGCACGGACGGACACACACACACACACACACACACACACACACACACACACACACACA
>OU015745.1:56332646-56360038 GCA_907169655.1 Acomys percivali | reverse complement strand
CACACACACACACACACACACACACACACACACACACACACACACACGGCACAGTAGCCTGTGGCTAATCCCAGCACAAGGAAAGCAGGGGCAGGTGGACCCTGGAGATCTGGCCAACCAGCCTAGCCAAACCAATGAGCTCCAGGGTCAATGAGAGAGCCTGTCTCAAAAGGTAAACAGTAATAGGGGAAGACACCAAACTTCAGCCTCTGACCTCCATGTGCATGTACACCTGCATGCACTTATACACATACCCAAACCAACACCACACACACACACACACACACACACACACACACACAAACACACACACACACACACACAAATACAGATAAATGATAGATAGATAGATAGATAGATAGATAGATAGATAGATAGATAGACAGGCAGACAAATAGCAAGTGAGAAAGTTCTGACTACATTCAGGAAAAACAAAACAAAACAAACAAAACCCTGTAGAGTGCATCATGGGAGAGCATACAGGCTAGGGGAGCACATCAAGAACAGCCAGAAGGAGAAGTGCAGGGAGAGGTAATGTGAGGGTCAAATGCAGACTACACACACAAGGTACAAATGCTACTTTATTCTGCAAATAATGAGAAACTACATGGTTTTAATTTATATTAAGTGCAAGATTAAAATGTATTTAGCATTAGTCTGTGTTATATGTAATTACTTCTTGCTTGCTTTGTCCCAGCCTGAAAAGTCGTCATAATCTCTGTCTAAAGCTGTCTATGTAAGATCACTGTTTAACAGACATGAAAACGCACAAGTAAGCACACTTGAAAAGTTCAATTATCTCCAAGTAAGCTTTTTTGTTAAACTCGTTTTTCTTTTTTGTTCTTTATTTTTTGCCTATTATTTTATTCAAAGCCAAACTATATATATATGTCCAAGGTCACTGGGTTAAAAGAGCATTATGACAATTATAACAAACTAGATTACAGCTACTACAAACCAGAGCCCATTAGTCTACATCGCAGCCGAGTTATCACTGAAATGCTCTTCCTGTGTCCTTATCAATGCAGTGCACACAGTACTTTGTCCTCAGCTCCTATCTAACCCCACCAGGCACTGGTGGGTCAGTGGCTCTCTGAAGTTCTGAGATACAGTAGGAGGGTGGCAGGAACCTGCAAAGTGTCAGAAATAAACTCCGAGCTGCTAAACATTTCAGTGCAAAGCTTTCACACTTAAGAAGAAAACTCTAAAGAAAATATTTAAAATGTGTTCTTTCTACTCAGATCTAATTAAGATCACCATGGGAAGAAAGGAGAGAGCATCTGGCTCTTTTCTATCTGTCTAAGTTGGTTCTTTAAAGGTAATACTCGTATATGTCTCAGATACTGTGGGAACACACAAGAATGTTTTGAGAGGGAAAATAAAGTCCATTAAAATAAAAATAAGTAAAAAGTGGGCCAAGTGGAATAGGGTCTAAAGCTTATAAAGTCACCTAAAGTTCTTAAAGATAAAGTTCAAGTAGATAAGCAGACAAAAGCAAAACTATTCTAAAAGATTTGAAAATCAGACTTACTACCTTCTGCTCAGGTTCCCAGGATTTTCTAGAAACAACTCTCCAGGCCTCTTACAAAGCAGCTTGTCTCTAGACACACTAAATTATAAGCTTTTTTTTCAAAATTGTTCTTATCATTTTGATCTTTCAGCATTATCAGCCACATATGCTAGCTTTGGAAAAACATAACTTTGGGGGTAGATACTTTTACTAATTAAACTTCTCTGATAATTTCATGTATGTATATAATGCATTCAGTCCACCCTCCCATCACCTGTCCTACTCATCTCTTTCCCACATTTATATCTTGGCGCTTATGTTCCTCTAATTTTGACTAGGGCCTTGGGTGTGGCCTTGAAGTTGGAAGAAGCCACTAGAAACTGCTGGGTATGATGGAGCACACAGAACTGAAGACAGCAGCTCCCCTTCCCCAGGGCCCATCAGTTGCCTACAGTCCAGCAGGAGAGGCAGGGTGCCACGAGTCTCTCCTCCCCTGTTCACAGCTACCTGCTCAGGGAGCCTGTCCTTGTGTAGGACCAGTACAGGTGACAGCAGCTACTTTGAGTCCGCGATGCACACATGGTCTGTACTGAGCAGACAGCTGCAACCTGACTCAGCCTATGTTTCCATTTAGATGGTGGATTCTTTTGAGGTCTGTGGATAAGATTCAAAGAGAACAGGAAGTCTGGCAGTCTAATCAAAGTATTACAGCTAGGCATGCTGGCACACGCATGTACCTCACCCTACACCCACCAGAACTTCAGAGGTCAAGGCAGGATGGTGTCAAGTTGAAGGCTTCTGGACTATATACAGCAAACTCTAAAAAGTTTTTAATGTATGTGCTTTTCACATAGGTTAAAGAGATCATAATTTTGAGCAAATTTCCTGAGGCACATTACTCAGGGAAAGTGCACTTGCTAGAGTCTCTGTAGTAATGTCACTATACAGAGCAACACTCCCACTGTCTCCTATCCTTCTCCACAGTCTCCTTTTGCTACTGAAGGACAGAATTGCAATAATTCAAATTCACGTAATACTAAGGAGTTGCTGCGTGCATTAAGAAACATCTGGATTACTGTTCTAATAGATACCTCAAGATGTCAGGAATCTAGAAAGTATACTTTTTATTATAATGTAACAACATGCAAAACAGTAAATAAATCAAAGGTGTACATTCTGTCAACATTTTTAATGTGTGAATTTAAATTGTGAATGAACATATAACATGTTCGATGCCACCAGGAGGGAAGATTATAAATGAAACCCAGGAACTAAAGGTCTGGCACCTTTAATGATACCCAAGCTTCTTGTTACATGCTGTACATACATGGGTTGGCATTGCTAACATCAAGACGACTTAAGAAGACGCTTTAGTGCATAAAGGAGCTTAAAGTACATGCAAATTTTGTCTGGACTGAAGCTGATTTGAAGGTTGCAAGCCATGAACACGGCAGATAACCTTGAGTCAATAAAGGCTTCACTGATGTGCAAGGCAGACGTTTATGTGTGCTCTAGACAGGCAGTCAGTCCATCCTCACACACACAGTGCACAACACACAGCACTAAGTTCTTATTACTCATCACCTCCTTAACAGGAGGACTTTGAGTTTGTTTTTTCCGTTTAAAAAAAAAAGTATTTTCTCTAATGACTGTTATGTTTTATTTCGTCATCTGCTGATCTCTAAACTGTGTGTTTGTACATTGTAAATTGAAGGTTTAAATCATACCAATTGTTTAAAACAATTGCACACAATGCATCTACCTTTGCTCCCACACACTTCCATTGTATGATTACATCAAGGCCCAAGTCTCCACCACTATCTGACCCTTGTTCACTTTCTTCCCTCCCCTCCACCCACCAAACTTTGTCCTTCCTGCCAAAGTTCAGCACTTCCTAGAAAAGGCTCACTGCCTGTTTGATATTGTACTTCACTTTAGTCACCAAAGGAAGAATTTACAGGTGCTTGGCCCCATCTATAAGACCATGACCGAAATCTGACCTCCTGTTACAATACATGAACTTCTGCCCTACTGATAAGGCTGGCAGATATAAGTAGGATTTTTCAAATAATCCTTTGGGAATTTATAAGCAGCACAGCCATAAAGGGGGTGACTGGAAGGTCGGTTTCACTAAAAATAATAAATATTGCCATGTTTATTCAAAGTGTGCCTTGTTATGCTCCAGGCCAAAAGTTCAGATAAACACTATTGTACATGACAAAATATTAGAACTTTTTGTTACTTGTGTTACGATCCTTCCGCTGAACACCAATGGAACTGTTTTCCCCCATGTAAGTCCTTGCCCTGGCATTGAGTAGCATGCCCTGAGATGAGAATATTGGATTTGCTTGAGGGGGAAAAGGTGGTAATCTCTTACAATCAAAGCAAACACTCACTATTATGTAGTGCTAATACTAATTGGTAAGGCCAAAGGGGGGACATGTTGAATAAACATTATACCTGCCCTGAAAGGGCTTACCATCTGCTTATGGAGAAGAAACCACTAGACTATGATGAGCAATGCAATAAACACAAAGAGCACACCAGGCCCTACACAAATGTGCTGAACAGAGCTCAGTCTGCAATATCAGAAAAATTTGCTGGAAGACAAATATAAAATAAGAATCAGGAAATTAAAATGAAACAGACTAAAAGAAAAGTAATGAAATGGGAGTGGCCACTGCGGGCTAATGTGAAGAAAGGGTGACAAGCACAACATGCTTCAGAATTTGAAAGCAAGATGATAAGCAGCAAAGAAATGTGGGAGACCTCTAAAGAGCAACGGCTATACTTTTTTCAGTAGTTCAGTGTCTTACAAGATAGATCATCAGTGGGATTAGGCAGGTGACATTTGTTAGACATATAATTAGGACCATTGCAGGAGCTAAGGGTCTGACATGGGGGTAGAGGGAATACTGACGGGACTATTTTCACTGGCTGTGATGTGAGGGGAAGCAATGGCCTTTTGATGATGGGGAGCATAAGATAAAGTTCAATAATATTCACAAGACCTGCAGGTCTAGATCTAGTACTGAGGAAAAGCCAACAAGAGTGTGGCTTCTAACTAGTGACTAGAACAGTCTTTTTATGGCTTTGAGACCACTGAAACTTCCGAATAAGTGTTCAGGGGCAGTGAAGAGTGAGAGACATATCACAATGCTGTTTCTATTACCTTTGGAACCTCCAAAAACCTGAATACAGTAGTTTTCTTTGCTTGTCTGCTTGTGACTGCTATCATTTGGGGAGACTGAAGGCAGACCGTCACTCAGTGCTGAGCACATACCCCACCACTGAGGCCGTGCCCAGTTCTAGCACATGGACCCTTTTACAACAGCAAGAGATGGAGCAGTGGCACAAGCAAACCCTGGGAACAGTGAAGGATACAAGGATGAACTGACAGACACCACAGTAGCAGCAACATCAGGAAGGCTGCAGAAAGGAAGAAAACTATGCTGTGAAAGAAGAAAACGATTAAAGATTGAGAGGTAAAGATGGTCGAAAGTCAAGGTGCAGCAAGATACGCACTCAGAAAAATCATGAAGTGGAAGATAAATACTTTGGGTTGATCTGAATGGAGAAATGAAGACAACATTAAAATGGAAGCACTTAGTGCTGTACAGTTTATGTTCTTATTTTCCATTGTTCAGTTCACAAATAGGATTAATGTTTACTAAATAAAATGAGAATATTGTAATGAATACTTAGTTGAATAACCATTTTTAAAATAATCCATGTTAATACTACAAAGAGACTTTACCATGAAGCATTGTGTGTGGCTAATTGAACACAGTCTTACATACTGACAAGATTACAGCCTCAGCTCTGTGAATTCAGCACCAAGTTGCACACACTCTCATCATCCTTTAGCAGAATTGGTGCTGGGTTTTACTTAAGAGTCCCTATAAGTCTAGCACAGGAAAAGTCTCAATCATAAACATATATTCCAAAGCATGAGAGCTGAGCTCCTCCTATCATCAGCTGGGAACTCCTAACTTCAGCAACACTGAATGGTCCTAAAACCTGTGCAGGCCAGGTAACAGTGCCTTAGACAATGGTACACAAAATTTGTGAGTATCAAATATTTCCCCACTTCAAATACTATTGTGCAGAACCCTATTCTGCTTAGACAGCTTTCTAATTTGATAATTTCTAAACCAATAGACTCTAGTTTTCATAGAAGATAAGCCTATATACTCAGTGTAAATTAAGAAATACATTTTAATTGTCAATTTGTTTATTACTAGGAATCAATCTAGACCTACTATGTACACGCCCATATTCCATAGTGTGCTTCTGAAAATACTAGAGCTGTATCTATACATCAGCAATGTAGACAACATCATCTCACCAAACAACTGCCATTTATTAAAGTCATTTGCCAAAGACTGAGTTGACAATATCTCACTGTCAATAACCACACTAAGCAGGAAATTATTTTCACATTTCATACATAAGTGCTAGACCACCCTAATGCACACAGCTAATAAATGTGCAAGTAAGTGATTTTACTACTCTGGTAGACTTCTCACTTGAGGCAAATTTGTTCCCTTTTCATAAAAACTTAACAAAGCTTATAAAAGGCAGCACACGGTGGTAAAACAGCTCTGTCATGTTACCGTCATCCCAAAAATGCACTTCCATTTTGGCACACAGCAATCATTAAGAACATAAACCCTCACTTATGTAGACACCCATACATATACCAATCCATTTCATACAGAGGAGAAAGTAGATAAGTACTGAAAACTGTATAAGGATAATGCTATTTCCTTTAGCACTGTCAATGATGAAACACGAAATAATTGGGGAGTGCTGTCATCCTGGAGCAGGGGGCTTTAAAGGGGGTTGGTCTGAGGTTGCGGGAGTCATTGCTTACTTGTGTGTTTGTTTAGGTTTACTTTTAGTTATATTTATGGAAGTTCAAATATTATGAACTATAGGTTTAAAATTGATAGACCTGATTACCTCAAAATTAAAAAATCCATGTCAAGAAACATAAACACAGTTTGCAGTCCAGAGACAAACTGGAGGGATGTTTACAACATCCTACACTGTCAATATCAATCACACAGAAAGAGTTTCTGAAATTTCTCTTTCCAAGAAAAAAATAAAAATGGTAAGAAACCCTAAATAAACACTAACCAACCTTTAGAAATAGGTGTGAAGACAGGCGTGGTGGTGCATGTCTATAATCCTTGCAACCACAACACTCAGGGAGGTAGAGGCAGGTGGATCTCTGTGAGTTCGAGGCCAGCATGGTCTACAAAGCAAGCCCAGGAAAGTCAGGCTACACAGAGAAACCGTGTCTTGAAAAACCAAAAACCAAAAGATAAAATAAAATTAAAATAAAAAATAGAAATGGGTATGGAGAGATTAATGTGTCTCTAAAGAAAAGCACAATTTTATACCAGTGTTCAAAGAAATGCAAATGTATATGAGAACTGCACTCAGGACCACCAGGCTCTGCTCACCTGGGCATCTGTATGCCGGTAGATGCCCACAGCGAGGAAACAGCCACTCCCTAAGAATCTACTAACACCAACTATTACCCTTTTAAAAATTTTCTTTTACCAGTACCTTATAGAACAAAAGGAGTAATTGTTAAAAAATGTAGAACCTTTCATAAATATTTTAATGTAGAAAAGCAAGTTATTCTAGGTTAAATATGTTAGGTCTAAAAACAAAGAAATCTGAATACATTTCTACTTATAATCTGCCAAGCTGTTGATAGCTCTTTGAAACATCATCAGGTCTGTAGGATTTTACAAGGCAAATATAAACAAGACTCAAGAAGGAATTACTCATTAAACAAAACTTTGCATTAAAGCAAATTTAAAATACTAATAATAATAGCTCAGAATTTGTGGTTCAATCCATACCTTCATGAGGAAGGTCAGGTAAACACTCACCAGGACAGAGTATATGTGTAGACATCGATATACAGGAGAGAAATCCACCAAGTCCTGAGCCCCAGGTACCTACAAGCATACAATTACAAAAGCATCAAAGTTTTGTGGGAAAAACTACATTAACTTTATTTGCATTACTCAAGCAATGATTTGTTTTCAAAGCCAACTATATATTCTAAGTGGGAAATTAAAACAAAAACAAAAAACAAAAAACAAGAGAATCCTGTTCTCAAGCTGTAAAGAGGAATCAGCAGTTAAAAGTGCTTGCTCCTCTTGCAGAGCACCTGCACCTACATAACTCCAGTTCCAGGGGGATCCAGCACCATCCTGTGGCCTCCATGAGTACCCACACACAGTTGGCATGCACACAGAAAGACACATGTACATACACAGAAATAAAAAAGAAAAATAGACCTTAAAAGAAACCACAGTCCCAAGTAGGCCCCCTGCTTGTCTTCTTACTACTTGGGAGGAAGCAGGAGGATCAGGAGTTTAAGGTCATTTTTAGGTACATGAAATTCTGTCTCAAAATCACACATGCGAAATAATGAGGCAGGAGAAAGAGAAAGGGAGGGGGAGAGAGAGAGAATCTTAGTTCTTTTACTCTTGTCACAAGACTAATAAACTGTGAGCCCAGGTGTCACAGCCTCACAGAGATAAGAAGAGCAACCTGCTGTCTTTACCTTCAGAGACACTTTGGTGACCTGACTCTCCTTCCAAAATGTAGAGTTTACATAAAAGCCAAGTTTCAGTGGTCAAAGTCACACTTGCTACACAAGACAAATGTTTTAATGGCCAGACAGTTATTACAGGGCATAAATATTAAAATGCTTAAGTCTTTTTCATCAAAATACCGAAGTGATACAGAAAGGTAGGGACACTGTATTAAAATGAGATGACAGATAGAAAAGTCAACCAAGAACTTACTCAAGAGATTTTAAAGTGAATAATGAATGATATGTTGACTAAACTTACGTATCAAAATATAAAGTGAAAATCAGGTGAGAGCTGAAATCAACCCTCAGAACTAATAGGTATTTGCTAGGTGACTTGACAAGGAGGAAGTCAGAATGGACTTTGATCTAAATTTCCTCAGAGAAAGTAAACCATCACTTGCCAGACTCAGATTCAACAAGAATAAAAAGGGACCTGAAAATACATGTTAAACAAAATGAAACAAAAAGGGAAAGAAGGGGGAAAGTACAGAAGCAATTACAATGAAGCGCTAGCTGGGTTTTCCTGCCACAACAGTCATTATGTGAATCACCAGCACAAAACCATTAGACACACCTGAGCCAAGTTAGGCTGACTACTGGTTAAGGCACTGGTGGCCTTTCTCTCCTAAAGCAAACACTATCTCTTCTTTGGGGCACAACTTCTCTAACCAAAACGTTTCTTATACTGAAATGGTTTTTGTTGTATACACAGCATTTCAATGCTCACTGGCTGGAACCATCTGCCACTCTACCTGCTGTTCTACTCCACCAGGCAAATCTTAGGTCTCCATATTTAAGCTCTCAGAGTGACGAGGCCTCAGAAGTAAAATGGCTGCTGTGGGGGCCAAAATAACCTCTGTGCCATGGAGACTCTTATTTCAAGTGACCAATCACCTTTATAGTGTCATATAGATACAGCATGGGAATATTAAGGAAATTTATCTTGCCAGAAAACAAGAGTTAAAACCTATGTAAAACACAACATCAAAAGAAAAAAATTAAGATTTATACTAGTATATAAACTACACAAAAATGTGTGCACCTGAAAAAAGGCAAAGGAAATACATAAAGTAAAAATGGATTGATACAGGAAATGAAATTATTTATTTAGAATAACTGTGGTTACTTATGAGATAGATAGATAGATTATATATATATATAACTTTTCTTGCCTAATTTTGAGCAGCAAATTCAGCCACTGCCTTGTTTCACAAGTTCTTCATGCAGTTTGTTTATTTAGGCTCACTTTGCCACAGAGCCAGTTTCTCTCAAAAAAGAAACCACCGGAAGCCTAGCCATTCTTTAGGCAGAACCCTGGCCCAATGACTTGTCAGAGCCATCCTTACAGAATGAGCAGCAATAGGAAGGCACATTTCCCTAGAGAGCTGCAACAAATAAGCTTGCAGGCCCCTTAGCAAAGAAAGGCATGTTGTTGTTAATGGTTAGCATTTGTCTATCTGCACTATCGTTTTCTAAAAGGTACCTCTGACAAGGTGACAAAGTTGTCTCCTGTCATCGACAGCAGGTCTGTTTTCTGTTTACAGTGTCCTGACCTATATAGGTATCTCCTCTATTTCTTGGCCCTGAAACAAACATAAATTCTCCCACATATGTGCCCAACTATCTGGTTTGAAAGCCCTACAGAGAGAGCTAGGCAAAAACTAAAGGAACAAAAAGAAGCTCCAGCTCACCAGCTAGCCTTCCCTCACAAACAGCCCAATATTTAGAAACCCTTTTTCCTCCCTGCTCCCCTCTGAGCACACACTAGGAGCGAGCACTGTGAGGACGCGGCGTGCTGTGAGGGTAGAGGCATGTCAAGTATGCACTGACTCATGTTGCTTTGAGCTGGATGTGTTTTCTCTGCTTCTACTAATGAAAAAGAATCACTTACATCTACAGAAGGCACGAGGGGAAGAGCAACAAGCACTGCGTGAAGGAATGTCACCCTTCTGCAAGATGGAATGCAGTTTAGAGAATCTAAAAACACGGGTGGAGGAGAGCTCTGGGACAAAGCAGCCACTCTGCTACACACACAGGCAGCTGCAGCGCGTCTGCTCTCTATTCTGTCCTGGCAGTGCAAGGGTCCTATTTTCTTCCTCCCTTCTTTCTTTGCCTCCCCTCCCTCTAGTTGCACAGAATGAGTCAAGCAGACTTGAGTTTCATCAGGGAGGGTCCAAGGGAACTAACTCTCCTAAGCTAACAATGCCTGTCTCTAATGGTTTCTGTCTCCTAACAAAAGCCATGACACTTTTATCAGCTTCATCTAATTTTTCCTTTCCAAAGTAAATAACAGGGTCCTTGCATTTTACACATGTCCAAATTTGACAAATCATTATCCGTGGGGACTGGAACTGATAAGAGATAACTTTGTGGAGGGACCCTGTCATTTCCTCTTATAAGGGCTTTCTTTGGGGCTACAACAACATGATTAAAATAGTTAAACATTTCCTGTGCCTGGCGGTCAGGAACTCAAGACATTAAGACCCTGGAGTCTGTATTTTTCTAGAAGTTCAAACAGACCTAGGAAGACACCAGCAGTGACCACAAACAGTACACAGGACGTGACCCTGCTTTGTGCCTAATGTAAAAATTCACATGAAATCACTTCATCACCACGGACAGCAGCAGCGTAACTGCCTGCACAGTTCCAAGAGCAGTCACTGCTTCCCATCCACCAAACATGAAGGATTTTCTCAAAAAGCAAATGTTGGTAAAATTTTAGATGGTATAGCTACAATTCTGCTCCAGAGAATGTCATATAAGAAACAAAAGCATTTTTAACAAAATGAATAATAGCTATTAAAAGGGATGTTAGAGTAACTGAACCACAGCACAGGCGCAGGCAGGGAAGGAATTACTACATGTTAGTGCCACTGCGGTCACATGGACAGTAAGTTTCAATCAAGCCACTGCTTTGCAACTTCTGTCTACAGACTATGTGCTAAGCAGCACTTCTGTATGACACATGCACCAGCAGCCATCACACAAACTACTCTATAAAGGATAAGCATGTCTCACGGACTGAAGAGAAAACAGCCTAAGGAAAGCAATTGTATAAATGGAATGAACAACACCGGGGAATGGCTTTATATCTATGTAGAAACTATTTCTTGCAGAAGATCTGAAGTCTTAGAGTAGAAGTGGACTATCCCACACTCAGGCTGAAAAGAATTAACATTTCTGATCATGAAAATGTTTGATAAACACCAGGATCTGATTTCTATGCTACCTTTTCCTCCTTTAATAGATATTGCTTCAGGTAAAGGAGGTCTCTGAGTGTGGAAAATGCACGCTGAGGTTCTTCTCACCAAGCTCAAGGGGACAGCATTATACATACAAGATTCTGATTTCCAGTAAGTGATGCCACTCAAGCTTCAGCTGACCTTTCAATAATATTCTGCTAACCATCCTTGCCCCAGAAAGCGTCTCAGGGAGCAACTGCTCCCTCTGTTCTGAAAAGACTCACTAAGGAAACCCACCTAAGGCTGATGTCTGGGCATACCCCAGAGGGTCAGAACAGAAGGACCTTGAGTTTGAAACCAACCTAGACTACATCTCAAAACCTTGTCTCAAGAACAAACACTCATAAACAAACTTATCTAACCAGATAAATGTCCCTGTTTTGTTGCTAGACCAGCATAGTCTTATACAAGGGAACCTGAATTCAGGCAAGAGGCCTTTCTTCCCAGCACCCGAAAGCATTAACTAGGCTATGACTCCCTGCAGTGCTCACAAACACAGAACACTAGCCCACTCCAGCCTTGTCATTCACACATTTGCCCCAAAGAACAACCACGCATACAAATACCTGCTCTCACTGCCCCCTGTACACATTCCTCCTTTACTTTTCCCTTAAGAAACCTTTCAAAGTAGATGGATTGAACAAAAACACGCTCTTAGGCATTTAGGTATGTTTCTCACTAATTATCTGAGCCATTTTCTACCTTCAAAATCCTTCTGGTTGCCGCTTCACGCAAAGCAGTTTCTTGGTATTAGTAAATGGGTACAGGAACTGGGCTCATCTCTAAGCATTAGACAGATCTGAGTTCATTAAAATGTACCAGGCATTTTCTGCAGGGAGTGAACAATAAATGATTACCTGGAGAGACTCAGCCTTTTGCATTCAGAGAGTCCACTGAAGCTGCCCTATATTATGTTTGGGAGCCATGAAACACTTAGCTCATATTTTTTACCAGGATGCTTACTGAACTACTTTGCTTCCAGAAGTTCAGAGAAAAAAGGGTAGAGTTCATTTGGACATAAGATTTCACAAAGGAGACTAAACAACACAGACTACCAGCAAACCAGGAGGACTGGGATCCTGAGAATTAGTGTGTGTGTGTGTGTGTATGTGTGTGTGTGTGTGTGTGTGTGTGTGTGTGTACACATATACACATATATACATACATACATAGATACAGATACAGATATAGATATAGGTATATGCTCTAAGCTTTGACTAGAGATCTAGCCTAAAAAGTTAAAATCTTCCTATAAAGATGCTCTCAAATTAGTAGCACCCTTCATAAGACATCCCTTTAAAAAAGTTAACATTAAGTTGTTCAAGTATTTGTACTAAGCATTAAAAAGTTAAAAATAAATTAAATTTAAATTAAAATTTTAAATTTAAAAAAAATCACAATTTCTCCTTGTAGAGCAAAACCTCTTTGGCCAAAACCAAATATAATCCTTTCAGGATTATCTGTTTCAGTCTGAACACTGGTAAGATAAAAACCCCAATGGTCTTTACTTAACAAGGATCTAGCTCATATAGATAGTGAAAAGTGTTAGGGAAAAGGGTAGTGGAACAGTGAATTCAGTACTAAACATAAGAGGTCTGGGCTGCGGAAACCTAGAGTGAACAAAAATGTACAGAAACAAATGTTACAGAACTACACAAATAAAGTCCTTGTATCCCTAACACAGCCCTGAAAATAAACAAATTGAAGGAGGCAACGGGAAAAGGGAAGAGAGGGAGTAGGAAGAGGGGAAAGTGGAAAGAAGGGAGGACTGGGTGTAAGGCATGACAAAGAGGGAAAAAGAAAGACAAAACTTTCATGGATCATCTCTGTAGTTTAAAAATCATTGTAAAAATGAACAAGATTTGAGCCAACTTCACCCACAGTTCCAAGGATAAAAATGAAAACTATACCAAGATGCCATTATACCTATTAAGATTAGAAAAAAAAATGAAAAGATTATATAATTCTCTATTAAGGAAAACAGGAAACAGATGGGAGTGTGGAGAATCATACCTTAGGGGGATTACAAGACCAGACAGTAAGCATATGACAACGTTAGGATAAAGGTGCAAGGTGTCTGCCATAACAACTGCCCTATTGTACATCTTCACACCAGTGTCTCAGACTTCCAGATGGGCCACATGTCATTCTTGACAGTACTGGGTTGTTGGTATGTTTTTAATATACCTACTATAAGGGCTGTGAAGTTGAAACAATATTTTTATAAGAAAAATGTTAGAAATCACTATTTGGCCACTTGTGGACTGACTGAGTGAACTGAACTAAAACTACACACAAAAAGGAGTTGTTCCTAATCAGTAGTGAAGGCAGAATGAGATGAGTTCCCATGAACCAAGATGGAGTGAGTTTCAGGGTATATTTTCAAATGAGTAAATATCTTTGTACTGTGCTGCATAGCATTAGGAATAATAAAAGACACATATACGAATTAATAATGTTGACAATACAATAACTAAGTAGAAGTGGATAATGAATAGGGATGGAGATGGGATTTCTCTCAATGTCTCCTCATGTAATTCTGTCTTTTGAACCAGGTTTGTACTCAAAAGCTTAAACTACTAAGGCTAGAGGGGCCCTAAAAAAACTATTAGGCAGATTAAACTCACATAAATTTCAAATGGAATGTGTGGTACTTGCCTGGTTGAAGAAACAGGCAAAATGTAAAAATAATCTGTGATGGACGGCAAGACTGAAACAACCAGGGGAATTTGCACATGGGCTGCTTATGCAGTGACATTACTGTTCAAAGCTGAATTTTCTGAATGGGTCAATGTATTGCAATGAAACTAAGGAATGTTATTTTTAAGAAACACAATAAATACAACGAAGTTTGCCATTTTCTGTCCAGTGCCTCAATTCAGGGAGAGGAAAATAATGTATGTGCCCAGTGCTGTCAATAAGGGCTTAACAGTGTGACGATAAGCAGCACATTTTAGTAAGGGGAGGGTTTAGTAAGGATGGATGGAAGGGGGGATGGAATAATTTCTCTAAAGATATGAAACTCTGCCCGCCCCCACCCCCGAGACAGGGTCTCTGTGTAGCCTTGACTGTCCTGGACTCACTTTGTAGACCAGGCTGGCCTTGAACTCCCAGCGATCCGCCTGCCTCTGCCTCCCAAGTGCTGGGAGTAAAGGAGGGCGCCACCATGCCCAGCTAAGATATGAAACTCTTAAAAAATATAGAATTAAGCTGGTCCATCTGAGAAAAGTAACTAGTGCATTTTAAATAGAAAAAGGAGAAGGCAGAAATACATCCGATGATTGGGGTTACTAGCCTCTTAGGGGGTTAATAAGCAATGAAAATATAAAGGAGACCTTCTAGAAGAACTGAAAAGGTAGGTAAAAGTTTATAATTGAGACAAATAAGTTCAAAGTAACAAACCTTTATACTATTCCCACCATATTTTCTGATATACCTGAAAGAATGTATATAAAAAATAAAATAAAATGTTTAAAACATGCTCTAGCGGAATCCAAGTTGGCGGCAAGCAGTGTGGACCGTGTTTGGAAGCTCCAGTGAGCAATTCAGGGAATTGCACAGATTTCTGAGCCAGGAACACCAAGGTCCGACACCACGGCAGCAGGAGTGCTCCACGGTTCGGAGGGACCAGGGTGCGGAGGACCTGCGTGCCTCTGCACACGGGAGGAGTGCGGATTTTCTCGGATCAGAGCAGCAGCGGCGACACCGGCGGCACCAGCGGCAGCGACTGAGGTTTGCAGATCAGAGCCTTCCGGTGGAGGCGGTTAGTGTGGTGGCTGGTGGGAGTAGCTGCAGGAGAGGGGACGCTGGACAGGATTTGGGTAGCGTGGTGCCTTGTGACCCAAACTGGACTCGGCGGACAGTTCAGCCCCAGAGTCCCGGGTACAGCTCAGTGCGCAGTGCTATGGACACGCTGGCTAAGCACAGCAAGCAATTCTGCCCAAGGCAACAGCTCAGCGAAGCCACAGCTCCCCTGCTGTGACTCAGGCTGGGCGGAGCGCTCATTTCCACCCTAGGCACCAGCTCAGCCCAGCCGCAGTTCACCTGCTGTGACGCAGCTGGGAGGAGCGCTCAGGTCCACCAATGGCGCCAGCTCAGCACAGCCCCAGTTCACTTGCTGTGACGCAGGCTGGGCAGAGAGCTTAGTTCCACCGGAGGCGCTAGCTCACATCAACGAGCAGTTCTGCCCAAGACACTAACTCAGCTCAGCGGGCAGTTTTGGGGCGCTGACGCAAGCTGAGTTCAGCACGCAGATTCAGCCCAAAGGCCCTAGCTGTACTTGCCGGGCAGATTAGGTCCAGAGATTCTAGCTGAGCTGTGCACACTGGCTCGGTGGCCCCAAGACTCTGGCTGGAGTATAGGCCCGGAGTCCCGGGCTGAATTCAGCGTGCAGTGTGAGTCCATAGTCCCTGGCTGAGCTCGGTGCACAATTCCGCCCCAGAGACTCGGGTGGAGCTCGGCGTACAGTTTAGGGCCAGAGTCCCTAACCGTGCTTGGCAGGCAGTTTGGCCCAGAGACTCTAGTAGAGCTTTTGGCACAGTCCCGGCGCTAAGACTCTGGTTGGACACAGTGTGCAGTTTGAATCCAGAATTCCTGGCTGAGCTGGGCGGACGGTTCGGGCCTGAGTCAATAACTGACCACAGCACGCACTTCGGCCAAAAGTCCCTAGCTGAGCTTGGTGCGCAGTCCCAGCCCAAAATTCTGGCTGGACCCTGTGTGCATTTTGAGCCCAGAATTCCTAGCTGAGCTCGGTAGACAGTTCAGGCCCTGAGATTCTAGCTGAGCTCAGCAGTTGGTTCGGGTCCAGTGTCCTTGGCTGGACTTGGCAGGGAACCCAGAAGGCTGTGGATACCTTGGCCTGACCCAACGCTCATCCAGAGACCCAGAACGATTGCAGGACCCACAGCACAGGGGAGCTGAGGATCACTGGCTGTGAGAGCCCAAAACGACAGGGCTAACCTCCTGCCATCCACAACAGTGAAACATCAGAGCTTCCAGCCTATGGAAATCGTGAGAAAACAAGTGAATCTATCATCAAACTCCCTCCATCCAACTCGGGAAGCTACCCAACAAAAACAAAACCAGCAAGATGTCTAAAGGACAGCGTAAAAGCATATGCAAAAAAAACCAAAACAACATGGCGTCTCCAGTTTCCAGCTATCCCAAAGAAAACAACCCAGAGAACTCAAATACAACAGAAATACAAGAAAATGACCTCAAATCCTTAATAAGGGGCATATTAATGGAGGAAACAAATAAAATTCGTAATCAAATATAGGAAGACGCAGCCAAACAGGTGAGAGACATAAAAGAAGCACATAGAGTGGAACTGGAAAAATTTCAGGAAAATGCAAACAACCATATGAAAGAAATAAATAAAACGGTTCAAGCTCTGAAGACCTACAAAGAGGCAATGGAAGAAACTCAGGAATACACAACCAGATGAAAGAAATAAAAAAATCAGTTCAAGATATGAAGACGAAAATGGATTCAATGATAAACATACAGACAGAAGAAAAACGAGAACGTGAGACCTCAGAGAAGAAGACGAGCAACACAGAGGTGAGCTTATCTAACAGAATCCAAGAGGCGGAAGAACAAATCTCAGGTCTGGAAGATACAATCACAGACCTTGAAGCAACATTAAAGAACATGCCAAATCTGGAAAACTCCTGACACAAAACATCCAAGAAATTAAGGACACCATGAAAGAAGAAATCTGAGGATAATAGGAATTGAAGAAAGAGAAGATATCAGGCTCCAAGGCCCAGAAACTATTCTCAACAAAATCATAGAAGAAAATTTCCCCAATCTAAAGAAAGAGATGCCTATAAACATACAAGAGGCCTACAGAACACCAAATAGAATTGACCAGAAAAGGAAAACTGCCTATCACATAATAATCAAAACACAAAACATACAGAACAAAGAAAAAATATTAAAAGCTGCAAGGGAAAAGGGCCAAATAACATTTAATGGCAAACCTATCAGAATTACACCTGACTTTTCAGCAGAGACCATAAAAGCCAGAAGAGCCTGGACAGAGATCCTGCAAACCCTAAGAGACCACAGATGCCAGGCCAGACTACTTTACCCAGCAAAACTATCAATAATCATTGATGGAGAAAACAAAATATTCCATGACAAAAACAAATTCAAACAGTACCTATCCACAAATCCAGCTTTACAGAAGGTACTAGAAGGAAAACTCCATCCCAAAGGGTCAAGCTACAACCAAAACTACTCAGGAAATAGGTAACTATACCATGGCAAAAACACAGCTACACAAACACCCGATTGGAAACAACATCAAAATTAAGACTCTTAACAGTCACTGGTTGTTAATATCTCTCAACATCAATGGTCTCAATTCTCCAATAAAAAGACACAGACTAACTGAATGGGTGCATAAACAAGATCCAACATTCTTCTGCATTCAAGAAACACATCTCACCTATAACGATAGGCAATACCTCAGGGTAAAAGGTTGGAAAAAAATATTCCAAGGAAATGGTCACAAGAAGCAAGCAGGCGTAGCCATTTTAATATCAAACAAAATAGACTTTCAACCAAAATTAATCAAAAGGGATGCAGAAGGACACTTCATACTCATCAAAGGTAAAGTCAACCAAGATGACATCACAATTCTGAACATCTATGCTCCCAATACAAGGGCACCCACATTTGTAAAAGATCTGCTAAAAAAACTTAAACCACACATCGATCACCACACAATAATAGTGGGAGACTTCAACACCCCACTCTCACTTAAGGATAAGTCATTTAAACAGAAACTAAGCCGAGCAATATCATCATTAAACAATGCCATGGGTCAAATGAATCTAACAGATATCCATAGAACCTTTCACCCAAACAAGAAAGAACATACCTTCTTCTCTGCACCCCATGGAACCTTCTCCAAAATTGATCATGTCGTACGTCACAAAGCAGGCCTCAACAGATACAAGAGGACTGAAATAATACCTTGTATCCTATCAGATCACCATGCTCTTAGGCTGCAATTCAACAACAACAGAAACAACAAAAAGCCTACACGTACGTGGAAACTAAACAACTCTCTGCTAAATGACACATGGGTCAGGGAAGACAGAAAGAAAGAAATCAAGGAGTTTCTGAAATTCAATGAAAATGAGGGAACAACATACCCAAATTTGTGGGATACACTGAAAGCAGTGTTAAGAAGAAAATTCATAGCACTAAGTGCCTTTAAAAAGAAACTAGAAACATCGCACATAAGCAACTTAACAAAACAGCTGGAAGCCTTAGGAAAAAAAAGAAGCAGAAACATCCAAAAGGAGTAGACTTTTGGAAATAATCAAACTCAGGGCTGAAATTAACAAATTAGAAACTAAGAAAACAGTCCAAAGAATCAACAAAAACAAGAGCTGGTTCTTTGAGAAAATCAACAAGATAGACAGACCGTTAGCCAAACTAACTAAAAGGCAGAGAGACAGTATTGAAATCAACAAAATCAGAAATGAAAAGGGAGACATAACAACAGACACTGAAGAAATACAAAGAATCGTAAGATCCTACTTTGAAGGCATATATGCCACAAAATTTGAAAATCTAAGGGAAATGGATGATTTTCTTGATCAATTTCACTTGCCAAAGTTGAGTGAAGAACAGATAAACAAGCTAAATAGTCCCATTTCCCCTACAGAAATAGAAGTAATCATTGATAGTCTCCCAAACAAAAAAAAGCCCAGGGCCAGATGGTTTCAGTGCAGAATTCTACCAGACCTTCAAAGGCGAGCTAATACCGATACTCTTCAAGCTACTCCAAAACATAGAATTGGATGGAACATTACCAAATTCATTCTATGAGGCCATAATCACGTTGATACCCAAACCTCACAAAGACTCAACAAAGAAAGAGAATTTCAGACCAATTTCTCTTATGAACATCGATGCAAAAATACTAAATAAAATTCTTGCAAAACGAATACAAGAACACATAAAGGATATCATTCATCATGACCAAGTAGGCTTCATTCCAGGCATGCAGGGATGGTTTAATATACGGAAATCCATCAATGTAATCCACCATATAAACAAACTGAAAATAAAAAACCACATGATCATCTCTTTAGATGCAGAGAAAGCATTTGATAAAATCCAACACCCATTCATGTTTAAAGTTTTAGAGAGATCAGGGATACAAGGCACTTTCCTCAACATAATAAAGGCTATATACAGCAAGGCAATAGCCAAAATCAAAGTTAATGATGAGATACTCAAGGAAATTCCTCTAAAATTGGGAACAAGGCAAGGCTGCCCACTCTCTCCATATCTCTTCAATATGGTACTTGAAGTTCTAGCCAGAGCAATAAGACAACAAAAGGAGATCAAGGGTATCCAAATGGGAAAGAAGGAAGTCAAATTATCCCTATTTGCAGATGATATGATAGTGAACATAAGTGACCCTCAAAATTCCACCAGAGAACAACTACAGCAAATTGGCTGGATACAAAATTAACTCAAAAAAGTCTGTAGCCTTTCTATACACAAATGACAAGCTTGCAGAGGAAGAAATTAAGAAAGCCACACCCTTCACATTAGCTGCAAGCAATATAAAATATATAGGAGTTACTCTAACTAAGCAAGTGAAGGACTTGTTTGAAAAAAATTTCAAAACTCTGAAGAAGGAGATTGAAGATGACATGAGAAGATGGAAGGATCTTCCTTGCTCATGGATCGGGACAATTAACATAGTAAAAATGGCCTTCCTACCAAAAGCAATCTACAGATTCAATGCAATCCCTATCAAAATACCTACATAATTTTTTAAAGACATTAAAAGTTCAATTCTGAACTTCATATGGAAAAACAAAAAAACCCAGAATAGCAAAAATGATCTTGTACAATAAAAGGTGCTCCGGGGGAATCTCCATACCTGATTTCAAATTGTACTATAAAGCAATAGTAATTAAAACAGCATGGTACTGGCACAGCAACAGGCTGGTTGATCAGTGGAATCGAATTGAAGACCCAGATATGAATCCACACACATATGGTCACTTGATTTTTGACAAAGAAGCCAAATCCATTCTATGGAAAAAAGATAGCATCTTCAACAAATGGTGCTGGTCTAACTGGATGTCTATGTGTAAAGAAAATGCAACTGGACCTATATTTGTCACCATGCACAAAACTCGAATCCAAGTGGATTAAAGACCTCAACATAAAACCAGAGACACTAAATAGGTTAGAAGAAAAAGTGGGGAAGAGCCTGGAACATATTGGCACAGGAGACAACTTCATGAACAGAACACCAACAGCCCAGGCCTTAAGGTCGACAATTAATAAATGGGACCTCATGAGGCTGAGAAGCTTCTGTAAGGCTGGAGACACTGTCAAGAGAACAAAGTGACAGCCTACAGACTGGGAAAAGATCTTCATCAACCCTACATCTGACAAAGGTCTAATATCCAAAATATATAAAGAACTCAAGAAATTAAACACCACCAAACCAAATAACCCAATTGAGAAATGGGGCTTGGAACTAAACAGAATTCTCAACAGAGGAATATCAAATGGCTGAGAAACACTTAAAGAAATGCTCAACCTCCTTAGTCATCAGGGAAATGCAAATCAAAACAACTCTGAGATTCCATCTTACACCCATCAGAATGGCTAAGATCAAAAACTCAAGCGACATCACATGCTAGAGAGGATGTGGGGAGAGAGGAACACTCCTTCATTGCTGGTGGGAATGCAAACTAGTACAACCACTTTGGAAACCTATCTGGTGCTATCTCAGAAAACTGGGAATAGGGCTTCCTCAAGACCCAGCTATTCCACTCCTTGGAATATACCCAGAAGATGCTCAAGCACACAACAAGAAAATTTGCTCAACCATGTTCATAGCAGCCTTATTCATAATAGCCAGATCATGGAAACAGCCTAAGTGTCCCTCAGTAGAAGAATGGATAAAGAAACTGTGGTACATATACACGATGGAATATTACTCAGCTATTAAAAACAAGGAATTCCCGAAATTTGTGGATAAATGGATTGAGCTAGAAATGACCATAATGAGTGAGTTAACCCAGAAGCAGAAAGACTCAAATGGTATATACTCACTTATATCTGCATACTAGCCCAAGGGACATGTCCCACGAAAGCCTTCACTTACCAGGAAACTGGGACAGAGGGGAGGACATCCTATTGGGACTCTAGATGAGAGAACCATGTGAGAATAGCAAAGTAGAAGGATCCAGTGGGTCCTAGAAACCTACAAGTACAACATTATGATAGGCAGATTTGGGCCAAGGGGTCCCACTAAAACTAAGGCACCAGCCAAGGACAATACAGGCGGTAAACTTTAAACCCCTACCCAGATCTAGCCAATGGTCAGAACAGTCTCCACACTTGAGTGGAGAGTGGGATATGACTTTCTCACGTACTCTGGTGCCTCACATTTGATTATGTCCGCTGGAGGTTGAGACCTGGTGGCACTCAGAGGAGGGACAGCAGGTCACCGAGAAGAGACTTGATACCCTATGAGCATATACAGGGGGAGGTAATCCCTCTCAGGAACAGTCATAGGGGAGGGGAATAAGGGGAAAATGGGAGGGAGGGAAGAATGGGAGGATACAAGGGATGGGATAACCATTGAGATGTAACAAGAATAAATCAATAAAATAAAATAAATAAATAAATAAATTAATTAAAATTAAAATAATAAAAAAATAAAATAAATAAAAAAATAAAACATGCTCTAAAGTCTTCATTTCACCTATTAAGCTCTCTTTTTGTCACGTGGTTTTATATACACTTTTAACTATATAAAATATATCATAGTGAGAATATGTGAAGAAGGCCATAATTTCATACTGTACTCTCCTAATGAAAACATATCACAATAGAAACCTACAGCTGTGAATCAGTATGATAAAACACTATGTTTTTATCTTTGGTTCTAAGTATGTGGCCCTCACATTCTTCATTTCTGCCATTTTTTGGATGGAGATCCGATATAGACAATATGACATTTTCCTGGAAAAGAGAATTAGGCAGTGAGTGGTGGCTCTGCTCACGGGCAGTCCCAGGCAGGGGTTCTGACACATTGCTGCCTACAGTCAGTCTAGTACAAACTAAAAAAGTCACAAATTTTATGTAAATTCAATTAACTTAAAAAGTAACAACTGCCATCTTTCCGCCATCTTTCCACGCCGTCACCATGGTGCACATGAATGTCCTGGCAGATGCTCAAGAGCATCAACAATGCTGAGAAGAGAGGCAAACACCAGGTCCTCATCAGGCCGTGCTCCAAAGTCATCGTCCGCTTCCTGACTGTGATGATGAAGCATGGCTACACTGGTGAATTTGAGATCATTGATGACCACAGAGCTGGGAAAATTGCTGAGCACTCACAGGCAGGCTGAACAAGTGTGGCGTGATCAGCCCTAGACTTGATGTGCAACTCAAGGACCTAGAAAAATGGCAGAACAATCTGCTCCCATCCCGTCAGTTTGGCTTCATTGTACTGACACCCTCAGCTGGCATCATGGGCCATGAAGAAGTAAAACGAAAACACACAGGAGGGAAAATCCTGGGATTCTTTTTCTAGAGATGTAAAACACAAATAAAAAGCCTCCATAGACTGTGAAAAAAAAAAGTAACAACTGCCCCTGCTCAGGAGTAGTCAGCCAGTCCAAACTGGACTCCATGGGCTTTTGCTTGTTTATTCATTGGGGTTTTTGTTTGTTTGTTTGTTTTGTTTTGTTTCTTTTTTTAAGAGAGAGAAACAAAATGAAGTTGAGAGGACAGGAAAATGCGGCACAATCTGAGAGGAGTTGGAGGAGAAGTAATGTGAAAATCTCAAAAAAATAACAATATTATTTGTAAATGATAGATGTGCTTTTATTTTCTGTGTTTTGCCTACATGTAATCACATGCATATGCATCACATGCATGCAGTGCCTGAGGAGACCAGAAGAGGGTGTCATACACTGTAGAGTGAGAAGTAACAGACAGGTGTGAGTAGCCATGGGCTTCTTTAAAAACAGGTGCTATTTTTGGGTTTGTTTGTTTGTTTGTTTGTTTGTTTGTTTGTTTGTTCCAGTTATATCCCAATCTAGCCCCCTCCCTCCTCTCCTCCAGGTTCCATTCTCCCTCTCTCTTCCCCTGTGCCCCCCTTCCCTGTTCCTCAGAGAAGGGGATCCCACCCACCAAAGCTTATCAAGTTGCATCAATACATAGCACTTCCTCTTTCCCTGTGGCCTGATGAGGCAGCCCCTCCAGGGGGAAGAAATCAAAAGGCAAGCAACCTACAGAGACAGCTCCCCACCTCTACTTATTAGGGATCCACAAGAAGCCAGAGCTGCCTGTTGGCTACATCTGTGCAGGGGAGCTAGGTCCGGTCCAAGCATGGTCCTTGGTTGGTGCTTCAGTCTCCACAGGCCCCTCTGGGCCCTGGTTAGTTGGCTCTGTTGGTCTTGTGGAGCTCTTGTCACCTCTAATTCCTTTTATCCTTCCCCCCACTTTCCCACTAGACTCCCTATGATTCGCTCAATGTTTAAAACAGCTGCTGGATGGAGCCTCTCGGAGGACAACTCTGCTAGACTCCTGTCTGCAAGCATAGCAAAGTATCTTTAGTAGTGTCAGGGGTTGGCTCGCTTCCATGGGGTGGATCTTGGTGGCTTTCTCTCCCTCTTATGAGGAGTAGCTGTGTTCTACTACATGCTAAATCCTATTATGTACCAAACTGTCACAGGCCCCAAAGTAAGAGACAGTCAACCAGAGCTGTGATTCAAGACAAACACTGCATCCTTACAAACTCTCTATCAAGATATTGTGTCAAAATAGTGAGCTAACCAAGCTATTTAATTTAATTTATTTGTTTGTTTGTTTTGCTTGCTTTTTGAGACAGGGTTTCTCTGTGTAGCCTTGGCTGTCCTAGAATTCACTCTGCAGTCTCGGCTGGCTTCAAATTCAGAGACCTGGCTGCCACTCCCTCCCAAGTGCTGGGATTTAAAAAGTGTACCACCACTGCCCAGGCAATTTAAAACATTTTAAAGCCCTGTGCAGGCCAAGAACTGGTTCATGGCTGTGGATCTGATTAATGAACATGAAGTGCCCTGTACTTCCCATCTCACCTCACTGGCAAGTGATGCCCACTTCCTGCAACCCTCCTATCAATGCTGGGTTCCTCAATAAACATGTAGGCATGGAAGCTTTTTGTTTGTTTGTTCAGTTGGTTGGTTTGATTTGGTTTGGCTTTTTAAAAGATATAGTTTCTCTGTGTAGCCATAGCTGTCCTGGAATTCATTCTGTAGAGCAGGCTGGCCTCAAACTCACAGAGATGCGCCTACCTCGCCTCTCAAGTGCTGGGAATAAAGGTGTGAGCCACCACCACCTGGCCACAGAATAAATTTGTATAATTTTCTGCAAAAGCACAAAGCTAACAGAACTTAACTTCCTAAATATGTATTATTTGTTACTCTCCAGTAGAAGTGTATTACGAATTGAACTGTCTTCTCCCAAAATCCCTATATTGAAGCTCTATTTCCCACCATGACTATTTGGAGACAATGCTTTTTAGAGACAAATGGGTTTTAAGAAGCCAGGATGGCATCCTTACAAAAAAGGCTCTAATTCTATGAAGTTTGTAAGTGATAATTCTGCTTTCTTGTTTTGTTTTGTTTTTTCAAGATAGAATTTCTTTGTGTAACTTTGGCTGTCCTGGAACTTACACTGTAGACCAGGCTGGCCTGGAACTCACAGAGGACTGCCTGCCTCTGCCTCCTAAGTGTCAGGATCTGTACCTTTAAGGAGGAGTCAGAATTCCAAGAGCTAACCCTAGCATGAATCCCTTGAACCACTCAGGCAACATTCATTAGAGTTGTATTCTATTCTGACTGGTTTGACCACAGTTGGTGTGGATGACATGATAAGCCTGATCCTTAACAGTTTATGCACAAATTACAATAGCTACAAGCTAGTTAATGAAGTTTACCCTATCTGTGGCACTAACACAGTATTCTAAGATTGCAGAAGCTCTTGAGCACCTGGAACAAAGAGGAAATCATAGATCTTGCTCTTTCAAACTATTTCAAACTACTCAATGCTTGCCTATTTCAGCAAAGTCTTGGGTTTTATTTAAGTTCATGCAAATATAAGTTACCAAAAAGGATGTCAACTTACAGTTCACCTTTACTTTTTTAAAGGCACATAATTATATTGCCATAAGAGTTATGTATGTGAGGCATTGTCTACATGAAGAAAGAACATTCTTCATGATGCCATGTTGTGCTCACAGTAGCCCCACTCTCCATACCTCTGCAGAGGTATAAAACCAGCTTCAAAAATCCTTGTATTTTATCTTCACGTGATCCCCAAAATGATATTGCTGGTAAATATATGATTATAAAGACATTCTCAATCTTAAAACCAAGAGTTCCATATGGGCACTTAGAAAAGAATTTATAACTATACATATTGTTGTCTATGCTGGCTCAAAGCAATCTTTCTAGATCACACAGGTGTTCACTAAAAATCAATTTAATGAAGTCCATTTTTTAAAAAAGGGTTAAATACTAGATATGACTAGATCAACAAAATAAATCTTCATTATGACCCATTCATTAGCTTTACCAAAAATAAAATAAAACACAAAGAAATATTACTAGAAAATACTTTTCTTTGCAACCCTGCTCAGTAGTAAGAGGGTAACTCCATCACAAGCTAATAAGCTGAGAGTGAGGTGGACTGTATCAACTGTTTCAACATGATGACTGGCTTTCATTACAATGACAAACATGGGACTTCATTCTTTACTTCAAGCTATTCAGCTTTTCCCACCACTAGCACAAAATTAACTTTAATAATTTATTAACTGTCTGCTTTTTGTGTGAATAGCTATGCTGTAAGTGTTTGGATTTTCCTACTGGCTTCATTCCCTGGTTTCTAATTAGACATCATTAAGACAAAGATAAAGTAAATACCCTAAACTGTCATTACTCAAAAAAAATTAAACATATGTCCATTGAAAGCATAGGAAAGAGGCTGAGGAGATGGCTCAGTCAGTAAAGTGCTAAAATGATGCATGCCTATAATCCCAGGGAAAGGGAGCCAGACTCAAGAGAGTCCCTGGGGTTGATAGCCAACCAGACAAGCCAAAGCCAAATATGTGATCTCCAGGTTCACAAAGGACTGCCTCCAAAAATAAGATGTGAAGCACCAGAGTAAGGCACCCATTAGCAACTTCTGCCTTCACACGTACATATACAAACATGCACACACACATGCCGACCACAGAAAGAGAAAAAATAAGATAAACTTATTAAATTAGAACTACACAATTTTGTTTAAAATCTTGATAATGTATTATAAGTAATAGAATTTTAAAAATAAAATATAATTCTTCTTTGAGTAAATTTTTTCCCTTTCTTCTTTTGGTGCATTTGATAGTACATTTATTTGTTTGTCTATCTTGGTTGTTAGTTAGGGTTTTGGTCATTGGTCTGTTGTTGTTGTTATTGTTAGTGTTGACAACTATCCTGTAGCCCAGGCTGGACTCAAAGTCACCATAGCCTTAAACTCCTGATCTTCCCGTCTCTGTCTCCCAAATGTTGAAGTTACAGATAGAAACATACATATGGCTAAGTATTGTATTTACTGCCACAAAAATTAAAACATTTTGTACAGAAATCAAAATGAAACTCAAGTATTTTATGACCAGCTTCTACTGATGCACTTTAAAAAGCTTCCTCAAGTTTCTCTTCAGCATTATGATGCAAAGTGTACACAGTGTCCAAAGGCACGACCTTCACGTGGACCCCTGGTAAGAACGCAGGTTCATCTGTACCCACATCCTAATGTAATTCCCAGGAAGTTCTAAGCACACATAAGTTCCAGAAGGACTGTTCTACAATAGGGGTTCCTCAGTTGGCACCTGACAACAAATGCACCTCCTGAATCTTTGCTTACTTTCTCACATGCACACACACACACACACACACACACACACACACACACACACACACAC
>OU015745.1:56301565-56326091 GCA_907169655.1 Acomys percivali | reverse complement strand
AGAAAGAAAGAAAGAAAGAAAGAAAGAAAGAAAGAAAGAAAGAAAGAGAAAAAAAAAGATGGATGGCTCCTGAGAAACAATGCCTAAGACTGACATCTAACCTCATATCATGTAACCACATGCATTACTCATACATGCACACAATCACACATACATGTATACCCAAATACAAACAAACAGCTTTTCGAAGTAACAGCATTATAGCCAATGAAGTTTATCTGATTAAAAAAAAAAAAAAATACAGGAAAGAAGGGAAAAAGAACTGGTGCCTATGGAGAAATTCATCAATACCTACCACTTGCCTAGCCATTTTAAAAATCAATATGGAAAAACCTCCAAATAAAACTAAAACTAGAACTACCATGTGATCCAGAAATACCACTTGCTAGACATATACCCAAAACAACCCAAGTCAACATACAGAAGTTTTCTGTGTCACTTTTCTTAACAGTCAAGATATGCAATCTGCCTACGTGTCCATCAGCAGATGAAGAGATAAAGAAAATGCAGTACACATTTAAATACTGAAAACCTTTTCAGCCATAAAGAGTGAAATCATGTTATTTAAAGAAAACAGGCGGAATTGGAGATTATCACATTAAGCAAAATAAGCCAACCCCAGAAAGATGGATAATCACATATTTTCTCTCATCTCTAGAATGTAATTTTAATAAATGCACACATACATATGTCA
Source organism: Acomys percivali (assembly GCA_907169655.1). Taxonomy (NCBI): domain Eukaryota; kingdom Metazoa; phylum Chordata; class Mammalia; order Rodentia; family Muridae; genus Acomys; species Acomys percivali. The sequence goes on along the minus strand of OU015745.1, from coordinate 56,325,397 downwards.
TCAAATAAAACATAAACTAGTATGTGCAGGAAGACTGGGAGAGGGTGATGGGAAATGAATATGGTCAATGCACATTATATATTTGAAAAACTATCGTTGTGAAACCCATAAATATTAATAAAATAATTTTAAACCAAAAATGTCACTCATAAGATCATCATTTTAAGCAAAATATAAAAGACACAGAAAGATAAATGTTTTTCTTTTACATGAGGCATCCAGACTTTAAAACATAAACATAGGTAAGATAAAAATTAGCAGGAGGCCTATTTGAAGAAAAAGGCACAAATGAAAGGAATTAGGGGACAAAAGAGGGCACTGAGGGGTTTAATATGAACAAAGTATAAATATACTTCTATGAAAATTCCATAAACAACACTATCATTTTATACCATCAATATAAGTAAAAACAAAACAGAACAAACGTTGACCTCAAGAAACTGCTTCAGACTAGGTGGAATCCACTTACTACCAGAGTCAGGCCAACATCCCTCTTTCATTTGTTAATGGAGTACCCAAAAGTAAGGAATCAAAAACAGTGATACGTTTAAAATGTAAATTACCTTTGTGCAGCTTCAATTTCTTTAAGTCAGCGGTCAATTAACTTTAGCACTACAGCGAATGTTCTGAAAATCACACAGCTATCACGTGAATAAGCACATATCAAACATCAAACTGAACCTAAAAAATTGCTTCATTTCCCCGAACTTGAATATTTATTACCTCTTCATCATCTTCCTCATCTTCAACGTCCAGAATTCCTGAATCCTGTTCAGACTTTGGGCTTGTGCTCTCCATCTCTGCATCAAAGATTGTATAAACATCTTTCTTAGATTTTCTCTTGCTACCTAGTCTAGGCTGCTGCAAGACAATGTTATCCAGGTTTCTCTGCTGTTGGGCCTAGGATATAGAGAAAAATACAAAAAATAATGAAAAATAGAAGAAACAAACCTCAAGCTTCCAATGAACTATTTTTGAACAAATCAATACATTATAGGGGAAAAAAACCAAAATGTCTTAATATATAAATTACACCTAAAAGTAAAATTAAACATAATAATGCATACATGTTGTTGTCTGAAATAAGTCTTGTGCATGCTAGGATGGCTTCAAGTTTGCTATGGTACGGAGGAATGCCTTGAGTCCTAAGCCTCCTGTCTCCACCTCCCAAGTACTAGGAATTCCAGGTGGACATCTCAGTTTAATGTATACCCCTGAATTATCCTACAGTAACTGTTTCCAAAGTCAACACGGAAAAAAGATAGTTTGTTGCCTTCTAAAGTATTAACAACCAATAACAAGTCGACCCATCCCATTTTCATCTACATAACCAAGAGTGTGGTGCAATTAGCTTGTGGTTAGCTCCTACAAAGAAAAGCAATGCTGAAACCAACATGAGCGAAGATGGGACAGCAACTTGGAATTAACTGTGATAAATTTAAACATAGGGGAATACTTTTAAAAAACAGATTATTTGGATATGAACGCAATAAAATTAATCAAGAGGATGAATTATCTTAAAATATATTTTCTCAGGAAGTATTCTGAGCTAGCAAATGTAGTCTATGAAAAGGGGCATTAAATGATTTATTCTTCAGAATTTAAAATACATTTACCTAACAAAAGACAGTACACTTTGCATAGACCCAAAGAAAAAAATAATGTCCCATCCAGAGTCAACAATAAAATCTCTACCCACACAGTGCTGCTACAAGTGAACTTAGCCACTCTCAGGAAATTGGGGCTATACGATTAAGGGTTTCTCCAAGTCACAATACCAAAGAGCAATAAGCAGAAGTTCAAAGTATGATCTCCTAAGTTCCAGACATTCATCCCTCACTACACCAAAAGGTCAAGAACAGGGCAAATGTTTTCCGAAGTAAGGGTTCTGTGACCATATCAACAGACACAGTGTATGTTGCACATCCTTAAAAAGCAGAGACAGAACATCCTTGGAGAGATGTGGCTGGTGAGATTAGCCAAGGCAACAGATCTAGGTTCAAGTGAAAAACTCTGACTCAATTCCACAGAGTGGGGAGTAATCAGGGGAGAAACATAACATGGATACAAGCCTCCACAGACACATGTAAACACACATATCTATCACATGCATGAAAAAACAGTGATAAGTACACTGTCCTTAAGAAATAGTAAGCTGGGTGGTGATGGCACATGCTTGCATTCCTAGCACTCAGAGGCAGAAGAAGCAGATAGTTCTCTGAGTTCGAGGCCAGCTTGGTCTACAGAGCAAGTTCCAGGAAAGCCAGGGCTATGAAGAGAAAGCCTGTATGTATGTGTGTATGCATGTATGTGTGTATGTGTGTATTGTGTATGTATTATGTATAAATAAGTAAGAAGAAACTTGAGTAATTTGTTTAAGCCTAAAATGTTCGATGTTCCAGAAAATGCCAGAGCTATGCAGAGAAACCATGTGGAAAGAAAAAAAGAGAGAGAGGGAAGGAGGGAGAGAAGGGCAAACTTGGGTAATTTGTTTAAGCCCAAAATGTTCCAGTAAATTTTCTCCATGAAATTTTGCTTTTCCATTCCATGCCAAGGTGCAAGACTTGAGTTCATGACTTCTTGAAAATCAATATATTTCTCCTCAATGCCAAGTTGAAATTGATGAGAAAATAAGTGTCACTGAATCTAAATGAGATTAAAGAATTCAAGATAATACCTCAGTATTAGAAGTTAGTTAAGGCACTGGTCAAATAAAACAACTATAGCAAAAGAGAAAAACTCAAACTATGTGGGCTAGTTTCAACCAAAACAAAATAAAAAGAAATCTACATTCCAGAGATTTGAATCAATGCACAAACCTGTTTCCCTGCATAGTGTCCACTTACATTCTGGGTTCACTTACATCAAATCCATGGCTTCAGCAACAACCAAGCTAGAGCAGTTTAGGTCTATACAAAAGACAAGCATTTATGAACTCAAGTTACATACAACATTCTACACCTCTCAGTGAGACAGCCTCCTGCACTGACCTGCTGCAGACCACACACCAAGGACCAGTGACTCAGGAGGCAAAAGCAATGGGGAACTCCTACACTTTCCTATTCCAAAGAGCAGACCTTCAATGGCAGAGTGACTGCTTGCACCTTCTTTCTCTACTTTCTTTTAGAACACCCAAGCCAAAGATGTTCATAAGGACATCGTGGCATCAAATCCCAAGCAAACTGGTATTCTTTCACAATCAAATGCTGTCACTTTAGAGGAAGCAATCCACAGGAGCCACACTAGATACTGACGTTAAATTGAAAAAGTACCTAGGGAAGTAACGTTAGATTTTCTAAAATTTTTATTTTTGTTAGTTTTGTTTTTGGTGTTGTTGCTATTGCTGGTATACAGTTTTTCTATCAACTTAGGGGAATACGAGAGTGTCGGGGCCAGTCACTATATTGAAGTAGTGAACCCCTGACTGGAAGTCAAGGGATTCTCTGTTGTAGTCTAGAGCCCTGAAGCTTGTGCTTGTGCTCCAAGCAATCCCAACTCTTTCCCAGCTGTCAAAGGTCCACCACAGATAGCCTGCCATTCAGGAACTGGCCCAGGTAAAAACACAAAATTTCATGGGGAACAATCACATAAACACTCAGACATTACCAAGATAGATACACATTCAAATCACCATCTTGCAAAACATGTAAGCCTGGAAGGAGATGGCAAAGACAAAACACATATACATATACAAAATACATATACAAATAAATACAACACAGATAGATCATCATGACATCATGACACAGATAGATCATATGTGACATTAAAAGTTTACGAAAATTCCACATAGAGCTTTTCAGAGTTCTTTCTTAACATTCTAAGCAACTTTACCAAGAACATCTATATTCAGAGCAGCTGCAGCACAAACTAATTTCCACCAAGAATTACCCTGCACTATGAGGAAAGGAGCACAAAGCACACAGTAACCATGAGCCATGAGCACTAGTGTGTCTTCACTTTCTTCCTGTTCATCCTTTCATTGAATAATTCTAATTTACTTTATTATTAATGTCCATTGTTCTGTTTGAATTCCTCAACTCCTGTTCTCTTTCACTGCTCCACCACCCAGGAGCACATCTCTAGTCTCCTGTATGTTGGTATTTTCTGATCTCACTTTGATTCCAATGTAATTGAACCCGTCACCTCCACCACCAGCCACTACCAATACTCCTGTTCACTGTATACGCAGATTTCTACATACAAGTTAGGAATGAAGAATAAAGGAATATAAGACCAAACTCCAAAAACTACTTATATTACACATAATTAATAGAAATATCAGTAGTCTCTTCCACTTGGGTCAAAACACATCCTAAACCACTAGGGACATTTCTACTTGTATACTCATATTACATAACTACCTGATAATATGATTGAATCCAACATTTTCTCCAAAACCCAAACAAGTTTTTTCTCATAGAAAGCCTTCTGTAACCTCTTTCTCCACATCCTCGCCAGCATGTGATGTCATTTGAATTTTTGATCTTAGCCATTCTGATGGGTGTAAGATGGAATCTCAGAGTTGTTTTGATTTGCATTTCCCTGATGACTAAGGAGGTTGAGCATTTCTTTAAGTGTTTCTCAGCCATTTGATATTCCTCTGTTGAGAATTCTCTGTTTAGTTCCAAGCCCCATTTCTCAATTGGGTTATTTGGTTTGGTGGTGTTTAATTTCTTGAGTTCTTTATATATTTTGGATATTAGACAGATGTAGGGTTGGTGAAGATCTTTTCCCAGTCTGTAGGCTGTCACTTTGTTCTCTTGACAGTGTCTCCAGCCTTACAGAGGCTTCTCAGCCTCATGAGGTCCCATTTATTAATTGTCGACCTTAAGGCCTGGGCTGTTGGTGTTCTGTTCATGAAGTTGTCTCCTGTGCCAATGTGTTCCACGCTCTTCCCACTTTTTCTTCTAACCTATTTAGTGTCTCTGGTTTTATGTTGAGGTCTTTAATCCAGTTGGACTTGAGTTTTGTGCATAGTGACAAATATGGGTCTAACTGCATTTTTCTACATATAGACATCCAGTTAGACCAGCACCATTTGTTGAAGATGCTATCCTTTTTCCATTGAATAGATTTAGCTTCTCTGTCAAAAATCAACTGACCATATGTGTGTGGATTCATTAATGAGTCTTTGATTCGATTCCATTGATCAACCAGCCTATTGCTGTTGTTCTATAGTACAGCTTGAGATTGGGTATGGAAACTCCTCTGGAGGATCCTTTATTACATAGGATTGTTTTTGCTATTCTGGGTTTTTGTTTTTCCATGTGAAGTTGCGAATTGATCTTTCAATGTCTCATTACTGGTGGGAATGCAAACTGGTACAACCACTTTGGAAATCTATCTGGCGCTTTCTCAGAAAACTGGGAAGAGGGCTTCCTCAAGACCCAGCTATTCCACTCCTTGGAATATACCCAGAAACGCCCCTCCACACAACAAGGACATATGCTCAACCATATTCATAACAGTCTTATTCATAATAGCCAAAACCTGGAAACTGCCTAAATGTCCCTCAGTTGAAGAATGGATTAAAAAATGGACATTTACACTATGGAATACTACTCCGCTATTAAAAACAAGGAAATCCCGAAATTTGTGGACAAATAGAAATAATCATACTGAGTGAGTTAACCCAGAAGTAGAAAGACTCACATGGTATGTACTCACTTATAATTGGGCACTAACACAAAAGGCATGTCCTACGAAAGTCTTCACTTACCCTGAGATTGGGAAAGATGTGAGGACATCCTGCTGGGACTCTAGGTAAGAGAATATAGGAAATGGGGAAATAAAAGGATACAGAGGGTCCTAGAAACCTACAAGAGGAACATCGTGATGGGTTGATCAGGGCCCAGGGGGGTCTGCTCAAACTATTGCATTAACCAAGGACAATACATGTTGTAAACATCAAACCCCTACTCTGATCTAGCCAATGGACAGGACATTCTCCACAATTATGTGGAAAGCGGGGAATGACTCTGACATGAACTCTGGTGCTCCATATTTGACCACCTCCCCTTGGTAGGGAGGCCTGGTGGCACTCAAAGAAAGAATAATCAGGCTACCAAGATGAGACTTGATAGCCTATGACCATATAGTGGGGGAGGAGGTCCCCCTTGGTCATAGACCTAGGGGATGGGAATAGGGTGAAAGCAGGAGGGAGGGAGGGAGGAATGGGAGCATATAAGTGATGGGATAACAATTTAATTGTAATCTGAATAAATTAATAAAATTAAAATTAAAAAAAAAAGAAAGCCTTCTGTAATCAGGCATGGCATCACACCTGTAGTCGCAGCACAGGGAAGTTGAAAACAGGAAGACCATATTAAGGTCAAGGTTAGGCTAGGATACACAGGACCCTGTCTTTTAAAAAATATAAATAAAAGAGGGAGAACAAGAATAAAAAAAAGAAGAGGGGGAGAGAAGGGGAGGGAGAGAGGGAAAAGAAAGCAGTGTCCCTTATATATAACTCAAATAGTATTTTCTACATTACTGCTTTCACTCAAACATGTGTCAAATGCCTACTTGGATACCAGGAGGAACAAGTTCAATGCTGAGGAGGCAAAGGAGAAACAATGAAGGAATGAGAACAGAGAATTACAAGGTCTGCTTTACAATACAGACAAATCATCTAGGCATGGAGGGTGGTCAACTGTGGGGAACGAGACTACAAGCAGGAAAAGTAATGTAGATAATTCTAACAACATAAAAAACAATGATGAGAAGGAACTATAATAGCAGTGCACACAGGAAACAACTGATCTGCTGATTTGAATGCTGAATATGACAGAGAGGAAAAGAAATGAGAATAACTTAAAGTATTCTGGCCTTGATGGCTAAATAGTAGAACAGAGGCCATCAGAGAGAATCATAGGCTAAATGAAGAATCATTAAGGTGAGTACCATAAGCCTGCTGGATATTCAGTTGAAAATGGCATGAAAACACTAAACAATGCTTCTCAATTTGAAAATAAGAAATGCTTTGCAACTGTAGGGATTCCCCAAGTCCAGACACCTAGCACCCAGAGTACAACTGAGATACAAGTTTACTATATGAATGCAGCAGATGACAAATGGAGTCCATGTGAGACTGTGATCTGACCCCTAAAATTAAAGGATAACCTATGAGAAAGAGGTAAGGGGTTATACACATAGCCACAGCATGACCTAATGCGTACTGTGAACCTAAGATGTCACTATTAGCACTATTAGCTGTAAGAGTGCCTATGACGCATTCTATACACACTGTTAAGTAAAGGCTTATTGTGGAATGCAAGTCCCAGCTCCCAAGACACCTACAATAAGATTCAGAATTCAAAAGGAAGACTCAAAACCCAAAGGCATCTGAGTTTATCAATACAACACTGACCTCTAGTGGTTTAGAATATACACAAACCAGCTTAGAAACTGAAAGGAACTAAGCTTAGAAACTGGAGACCTCTTATAATCACTATAGCAGAGTGATAAATTCAAAAACAGGGTTTTGGATTTTTCTAAGTTTTGTGTAATAAGTAGTCTTTAAGTTCCACAGCCAAGGGAGGTTGGCTTTGCTTCTCTGGAATAGTATAATGTAGTCAAGAACAACTATCAAAGCAACCTAGGAGTACCAGCCTGACTGAACAAGATAGTGCAAATGAAAGACCTTGAACTAAAACAATTGCCTTCCTCTGAAGAGGACAGGAACCTACATCACTGTGTACTGCGCAAGCCTGAGCTTCCCAGCATGCTCAGAAGCACAGGCACTGGAGCACCTACCTGCTACTGCTACTCACCACGACTGCATCGGTACCAGCAGTGAGCACAGCGCAGACACTGCTGCAGACCCTCTAGGCCTCATCTCTTATTCGGGCTTCATCAGCAATCTGCACTACAAAATCAGAAGAAACTGAACACTACCTCGGGGACACCTGCAACTGCCAACCCAAGGGCTTTGCTAACATAATGAGAAATAACTTGGCACTCATGAAACAGAACCTGTAAATAAGGCAGCCCTGATGACACACAAATGTGCCCCTAATTTGTTGCTCCCATAGCTGGTTACACAAAGCTTCTCAGAAACCCTCGCAGGATAAGGATCTGGATTCTCCTAGAACTAGACCCTACACTGGTTCCTATGCTCTCTTTTTACTTCTAACTTTTACTCCTGACTCACTGGATCTTATTAGTGAATGATCAATCTCATATCAATCCCATCATTCCTTCAATGAAATAAACTCTAAAATAATATAACAGAGTGAAATGGAAGTGTTAGTGTATTCTGTGCCTGAAGCCTAAAGGACAGGTGATGCACAAAGAAATAGAAAAGTCAGGATATTACCATGAATATCCAAATAGCACCATGAAAAGGAGTGCAGAGCAGCAGCCGGCTCCAGGCAGGAGTCTCAGCTCTCTCAGCACTTCCTCTAGATAATTCATCTTGCACACGTGGCACCTCCAGTGTCACACTCAAACAAAGAGATGGGAAAAGAATAGTGAGCAAAGAGAAAAGGCATTGCAAGATGATCACAAAAAAGCTGCTTTTATGGACTCCGCACGGAAGTGTGCTATTTTTATCATATACAAGGCCAATATTGTAAAGATTCATGGATCCCAAAGGATGCCCATCAGCATAAAGAAAAGTATGATCATAATGCTTTGACACTTTTCTCTCTATACTAAGAAAGGTGCTCGTTATCTGCTTTAAAATTAGTTTCCAAACATGAAACAAACACTAATGGAATAAAAAGGTAATTCAGAGAGTAGGGAACATACCTGTAATACATGCATATCATGGGGATTAACAATCACAATCTAAGAAAGCCCTGTGACTCAACAACAAAACCCAATAAAAATGAACAAAGGATTAAATAGAAACGTCTCCAAACAAGCCTGTGAAAGATGCCCAAATCATTACTTATGTTGGGTAATCTTGACTGAAAGCTTGATTTAATTAAGAGGTGATTAAAAGACTAATAGAGCAAACCTCTAGGGGTCTATATGAAGGTACTTCCAAAGAGGTGTAGATCCTGAGAACTCGTCTCTAATAAATGGATTTATGCCTGGATCAATTTATTACATGATGGAGGCAAAGGAGAATTGGGGCCTGGCTGGAGGGCCTAAGTCACTCTGAGTGTATTCTTGGATGCTAAGTATTCCACTCCCGTCTCTTCCTGTACATTTTATTCTGCTTCCTGGACACCATGTTGTGAAAATCCTTTGCTCCTCCACAGCATCACCATGATGGTGGACAGAAAACTCTAAAACTAAAAGCCAAAGTAAATAATTTCTGTGTTGAATGATTCATATCAGGCTCTATGCCACATTAATGAGAAGAATAACCAATATGCCAATCATTGTAGAAGTAGAAACCAAAGCCACAAAGAGGCATCATCTGGTGCCCACTGGGACCATCACTTATCAAGAAGAATTCAAACGACAAGTGATGGCAAGAAAGTAAGTAAGGCGTCATCCTGGGTGATATTAGTGAGAAGACAAAATGCATCCACTATGCAAAACGGCACTGCAGCTCCTCAAAATAAGAAGTACCAGAAGATTGTGTGCAAAAGAATTTATATCAGGATCACAGAGCTATTTCAACAACCAAGACATAAAGATGACGGTAATATTCACTAAAGAAGAAATGGGATATGTAACTACATTAATGTTACGGTACTTTAAAAATTAAGGAAATCTCATGACATGATACAACAGCAAGTTACAAGGTAAAGGGCACAACATGGTTGAAAGATAATGAAGACGCAGGAGAAACAGCAGGCCAGAACTGAATACAGCAGCAATGTTGGTTAGAAATATTTTAAACATATGACTGCTATATAAAGAGCTTTAAATGAAAAGCAAATAACACACAAGAACAGAAGGCAAACGTAAGCAGACAGGAGAAAATTCTAAGAAATAAACAAAGAAGAAATGCCAGAGATCAAAAACATCAGGACAAACATGAATGCCTGTGAGGGGCTCATTAACAGAGAGCGCACAAGCAGAGGACAAGACCGCTGAAGCTGAGACAGAAGAACAAAAAGTGTTAAAACTAAAGGGTGAACAGAAAAAAATACTTTAAAGAATACAACAGAATATCCAAAATGAGAAGATCAAGATCTGTGAGGCAACAATAAAAGATAAAACTCAGGTAAGAAGAATACCAAAGGGAGAGGAGAGGAGGGGAGGCAGGGGCAACCCAGAGGAGCCGTGACAACGACGCAGGGTTTCCACAGACTGATGCCCACACCAACCCACAGACTCAAGAACAAGGAAGCCCATGTTACTCAATAGGCAATATAAAGCTAAAACCACCACACTTAGGCATATGATATTTAAACTTCAAAAAAGCCAAAAATAAATACTCAAGGAGGAGCCCAGAGCAAAGAAAACATAGTATCTATATGGAACAAAAACAATAAGCACACTTGCTTTCTCTTTGTGGACCACATAATCAAGAAGAAAACAGGCTCTGTTTGTAAAGTACGACATGTAACGTCCTGTAGCAAACTTAAAAGAAATTTAAAAAACAAACTGCTACAAGTGCAATGAGCTAGCAGCAACCTCCTCATGTCCTCTACTCTCTTGGTATCACCTCATACATTCACATAAAAAAAACAACATATCATATCTAACATAACTTACTAGACATGGCATCAAATGAAAAAAATTATGTGAGAGACAGCCATATTGTGATTTAAACATTCTGTTTCAAATAAAGGCTTCTGTAAGAAGTCCAATGACAAGAAGAAATTCCAAGACCACATCAAAGCAAAGAACAATAATCCAAGCTGCCCCCCTGACAAGGGAAGAATGATGGAGAAAACCACCTTTTGGCAGAGAGCATGCACCTTTAGTGTAGCTGAGTAGAAAGCCCAGGATACACTTATATCCTGTGAATTACCTTGACAGTGGGGCATGATCCTGGGATTCGAGCAAGGCTAAGGAATATGCCCTTGGCCATGTAAGTAACTACTGAGACAAAGACAACAAATTCAAATGAATATAAGGCAATTCTGTATGAGAAAAATGCAATCACAGGTCAGTCTTTGGCTGCATAAACTACCGATAACAAAGCAAGTCTGCAAATGTATAAATGTGTGTGTGTGTGTGTGTGTGTATATATATATATGTATATATATACACACACACATATGTACAGATATATATGTATATACATATATATATATGTTACGCATGTATATTATATAGAGATAACATTATAGCTTGTTAATGTGAGAAGAAAAGTGATGAAAATACAAAACTTAAATACACATTCTAACACATTCAATAGAGAAAGGTTATAAAGATGCCCCACCTCCACAGAATACAAATACCAATGAAAAAAAAACCATGTGAACTGTTTTGCTAGGCTTGACTCCCATCTCCTGAAACAGCTCAAGGAAAAAGAAAACACTGTGAAATATAAGAATTCCAAAGTTCTTCTTTAGTAACATTCAAATTTTCTACCAAAGATTCGAAAGTTCAAAACCAAGCATTGTAGCACACACCTGTAATGGTAGTGCTTGAAAAGCTGAGCCAAGAGATTCATTACTTCAAAGTAAGGATTAGCTACATACATTTTTTTTTTTCATTTTTAGTTTTTCTTTCTTTTTCCCCGCCTTCAAGACAGGGTTTCTCTGTGTAGCATCAGCAGTCCTGGACTCATTTTGTAGACCAGGCTGGCCGCAAACTCACAGTTTGCCTCTGCCTCCCAGTGTTGGGATTATAGGCGTGAGCCACTGCACCAAGATATATATTTGGGTTTTGGGGTTTCTTTTTTTGTTTGTTTGTTTCTTTTTTGTTTTTATTTTTATTTAATTAATTTATTCAGATTACAATTCAATTGTTATCCCATCACTTATATGCTCCTGTTCCTTCCTCCCTCCCTCCCTCTTTTACCCTATTCCCCTCCCCTAGGTCTATGACCGAGGGGACCTCCTCCCCCACTTTATGGTCATAGGCTATCAAGTCTCATCTTGGTAGCCTGATTATTCGTTCTTTCAGTGCCACAGGCCTCCCCACCAAGGGGAGGTGGTCAAATATGGGGCACCAGAGTTCATGTCAGAGTCAGTCCCAGCTCTCCACATAACTATGGAGAATGTCCTGTCCATTGGCTAGATGAGAGTAGGGGTTTGATGTTTACAACATGTATTGTCCTTGGTTAGTGTAATAGTTTGAGCAGAAACCCCTGGGCCCGGATCCATCCATCATAATGTTCTTCTTGTAGGTTTCTAAGACCTTCTGGATCCTTCTATTTCCCCATCTCCTACGTTTCTCTTACCTAGAGTCCCAGCAGGATGTCCTCACATCTATCCCAATCTCCTGGTAACTGAAGACTTTCATGGGACATGCCTTTTCGGCTAGTGCCCAATTATAAGTGAGTTAACTCACTCAGTATGATCATGTCCAGACCCATCCATTTGTCCACAAATATCAGGATTTCCTTGATTTTAATAGCTGACTAGTATTCCATAGTGTAAATGTACCACAGTTCCTTTATCCATTCTTCAACTGAAGGACATTTAGGCTGTTTCCAGGTTCTGGCTATGAACAAGGTTGAGCATATGTCCCTGTTGTGTGGAGAAGAATTTTCTGAGTATATTCCAAGGAGTGGAATAGCTGGGTCTTGAGGAAGCCCTATTCCCAGTTTTCTGAGAAAGCGCCAGATAGATTTCCAAAGTGGTTGTACCAGTTTGCATTCCCACCAGCAATGAAGGAGTGGTCCTCTTTCTCCACATCCTCGCCAGCATGTGGTGTCACTTGAATTTTTGATCTTAGCCATTCTGATGGGTGTAAGATGGAATCTCAGAGTTGTTTTTATTTGCATTTCTCTGATGACTAAAGACATTGAGCATTTCTTTAAGTGTTTGTCAGCCATTCGACATTCCTCTGTTGAGAATTCTCTGTTTAATTCTGAGCCCCATTTCTCAATTGGGTTATTTGGTTTGGTGGTGTTTAATTTCTTCAGTTCTAAACAGGGTTTCTCTTTGAATAGCCCTGGCTGTCCTGGAATCACTCTATAGTCCAGGCTGGCCTCAAACTCACAGAGATCTGCCTGCCTCTGCTTCCCAGAGAGGCATGTGCCACCATTGCCCAGCATTTGTCAAAAAAATAAAAATAAAATAAGGACTGGAAAGATGGCTCAGCAGTTAAGAGCACTGATTGCTCTTCCAGGGACCTTGGTTCAATTCACACATGGCAGCTCATGTCTGTGCCTCCAGTTTCAGGGGATCTGACACCCTCACATAAACATACATGTAGGCAAAATGCCAACGAACATAAAATATAAAATAAATCACTCACTCATTTCATAACTTCACTCTGAAGGTGCCTAGCACCAACCCACAAAGAACAAGCGTCCAAAACTCCACCGCAATCCAGTGTTTTCTTCTTTTATCAACAGCTTCTATTAAAACTGAAGGTCTCCCCACCTCGACCCAATCACAGACAACACAAGTTTAGAAGGAAGAATGTCATGACAAAGAGATCAAACCTCTACAACCCCCAAATTTTTAAGCAGCCATGTAAAGTGTAACACCAGCTTTGCAATTTAGTCAACCTATGAAAAGTCTAGTAGAATGATCTAAATCAATAAAACATCTGATGCAAATTTTCCACAAAAATTAAAATTTGATGAACAATAGCAGACAACTAGTAAAACTAACAGAAAAAAGGGGGGCCCTATGTTTTAAAAAAAAAAAAAAAAAAAAAGTACAGTAGAGGAAAACAGAAAAACACCAAATAGTTCAATGAGGCCGATCTGAAGCACCAGGCTTTACCAATAAGGTCTAGCTTATAAAAGAATGCAAAAGGCTGCTGATACAAGCATCTCATAAAAATTAAAGGGTAGGTTGTAAGGTTCAATCAAAATAAAGCCATTAAAATTTCCAGTTTCGACTGCCTATCTATAAATGTGATTTTTAAGTGCCTTACTACTACTACCCAGCAAAAAAAAACTAGTAAAAGATGTTTCAAGAAGAAAACCAAATTAGCTTGTTGTTCTCTTGAGAATTGGAAGTGATTACAAACAACTAACAGGGGTAGGGGGGTGAAGCTGTCCACTCTGCCTGACTGCTTACTGCACATTTTCTGTTGTGATGCTTTGTGAGCCCTTTGCATGAACTCAGACACAAGTTTAAAATACTGATTTCAATATCTACTTGAATGGTGTCATATTCTTTAAAAATAATGTTACAAAATGCAGGCTTTCCATAAGAAGAAAAGAACTAAACTAATAAAATATGACAGCAAGAATGGCTTGGGGCCAGAGACCCATTTGAAACTTATAAAATCTCTCTAAGATCAGATGGACATATGTTTTCTTCTTGCTAGGTGTAAAGCTATACAGTCACACAAGCTTCTGTTTCCAGTTTTAACTTAAAGCCAGGTGTTGCACAAGATGTTAAAGGCTTCTATTCATCCTCCAACTAAAACTTAATTTTGTTATCACAGCAGGTATCTAGGCTACCAAGAATGGCCAAATTTACACTCCTAAGTGTATACAGTAGAGGGCCTGTAAATAATTTTGACTCCTGAACTATTATTATGTAGTAAATAAAAATGGAAAATAAAAGTAGGAATGGGAAATATCAACTAGTGTAGGAAAAAGAATGATAAATTATGCAAAATAAATATCAAGAAGTGTTATTTAATTTATTTAAATGAAATTATTTACATTATCTTGAAATAGTATGGAGAAACATATTTATTAGGTTAACTTTTTAAAACAAAATTTAATTTATATATCATGTGATCAAATTTTAATTAAGTAGATGTAGACATGAGGAATTACAGAGAAGCCCATGTTTGACACTAGTGAACACATAATTTAGATTTTTAAAAAAGGAACAAAATATCAAAGTCATCTCTTAAAGGTACCAGACAAAACTAACAAGTTGTGAAAACTCACCAAGGTTGGTTCAAAAATACTTGCAGCATGAGGAAAACAAACCAGTATTGATAGCCTTTCTTTTCCCTTCCCTCTCTCCCTCCTTTTCTCCCTCCCTCCTTTACTTCCTTCCTTTCTTCTTTTCCCTTTTTTTTTTTTTTTCTTTTAGTAGTGTATTTGCCAAAATAAGTAGTGGCTAAATGTCTCTTTTGAGAACAACATAAGACTAAAACTCTAGTTGTGACATAGAGCAATAGCTTTGGTAGACCCCTGAGTTAGGGTCCGAACAACCGCCACCTCTGAAAGGGGGACCAGCAGGATTAGCCTGGATCCTTAAGGACTCATATAAGTAGAGGTCAGATTAAGTTAATCACAAAGATCTAGCATCCTCCACCATCCTAGTGTTGAACCAAGGCTAAATAAAATAAATATGGCAGCTGGGAGTGTATCTCCATGGTATAGCATGATTTCCAGAACTGCAAAAACATATATTTTAAGTGCTGCTTTTCCAGGAAAACACACTATAATCTTAGATTTTTTTAAAAGACTCCTAGACACAATTTTGAAACACCACTTTTATTTGATTAAAAAACAAACAAACAAAAACAAAACAAAACAAAACAAAAAACCCACTACCTACTTAGTCATCATCTCTAGTAGCTGGTATAAAACTTTCATATCTCTTGTAACGTCCTGAATGGTAAAGGCAACAGTATTTTCTTTTAGTATAGTGTTTTACTCCTAATTCCTGGTACAGCATACCTTAAAAGTCCCTGGTCTACTAAATCAGGTGTTATGGCACACCCCTGTAATTCCAGCACTGGGGAAGCTGACACAGAAAGATGGATAGTGTAAAGCCAATCTCAATCTGGCCAGGAAGAATCAAAGGCTAAACTAGCCTACACGGCAAAACAACCCCTCATAAAATTAAAGCCAGAAGGTAGAGAGGTGACTCCATGGATAGGAATGCTTACAGCAAACGCAGGAGGACCTGAGGCCCAGCCAAATTTCTGCAGAAACTGACAAACTCATTTTAAAATGTCAAGTGTATTAAAGAAACAAAACAATTTTTCACAAGAACAAAATTGGAGATTCTACACAACTTGATTTTGAAACTTACTGTAAAAGTCTAAGAAGACCATATACTCTGTGCTGGTGTGACAGACAGAGAAAATAAAACAATTCAGGGGAAGAAAAAACACATACAGCCAATAGGTATTTAGGGACTTCCAAAGTTAAAAACAGTAACTTTACACTAGAGATCTCAGACAGATGCCATATAACTGAGCTTAGTGACACAGGTCACTGTGTGTAACCTTGAGATGATGCACTAAGACACACTAGTCTATGTCCACGCTAACCATGCATAACCTAATTCTAACTTTCATACAGCTTCACACAAAGTCAAAGCAGAAGCTCTATAAAACAACAGACTGGTCTCAATGCTGTAGAAGAAAGGAAAGACTCAAAGATAGACTCTGACTGGAGAAACCTATAAAAATATGACAATTTGCCAGGCGTGGTGGCGCACGCCTTCATTCCCAGCACTCGGGAGGCAGAGGCAGGTGGATCTCTGTGAGATCGAGGCCAGCCTGCTTTACAAAGCAAGTCCAGGACAGGCAGGACTGTTACATAGAGAAACCCTGTCTTGAAATCCGCTTGCCCTCCCCTGCCCCCAGGATGATAACTACATGCAACATTAGGTCCTCAATTTGATCCTAGAACATAAGACATGTCAGTGGCAAAACTGAGGAAATCTTAATAATTTCTAGCATTAGCTAATACATTTCTATAAAAGCTCCTAGTTTTTATGAATGCAAATGTCCCATGGTTCATGAAGGGGAAAGAGACATAGAAAACAACTACACTATTTTTGTGACACTCACGTAACTTTAAAATTATGACCAGCTCTTTTTCATGGTACCACCTAGATGGTTGGCTGGGTCAAGATAAAGCTGTATCTCCTTCCTGACCACTGGCTATCAAAAATGCGCTGGCGTGGAAGATGAACACATGCTTTGTACTTTCTACGAGAAACGCATGGCTACACAGAAGTAGATGATGGTGCTCTGGGTAAGGAGTAGAAAGGTTATGTTGTCTGATTCAGCAGTGGGAATAACAAACAAGGTTTTCCCATGAAAAAGGTATCTTGAGACCGATGGCAGAGTGTGCAGGCTGTTAAGGGTCATTCTTGACCAAGAAGAATTGATGAGAGAAAGCCCAAGTCTGTTTGCAGATGCATTATGGGTGTCCATTTGAGTTTTCTTGACATAGTGATTGAAAAAAAGGGACAAAAGGATATTCCTAGACTGACAAACACTACTCTGCCTCAGCAGATGGAGACCAAAAGGGCTAGCAGAATCTGGAAGCCAATGTGTTGTCAGAAAACCCTTAAACAAAGAAGCCAAACAAGAACCAAAGTACTCAAAATTCAGCATCCTGTTACTCCATGTGTCCTGCATCACAATCATCAACATAGTACTCCGAAGAAACAGTGCACTCAGATAACCAAAGAGAACACTGCAGAATATGCTGAACTTTTGTCCAAGACAATGAAGAAAACCAGAGAAAAACTCTAGGAACAGATTTGCGAAAGATGAAGGCTGTCCTTACTCAACACTTCTACTTCTACTTCTAAGTCTAAGTCTAGTCAAAAATAAGTCTTTAAGAGGAAGAAAAAATTACCAAATCTCGAAAACAATAAAGTAAAATTATATCCAAATTTTCAAAGAAAAACAACAATAAGAGACTGGCAATCTACAAAAACAGCAAGATTGGATCATTGTATATTAATGATAGGACAACAAAATGGCACATAATGAACAACTAACGAGCTAAACATCACCAACCATATGGCCAATAAGATCACTTTTACTTATTTATTAAGCCAGTTACCCACACAAATACTTATACATACATAATAATGAGTTTGTGAAAAATAGAAAAAACTATACATTAATCACCAAAGAGATACAGAAATCATAGAGAAACTATGGATTACTACCCAGCAACAGAGTGGGAAACTACTGCTATATTAATATGAATGAATTGCTAAGCATTTATGCCAAATGAAGGAAGAAAGGCAGGTGTGCATGTACACAGTGAGAGAGAGAGACAGAGACAGAGAGAGAGAGATACACAGAGAGAGAGAGAGAGAGAGAGAGAGAGAGAGAGAGAGAGAGAGACAGAGACAGAGACAGAGACAGAGACAGAATGTATGAGAAACCTCGATGGGACCCACTAGTTTTAAACTAATTTAAAAAAAAAAAAGTAAGAGTTTGAACCTGGACTCCCAGTACACACTGACAATGCTTCCCCCAGAAGACATGGGTTATTAAAATAAAAGTCTCGGTGCCAGAATGGAATACCTCCATTGATCACGGAGGACTTAGGGAACTCAAAACAACACGTTGCCACTGCTCTTAGTTGCCCCCCATAACCACGCAGTAGAACCCACTCCTGAAGACATAATACATTTTAGTCACAGGAAATAGAGAAAGCAAGGTGAAACCGACCTGAAAAATTCTCTGCTGGCTAGCTTTCATGCTGCCACGCGGTGCTATCAGGATTCTGGGAGAGAAAAGTCATCAAAAATTGCCTAGCAGTCAACCCTGAATATTTTTTGTTGTTCTAAATCTTAAATTTTTTGCTGTTCTAAACCTTGGCCACAGAGATTTCTTCTGCAGTGCATAGAGATTCATATAAAGACTTGTAACTGGTGAAAGTGCTGCTAATACCTGTTGAGTTTTCTACCCTACATATGACATCTACATGAGCCTGCGACCCCAAGACTTGGAGAATATCATGGAAAAAGGTGTAGTAAAAAGTATAAGAGTCAGTTAATGCTATGCAGTGCTGTGAAAAGCCGTCTTCTAGACATGGCAAGACCACTGCACTTAGGAATTCCTTGCAGTGACAGTTACTACACAAGATGCAACAAAATCAGGTACTATTTCAGAAGGCAGCACCAACTGGACTAAAAATAAAAAAGAAAACAACATGGCGATGGGAGAGAAGTGTGTTGGGGAGAGGTATACAAAGGAGGAGCCTGAAATAGATACAATCGATATTGTCAAAGAATAAACAAAAGTAGTGGTTGTTGTTGTGGTGGTGGTTGTGGTTGTTGTTAAAGTAGGGGCATGAGAAGTAGCTAGATGGATTAAGGACTTTCTAAAATGAGAGCATGAGAATTGGAGTTTGAATCCCTGGCATCTACATAAAAGCCCATGACATGAAGACCAGCCTGTAACTCCAGGGCTAGGAAGTAGAAGACAGCCTCCTTGGGCAAGCTGTCTACGTAAACTAGCGGAATCAACAACCTCCAATTTCAGCAAAAGACATTTCCTCAATAAATAAAGTGAGGAACAATCAAGGAAGACATTAGACATCAACTTCTTGCCTCCATACCCTTGTACACACTTATGCACACACACAAATGTAAGCACACAACACACATAAACATAAATCTTTAAATAAATAAATGATAAATAAATAAGCCAATAAATAAATAAAGTGAAACTTAATACTATTATATTTGTACTCAAAGGGAGCACTTTGTTATACATCTAAAAGATACATTTAAGATCTATGATACAAAACTTCCATGAAAGATTTCAAGGAAAATATAAATGGATAATCAATATAGTTAAGATACCAGTTTTTCCCTATTTGGTTTACAGATTTAATATAATCTCAATAAAACCCCAAGCAAGATAATCAGTGAATAATGCCAAGTTGGCCCCAAAGTTTCCATGGAAAGAAAAGAGACATGTATAGTAAACAAAATACAGAAAAGGGTAGAAAACCAAGGAGTGCAAAGAGACAGATGCTCAGCTTTAATATGCATTATAAGCCATAATAATCACATCAATATGATATGAAGAAAAATAATCGACAGACAGACAGACAGGAATCTATAATCAGAACACACACACACACAAAATCAACTAGTATTTGAAAGGAAAATTAATATAATCTAATAGAAAAAGGATAGTCAACAGTGTTAGAACTAGGCAGTTACACACAATAAAAATGTATCAATACACAAATCTTAATGTCATTCACAAAAATAATAAATTTAAATGGATGACCAGCCTATATGTAAAGCCAAATTTTAAAAGATAATATTATATAGAAATCTTGGTGCCCTTGAGATCAGTAACATTTTTTAGGAACACCTCCAAAAGTATGCTGCTTCAAAGGAAAAAAAAGGTGGAAAAAAAAAAGAAAGAAAGAAAAGTGCAAGGTTAGAATTTGCTAAAACCAATAAAAATCTTTTTTTTTTTCAAAAGACACTGTTAAGAGAATTAAAAGACAATCTACACCATAGATTATAGAACAAAATAGGAACACTACCACTGCAAAATGGGCAAAAGACCTAAATAAGCATCCCATTTTAAAAAAAAGATAAACAGAAAAACTTTTAAATGAAGATAGTGTCATGTGCTATTATGGAATCACTAGTTAAAAGAGAAAGGAGGCCCATTCCAACGCTTTCTGACTATAATCCAGAAAGCCAGTGATGACAGTAAAATGTCTATGAGGACGTACTGCAAGGAGCTGGTGTGCTGTGGGTATGAGAATGACTCAATATATCCATCTGAGAGAAGTCTGGCAGTCTTCTAAAAAGTTATATACAGCCTAACCATATGACCTAACACAGTGACCACACTGTGGTGGTTTGAAGAGGTTTGGCACCCACAGACTCCTATGTGTGAATGCTTGGCCCATAGGGAGAGGCACTATTAGGAGGACACTGTTGGAGGAGGTTGTCACTGTGGAGGGGGGGTTTTGGGATCACATATATGCTCAAACTACACCTACTTTAGGATACAGTCTCCTCCTGCTGCCTATGGATCAAGATGTAGCACTCTCAGCTCCTTCAGCACCATGTCTACTTGCACACTCCCATGTTTCTTGCCATGATGACAATGGATGAAACCTCTGAACTGTAAGCCACCCCCAATTAAATGTTTCCCTTTATGAGAGTTGCCATTGTTGTGGCGTCTCTTCACAGCAATGAGACCCTAACTAAGACACATGCTATGCAACTCTTACTAAGATGATTTGGAAATGCGAGCCCATACAGAACACCTGTGCACAAAGGTGCACAGTCCCTGTAGTCTTTACTGCCAAAACTTTGAAGCAATAAAACTGACATATAAACTATAGAACATTCATGAAATAAACTATTATTGAAAATAAAAAACAAAGAAGAACAAACATAGCAGAGATATACATGCCACTGCTAAGTGGGGGCCACTGTAAAAGGCTTCATACCATACGACCATCAGGAAGAAACAAAACACTGGTTGTGGGAGGTCATGAGCATGCATGTGTAAAGAACATGGGATTCCAATACGTGGCATGTGGCACTGAGCCTAGAAAAGGTGTATTCTAACTGAAACTAGGAACTGAAGTCGGTAATAAATTCAATACTGGACTATCAGCTATAACTACTAATGCCTCACTAATGCAGGGCACTACACTAAGGGAGGGCTGCATGTAACTCAACAGACCAGCACATGCTCACTATGCCTGAAGGAAGTCCTGGATTTGATCAAAATACACATGGGTGAGGGGGGAAAGCAAAAGAAATTATGACTAGAGAATATAAGGGGCATATGGAAACTATCTGCTCGATTTCTCTATATACCTAAAACTTACAGTGTAATGCAAATAGAGGGGTAAATGGGAAAAGGAGGAGGAAAATCAGAAAAAGTGAGAAGTACAAGAAAGGAATGAAAACTAAATAGAATCGAAACATTATATACTACATGAAAATGTCATAAAGAAAACATTATTATATATGAATACTATGTTTTTAAAGTAGCATATTAAATAACAAAGTCCAATTAAAAACAAAAGTATTTTTATGTAAAGCATTTCCATGTTTAAAAAAATCACAACATATTCATAGTTTTTAAATCCCTAAGGGCGATGGAATTCAAGCCCTGCATGGACTAGTGACATACTTAAAAATGTGACTTAACCCCAAGTCAAAAGAGAGCACAGTTGCTTGCTGTGCAGAGGCAGGTTAACAACTTTCAACTCATTAAGGCTGTGCTACCTCTAAACAGCTGGTACATGAAAACACTTCTATTATCTAAAAAATGTAAGGTTTTTTAAATTTTCATTTTATGTTTAAAAAAATGTAATTCCAGTCAGAACTCACCATGCCTCCCTCCCAGATATGCACATGAGATGAAAATGACATAGCAAGAGAAGATTGAACTCTATGGCCTCATCTGCAGAGCCACGCATTCAGCAGGAGGTAAGAGAAAAGGACAGTTTGAGAGCAAGTTGCAAATGGCAGGATAGGCTCCCACAGCATGGAGCATGTATCTGCACTAAAGCACCCATGCCAGCCTGTTCAGACCCCATAAGAAGATGCCACTTACCAGGCAGACTGTCAATGTTTATCTACTTCTCAGCATTCTGGAAGACTGCAATTCCAAGATCTAAGTGTGGGCAAACTCAGAGAGAGGGACAGCTTCCTGGCTCTCACTGGGCCTATGTGTGGTAGAGGGAAAGGCCTCTTTTGGACTTTCTCCTTGCATTAGGATTAGTATTCCTGTGCATGAACTTTATACTCCCTGGACTCAAGTACCTCCCAAAGCACTACCTCCTAACACCTGCTCTTGTGCATGAGAATTACACCAAGAGAATCGGGGGAGCCGCAAACACTCAAACCAACACAGTATCTACCACTGGGGCTGTAACGAGTATTCATGACACACTGAAACATGGAGAAACTGTTAGGGACCATCACTGACTTACCTTCCCATTAAGCAGAGACAGCCTCAGAACACTGAACTGAACCAGAAATCAAATGTACTAATGGTAAAGAAGTAAAGAACTCTAAAACTACTTTTTAAAGCGAAGCTAAAATTTCATATGAGAAAGTACATCCAGACAAGTAAGTTTCATTGTTTTTACTTTAAAGTATAAGACTATAGCCTGGGGGAAAAGTCAAAGGGCCAACTAAGAAACTAATAGAAAAATGAAAGGAAACCAATTTTTTTAGAAAATTCTGCAACAAAAGTAGAGTTTTTAAAAGCTTATAGCTATTAATGACATTAAGCAAGCCAAGCACTTCTTCCTCTGAAATAGGAAAGCGAGGGTGATTACCCAGAGGAAAGATAAAATTTGAGAAAGCTATTGTAATGACCTCCACCACTCATAAACTCTACATGAGATACAACATCTGG
The DNA here is from genome assembly GCA_907169655.1 of Acomys percivali. NCBI lineage: Eukaryota > Metazoa > Chordata > Mammalia > Rodentia > Muridae > Acomys > Acomys percivali. The sequence continues at coordinate 56,302,318 of OU015745.1, read as the reverse complement.
GGATGGGGTGAGTAACAGGAGTAAACTCTGAAGCATCACAGCACAGTGGAGAAGAGAGGGGTAACAATGCCACTTGTGCTGAAAGGAAGTAAATGTTCAGTAGCAGTTCCTTCCATTGCTGCTAAGAATGCCACTGCTTGTGCTCTTCCCCTTGAATGAACCATCACACTTCAGAATGCAACAATGAGAGAGCAGCTAATAGATACAACCTTCTCCCAACAAAGTAAAAGATTGACTATGTTGACAATTCCATACGTACCCATAAATTCATCAAATTCTTATAAACTCCTACTATGCTCCAGAACCCTGCTGCTTACATAGCATAGCAATCTGACATTAATCTGAGTCCCCACTAACACCTACCTCATAAACTCATGGCAAAGTGTGCTTGTACTCATGAATGCTCCAAGCAACTCCTGCTGTCTCAAGCATTTCTAATCATACTGATTATTCACTCATTATTCACTCTGCCTGTATATCCAAGATACAGACAGGGAGACAAAGAAATGAGCCCTGGATTCCAAAGGAGCAGCCTGTTTGTTGAAACTCAACAGTAGCATTAGAAAAAGTTGTTTGTTTCCTCCTTATTCACTATCCTTGGATGTAAATTAATCAGATCCATCAATGTATCAAAGTGACAGCTTATAGGAGATGGGGAACATACAAAATTTATACCAAGACTATGATGTCTTTAACCTGGAAGAGGATGAGAAAAGAAAGAGGATGAGGAATAAAGTGGGAAGGAAGAGAGGG
>OU015745.1:56268532-56299391 GCA_907169655.1 Acomys percivali | reverse complement strand
GTGTGTGTGTGTGTGTGTGTGTGTGTGTGTGTGTGTGTGTGTGTGTGCGCCTGTCTGTTTCTCTGTCTTTCTGTCTGTGTGTCTGTATGCGTGTCTGTATGTGTGTCTGTATGCGTGTCTGTATGTGTGTGTTGAAAATTTGGCCATCCTAGACTCAAAATCCTAGGATCAAGTGTTCCTTCAGCCGCAACTTCCCAAACGCCAGGTCTAAAGGTGTATGCCAAAAGCCAGAAGAAATGCCTTTTTAAAATCTTGGATAGGTGTCCCTACTTAATACATTTCCTTTACATAAATTATTCAGAAGCACCATTAGAACGGAGAGCTTTCTTACGTAACTATTCAATAATAAACATAAAGCACAATCATCTTTTATATACCAATGAATCCCATAAAATCTCAAAGTAAAACACAACTTGTAAAGGTTACAGTTAAAAGTGCAGCTTACCCAGAAGAGCACTAAACTTTCTGGAAATGTCACAACTTCCAGACTGGTCTCTGCCCATTCTCACTTTGCTTAACTGTCCTCTCAGCCTAAAGGAAAAGCATTTTATACATATTTGCTAAGACAAACATATCATAACAATTTGTCTCAAAGATAATGAGAGCCAAACATTTTAAGGTCAGAGAAGATCCAGAATAAGAAGAAACCTTTGCTTTTCTTTTGTTTGCTGAGTAAGAAAACGACTGCCATGGCATCCGCACTAGGAGAGACCACCAACATATACTGGGTATGACTGCCTCGTGCTCCAGGCAAACAGCTCTCAGGAAGCTTGGTTCAGATCTTCTAACAGAATCGTTCCTGGGGCCTCAGCTACAGTGGTGGAGCTCTTGCCTGGAACCTGCAAGGCCTTCGATTCAATTCCCAACACTTTTCAATCAACCAATCAACGTATAAACACATAAATACATTTCTACTGTCTTTGGTTCTCAGGGAAAAAAAAAGACAGTTAAAAATGTTGATGTGGCGAGAATTATTATAACTGATTTTAGTTTCATAACTATATTCTAATGTAACCCAACATCACTGAAGCTAACAATCTTCATATTTTTAACCTATACTATCAACAATAACTCATAACTGATTTCATCTTATTTGAAGTTAGAAACAACAATTTTTATTAAAGACAATCTAGAAACTCAAAACTACAAAACCTATGTACCATACATGTACTGCCCTCTACAGGCCATCAGTGGGATGAATCCAAGCACAAAAGAAAGGTTCCTCAGATTTTCATATTCTGCACTAATGCAACTTATTTTCTAGACGTGCCAAGAGTGATTATTGTGATTTTCAACTTAAAAATATTTCAAACAGGGATGACATGATGACAGAGACAGGGATCAGAAATTGTCAGCCCAAATAGTTAAAAGATGTCTTTTTTTTTAACCTCCATCTTTTTGGTTCTTCAAGACAGGGTTTCTCTGTGTAGCCTTGGCTGGCCTTGAACTCACAGAGATCCGCCTGCCTCGGCCTTCGAGGTGCTGGGATTAAAGGTATACGCCACCACTGACTAAAAGAAGTCTTAGTTCTTCAGTTTTCTATAGTAGCCTAGTTCTTCCTGCTACATTTAACCTCATCTCTCTTCAAAGTCATCATAGGTACAACTAAGTATTAAGAATAACAATGTAATTGGCACAGGAGACAACTTCCTGAACAGAATACCAACAGCCCAGGCCTTAAGGTCAACAATTAATAAATGGGACCTCATGAGGCTGAGAAGCTTCTGTAAGGCTGGAGACACTGTCAAGAGAACAAAGTGACAGCCTACAGACTGGGAAAAGATCTTCATCAACCCTACATCTGACAAAGGTCTAATATCCAAAATATATGAAGAACTCAAGAAATTAAACACCACCAAACCAAATAACCCAATTGAGAAATGGGGCTTGGAACTAAACAGAATTCTCAACAGAGGAATATCAAATGGCTGAGAAACACTTAAAGAAATGCTCAACCTCCTTAGTCATCAGGGAAATGCAAATCAAAACAACTCTGAGATTCCATCTTACACCCATCAGAATGGCTAAGATCAAAAACTCAAGCGACATCACATGCTGGAGAGGATGTGGGGAGAGAGGAACACTCCTTCATTGCTGGTGGGAATGCAAACTAGTACAGCCACTTTGGAAATCTATCTGGTGCTATCTCAGAAAACTGGGAATAGGGCTTCCTCAAGACCCAGCTATTCCACTCCTTGGAATATACCCAGAAGATGCTCCAGCACACAACAAGAAAATTTGCTCAACCATGTTCATAGCAGCCTTATTCATAATAGCCAGATCATGGAAACAGCCTAAGTGTCCCTCAGTAGAAGAATGGATAAAGAAACTGTGGTACATATACACTATGGAATACTACTCAGCTATTAAAAACAAGGAATTCCCGAAATTTGTGGATAAATGGATTGAGCTAGAAATGACCATAATGAGTGAATTAACCCAGAAGCAGAAAGACTCAAATGGTATATACTCACTTATATCTGCATACTAGCCCAAGGGACATGTCCCACGAAAGCCTTCACTTACCAGGAAACTGGGACAGAGGGGAGGACATCCTATTGGGACTCTAGATGAGAGAAGCATGGGAGAATAGCAAAGTAGAAGGATCCAGTGGGTCCTAGAAACCTACAAGTACAACATTATGATAGGCAGATTTGGGCCAAGGGGTCCTGCTCAAACTAAGGCACCAGCCAAGGACAATACAGACAGTAAACTTTAAACCCCTACCCAGATCTAGTCAATGGTCAGAACAGTCTCCACACTTGAGTGGAGAGTGGGATATGACTTTCTCACGTACTCTGGTGCCTCACATTTGACCATGTCCCCTGGAGAGGGAGACCTGGTGGCACTCAGAGGAAGGACAGCAGGTCACCGAGAAGAGACTTGATACCCTATGAGCATATACAGGGGGAGGTAATCCCTCTCAGGAACAGTCATAGGGGAGGGGAATAAGGGGAAAATGGGAAGGAGGGAAGAATGGGAGGATACAAGGGATGGGATAACCATTGAGATGTAACAAGAATAAATTAATTTAAAAAATTAAAAATAAAAATAAATTAGAACTGAAAATAAAGAATAACAATGTAAATAGCAATCTTTTACAATTCTAATACTATTACAATAACATCAGAAAATGAATGTTTAACAGGAGACAAAGTAAAGCTTCTCAAGATAAAACCATCAAATGACTAATCAAGTCATTCAAAACTCCAGGCATATGTGTATGCATGGCTAGTATAAGATACTGCCTCACTCTGCTTACGGAGAGGGACTAGAAGCAAGAACAACTCAGGAGTAATAAGCACTCCCAGCAGCCAGACCTTCGGTTTTAAATATTTTCCAGTGCCATGTAGTATAGGAAATGGCTGGTTCCTAGGCTGGGACAAAATAACCAAAAGGTATTTCTGAAGTATTTAATGGTGTCAGAAATTGAGAAAATGGCCCAAAAATAAATAAAAAGGTAGGTATTCTATTTAGGTGTATGTTGCTATGATAAAACATCAATTAAAATCAGCTTGGGAAGAAAAGGGTTTATTTTAGCTTACAGACTCCCTACCAAGGGAAGCCTTGGCTGTTCTGCAAGGTAGCAGAAATACTGCTTACTGGCCTGCTTGGATTGGTCAGTTTAATTTCTAATACAACCAGCACCATCCACAGAGGGGCAGTACTCCCACAGTGCATATCTATCTCTTTCTATGTCTTCTATCTCTATCTCCTCCCTTCCTCTCCCTCTCCCCCTTCGCCCTCTCTCTGGCACAGTGGTGTATGCCTGCAATCCCAGCACTCAGGGAGACAGAGGCAGGCGAATCTCTGTGAGTTCAAGGCCAGCCTGGTCTATAAAACGAGTCCAGAACAGCCAAGGCTACACAGAGAAATCCTGTCTGGAAGGAAGGAAGGAAGGAAGGAAGGAAGGAAGGAAGGAAGGAAGGAAGGAAGGAAGGCAAGCAACCTTAGATACACTAAAAAATACAAGTTTTTTTCATAATGTTTAATACAGAGTGTGGTTATCCTGGTCATCTCCAGGAGGTATGGGGAAAACAAAAGCAATATGATGGTAAACGTAACACAGCTACTGGTGTCTATCTGGACAGTAAAGCAAAGATGCTTCATTTCTTGTTTTATCACTTTTATATATTATTTATTTGAATGTAATAGTTATTTCATAATAAATGAAAATTATAAATATTAAACTACATATAACAGTCCCTCTGTAATTGTGATGTCTTTAATAAATGCATAAATTTATATTTTGAAAATAATAAAAGTAGTTATAATTATTAAACAAGCAATAATCTCATTCTGGGTGATACAGGATTAATAATATTCATTTCTTCATTGTGCCTTTTAACATTTTCCAAGTTTTCTAAAATAAAAATATATTACTTTTATAATCAAAAAGAAAAGTGAGTTCCATGAAATTAAAAATAGAACAACAACTCAAGGCAAATGTTTGAAAATTTTCTTCTCTTACTGTTTGGAATTGATTTTTATAAACAAACATGATTGTAATTTTAAAAACTAACAACACTTTATATTTTACATAAGTACAGTCCCAATAATGTAGCCTTTGTGTTGTTTTAGAAAAAATAGTAGAACACTGAGATGGTCACAGCATTCCTAGTCCAAGAGCCTCATCAAAGACAGAAAGATGTAGATAACAAAATATTCCAAATATCTATCAGTGAAAATGTTCTCAGCTCCTACCTCTGCTGATGACAAACCAAAAACATATGAAGCAGAACCTACATGGGGGAAAGGATAACTAACTGTCCACAGATGGAACCTGACATGAGCCATTTCCCAAAGGCCAGCAGACAGGTAGGTCACTTAGAAAGCCAAGTTATTCTCAAGAGACAAAAGGTGAAGCTGAGGCCCTGCCCTCTCTTCTTTGTCTTTATCAGCAGTGTATTACTACTCTCTCATCTGGGGAAGGACTAAAATCACCCATATAACAGACTCATCTGTTATGTAAGAAAAAGTGACCTGGAAAAAGCAAGTGCAGCATGAAGAAGGAGAAGGGAGAACCGTGCAAATATAACAGTCAACTGTGGGTAAAAAGTGAACTTAATGGATTGCACTAGAATCTGCCGTTAAAACGTCTCAGGGTCAGCTGATTCCTCATACTTTCTGGAGGATTAATAAGCATTTCCAAAGCAGCTGATTCTAATATCAATGCCCATAATTTCATTCCATGCTGCCACATAACCACTACCTTTAAGCTAAAAAATGAAAGTTGTCAACTTATTAAAAGGGAAAATATATGTGAATTTGTCGAATCCTATAGCAGGAGTGAATCTTCATCACTGAATCGAGGAAGAAAAATAGCATATAATACATGTGTGGTCAAGGACAACTGCAGAAGCTATGGCAAACAGAGCATGGTAAGGGCAAGGACAGCATTGCAGGCCATCCTTTGGTACAGCCACTATATCTGCTCATGTCATAAGAAGGCTGAGAATCAAGATATTTTGAGAAGGTAGGCCCCACTCACATAACTCTTATAGAAAAAGCTGTTATGATTATTCTATTATGTCTATGATGATGTCATTGTTATTCATCTTATTCATTTCTTGTTTATCTTTAGTTTTTCTAAGACTAGATCTTATTTGTTGTTTAGCCCTGGCTAGTCTAGTATTCACTAAGTACTTACAGCAATCCTCCCTACTCTGCCTCCCAAGTGCTAGGATTGCAAGCAATGTAGCACCACGTCCAGTTTCTGTGTTTATTTTACAAATTACATTTATCACAGGCATAGATATATAAAAAGAACAGTTCACACTGGGCTCAATGCCATTCAGTTCCATGGCTGAACAGAGGTCTTAAATGTGTTCCTCACTGTATACCTACGTATTTGTTCACATGCCAGTGCTAGCAAACTTCTGGGACCTGCTCATCCTCTCTATTATATATATTCTCGCATGTGATCATATTCCACTATGAATAAAAATTGAAATGACAGTAAATAAAAATGAATTAATATGGTAAAAATCTACTTCATATTCACCCAAAGAACAGCTTATATGCATATTTTTCTTATCTATGAATTTAGCAAGCACAGGGATATTGGTTATTTTTCATCAACTGATACAGAGTAGAGTCACCTTGGAAGACAAAACCTCAACTGACCAGCCTGAAGGCAAATCTATAGGACATTCCATTGATTAGTGACTGATGGAGGAGGGCTTGGGTTACCTTGGCCAGGGTGCCCTGGGTTCTATAAGAAAGCAAGCTGAACAAGCCAGGAAAGCAAGCCAGTAAGCAGCATTTCTCAATGATTTCTGCTTCAGTTCCTGCCTCAAAGTTCCTGTCTTGAGTTCCTGCTCTGATTTTCCTCAATGATGGGCCGTGACTTGGAAGAATAAACCATATAAACCTTTCTCTCTCCCAAACTAGTTTTGGTCACTGTTTTCTCACAGCATCAGAGAGAAAAGTAGGGCACGTAGGGCAAATCCTTATTCTGCCCAATATAATAAAGAAATCACTGGGATTAACAGTCAATGTAAAGTACTTAGAACATCATAGGGTCAAACTTCTGTAATAATTGTGTACAGTTTAGATTGGGAGGGGATTTCAATGCCAAAAACAACAAATACAGAGACTAAAACAATGAAGTTTATACTGTTCAAACAAATTCAAAGAGCTGGAAAGCATAGAATTTAGCAGGACGTGTTAGGAGTGTTACTAGACTACAAGAATAAAAAAATCTTTAAAAAAAAAATCTTGATGTGATTCAGAGGTAGGAAATTAACAAAAGAGCAAGAGCAAGGACTGTTTTGTTTATAAAATAAAAAGAATCACCAGAAAACATAGGTTAAATCATTCCCAAGAGATTTTTAAGATTAAAAAAAAAAGAGAGAGATAGGCCAGTGGAAAAGCACTTGCCTAGCATGTGAGCCTATGGGCTCAGAAACGTCTAGTACTTCTTTCCCCATCCTCAAGAAGGAGGCAGAAGAGACGCAAGAAGAAGGAGAAAGGAGGTAGAAATAAGAACCAATCAGCATAAGATAAAAGAGAGTTCCAGAGAAGGCATGAGGACATATAAATGCATAGTGATGCTCCACAGGCAGCCACCTGTGTGAGGAAACTACCACACAAACCATGACACTACAGATTCCAGGCAAAATTACAAGAACACACACATGTGGCACCACAACAGCCCACAAAGAAGAAAAGAGTCAGGGAAGGCTCCTGAGATACCAGGATCCCATGAGGCAAGCACATATTCAGGATAGCTTAGCAACTGAACCCTATCCGGCTTGAGCTACACACGGCCCTGCCCCAACAATGCTCTTAGCAACTAGGTGGCCCCTATCTGCATTGAGCTGCACATAAACCCTGCTCTAAATAATACAATAGGTTGCTCCTCCCTAGCAATCCATTGATAACTCCCACTTTGTGGTCAAATAGATCCTAGATAACACTCAGGAGCTAGAGGCAAGGGGCTGATCCAACCTGGACTGCTTTTTAGGTATGTGCAGAATAATACAAACTGTCCTAAAATGATTTTTTAGAAGGAAAAAAAAAGCTTATTTTACACTTTATACCTATGCATGGTTTGGTGTACAAATGATTAAAATCAGATGCAGCATGAAGAAAAACACATGTTGTGAAGAAAGATGATCAATCCACACTCCTCCCCTTCACAACCATCTCTTTCTTCTCCTGAACCTGAAAAGGGAAGCCCTGGGCACTGACCAGGTACTCTTGACTAGCTTAGGTAGCCCACTGCTCCCTAGTAGTGCACTATCTTGTACTTTTCACTTTATATTTGAATAACATTATTTGTTACTTTGCTATTTGTGTGTGCATCTTCAATTCTTCGAAAAAGACACCAAGAACATGGAAACATCTGATCCAGAGAGAGACACTAGCAATAGAAGAGTAAGTTTGTTCTGAAAAAAAAATATATTTGTGTGTGTGTGTGTGTGTGTGTATATAGTATATATTTATGACATAAATATATATTCTTCTGAGATATAATACATATATGTCAAGCAGATATATATCAAGCAAATCTATTTATCATATGTAAATATATATTCATTTGAAATATATGCATATATACGTATCAAGCAGAAGAAAAACATGAGAAAGGGGGAGAGAGAGAGAAAGGGGGAGAGAGAGAGAAAGAGAGAGAGAGAGAGAGAGAGAGAGAGAGAGAGAGAGAGAGAGAGAGAGAGATTGAGATTCCCTGGGCCTTGATTTGAAAGACTGTTCTCAGTGCACCTGCTGACTGAGAAAGCATGAGTGCCACTGTCAGCAGCAGGCAGAGAAGCAGTTCTGTGGACAATCAGAATGAAGGGCTAGCACTGGACAGAGAGCACAGAAAACCACAAGGAGTCAGTGAGACACAGATGGCAGCTGAAATTCTAAAGGTGCTTACGTTTCTTCAAGTAGAAACAAAAGTAATGCCCAATGACAGAGCTTAGACATTAAGAGTGGAACATAGCAGTTCTAAATTTTGGGAGGTAAGGCTTTAGGAAAATAAAAATCAACACCAAATTTCCCAGAACCAAATAGACTACCAAATACTTTGAAGCACTAAAAGTTCATGAAGACTAGGAGAAAGTGATAAAGGCAATGAAAGGAAAACTAAATACCCAGCAGCTACAAACAGAGGAAGAAGACTAACAAGAATGTGACACAAGACATCTAGTGCACCATGCCACACAACACTCATAGCTGAAGGTCCATAATGACTTCCACTCAAGTGCCCAGCTCCTTCCATAGACATGCTTTTGGGCCTTCCAACTTTGCTTCTAAGGGACAGAAAGAGTCATCTCCCCAAAACAGAGCCGATCTGGAGAAGCCATGTAAAGAGACATAGTACCACATCCCACACAGAGTTCTTACACTTAAATCTAATTATACAACTAACCAAAAGTGAAAGAGCAACCACAGTCCAGCCACTCATTCAAGAATTTAAAATGTTATTTCAGAGTCAGGACAACTATATGAAGAGGTAAGTTCCAATCAGAAGATCCCACCACGCCTCTAGTGATGCAGAGAAAAGACTGACGACAGATAAGAGGAACTCAAAGGAAAACCTGGCGCAATTGCTAGGTTTCTTCCTGATCCTGTGCCTGCTCTTAAACGATCAGTATCTAAACCTGACTGTAAATGTAGCTAATAATATCCACACCAGGACCAATTGATAAGACATATATAAAGCATGTGTCCAACTCTAAGGGGAGTTAAATAACATAAAATGAAGTAGACCATACTCTCCTTGGTTCTCCAACTAAGCAAAGTTAAAATCTTGCCTATTATTTATAAATCAGATATAAGAAGATTCTGGAGGGTAGAAATAAATCCAGAAATGGGCTAAGGCCATGAAAAACCAAGGAACATTATAGTAAGGATTTCCTTTTTTTAGTTTCTGGGTTTTTTTGGTTTTGTTTATTTGTTTTGTTTTGTTTGACTCATGTACCCAAGAACAGATACAAAAAGAAGCCAATAGGCAGAAAAAGATAACAAGGTGCAGGAAAAGACTCCTCCCAAGCTAAGGGCCAAGAAAGGGTCAACCTACTAAGACAAGCTCTGGCTCAACTGTCAAATACCATGCAGAACAACACACAGTTCACCCAATTGCATTGGAAATGGCTGAGCACTGTGCTGCTGCGGCTCTTCTGAGGCCTTCTCCATCGTGTCACTGGGAGGAGAAAGGGTTGAAACATGAGGACACTGGACTCCAAGCTCCAGAATGAGGGAGAAGAGAGCGTGCACGCACATGCGCATACACACACACAACTCTCCCTCTCCCTGTCCCTCTTCCTCTCCCTCTCCCTCTCCCTCTCCCTCTCCCTGTCCCTCTCCCTCTCCCTCTCCCTCTCCCTCTCCCTCTCCCTCTCCCTCTCCCTCTCCCTCTCCCTCTCTCTCTCTCTCTCTCTCTCTCTCTCTCCCCCAACGGTGGTTCCAGAGGAGGGCTAGCAAGAAAATGACTCACTCATCCTCATCCAGTCTTAACCAAAGCATGCTCCTCAGAGCCTGCAGGCTGCATAAGGGCAGAGAACAGGTGCTCTCACTCTCCAGGAAAGGGAGTGACACAGAAGCCTGGCTGGGAGCCCACAAGTATTCCATGTTACAAGGTCACACAGTATCTCGGGCAGAATGTACACTCCTGTCCTGATCAGTGATAAGAGTCTGGTGGTCTAGTGGTCCATACCTCTTCCCCAGTACTCAAGACTGAATAAAAAAATTATTTTTCCTTTAAATAAGAAGAAACATAAAAGGAATGTCAAGGTAGTTTGACATTTGTTCACTTATAAAATTCCAAATGAGACTTCATCTGCCTGTAATGCCACAATAAAATATGTCCAGAACTGACTGACAGCCCAGCAGCACTCACGGCAGTCAATCATCTCTTACGCAGGTTTCTGCCAGACTCTGGAGCTAGACCAGCCGCGTCCTGTATGTGAGGAAGGCAAGGAAACATCAGTTTCTGGTTTCCCCTATTGTCCTTATTCCAGCCGCTCCTGAGAAACATTCCCATGTAGCACATCTGGAAACAAAACTCCTTTTCCCCAAAAATTTGCTAACATATACCAAGAAAGGCTCCAGGCTATACCAATTACTTCCTAATTCCTACACTCTGTTCAAGACCTCAAATGTCATGCATTCCCTGGAGACTTTTAGTGTTCGTCTAAACTATATGAATATTAGCGGATACTCCTTTCTTCTGTAGTTATAAGACCACCGCCTCAGATTCATCTCAGGCCTAGCTCAGGAACAGCCTCACCTCTAGTGCACATTTGGTCACCATTTACACTGAGGGTTTTGAACTAAACTTACTGTGGTTTTAATAAAACTGTAACTTTTCCATGGTTTCAAAGAACCTAACAGTCTGTCTCTATACTGGCTGTCCTTCAAAGTTTCTACAAACTATTTCTGCCTTCTGTGTTAACCTCACTCAGACTTAAACAGTAGCCCTTCCTTTTCCACATCAGAACTACTGAAGAAAGCAGTAATTTAAAGCAAGGTTGCCGTCTTTCAGAAAACACCACCAACCCATACAAAAATAATAATAAAATATAAAACACATTTTTACATAAAATATATAAAGAGAAGAAACATAAAACTATTCTAACTCCTTCCTGCGGATAAACTCACATTCAGCAATGGAAATGAGTGGCACTTTCAGCCTCTGTACCAGGAGAACAGGGCCAGTGAGACAGTGCAACAGGTAAAGACACCTGTCACCAAGCCTGACAATCCTAATACCAAGGCAATCCCCAAGGCCCACGCGGAAAGGGAGGAGGGACTCCTACAAATTCCTGACCTCCTCATGACCCACCCACCCTCCCTTCTCCCCTCCCCCACAAAACAAATAACTAAATAAAAGTAATAAAGGGGAAAGAAAAAGACCTTAGAACTCATCTAACAATAATAAATATGTGATATTAACTCCCAGGCCCAAATTGAGGAATGTTTTAAGCTCCACCCAAAGATACAAGGCCCAAATTTAAATGACTTAATTCTTATATAGATTATCAAATATGCTTCAAATCCTCGCTGAGCTCTTCCTAAGCACTCCACCCTCAGTGCTCCCTGGCTTTGACTATCTTCAATGGCCCTGTGTGTGAGGCTGCTTTGCTGACTAAACACTGCCATGTCCATTTCTGTGTGTAACAGTTCTGCTGTTCCAAGTAGATTGACGTAATAAAGATAATTCACAACACTGGTATTTGTGGCATCTAACTGACATGATATGTGTATGTGTACTATTAAACACTTCCAAGCACGTGAGGACGCGCTTTTCCCTTCCTAGTATCCACAGAGCAACTCAAAGAGGAGAGGGGAAAGACTATGTATTTTTATATCATTCTCAAAGATACTGGTCAGCAACCTAACACACACTCAAACTTAGGCTGTGGACAAAAATTTGATCCCTGTTTGGAAGATGATCCCACTGAAGATGTTTCTTGTTTCTGCATTATTAGGTTAAACCCAAGTGACTCTAATTCCTCTCTCTCTACTGAGGCTGAGAATGGGGGAGGGGGAACAGGGATAACACATGGGGTTTGGCAGAGCAGCCTAGAGGAAAATTTACATAATACAGTATTATCAAAGGAATACCAATGGCTTCTAGATAAGGAAGGAGAGATTGCTTTCAGAGCTGCTATGAGACAGACAGTAGGATAGAATTCACAGACTTTAGTGAGCAAAGGAGGCAACCAGTGTCTGTTTATCTTTAACTATTCTGATTGTTGTTCTGCATCTTTGCCTCGCAGGTTACCGAAGACCCTGAAACAGATGCTACCTCTTTCCCAGTACCACAAGGCACACTGCTCATTCAACAGCAGAGCCTCTGCAAGCAGTGCTACCCAGAGTTTTAGGCAACCAGTGCTCCATTCACAGAAAAAGCTCCTGTGATAGAAAATATTATAGATGAAATCAATTTCACGTAGGAAGTATTATGTTTTCATATTTGAAGAAAAAATCAGTAGTGTTCCTAATAAACAGCCTTGTCTGCTTCATCTTATGCTAAGTCAACTGCTGTGTACAGTGTGTCCATGTCCAGAGGTTTTGTTCTATGGAGGCCAAGCAATCTCTCTAGAAAAGACAACATAGTACCCCATGGCAGGTTAGGATAAATTGTAATTACTTTAAAACTAACCCTTACGGTATTGTTGGGTTGGTTTTGTAAGGACTGTATAGGAGACATTATATTAAAGATTATTTGTTATGGACTACATAAGTCTTCACCCTCAAACTCCTTACACTCCTTACACTGATCTCATGGTGATCAAATTAGAGAAGCTATACTCCTCATGAGGAATGTCTCTCTCCATCTCTGCCACATGAGGGAAGAATGAGACGTTAAGTCTACAGCCCAGAAGTAGGTACTGAACACACCCAACCATGCTGTCACTTGGGCCCCAAATGTCCAGCTCCCAGAGCTGTGGTAAATGAGCAGTAGATATTCACAAAGCACCCAGTACACTCGGACACAGCATTCCAGGATGAGCAGTACAGAAGTGTGATTGAGCCCAGAGTGCTCAAAAAGTATTACTTTAAATCAGGTATAGTGGCACACACCATGGGGGGGGTCTGCTCAAACTACTGCATTAACCAAGGACAATACAAATAGTAAACACTGAACCCCTACTCTAATCTAGCCAATGGACAGGACATCCTCCACAGTTATACGGAGAGCAGGGACTAACTCTGACATGAACTCTGGTGCCCCATATTTGACAACCTCCCCTTGGTGGGGAGCCCTGGTGGCACTCAAAGAAATAATAGGCAGACTACCAAGATGAGACTTGTTAGCCTGCGACCATAAAGTGGGGGAGGAGATCCCCCTTGGACATGGACCTAAGGGAGGGAAATAGGGTGGGGGTGGGAGGGTAGGAGGAAAGGAAGGATATGAGTGATGGGGAAACAATTTAGTTGTAATCTGAATAAATTAATAAAAAATAAAATTAAAAGAATTCTTAAAAAAAGATATACAGCCATATTGAAGTTCTATTTTCTAGGTTAAAAACAATTTTAGTCTTTTATGTGGAGGTGTTACCTTCCTCTGAAGACATTCTGCCTTGTGTATTCTATGAAACACAGGCATCCAAAGTTGATTCTTGATTCATTCCAGGAACAAAACAGAACTGTCACTCCCTCATACAGGAGGCAACACTGAGTTCTGTAGCTCGGCCTCCTGAGAACAAGCACAGGGAGCCTGCCTTTCCCTTCTTGTATCTAATCTTGCAAATATTTTTCAAACTCTATACTTAGAATCAGTTGAAACTGAGAAACAGGAGTTCACATTTATTCAAAAAGGGCTTACTTCCACTAGTTAAGCAGGATAAAGAACTTAATAAAGACCTTTCCACTTCTTGATTCTGATATTCATCAATACAAATTTACTACAAATAGAAAGATAATAAGCAAATTTTTACATATCTACACATTTGTCTAGCTATCTACCTATTTTTTTTATTCCTAAGAACTGAATCCAGGTTTGTGCCAATGAACTCTATCTCCAGCCTATAAACTCTTCATAGCTTGCGTGGGAAAGCCAACAGCTGGCAAAACGCTCTACTAGACCATAACAGCAGTTTTCTATTCTCAGTAAAGCACTCTGCTGTTGACTTGCCCACCATTGCACTTCGAGGCCAACCAGTTGTCTGTTTATAGGTCTTTCACTCAGTCCTATTTCTTCACACAGTATAAACACTGTAGGCTGGCAATGGTAGATAAAACAATGCTTAAAATGAAGAAAACTTGCTAGCAGCTAATTAAGTTCCAGTTTATAAATATGCCATCCCCTCCTGCCTTCAGTCTTACAAGCTCCGACTTTTACTCACAACATGCCATCCTAGCACACTAACCTATATCAAACATCTTTTGTCTCAGCTAAAATACTGTTGTAGTGAGAATTCTGGAATTTTGGTTTCTTAACCACGGGGGGGGGGGGGGGGGGGCAGGGGGGGAGGATTATAAAATGTGTATAGTATAGACTGTCCCCAGCAGCTGACTATGAGTTGTCCTGTGCTCTAACAGAGGTGTGGTTTCGCCAGCTGCCAATAGTTCATGAGGTTGTGTGATGTTGGGAATTCTGGGAACTTTTCAGAAGGTATACAAATGCTAGAGACCCAATAGGCAGTGTTGGTGGCTGTTGGTCATAGTTGTGGTTTGCTAGTAGCTGTGGCAAAGAAGATACAAAAGAAAAGAAATTAAGATTCGGGAATTTTTCTAATTCCTCTTTCCCCTTTATCCTTGTTTTTCTCTTATCTAATGTTAGGGGGTGAAATGGGGCAGGGGGGAACAAATGGAGGGAAAAGAAGAACCCACAAAGTAGCAAAGACCAGCTGTATACTACTTTTTATGAGGAACTTTTGATCACAGACAGAATGTAAGATAGACAGCTCTCTCCTAGGATTCAGAATTTCTTTACTTCCATTCTGAAACTCAATCCCCTTTTTTGTAATTTGTTCTTATCTTTAAAACTCACAGACTACAAGCTTTGAGAAGCACCATTAGTCATGGCTCATGCTTAAAGCCAAGCCTTAAAGAGCCAACAAATCCAAAAGGAAGCATTTAAGAGCTGAGCAAGAGATCTGGAGACCCACCATCATTTCTTAAGTCTGTGTGGAGTATTTCCACTGTGGCTCATATCTATTGTAGTGGTCTGAATAAAACTGGCTCCCACAAACTCACAGGGAATGGCACTATTAGGAGGTATAGCCTTGCTGGAGGAAGTATGTACCTGGGGTTGGCCTTTAAAGTTTCAGATGCTCATGCCAGGCCCAGTATCTCTCTTCCTGCTGATCCAGATGAGGAACTCTTAGCTCCTTCTCCAGCACCATGTCTGCCTGCACACTGCCAGGTTTCTGGCCATTATAACAATGTACTAAACCTCTGAACTGTAAGCCAGGCCCTATTGAATGTTTTCCTTTATAAGAATCGCGATGGTCATGATTTGTTTCGCAGCAATGGAAATCCTAACTTAGACATCCATCTACTTCAGTGCTGGAGAACTAAGCCTCTAATCATGTGCCACCCTCTGACCATCATCTCCACGTGCTACCAAGAACTTCTCAGGTAAGAACACAAACATATGCTCTGCCAATATTTAAAAATGAGAATTCACACAAAAATCCAAGATTACATTATCTCTTTAAACAATATACAATCTGGCTTCACTAGGTCTATACCCTGGTGGAAATCATCAACTCAGTCTGAGTGGTGGTTGAGCCCTTATCCACATGGTCTAGCTATATAGCACAATTAATGCCCAGAATTACCTGAACATGTAGCATATGTCTTAATGTGACCTCTGCCTTCTTGTTCTAACTATCACTAAACCTCTACATATCCCTCTGTATTATATAATACACATGAATTTTTTCAAACATAATTGAATAAACAAATCATTTTAACATTTTGAAGTAATAATGCTATCAGTGTTAAAAAAAAAAAAAAAATACGGCACTACTTCTCAAGCTAAATAACAAGAAAAGAACTCCTGGGTTAATTAATTAAACAAATACAGTAGGAGAAAAGGCCAGCATAAAGCATATTTACTACATTTTTGCTCTGGGGAAAAAAGCTCTAATGTACAAGTACAAATCTCAGGAGGAAGTAGCAATGTGAGTAAAAGTGTAAAGCCATAACAGTCAGCCCTGAAGAAAAAAACAAAAACAAAAAAAAACAAACAACAACAAAAAAAAAACCACTGGCCCTGCACCAAATCACCAAACTGAACTAAATAATCCCATAGTGATGTCCTTAAATAACAAAGGACGTAACAGTGCACTCATCATGACTCTGCATTATGAGAACAGCCACGAAAAACAGATTTGTCTACAAAACCCAGAGTATAAAGGATGTATAATACTGTGAGCAGGCTTATATGTCACCTTAGTGTTCCTGACAGGGAATATTAAAATATACGTGTGTGTGTGTGTGTGTGTGTGTCCATCCCCACACATGCGCGGGGACACACACACGGGCCCACACAACTCTTGAGAGCAAACCTGTAAAACCTATGCACAAATCCCTGAGTACTGCAGGGGTCACGGGGTCAGAGCAGAACACAAGCATCATCGACACATGGTGATGCCAATTAGCAAGCAATTTAGATTTTTACACCATAGATACACTAAAGTAAATTCTACATGAATTAAGGAGTTAAGAGGGAAAATCATTCAAACTACTAAAAATACATTAAATAAAATATCCCATCATAAAAACAAAGTATCTTCAAGAGAATATGATGTACAAGAATGGAAACAAATAATAGTTAAAAAAAAAAAATTAACCTCAGCCTCCCAATAGAACAGAAGGAACAAGGGAAATGAACACAATACACAAAAGAGAAACAGTTCTCAATAAACACCTTCACATGTTTAGTCTTACTAATGATTAGTCAGGTGACATCTAAAGACAATAATAACACATGTGATCAGAATGTAAATGACCAGAAAAGCTATGAAAGTTGCAGCAAAAAGGCAAATGAAAACTCAGTTTGAAAAACAGTATTTATTTTGTGACAATAAACTTAAGTTGTGTTCTAACTCCAGGGATGCCATTCCTCAGAAGCAATCCTTATGTGCCCTTCAATGTAGAAAATGTTAAACTCACATAATTGGTACTATAGTTTTTTTGTTGTTGCTGTTGTTGTTGTTGTTTTTTAAACCTAGGAATAATTTAAAGATCATCTCTTACTAAAATATTTATACATAATATTTTACATAAAAATATTTACCTACCATACATGATTGCTGTCTTGGCTAGTTTTTTGTGTCAACATGATCCAAGCTAGAGTCATCTTTGAGAAGGGAACTTGAATGAGAAATTACCTCCACCAGACTGGGCTGTAGGCCAGCCAGTAGGGCACCTCCTTAATCACTGACTTAGGGTGATAACACGCTTGGGCTAGTGGAGTGCGATGAAAACACAGACTGAGCAAGTCATGAGACTTAAGACTGTAAGCAGCACTCCTCCATGGTCTCCACGTCAGCTCTTGTCCCCAGGTTCCTTACCTGTCTGAGTTCCTGCCCTGACTTCCTTTGGTGATGAGCAGTGATGGGTACCTGTAAGCAAAATAAACCCTTTCCTCTCCAATTTGCTTTGAGTCATGATGTTTCATCCCAGTACTAGAATCCTAAGTTAAACTTTTAAAATTCATTGAAAATAATGTTTATGAGCCAGTGAGATGGCTCAACAGGTAAAGGTGCTTAGCGCTTGCCTCACAAACATGACAATCAAAGTTTAATCCCTGAAACTCAAATAGTGGAGGAAGAGAATCAACTCTGACCTCTTCACTAACACACAAAAACCACTGCACATGCACACACAAATATATGAGTAAGTATTTAAAATACTAGACTGAAGGCTATGCTGGAGAAAGTAGCACACAGTTCTGATGAAGGCAGAGGAACTAAGAATCGAAACTCATCCTTGGCTACATACAGATTCAGTAGCAACCAAGGCAGGAACCTCTGCCCAAAAAAAGGCCCCATAGCACATATTCCCAAGAAAGCCTACAACGTCCCATGTAGCCCTGCATGGCTACAAGAACATCCAGGAACATCCAGGTTAGACATAGCCCCTCCCTGCTGGGTCCACCAGGGCCACAGCTAGCAGAAGTGAGCAGCAGGCTGTTCCTCCTAGCCCCATTCCCGAGTAGGCCTGTCTAGCCTCAGCAACACCCAGGATGGAACATGTGAAGAAAAGCTATCCTACTACAACAAGCCCTAGACATACTAACACAACCAAATCACAAGAAAATGACTTTAAATCCAATCTTATAAAGATGATGGAGGCCTTTAAAGAGGAAATGAACAAATCCCTCAAAGAGAAACAGGAAAATACAATCAAACCATTAGGTGCCTTTAAAGAGGAAACAAATAAATCCCTTAAAGAAATACAGAAAAATGTAAATAAACAGGAGAAGGAAATGAATAAAACTGTTCAAGACCTAAAAATGGAAGTAAAGGCAAGAAAGAAAACACAAACTGAGAGAATCCTGGAGATTGAAAACCTATAGAAGAGAGCAGAACAACAGACGCAAGCATCACCAACAGAATCCAGGAGATGGAAGAGAGAATCTCAAAGGAAGAAGATATGATAGAAGGAATTGATACATTAGTCAAAGAAAAGTTCTTGACACAAAACATCCAAGAAATGTGGAATATTATGAAAAGATCTAAGCAAAGCATAGGAATAGAAGAAGGTGAAGAGTCTCAGCTCCAAGGACCAAAAAAGATTTTCAACAAAATCATATAAGAAAAGTTCTCCAACCTAAAGAAAGAGATGTCAATAAACATACAAGAAGCATACAGAACACCAATTAGATTGGACCAAAAAAAGAAAAATCCTCCTGCCAATTAATAATCAAAACACTAAATCTACAGAACAAAAAAAAGAATATTAAAAACTGAAGAGGAAAGGGCCAAGCAACTTAAAAAGGCAGTCTGTCTGAATTACACCCAATGACTTCTCAACAAAGACTCTAAAAGCTATAAGAGCCTGGACAGATGTCTTCCAATCTCTGAGAGTCCACAGATGCCAACCTAGACTACTATACATAGCAAAATTCTCAATCAACTTGATAGAGAAAACAAGATACTCCAAGACAAAACCAAATTTAAACAATATCTGTCCACAAATCCAGTGCTACAGAAAATAATAGGGGCAAAAAACTCCAACCCAAGGAGGTTAACTACATCCAAGAAAACCCAGGAAATAAATAAGTCCACACCAGCAAAAACAAAATAAGGGAAACACACACACACACACACACACACACACACACACACACACACACACACCATTAAAATAACAGTAATTAACATTCATTGGTCATTAATATCTCTCAACATCAGTAGAATCAATTCTCCAATAAAAAAACAAACAGAACAAGTTTGGGGGGAAAAAGGATCCAACATTCTAGCATATAAGAAACAAACCTCAGCAGCAACAAAGATAGACATTATCTCAGAGGAAAGGGCTGGAAAAGGTTTTCCAAGAAAATGGGCTCAAAAAGCAAGCTAGAGTAGCCATGCTAATATCTAATAAAATTAAACCAAAATGAATCAAAAGAGATGGGGAAAAAGACTTCATACTCATCAAAAGAAAAATCATATACTGTCCTTGGTCATCAGGAAAACGCAAATCAAAACAACTCTGAGATTCCATCTAATATCCATTAGAATGGCTAAGATCAAAAACTCAAGTGACAGCACATGCTGGCAAGGATGTGGAACAAGGGGTACATTTCTCCATTGCTGGTGAGAGTGAAAACTTGTACAACCACTTTGGAAATCAATCTAGAGGTTTCTCAGAAAATTGGAAATAGTTCTACCTCCAGACCCAGCTATACCACTCCTGGGCATATACAAATGATATCCCATATTCCACATGGACACTTGCTCAACTGTACTCATAGCAGCTTTATTTATAATAACCAGAAACTGGAAAAAATCTAGATGTCCCTCAACTGAGAGCAAATAAAGAAAATGTGGTATATTTACCCAATGGAGAGTACTTAGCTATTAAAAGCAAAGATATCATAGTCAGATGGTGGTGGTGCACGCCTTTAATCCCAGCACTTGGAAGGCAGAGGCAGGTGGATCTCTGTGAGTTTGAGGCCAGTCTGGTCTACACTGCGAGTCCAGGACAGCCAAGGCTACACAGAGAAACCTTGTCTCTGGGGGGTGGGGGGAAGCAAAGATATCATGCAATTTGCATGCAAACAAACTAGAAAATATCATCCTGAGTAAATTCATCTAGGCCCAGAAAGTCATGCATGGCATTTACTCACTTATAAATGGATATTAGCCATAATGTACAGGATAACCATTCTACAATACACAGACCCAAAGAAGCCAAGGAGGGCCCCAAGGAGGATGCTTGACTCTCACTCAAAAGCAGAAATAAAACAGATATCTGAAGCCGATGGAAGGAGGGAACTGGGTGGGACAGGATGTGGGTAGTGCATCAGGGCTGGGGATCAGGTAAAGGAAGACTGGGTGTTGGGAGACTGAGAGTGGAGAAAGAGAATGGGAATGGGGGAGCATCTCTGAGACAGGGGAGGCTCCTGGGAGTCTATGGAGGATAGAAGAAGCCAGAGGGGTCAAGGATGCCACAAGAAGATCGACAGAATAAACTAACCTGAGCCCATGGGGGCTCACAGAGACTGAGAAACACCAACCAAAGAGCATGCCCAGGCTAGACCTAGACCCCTACACATATGTGGGAGATGTGCAGCTTGGCCATCGTATAGGTTTCCTAATGACGGAAGCAGAGGCTCCCTGTTGCCTGCCTTTGGATCCTGTTCCCCTAGTTGGGTAGCCTAGTCTGACCTCAATTGGAGGGGGTGCAACAAGTCCTCTTGAGACTTGAGGTACCAGGGTGGGTTGGTATTCCTTGAGGCCCTCCCCTTTTCTGAGGAGGAGAGGAAGGAATAGGGGGAAAGGGCATGAGGGTGGGACTGGGAGGAGAGGAGGAGAGGAGGAAGGAGGGGGCTGGGATCAGTCTGTAAAGTGATTAAATAAAAAAATTAAAATGAAAATATAGTATGAAAGCATTTGTAAGAGAAGATGAAATACACATAAAAATGCATACACCATATGTTTAAGAATACACTGAAAGTACTGCTATATAAGAATTTTAGAGTTCTACAGGAAAATAAGTAGACTAAATTTAGTAATAGCACTCTCTGACATTGTACTAAGCTGTCTGCTTTTTAGGACCCAGTGTTGCATCTGCTAAACTGGACTTCAGGAAGTAAGTTCAGACCATCTTCTTAATCTATACCCCAACTCCCCATAAAAGATTGGATCTAGGCAAACGTCTGTCCCTATCGAGCTGGATGAAACCTGTTGGCTTTGGATTGTCCAATTACACTGCTTTAACTTTCCATTACAGTGTTTACTTTTCCCTGCTGCATAGGGCAGCTCATTGCAAAGTATAAACTTTGCTTTTCTGAACAAATATTAAGCCACTAATAAAAAGTACAATTGAGGTGGAGATGCAGAAATTCTTTTAAAAGCACCAGTTTGCTGGTGCATCCACACTTGAAACAACTGTACCCAAGAAACTGGGGAAGAGCCGTGCAGCAGTGCAGGACAGCTTGGAACTGGGGTGTAGGCTGCTGATGCTGCTCTTTTAATCACTTGAAATCCTTTATCTACAAACACATTGAACCCCTAGGGACAAGCTATGTTGTAATTAAAATAAGATGAATTTGGACTCAAGCAACCATCAGATTCTAAATCTTTTTACCTATTAAAGAATTACTTAGGCCTTATAGGTTTGGCATTATTACAACATTTGTCTTGAGGTTTCATGAACATTAGTTTAGCAACTACAGGAATATAAGTAAACCACCTGCAGTGGGATTGAGCCTGTAGCTCAGTCACAGTACACTTGCCTAGCATGCACAAAGCCCTATGTTCAATCCTCAGTGCTGACAATTACACCTACAGCAATTCCATGGAGCTAACCTAACTAAATATCCATGTCCCTTCACCATAGCTGAGATATGAGGCACTGTGCTAAAAAATTAAATACTGAGGCTGCACTATCCTGTGTAAAACAAAGTCTCTTCCACAAAAAAAACAAAAACAAAAACAAAAACAAAAAAAAAGTGTAGTTCAATGAAAATGAAAAGAAACTTCAAAACAAAATTGCACTGACAAATTCTGAAGATTAGAGATTAGCACTATGAAGAGGGGGAGAGGGTTAGGAAGTAGCAAAGATGCAGATTCAGCTTGGCTGAAGGGTTAGGAAAGGGTCACATGGAGCAGACACACAGCCAGCACGCCAAGGGATGAATAAACAGCTCTTCTGAGGGCAGTGGAGACAACATGCACCTGGGTGGGAGAGGGGGAGTACACGTGACGCTCCAGAGAGGAGGAACTGTCAGTGTCTAGAGTACACTGAGCAGGTAAAATGGTCAGGATGAAGCTAAAAATCCAGTCAAACGTGGAAGCATCAACAGCTCAGAAAAATTAACCCATCAGCAGGACATTCCTAGAGCATAGCCGACAACCACAGTAGAGTGAATACCCATGCCCATCCCAAAAAAACCTGAAGCCATAGTTGTGACCCATAAAAACACTGAAATCTCAATATATTTAGAAACTAAGAAAAAAAAATTTCCGAATAACATGAATCAAGACAAAAATCTCAGGAAATTTTAAAGAATGTTGAAAGGAATGGAATGAAAAGAAAGTGTTGGTATGTGTGAGGCATGGGAGCACAGTGACGAAACTTTTAGTAGAAGCATACAGAGCAGAACACAGAACTGTTCCACATCCATAATCTAAGCTCCAACCTCCAGAAACTAGAAAAAGAGCAAAATAAACCCAATGTTATAAAATCTAACAATAAAAACAAAATCTCAGAATAATTTAAACTAAAAACAAGAGTAGAGAAAAATTGAGTGATATGGTTCTTTGAAAATATAAATAAAACTAACCAACACCCAACAATACTAAAATAAGAAATGTGTAACACCAATAAAGGATAAAGCAAAAGACCGCATCACAGACTGTACAAACAGACGAAGAGTAACAGAGATGCTGACACAACACAACCCCATATGTGTAAATCTGACAACACAGAATAAGTGGACTAACTCCTTAAAAACCACAGACCTATTACTCTACATTAAAAAGCAACATGAAAACTGACAATTGGGGAAAAAAAAAACCTAAACTTTCTACTTACAATTTCCCTTTTTTAAAAAAAGAGAGATACCTAGGACTCTTACAACTTCACTAGAAGTTCTTAAACTAACATTTAAAGAAAAATCAACATCAAACAACTTCTTCCAGAAAACCGAAGGAACATCTTCAAACTCATTTTGTGAACTCCTAATGTTAAAATCAAATAAAAAACAATGCTATAAATAGCAGGCCAACATCTCTCATGAACACACATATTGTAGATACACATAATTAACCAAATCTTGTTAAATAGAATCCAGCAGTTCACAGAGGGAATCTTAAGCCAAGATCAACAAGAGCTTATCACTGGGATGAAAGAGCAATTCAATATACTTGTAATGCCAACTAATGTAACCCATAAAGTTAACAAAATTAAATACCTGAAGAAGAAAAGATCACATTATCATCTCAAGTGATGCAGTAAAACGCTTAACGAAATCCAACATCCATCCTATTAGTAGAAAATTTCCTAAATTAGATATGGACAAAACCACCCCAGCTACCATTATACTGAATGATGAGAAGGTGACGAACTTCCACTTAAGACAAGGAACCAGGAACCTGACCAGGGAAACAAGATAAGAAAAACAAGCAGAAAAGTATATGGTCAAACCACATACCCCACAATTGTGTGGAGATCAGGGACTGACTCAGACATGAACTCTGGTGTCCCCTATTTGACCACTTCCCCTTGGTGGGGAGGCCTGGTGCCCCTCAGAGGAAGAATAAGCAGACTACCAAGAAGAGACCTGAGCATTACCATTGAAATATGACATTGTAAAAGCAGATGAGTTGGACCATTTAAAACTAAGCAAATGATTGGTTAAGAAAAAATTACTATCAAAATCTGATGCTCACAGTGCAGAAAGTTACATTAAATAAGTTTCCTTGTGCTTTAATCTATCACCTAATTAAACTAGAGTTACCTTAAACTGTGGCTTATGTCTACAGTCCACACTTAGCAGCTGTCAGGAAACTATACAGACAAGATACAAAATTCAAACAGTGTGACCACAAAGTCTGCAGAAGCAGAACTAACCCATGATTTAATACTGTCTCCACAGTGAGGTAACAAACAAATAAAATGAAGTGAATAGAATTTAAGGATGAGTTGAGGCAATGGGGAACTTAACTGATATTAATTTAGTTGATTTTGTAAAGGTAATTGCAAAGAAAACCTCTGAAGACACAGTTACTCTAAGTATGCCTCACATATGATAGTCCTAATTTATCAAATTAGTACAAATGGCAGTTTTTTATTGGAGTGCTGACACCTATAAAACCTACAGAGATGTACACTTCTAGACAGCACAAGGACATAGAGATCTAGAAGACATCCAGCCAGCCTCTTAAAGGGTATGATTATAGCACCCTCAAAAAGTCTCTTCCATAATGATACATGTTTTATAGTCTGGAATTTATTAATTTTATAAATGTGTTTATAACTTTCCCAGAGCTCTATAAGATGAAATTATACATCCAGGCAAGAGAATTAAGAAAGAATGTATTAAATCTTAATCATTTATTCAAAAACTTTAAAAAACACAAAGTTGGATGACTATAAACAATTCACACAGTAGCAGGAAAGTAAGCCTTCTAAAGGAAGGTAGAAGGCTACAAAAACAAGCATAGCCATCTGGCAACCACACAATATTTGAGAAAATGTTAACTGTTCTAATTGAGAACTAATTGAGTTTGATTTACTTGTCAAGATAATTGCTTCAGTATTAATTAAGTATGTCTCCAGCAGCTGCTCAGAACGCAAAGCTGAACATTCTGCTGATTGTGTAGGATATACATAGCTCATTCAAGTCAACACTGAGAGGCTCACATTACACCAAAAATAGCCCTGGGTATATTGATCATCAACATCTCAGATTCTGACATTAGTATTTTCTCCATGCATTAGCATTTTTTAAACTTGAGAGGACACTGGTGAGACCATTCTGAAATGAGACCAATGCTCAATTCTAAGTGCCTCCTTTGGCGCAGAAACCGTAGTTTACATCCCCGGAGCAACTGAGGCACTATAGCTTCCTGCATTTCACTGACTGACAAAACAGATAACAGAAAATGCCTTTAACTTTTGTCTTCATATTTCTCAACTTACAAAGTAGAATCCATTTTCTCAGGAAGGTTGACACCATCTTCCTGTATTAAAACAAACACCAGCATGTTCCATTGCCTTGCTTAGTAAACAACTGCAGAATTATCACCTGTCATGAAAATTTCTCCGTGAAAATTCACCCTAAATTCTGCCACAGATTTAGCAGGACTACTTTTCCCCATGCAATATGGAAAACAAATGACTGATATTCTCCAAAAATTAACTGCATGCATACAAATTAAACTAGCTATTAGGTCATCCTGCTACCTGGCAGGTGACTCTCATCATCTCAACTCTACTAACTGACTCACTAGCTCCTACTTTCTAGGTTCCTAAGCATCAGGGTGTGTCTACTACAGAATTCAAGTTCTACCTAGATAGAACAAAAAAGTAAAGGGAGCAGTAGTGTACGCAGAGGATCACATGAGCTACGCTGAGAACCAACCAACAGTGAACCGCATTCGTGTCCTTCCCTTTCATTCCGCATCTGTTTACTTATGAGCAGCAGCTTCGGTCCTCCTCGAGTGAGCACTAGGCCAGGCACTACTGCCTATCCTTCAGCACGTGTGCCCAACCTGCAGCCCACATACACCCCAGAATAGCTAAGAACATACCCCAACAAAAATAAGTAAAGTTGAGTTAGAAAATTATGAACTTTTTTGTTTTTGTTTTGTATCACGATTGTGTGGCTCTGAAGCATAAGCTTTATAGATAACAGCATTGTGTAGCACTGTCAAAAGGTTGGATGTGCCTGCTCTGGCGTATATAGTCCAGCGGATGAACAACTTAAAGTCAAGTGAAATACAACAGACAGAATTTCAAGAAGGTACACAGAGAACTTAACCAAAAATATGAACATGGTGGGGGACAGGAGTGACTTAGAAAAAGCTCCCCAAAGGAAATAAGAGTTATGTTCAAGTTAACAGGAATGAACCTGATCCACCATGAAAGAGGAAGACAAACCCTACACAGAATGAGGGGGAAATATTCAGACATGATCCTTATTTTTGTTTGTTTGTTTGTTTGTTTGTTGTTCGAGACAGGGTCTCCCTGTGTACCCTTGTCTGTTCTGGACTCGCTTTGTAGACCAGGCTGGCCTCGAACTCGCAGCGATCCGCCTGCCTCTGCCTCCTGAGTGCTAGGATTAAAGGCGTGCGCCACCACAGCCCGGCAGACAAGATCCTTCTTAAGGGTCTAACTTAGTAAGTGTAACCCTCACCTTTCATCAAGGAAACTTCTCTTTGCAACTGATTGTGATCATTATAGAAAAATCTTATCCAATCAAAATACAGAGTTGTAATGCCAGGCATGGGTCTTGAAAAACCAAAAACACAAAACAAGACAAACAAAAAAGCAGAGTTGTAGAGTCCAGGCTGGAGAACTTAAAACACATTTAACATAAACCACCAAGCAAAGAATAGCTTTAAAAAGACGACAATTGAACACTTAATGAATAATAGGGAAAAAAAGGGTATAAGTCTGGATTTTATACTGTGAATTACGGACCTATTAAGTAATTATTAAAGATTTATTTTTATTTTTATGAGTACTTGTGTTTGTCTGTGCACATGTGTAGACACCTACTAAGGAAGGAGGAGTCAGAGTCCCTGAGAATGGAGTTCCAGGCAGTTTACAACTGTCTGACGTTGGGGTTAGAAACTGAACTCAGGTCCTCTTTAAGAGGAACCACTAAGCCATCTCTCTCTCCAGCCTCCTAGCATCCTGGCAATCTCTTTACTGTCACTACAGTTCTGCGTCATCCTGAATGTCCATATGGTTAAAATCATAGGTATGTAGTCTTCGAAGACTGACTTCTTTCTCTTAGTAATATGCATATAGGATTCCTCCATGTTTTTCCTGGATTGATTGTTTCATTTCTTTTTACCACTACACAATGTTTCCCTCAATAATGGCTGTCACAATTCATTCATGTGACGAATGGCATCTTGATTGTTTTCAACATCTGAAAATTACACACAGAGTGGCTCTCAACATTCCTGTCTGGACTTCTATTTGGAATTCAGTTTTCAACTTGAGGACTAATGAAGCAACCTTGTGTTTAGCTATGAAGGAAATGCCACTCTGCCACTTACAGAGTTTGCACCTCTGTGTTCACACTGCAAGCCCAGTTGTTGTACTTCCCACCAACATACGGCCTTGTTAGTTCCAGGGGTACCAGTCATTCTAAGAGAGGTGTTGCAGCATCCCTTCGCTGTGCTTATCCGAAAGTCTCTACTGACCTTTTCATATAGGGTTTCTGATCTGTGACTCTACTGAGATGCCAAGGTTGCAAGCTTTTGCTCACTTTTTAATCAAGTTATGTCTTACTCTTAAGTTTCTTGTATATTCTGAATACAGGTACTTTATGAGAAGTGAAATATTTTCTCCCAGGCTGTTCTTGCCTTCAAAAGTTGTGATTTTTTTTGCACAAAAAAAAAAAAAGTTTTAAACTCTTTTTGTTTTGTTTTGTTCCAAAGTAGGGCTTCTCTGTGTTACAACCCTGGCTGTTCTGTAGACCAGGATGGCCTGAAACTCAGAGATCCATCTGCCTTTGCTCCCCCCCCACACACACCCCTATAAGGCTGGGATTAAAAGCATGTGCTTCCCCACCCAGCCAGATTCTAAGTCTTATGACAAAATAACAAAATGTTTCCAGCTTTTGTTACATTTTTGCTTAAGATTCTTACTGGCCCCAAGATTAGGAAATAATGAATTATATTGCCTAGTGTGTTAACACTGATTGTGTCTTTACATTTTTGGTCAATGTGCCTGCAGTTTGCCTCACCAAACCCTTTAGTCTTTCTGCTCCTTATTTAAAATGCTATGTTTATCATGTCAACTTCTCATATAAACTAGATTATGAACTCCTGCTCTAGTTCATTTTTCTGTCATTACTGTACCTTGTTGCTTTATATATTTCAATACATCAGTACCAAATCACAAATAGATTTTTTTTTAAAAAGCCCATGCCATTATTCATGCTAATATAACTCAACTTCCTCTGCAAAGTGAATTCTGGAATCACTTTTCCAGTCTGATCCTCCAAAACGTATTTCACTATGATCTGCACTGATGCTGTGCTTAACATGTGAATGCATATGGGCCTGTCTTTCTTCAGTCTCTTCATGCTCAGACATCAGCAGACACAGACATGCGCTCGAGCAGATGCACTTGTCAGTGTTCTTGGATCTAGGATTTCTTCTTTATTAAGTGTAGGACACACGAAGGGCCTTGTGCTCCAAGACAATCAACAGGGGACCCAGAAATGTTAAATACACAGGGCTGGGAGCGGATGTGGCTAACACCAGCTCGTTGCTTACGGTGAGTTTGTTTTTCTTGGTCAATCTATAGAACCCATCTTCATGAAAGGTGTCACATGTACTTACACAGAGTGCCACGTCTGATCATTTTTTAGCTTACTTGGTTCCTCCCGGGGATTTTTTGGTATGCTTTATTATAAATGCAGGATTGAGTTAATTATCACCAGGAAAATTTTCCCCAAATTGTGCTATGCTTAAATATTCCTAAAATAAACTACTCAGGTCTGGCTCCCCAAACTTGAACGAACACTGGCTATTCAGTTGTCATGAACCAAAATGAGGTCACCCAAACCCCTGAAATTAAAAGTTTTAATTAGTGAGAAGATAATCAATTTTATTACCATACTTTCATACATCTACTTTGGTGTGCTTTGTTCATGCTTACACCTTCATCACCCCACTCTAATTTGTGTTCTATTTGTCATTATTTTCACTGAATTGTGGGTATTTATATACTCACTCATCTCTCTTATTAACTGGCTCTGCATTTAATTGAGTCTCTTGTACTGTAAGCAATATTATCCAACAAGTTAAGATAACTCTTTGCAAATGTAACGCACTTCACACTCTTGTTTCATTGCACTAAAATGAATTTCACAAATGCCTGAATATTGATAATGTTGAGCCATACCATCTTCATGTAAAATGCTGGGATTTATATTCCATAATGAATTCTACTTAGTCACAGCAAAGTCTTTTAAGAAGTCACTGGATTCATATGACCTTATAGCTTATATGTGTCCTGCAGATAGCATTAGTTCTCCAATCCTACAGTGTGGTTGTCTGACTGTATATAAACCCAAATCCTATGGTTAGGTAATAAGTCTCCCAACTTCTTCAATACAATAACTTACACTCATCCAAGGCAGTAACAAAACTAATGCACAATCACAAAAGCAGTATTAACCCCATAGTAAATGTTGTTCTTCTAACTTATACTTTAAATCACTAAAGAAAGAAACTATTGATGCAGATGAAAATCAAGAAAAAGGGGCTACATGATATTCCACAATATAGTAGATACGTGTGTTGTGTGTATGTAGGTGTTGGAAGGGGATGCTCTTAGTGTGTGTATCATATTTTCTTTATTGATTCATCTCTTAATGTGCACTTAGGTTGAGTCCTGGGCTCTATGACTAACGCTGCAGTTAACGTCGATGTACAGATGTCTTTCTCATATAAATCACTCAATTCCTTGAAATATATATCCAAAAGTAGAATTGCTGGATCACAGGATGATACAGTCAAAATGTTGAATAACAACACAGAAATGGAGAGCACAAGAATCACAATTTCATTTTTGAGAACCCTCCATTCTACTTCCCATAATGGCTACCTCATGTCTATATTTAAAGCAGAATTTCTTTCAAGTCAAAAACCTCAATCATTAACAAGACGAAAAATGAAGTTTCTCGATGGCAAATGTACCAACTGTCCCTGTCTGCAGCAGCAACTGACATGTATAGTCAGGTTGTTTTTCCAGTGTTATAACAGACTTGAGGAATAACAGGGACTCTGTGCAATTACAGTGTCCCTCTCTCTATTGCTTCACCATCACCTACCGTGTTAGAATCAAAGCATGTCCACTACACAAAACTTACTACTTAACTGTTAGAAGGCAAACTAGCCTGAAACAAAGGCTTGAGAAATAAATAAAAATGCTTTCTTATAAATGTTTATATTAATATTCTCATCTCCCTCCTCCAGCCATTGAAGTTTTGTTGTGTTTTCTTCTTGTCTTTGATAAGGTCTTCAGTATAACCCATCAACTTACAACTCACAATCTCCCTGCCTCCACTTCTCAAGGCCTGGAACAAGTATGTGCTATCACATGTTAAATTTTGTTTAACACAAGTTAAATTTTATTATTCACTATTATTTTATTATTATTTACTAATCTCTGCTACAGTTGTTGTGTACCTGTAATCCATAAAGAAAAATTACCTTTAGTTTAAGACAAATAAATTCTTATATATTTCTATGACACTTATACATTGGTACTAAGAAAGTACTTTGTTTCTTAAGAAAATTACCTCATCTCTACTTTCTTTAATTAAATTTATAAAGAATAGAATGGCCATGAGTGGTGACACACACACTATTAATCCCAGGACTTGGAAGGCAGAGGCAAGTGGATCTCTGTGAGTTAGAGGCCAGTTTGATCTGAGAGAAAGAGAGGTAAGTAGAGAGAAAGACAGACAAAGAGACAGAGAGAGAGAGAGAGAGAGAGAGAGAGAGAGAGAGAGAGAGAGAGA
>OU015745.1:56248540-56259598 GCA_907169655.1 Acomys percivali | reverse complement strand
TGTGTATGTGAGTGTGTGTGTCTGTGCGCACGCACGCACATGCGCGCACCCTACTCTACCCCCATCTCCTTTTTGTGGATCAAATGCAAACTCTCAGCTACTGTACCAGTGACCTCAAACTCAAGAGATGGCTGCCTCTAAAGGGCTAGAATTAAAGGGGTGTGCCCCACGCCAAAAGGAATTCTCATTTTAGTAAGTATAGTTTAATTCTAAGAACATGAGGGGGCAAAGGGTGGCACACACCTTTAGTCCCAGCACTTAGGAGGCAAAGGCAGAAAGATCTCTGAGTTCAAGGCCAACCTGATCTATAGAGTGAGTTCTAGGATAACCAAGGATACATAGAGAAAATCTGTCTGCAGGGGGAGGAGAGGTAGTGGGGATGAAGGGAAATCTAAGAACAATAAACTAGTTCTAGATGGGAACAGAAAAACATTCCTCTGAATTTGAAAACTCATTCCATAAAACACTAAAATTGCATGAGAACTCCATAAGACTTGAATGAAAGAAAGATTAATAGTAAAAAAAAATTTTTCAGTGGTTATATGAAATCTCATAGAAGGATATGGAGAACTAGTATTTTTTTTTTTTAATACAACAAAATAAAACCAGCCAGATGGCTCTGCAAATAAAAAGGACCTGCCACAGCCTGATAACCTGATTTCAATCCCTGTAACCCAACAGTGGAACTACAACTCCCACAGGGTAGCTTCTGACTGCTACATGTCCACCATAGCATGTGTATGCTCCTACACACAAACACACACACACACACATGAAATAAATATATATGTAAATTTTTCAATGTCACAAATAGCTTTGTAATGGGTTGTTTGGTTGCTTGGTTGTTTGGTGCTTTGAAGTGGGGTTCCTTTGCTTAGCCTTGGCTATCCTGGAACTCACTAGGTAGACAAGACTGACCCTGAACTCAGAACTCTGTCTCCCAAGTACTGGGACTAAAGGTGTGCACCACCAGAACCCAGCCATGTTTAATCTTTACATGTGAGGGTGAGGTGGATTTTTTTTTTTAGTTGTGATACTGTTTTCAGTTATGCTTATTAAGGTAGAACCAAATAGGTTCAAATATCAACCATAGCAGCTTTGTCACCAGAAAACTTAAATCTTTAAAAAATTACTGATTGACTATAAACTGTTCTATTTTTCTCCTAAACTTCTTTCATACTCCCTAAGACCACATGGTCTTCTACACATGTATCTTCTTCCCTTTCAATTTTTCTTTTAAAACATGCTTTCTTTCAAGAAGCTTCTTGCTGAGTTTTCTGATGGAAGGGATTATAACTGGAAAATGAAAACAGGGAAAGTGAAGTGGTGGTTACAAAAACTGAACACCCCCAAACATGTTTGTGCATTTTTACGTTGTCCTACAGTCTAAATTTTATCCTCTTTAAATTGTGATTCTCCCACAATTTTATTTTTTAGATGGGATCAAGGTCTTTCTAACCGTTTGTGAAAAGGAATCCTAGGAAGAAAGCGCAGATGGCTGGAACCACAGTACCTCTTATCCAGCTGGGAAGGTTACTGTTTTCAACTGTTATTTCCATTGTGTTTAATGCAGCTCAGGGGCCTTTTTCTAGCACCTTTTTTATTTGCCATGTGTTTTGCCCAACTCTTAGTGGGAAAGGGGACTGTGGTCAAGACTTTGATTGTAGGAATTAACCAGCCATCATGGCTAGCAAGATTAAAAGCTTTCTCAGACAGATTGCACTAGGGTTTTTTAATACTGTGTTTAGAATAACTTTATGAACTGAAATTAGGCCTGTTATTTCATGGCTAATAGAGAGAATGGACTGAGCACTGTCATTTTATGTGGTGCCTCTGGCAACAGACGTATTTTTAGTTATTATATTGCGTTTTAACAAATGAAAACTAAAATATTGTTGTGACTGATGTCTTAATAAATCCATGAACATGGCTTGTGGGATTTCCCTCCTTACCAACTATATTCCCATTTACTTTTTCTGAATTCTTAATAATGAAGCTAGGTTTTTATTGATATTTGTTTGTTTTAATGATTAAATGTCCTAGATAATATTTTATAATTTTGCTCAAAAGCATAGTGTTATCTTAGACACTAACCCTTTCCACCTGGTAATTGTTTTCATTCATTATTCAATTATCCTATATATAAACACACTAGGATGTCAGGAATATGTCAGGGCATACATGAGGGCAGGTACTCATCATTACTTTCTTTTCAAGAGATTCATTTATTCAACATTAATTGAAAGTATGCATTATCTCATGCTTTATGTTTGAGATTCAAAGACTTAAAAGACAAATAACAATCTTGTGTGACACCATTTGCCAGCAGTTCTCAACCTGTGTGTCATGATTCATCCGGGGAGAGTGGTCACATGACCCTTTCACAGGAGTCACCTAAGATCACTGGGAAACATGGATATTTACATTACTATTAATAACAGTAGCAAAATTAGTTTTGAAGCAGCAATGAAAATAATTTTATGGTTGGGAGTCAGCACAACATAAGGAACTGTATTAAAGGATCACAGCATTAGGAAGGTTGAAACACTGGTCTTGGCCATGATTATAATATGATGCTCATGGGGTTTGGGTGTATGACAGAGGCAACTACAATAGACTTAGCTGTTTTGAGAGGAAACACGGGTTGGCACAAAAGCAAATAGGTCAATAGAATTGACTAGCAGACCCAGATATAAACTCATGAATCTATAAGCATTCAGTTTTTGACAAAAAAAAATTATATACTGGAGAAAAAACTACCTCTTCAACAAATGGTGAGGGGAAAATGGGGGATCTATATGTAAGAATGAAACTAAATACCTATCTCTCACCTGTACAAAGTCAATTACAAAATCATCATCACCAAAGATCTGAATGTAAGATCTGTAACTCTGCAACTTCAGAGGGAAAATACCTCAATACAGACACACAGGTGAAGGCTGCTGACTAGAACTGCAGTTGTTCAGATTAAAAGGCTTCTGCACAGCAAAGCAAAGAAGCAACCTACAAACAGAATATCTAGAAAATACAAAGAATTTAAAAATCTAAATAGAAAACATCAAACAACTTTATCAAAAAAATGAGCCAATGAAATGAACACACAGTTCTCAAGAGATGAAACACAAATGGCAATATCCAATAAAGAAAAATGTTTGTCCTTACTACACATCAGTGAAATGCAAACAAAAACTGCACTCAGATTTTGCCTCACTCCAGTCAAAATGACAATCATTTAACAAACAAACAGGCCTAAGGAGATGACGGCTCAGGGTGGATCTGAGACCCATTCTGTCCTCAACACCCAGGTGAAGGCAGTAAAAGCTGAACCAGCCTGGTGTCTGCAACCCCAGTGTGCTCTTCTGTCAGGTCCCATGTCCCTTCCTCCTTGCGTTTGTTTCCTTTATTGTTTGCTTCATCAGTATCCAGTAACCAAACAGAAAGTTCACAATGTCAGCCACTGCAGTTTGTTTTCAAGTTTCTTTCAGCTTTTACTCATTTTCCATAGTAAACCAAAAAAGTTAAGCATAACAAAGACAACACACTTAGCCACTGGAAAAACTAAAATAGCAATGATGTTAGCAAAAAAGTAGAGCTTCCGGGGACTAAATGTTACAAACACTTTGTAAAATTATTTCACAGCATCTCATAGAATTCTGATCCAGAATTTTATGTCTGTATATGTTTATTCAAGAAAGCATGTGCCCACAAAAGGTCTTGATGGATGTTCACAGATTTACTCAAAATGGTCAAAATCCAGCACATTCCAGGAATGGGTCAGTAGAAGAATAAAGTTTTTAAAATGTTAAATTCATACAGGCAAATCTACTTTTCACTGTAAAGGATTTAACTACTGAAACCTCTAGCAACAAAGATACCCTTCAAAACTTTTAATGTTGGATGAAAGGAGCCTTATATAAAAGCATACATAACCATTGGGTTCCATTTATATGAAGTTCTATAACAGGCAGAACTAATCTATGCTGGGGGAAAATCAGAACATTAGTTGCCCCTGGGCAAAGGACTATAGAGAAAACCTTTCCAGAGTGATGGCTAAGTTCAATGACTTAATATAGGCTTAGGTTAAACAGGTGTATACATTTCTCAAAAGCTCACTTCAGATTTGTACATATTGTGGTTTTCAATT
Organism: Acomys percivali; assembly: GCA_907169655.1. Classification (NCBI taxonomy): domain Eukaryota; kingdom Metazoa; phylum Chordata; class Mammalia; order Rodentia; family Muridae; genus Acomys; species Acomys percivali. The sequence goes on along the minus strand of OU015745.1, from coordinate 56,255,454 downwards.
TAATCTTAAAAGAAAAAAAATGATCAAACAGATACTAAGCTCTAACGCTGTGCATGCGGAAGTGCTTAGAGGTAAAGTGTACAGATGTCTCAAATTTACTTTGAAATTCATACAAGAAGATGCAATGGGTTGATAGATGGATAAATCTAAACTAAAGCAAGTATTATAAAATGTTAATTATAGTATGTAGGTGGTAAATAAATGTGCATGTTGATCATACAATTTTTCCATATGTTAGAAATTTTTCAAAATGAAATGTTAGGAAAAAAAATAGTAAACTTTGATCTCCAACTCAAATTACTTTTGCTGAATCTCCAGGGAGAGGCTCATTTGTGGCAGGCAAAATCAACTTCCCTCTTGTAACCACCAGACAGGCACACTCTATGCTACTTAGCAGGGAGTCTGGAATGGTAAACTAGCAAGCATACCCAGAGGGCATACTGGTCTCTAAGGATGAGCCCCCGACAGGAAACTCACATGGGCAAACCCATCAAAGAATGGTTACACTACTTCTAACTGTCAGAGCACCTTCCCTAACTGCTTTCTTGAGTGGGGGGCGGGGAAGCACTTCTAAACTTCTAACCAGTACTAAATCCCCTTTAGGGGAGTCTGCTACCAACACCCAAACAGTCCTTAACATTCTTAGGCAGCTTTTCTGCTCTAAGTACAACCAGAAGTACCTTCTAACAAAAACACACACAGCTTTGAATTGCAGCATGGGACAGATTTATGAAATATGGAAGACATTAAAGTATTCGCTTTCTCTCTGAAAATAAAGAGCCCAGACTCATAAACAATGCCTGAAAGGCATTTCAGCAGCTTGATCCACACAGAACATGTTTTATTTTTTGAGACAATCAGGAACTATTGGGTACAGGAAGCCATAAACAACAAGAATCTGGCTTAATAAGGGGGACAGAATAAATGTTTTTTATTGAAATCACTTAGCATTTGTAAAGGGTTTATTTACATGTGACGAGGCTGACCAGATACCACTTGTGCACAGAGCAGCTCTTCTGATGCATCTGATATCAGCTGCCTTCTCATGACAGTGGCACCAGGCAGGACTCATCTGTCAGTATTTCCATCAACAACTACATTTGCTGGGGTTAATAATTGCTTTTTCCAATTTTCTCCAGACAGAGAAAACCACTTAACTGGTTTTCAACATTCAAGCCTAGCCAAAACTTTTTCATTTGAGTTCCATCAGAAATGAAGCCTGGGGTCTTCAGAAGTGGATTTCCTTAGGTAGCTTCTGTCTTTGAAGTCTGGCAGTAAGAGAATCACAATGGAAAAGCCACCCTGAGACTACAACTTAACAAACATACCATCTAAGAACAGGTAATGCCAAGGGATAGAAGGAAAATTCTCTCCTGAAGTGCTATTGTAACAGTTATCTCAGAATGTACATTCTGTGCAAAACAACCTACTAAGACGGCCCAGGACTTTTGGCCAGGGTGCAGCCAGTATCTGGAACAGTCCAAGTTTCAAAGATAATGACTTAGTGCTGTGTTCTGAGATTCTAGGGTATCTGTGAATCAGATTCTGTAGTCTCATTTATACCACCTATAAAATTAAACAAACTCTCTACTGATATACAAAGACTTGACCTCCTTACATAACAACAAGGACTGCTGCTACGGTCTCACTCTGGGGACAAATGATGCTCTGTGCAGTGCATATAAAGAGCACTCACTCCAACTGATATTATTCACAACAAAATAATGCACACAAGTAAGGAGTGTATATGCTATGTGCACCAAAGTCAAATCCTAGTTTCCTCCCCAACTTTCAGTTCTGTGTTTTTCTTACGTGGCAGCATTTTATGAGTAGTCTGGTAAATAACCACTTGGCATCTGCTATTATTTGAATCTTAAATATCCCTCCAAAGGCCTGTGTGTTTAAAGCTTAATCCACACCTTAGTGTGTATACCCATCCCTTACTGAGAAATGGTGTGGGGCCTAGTGTGAAGCCTTAGCGTCTTCAGAGGTATCCTGGGACACCAGTCCCTTCCTCCTCTCTGGCTCCACAGCTGGGAAGTAAAGGTTCTGCTCTGCTGCGAACTGCACTATGGGTGCTCCCTTGCTTCAGACCCAAAAGCAATGAGGCAAACCAACATGGCTAGAATCTCCAAAGCTGTGTGCCAAAAGAAACCTTTACTCTTGAAAAGTTAGTTGATTTGCTGTATTGAAAGTGTTTTTGCTCAGATTCTCAGAGATAAGTTGTTAACTTTGGGGTACTCTGCGCCCCTCAATACCCCTACCTGTAGAGCCTCATTTCTCACCTTTTACATAGCACAGCTTTCTATGGCTGTTAAAGATGATAGGATGAACACAGATGCTGACATGAATTCCTGTCTTAAACAGTAAAATGAAAACTAAAAAGCCATTATTTTAAAAGGCAACTCCCACAAAAGCAACAAGGAAAGAAAAAGAATCCACAACAAAATTTTGAAAGCTTAATCAATTAGTGACAAGAAAAAGAAAGTAACTGAGAAAGTCAAGAGGCAGCTGGATCAGCATTCCACGGGAACATAAGGACTCTGGGAGGAAAGACAGAAACAGGAGCCTGGGAGAAGTACGCTGATGGTCTGTCATGGAAGCAGTTAGAGCCTTGGGACCCTCCCACCTTCACCTAGACAGGCACCTGTTCCTCTCCTACTACTGCAGAGGGCTCCAGAGGAGAAGAAAAAATGACCATAGGATGTCTGGCGTAAATGAGGCAAGGGGTACAATTCTGAAAATGAGAATTCAAAACAGTAAGTCACATACTAAATGCTGAGATTTCATCTTTTCTCTCACTCAGAATCCTTAAGATACTGACAAGCAAGAAAAAAGCCACAAGTTGTTTCTTGGAATAATTTGACTAGCTCCTAAAAATCACCAAAAATGATTAACAAAGGAGAAATGGCCAACTATACAGACCATTTGGGGGGATGCGGGGGATGGGGAAGTAACCTCCACGGCTTTAAGAGTTAAGTGGGAAAGCAACTATACTGTCTTGGATCCACCAGAAAACCCACCTCTATTGCCAAGTATGTACAGAAACTAGGTCCAAACTTTTCACAATCTTAAGTTTCAGCAGACTCAGGACCTGAAACTAAAATATGACTCCAAGGAATTTATTTAGCAAAAGACCTCAGGAAAGTCTAGAAGGGACATGAGGAAGTAAGGCAGAGGACATCATTATAGGTAAGATATATGTTAGCAGGGAATTTAACTGAGAAAAAAAAAAATGTAAGTCTACAAAGTATTCAAAGAGGTAGACTAAATGCCTCAGGATATTCTGTGCCTTGCTCTGATCTGATGGGCAAGGCAGTTTGGGTATTTTTTTTTTTTACACCAACCAGAACTGTTACTGATTGAGAGACACTGGGGAAGTGGGCAGGAGGAGAAAAGAGGTATGCAGTGTCTCAAAAGAGCGCTTACCTGGTGTACATGAGACCTTAAGAGTTGATTTCTAGCACCACCAAATTGATAAAACTGTGGATAGGGGTTTACTCTCTTTCCCAATACACATACAAATACGAAATGCACCTGAGTACATGCACAAATGCCCTGAAGATACTCTGAACAGGGACTAGAGAAATTGCTAGCTGTAAGAACATGTGCTCTTCTTGCAAAAGATCCAGTTAGGTTCTTAGCACACACACCAGGCAGCTCACAACCACCTACAGCTCTGCCTCTGCTGCCTCTGGCCTCCACAGGCCCATGTATTCATGTGCACATGCCCATAGACAGACTAACACAGAGAAAATAACTAAAACTAATAAGTCATTTTAAAAGAAAAGATTCTTGGGCACTTAAGGACAATCTGCCCAGTGTGTACTGAAACATGCAGTGGGGTATACTTAGCACCTCTTTCCAGCTCTGTGTGTCTCAGTAATGTGTTCAACATGAAGTTTATCACAGCAGGAGGACAGAGGAGGGTTATTAAAGCTTAAGTTCAAACTAGTTAAGCGACAAAATTCTAAAGCTGCTCTACCCCCCCAAAAAAAGTTGCTTTTTCTCAGCATACTTACCTTTTACTTTAAAAGGCAGGGCAGCAAAACCATTGATTACTTCATAAAAACTATGAAATTTTTAACTACAAAAATCGCTAAACAGATATTTTACCCATGGGCTGAAGTTCCAGTCCATACCAAAAGACTTGAGCTCACAGATATGTAAATGCAACATGGCAAGTTGGCCATATTCCTTTCCCTGTGAATTCCTAATTCAGATGGTCAAGATAGTTCACACATAGCACACTCCTCTGCTGCCTAAGTCTATAGCTTGAGGCAACAGCCATACATACACTTCCTTTTCCTTCTCTCGACCCTGGGTCCATAAGAAGGTGCCAGCCTCTCCTGCCAGACTTCCATATCCTCAAGCTCAGAGGCAGCAAGAATGACTGTGGTTTCAGTCCATCCTTGAGGGCTCCAGAACAAAGCACAAAGATAATGTCCTTGCTTAGGGACAGAACCTTAAGAAATGGAGGGTACTGAGCACTCTATTACAATTTCTATTCCTTTGATTATATACTGATTTAAGGCTTCAGGAACATTATAAACAAAGAAATACATACATGTAAGAACAAAATTTAACAATACTTAGAGGTGCTTAGCCAAATCCATTTCAAAAAACACTACCATAAATGAGTCAATTTTAAGAATTAATAAGAAGAAATAAATGATTTCAAACTGTCCAGTCTTGCAACAAAATAATGAAGCAAAGTAAAACTATTCATCATGTACCTGTGTAAACAAGAGCTAGCCCAAAGACACTAACTGCACCAAGACTAGGGACACCACCCACACCAGTTTAACTTCATAACTAAGTATAAAATGCATACAACCTTTGATAGTGAAGTTGTAAATATTTCATGTGTGTGTGTACAAATACACGTCACAAACATTGGTGAAAGGACAACTTCTGGTGTATGTTCTCAGGAACCCCCCCACATTTTGTTTGAAACTAAGCCATTTACTGGCATGTATAAATATACAGTTAGGCCAGACTAGCTGGCCGTGGGCTTCCAGGGATCTGCCTGACTCTGCATCCCATCTCACTGGAATCACAGCACCAAACTACCAAGCCCACCAGCTTAAGTGGGTTCTGGGGATCCAAGTCCAGGTCCTCCAAGTGCTTTACCAACGGAGCCATCTCCCTAGCCTTGAAATACTCCATAAATATAGATAGATATAGAGATAGCAATATAGACAGATAAAGGTATGACAGAAATGGAGGTAAAGACAGATATAGAGATGGAGATATAGATATATAGAGCTATAGATATGATTATAGATAGATATAGATATGGAAATATAAATATGGAGATATGGCTATAGATATAGAAATGGAGATATATACATACAGACAGATATGGAGAAATATAGAAGTGGAGATATATTCATACAGACAGATATAGAGACACAGAGATGGAAATAGAGATATAAAGATAGACATATATGGAAATTTAGATAGATACAGACATGTAGATATATAGGAATGGAAATGGATGTATAGAGATAAAGATAGATATAGATGTATTATTTAGTAACCTGCTGTACTAATCAAAGATACTGTGAAAAGTGCCAAAAGTAAATGTAAATTATATGTTTATTAAGTTAATAAATAGGTATTTCTCATCAGATGTGGCCTGCCCAAGAGAAAGAAACATTAAGTGCTGTAAAAGTTAGCCTAACTGCGAACAGATTATAAACATCAGTCAATTAAAAAACCACTAGAAAATACCAACACCTGCACTTTTTTAGTGTTTAGCTAGAGCATTAAAGAAGTTTATCAAGACAAACAATATTGCTATTTTGTTTCCTTAGCAAATACTCTCGTGCAACATAACATAGTGACTTATTTTCAACACATCCTCAAATAGATCTTTGTTAGCTGAAAAAAATAAAGTTAAAAGCAAGATAACTGGTATTGAAATGTCTGTATATTGTCTTCGAACTAAGAGAAACTAAACTATGATGGTCTCCCACACATAAACCAGACTAGTGGGGTCAAACTGTAAAGTAAAGAGAATACTACATAGTTACTGACAAGCTCCAGATTCCATTTATTTCTCTTTTAGACCCTTCACTACACAAAGAAGTACACAGCATCTTCCCCTTTCTTTTCTATTGAAAGTGTTTGAAGTGTCTATTGAGTAAACTACCCAACTGACACCCTTTTAAAATGATGCTTAGAAAGAAGTGGGATCTGCTAGGGCTCAGTGGCTGCCGTTCAGGGTACATGTTCTCTACATGTCAAACAGTCTACAGGAGAGGAAGCTAACTGGAGTCTGAGGAGCCATGAAGTCGCTACTAGTACCCGGGGCAGGTCCTATCTCACTGAACCCACACAGTGGAAACAAGAAAACTGGATTATCTACTCACTCAACCCCAAACCACACTTTATAATGTTTATGTCAAAAATGTTTCTTTAGTGAAATAGAAGCTCTATGATATTCAATAAAAGTTCTGAAATGTCAGAAAGAGCCAGCTTTTCTTCTTTCCATTTCCAGCATATTCTTGCACCCATTTGAAAAACAAAAACAAAAAACAGAGAAAAGAGGGGGAAGGAAGAAGAGGTAGAAAAGAAACAATCAGAAGTACAAAAGACACAGGAAACACACAGGCATCAACATCTCCCCTGGCAACTGGGGTGGATTCTTTCACTTAAGACTTAGGAAAGAGATGTTTGTAAAAGTTCTGAACAATAAAACATTTGGTTTTTGCAATCAGGATCCACTGTGCATCCAATGATGCTTTTCTTTGCCTGTGAATTGCTGAAGCCACACCTCCCACCTTAAATATGACCCAACTGATAACATCTTTCAATGACTCCTCAAGTTGTATGAGCTATATGGTTTTCTTTTCGAGTTTGGTGTGTGTGTGTGTGTGTGTGTGTGTGTGTGTGTGTGTGTGTGTGTG
>OU015745.1:56224602-56248289 GCA_907169655.1 Acomys percivali | reverse complement strand
CTGAGAGCAGTCTGCACTGAGCCATCTCTCCAGCCCCTGGTCTGAGATCTTTGATACTACTCATCCTTACTCTTCTAAGTTTTCCTATAAAAACAAAAACAGAACAAAACATAACTCCCTCTAAAGAACTGTTTATCTTAACCTTTTATAAAAGCAGAGATTTCTCAGTAAAGGTAACCTAAACCACTCATTTCTAGGTTGCCTTTTAGGAACTGTTGGGCTATGCCTACGTCATAAATGTGTAATTCTTTCTAAAAAGACTTCCTGAGCCAACGCTGAACCTAAAGGTCTAGATATACTAGAATAAATCTGACAGATCTCAGCTCCACAACCTGCAAATTGAACCTCAGAGTCTCAGGGTCTATTGGCACAGATTCTCACAAATAGCAAATTATAGAAAATAATCATTGCAAATTATTACTTACAAGTAGGTTTTCCTCTTGTTGTTGTCTAATGATAAGGAAAATGAAAAGAAAAACACCACCACAACAAAGAAGCTACCGAAGAATCAGAGGATCACCTTTCCTTCCACAGGCTTGCATGGTGATAAGACAGGCAGACTGCAGCCCTCCACTTGTCCTGAGCCATTTCTCTGTATGTCATCTGGCAGATGCAGCTGTGGGGCTGCCAATTCACCCTGGAGCCCTCCATTTTAATCAGTATCACATAAAGTTTAACACATGCTTTGAAATATGCACCAGATCCAAAGTTTTGCCTGAAGGTGGGGTTAGGTGCTTACTGCAGAAACACATACCATCCCAGCTGCGACTCCACCAGCAATCATCTTTCACCTTTCGCTGAACCAAAAGAACTGTCAACACTAGCACACCGCCAAGCAGGGGAGAGGTTATGGGGTCAAACAGGAAAGAAGCCTGGATGCTCTGACCATCTGTTAATTCTACTGTCGGCACAGAAGAAGCATTCTCTTTAGTACAGATCACAAGAGAAGCATAGACATAAGAGCAGCATGAGTACACTAAATTTAGAAGGCGCCCCAGTAGTGAATTCAAGAAAAGCCAAGCCTCCTGTGATGCAACAAGTCAGCCCAGTTGGAAAAGATAACTCAGGTCAGAGAACATACACATCAGCACATGGCAACTGTAAAAAGGATCTTACCAAGACTAGCAAAGCAAACTCCATGCACTTAAGAACAAAATGAAAATACTCTTAAAGTTTTTCCCTTAAACACAAAAGCCAAAAGAAATTTGCCACTGATAATCTTAAAGAGAAAAAAAAAAAGAATGTTTTATAAAAGAGAAGGAAGCCCAGAATCTACCCAGCCCCTTATATAAACCACATGCACTCTCCTAAAATGTCTACTCTGAACTCTGAAATGTGTGATCATCTTATCTCTTCCACAACTAAAATCACTGTCCTGACCAAGGAATCAAATGCCTCGTGTGCTGCTTACGGGGTGTCTGTGATGGCTGGCCTAGACTCCTGCATTACAGAGCACTCTACGGCTTAGTTCAGAGCAGCAGGAAGAGCATCCTGCTGGTCCTCATGTCAGGGTAGATAGTAATCATACACAATAGGACCATAAGCCATGGCATTTGCTACTCTACGTCATTTAGAATCAAGTTCTCTAAAATGGGTTAAGTGGGTCCCAACCTTTATGCAACAACAATTCACTGGTACATACAACTTTTCTTTTTCCTGTTAAATAGAGAAAAAAATACTTTACTAACATTGATGCAATACACTAATATTCATATTCTCCATATCTCTCATGTGTAACACAGGCTTCTCAGGACACACACACTATAGAAAGATCATTAATGCAAAACTTTAGACAGTAAGACATTTGCTAATTTCTTTCTACTTATTATGACGTGGGGGAAAAATCACCAGTCATGTTGAAAACTAAGGGAAGACTGAAGTGGGATGAACTGACCGAACTGGAAGCAACCACGCCAACTGGGGAAACTGCCTCACTGCAAGACTGGAATTACAACAACGAAGAATGCAGGGCACATAGACTAAGGAAAAGTCTGTGCAAAGCCAACAGCTCTACGGAGCAGCCCTCAGTTTCGCTATGACAATGGTTAAGAGGGGGAGAAAGGGGAACAATTTCTTCACTTCGAATCTTTGAATAAAGCAGATGCCCTTTTAGGTCACTGAATAATATTAGAATCTAAATGGACGGAAGTTTCAAGTCTTAGTTATTTTTCTATTGCTGTGATAAAGACCTCATGACTACGACAGTACAAAAGAAGCTAAGGTAGCGGATTGAAAGCATGGTAACAGGCAGCTAGAGCAGCAGCTGTAAATTCGCATTTTGATCCACAAGTAGAAGTAGACACCATGCTGGGAATGGAATGAATATTTTAAAATCCAAAGTCCACTCCAAGTAAAACAGCTCCCACAACAAGCCCACACCTCCTAATCTTCCCCAGCAAGTCCCACCAACTGCAGAGCAAGTACTCAAACACATGAGCCTATGCGGGCCATTATCACTCAAACCACCAGAGCTTTCTTCTACTAGCCCCAGCAGTTTCAACTCAAAATCAGATAGGCTTCTGTTGTTCCTTTGTCCTCCATTTCCTCTGTGCTATTGTGTAACAGGTATAAGGAGAAAAAAATGACAAAAGTGCAGGAAAGCCAGGTTTGCTGACATGCATTTGTAACCTTAGAACACAGGAGACTGAGTCAGGAGAATCACAAGTTCAAAACCAGTTTAAACTCAGTGAGATCCTACATTGAGAGAAAGGAGGATGAGGACAGAGAGAGAGGGAGACAGGAGAGGGAGGGAAGGAAAGGGGGGGAGGGGTCACAGCTAAGCCAAAGTCTATATATATAACTTTATCCAATGTTGCCACTGCACATGCTCACATGCACATACACACGTGCGCACGCACACACGCACAAAGAAAAGACAGTGTGCTCAACTTACACTCAGACACCTATCTACCTGACAACTGAACTAGGCAACTCAGAGGTTTACAAACATCTTGAACTTATTTATCAGTGTGTTTGTGACACACTAATGGTGTGAAGTTGAACTCAAGGTAGTCCTAACTTTATTCAACCTTTTCTACAATGTTCTTTTCACAAATCATGAGAAAACTAAAGAAAAGGAGTATTTCATACTGCCACTGAGTCTGATACTGACAGTAGATTCTGATCCTCTACATGGCTCCCACAATGTAACGGAATATATTTCAGAGACTACAGAAATTCCCAAATGTCACATGAAAACTGCACGTGTCCATGATAGATTTTCTAAAGAGAGAGCTAATGCCTTTATAGCGTCCTGAAAAGCAAATGTCCCTGAAATGTTGTGGATACTGCTATAGAAGTATTCTCTTCCGCAATGTTCAAAGAACAAACCACTTACTTCCTTTCCAATCATGTTGACTTCTCACTGCTATGGAAGAAAGTGGTCTACAAAGACAGGCCACTTTGATTTCTACAAGTATTACAAGTACTATTTTCTCCTACAAGAGGAACTTTATGACAGGCAGATCTGGGTCCTGGGGTCCTCCTCAAACTAAGGCACCAGCCAAGGAGAATATAGGCAGTAAACTTCGAACCCCTACCAAGACCTAGCCGACGAACATGATATTCTCCACTGTTGAGTGGAGAGTGAGATCTGACTCTCACACGAACTCTGGTGCCCCTTTTCCAACCACGTCCCCTGGATGGGGAGGCCTGGCGGCACTCAGAGGAAGGATAGCAAATTACCAAGAAGAGACTCGATATTCTAAGAGCATATATAGGGGGAGGAGGTCTCCCTCAATCACAGACATAGGGGAGGGGAGAAGGGGGGAAGTGGGAGGGAGGGAAGAATGGGAGGAAACAGGGGAAGGGCTAACAATCGAGATGTAATATGAATAAATTAATAAAACAATAATAAAAATAAATTAAAAATAAATAAATAAAAGATTACATGACAAGGGAGTTTTATGAAACAAATTATACTCATCTAGCATTTCATAAGCGCTGAGGGCCACTGAGAATATAGCAAAAAGCATTAAGTAACTCAGAGATAATATACAGCTTTAGGCTGTGCGTCTGTATCTGCAGACTTTCATATTTTATTTCTTAGGAGTAAATAGAAATTCTCTTTCAAAACTAACAGCTATGAAAATGATAGAAAACAATGTTATCCTTGGCCGAGAATTGTATCTTAGTTTTGCATAATCTACATAAAGATCTTTGTTTAACAGATTGTCTTCTGACTCTGTGTCTTGAATGCCTATACAACTTTCAGAAATGACTGCATTCTCTTTGGTTCCATTCTATTCTAATATATTGTACTGTAATCTTCCTTAACAAGAAGTAAAAACAATACCAATAAAATGTATAAAAAATAAAAATTTTTAAAAAAAGTACTATTTTCAATATTTTTAAACAGATCCTTAGCATTGCTTTAGCTTTGAATGAGCCTACACATGTGTATAATGTGTGTATGTGTAGCTGTAGGTTTATATGCACATACAATTGTGCATGTAAAAACCAGAAGTTGACGCCAGGTATCTTCTTCAGGCACTTTCCATCTTAATATTTGAGACAGAATCTCCACTGACCCGGAGCTCACTAATTCACTAAATTACCTGGGTAGCATGCTCTCGGGATCCTGTGGCATCCACCTCCCTGGTAATGCCCAGGTAATACATGAATGCTAGGAATCTAAGCTCATGTCCTCACATTTGTTTGGCAGGTACTTCGCTAACTACACCATCTCTCCACTCCCTGCTAATCACACTTGGAATCCCCGAGTGGCTTGACTGACTATGAATTTAAAAATCATCCCCCCTCTCTCTGACATGCACACTGTACATATATAACTTTAATTTTTAAAAGAAACACATAATTGGATAAGTACCAAAATCATGTACTTTATGAGATAAATATTCTTGGCCAGGTTAATTTCAGTTGCCAGACTCATTCATTAACTGACAGGAAGATTTATTTACTTTTAAAAGTCTGTCCTGCCTTTACCAAATTATATGCCAAAATCATAAATACAAAAACCTAAATGAATAGAAAATAAATCTAATAACACTTGACCAACTGTTTTGGCTCCAAAGGGTTTACTCTGTAGATGTTCTGCTTAGAATCCAGCACAAAGGACATTTCAACAACACTCTTTGCATGATGGACATTTCACAGCCTGTGTAAACTCAGTGGGGAGTACTATGCCAGAACTAAATCTAAAGATGCTCCACACAACAAATCAAAGGTTCGTTTTGTTATAGCCAAGGCTTAGCCATCGAAGTCAAAGGTTAAAAGAATCATGGTGACTGTTAATCCTTTCCCAAGGTCAATTCTGAAAACAGTTACTAAAGGCCCAGCCCTCCCCAGGGCCTATAGGCAGCTAATGGTTGCTAGGGAAGGGAACAACATTCTCTTCAGTGGTGTAACCACCGGTGAGGTATTCATGACCCTGTAAACAACTTTAATGACTATCAAAGTAGAAGGGGGACTAGTTGGGAACAGGAAGGAGATTAATGAGAATGGGAGGCAGCAGGAGAGAGTACAGGCAACTGAGTATAATCAAAATACATTTAATGCATGCATGGAAATGTCATAAAGGAATCTACTATTATATATAGTTAATATATCCTAATAAAAGCAATTTTCAAAAGTTACTAAAAAAATTCCTAAGTAGCTTCTCTTTAACAAAAACAGAAAGAAAACAAAACAAAGGAAAGAAACACACACACACACACAAAACTACCACAAAAACACAAAAATGGAAAAGAGAAACTAAGGACCAATAAGGCAAATATATGCCCAAAGAAATATGAGAGAAAAAGTCTACAAAAGTACCACAGAGTTCATTTTGTCTCAGCCAACTACTTCTGAATATGGGGCCTATCCTGAACTATGGTTAATGTAACTAATGAAAAAAATGATTTCTCCTTTGCAAGTAAGTAGCAACAGTAGATACAACAGAACTGAAAACACATATGAACTCACAAGGACTATAGCAGCATGCACAGGTCCAGAAGGCACTGTTTCCTCTGAGTTATCCATCATCTCTGGCTCTTACACTCTTTCTGCCTCCTCTTTTGCATAGATTCCTAAGAGGAGGGGTTTGAGGAAAACACCCCCAATTAGGACTATTGGTTCCAAAGGCTCTTACTTTCTGCACATTGTCCATTTGTGGGTCTCTGAGTTAGTTCTTTTCTATTTCAGGAAGCCTTCTCTGATGATAGCTAAGCAAAGCAGAATATCATTAGAAGTTATTTTGTTGCTGTGTTCCTTTAGCAGAGTAATAGTGTTTGGTTTCCCCCAGGCCCATAAGCTATCTAGTCTCAGGTTCTTGGTCACCTGAGCAGTATTAAGTCTTTGTACCATCTCAAGGAGTGGGTCTTACTCAAACCAGAGAGTGGTTATTTACTCCACTATTTGCAGCACTATTATACCAGGGTATCCTGCAGGAAGATCGCTGTTGCAGGTTGCAGGGTTAACAGCTGAGTTGGCAGTTACCTTTCTTCCCTAGTAACATGCACACTAGTCAGTAGGGGGACGCCTCTAACTTCTCCATGTTCAACCAGATACTTAAGTGTTATCTTCAGCAATAGGGCCTTACCATCAGTTTGTAGAAAGCAACCAATAATAGCCTTGCTCTAATAGAGTAGGATGGGCGGGGTCTCCACTGGGTACCTTTAGCCAGTGACTCAACTCGATGTAACCCATTCCTAGAACTGGAGGTGTCAGTTGGCAGAATAAAATGTTCAGTTGAGGCATTGTCTTCTCGCTCCATTTAGATTCCTTCCCTGCATGTATTTTTTCTCTTTTAATAATAAAAGGAAACGAAAACTAATGCACTGGAATTAAGCAAAAACAAATAGAAGGGAAAGAAGCCAAGAGAAGGCAGGCATCAGGGTCAGAGACCACTATCCACACACTCAGGGGTCCCATGAAACCCATGGGTGCAGAGGACAGCTTCTCTTCCCTAACATCAGTTATACTACCCTACAATTCGGCAAAGAAAGACAAGACAGAATTTCAAAAGTAAGTAAATCTTTCTCCCAGTTAAAGGGCCTCACAATTGAAGCCAACCTAACAAAGAATGTTTGTTTACCTCACAAATTCCATTCAGGCCGATGAAGCTTAAGGCAAACTAATCAAAGTAATAAATACAAAAATGTCCACTCCCCTACACAATTAATTCCATAAGAAGAGTTTCAGAAATCAGTTTTAAAATCAAGATAGCAGACAAGTAACAAAGAAGTTGTTTAAGTACTTTTTAAAAAATCAGCTCAAGTTACAACACGTGATTATAAAAACACATGCATTATTTTAGCCCAGAAATAGGAAAGAAGAGCATCAACAGAAATTGGCAGGATAAAACCCAAAGCTTTCTCCTTTAGGGAAGGGGTGAGTGTGCTCAATTCATGGGAGAAGGAGTAAAGATACACAGCTACTGGCCAGCAGGTCCCAAACTGGTTACACTGACCAAAACCCTCACAGGCATAAAGAAAGGTTTCGTTCCTCAGGCCTCCGTACCACTGAGTTTTCTTTTGAGCCCACGGGGCATGGCTACAAGTAATAACCTGTGACACACCTCCTTGCTGCTTAAAAACTATCCTCGGTCTTGGCTCTTCTATTGTAATCTTCCAAAGCATATGAGATGCAGAGAAACATGATGAGAGGATTCTAGGTCCCCAAACCAACATTACGAGATACAAGAATTACAAATCATCATAAATGAAAAATAAGTCACTTCTCCCACTTTTCCAACATGCATTAATTCACACAAATATACAGTAAACATGTGTACAAAGCCTATAGTGATTTCTATTATATCATTTTTACATTCAAGGAACCACATAAGACTAGAAAGCACATAAACTGAATAGGCAGATTCAGTTCTCAAAGAAAAGATGTAATCAATAAATGTTTGGAAAAATATTCAACAACCTTAGCCATCAAGAATGTAAATTAGCCAGGCCTGGTGGTACACATCTTTAATCCCAGCACTTGGGAGGCAGAAGCAGATCTCTGTGAATTTGAGGCCAGACTGGTCTCAATAATTAGTTCCAGGATAGCCAGCCCTTTGTAGAGAGACCCTGCAACAACAACAATAGAAGAAGAAGGAAAAAATACAAAAAGCCAAAGCAAAACAAGAAAGCAAGTTATAAATGTTTTATGGTTCTCTCTTGATCCAGTTAGAATGGCTACCAACAAGAAAACAATGACAAATGCTGGTGAAGATAAGGAGAAGAGAAGTCCTTACAAAACACTAACAGAAATATGAACTTGTACGGCCACTATGCAAATCAGATTGGAATGTTCTCAAACTATTGAAAGTAAACTACCATATGGCACAAGCATACACTTCTAGGTATACATCCAAAGGACTATATCAGCATGCTACAGAGACATCTGCATGTCAATATTTACTGCTGTACTACTCATAACAGCCAAAAAAACCTGGAACCAGCCTAACACCAATAAATGGATGGATAAAGAAAAATACACAATGGAATGTTATGCAACCATGACTAAAATCATGACATTAAATGAAATAAACCAGATCTAAAAAGGCAAATATCACCTTTTCTTTAATGCATAATTTAAATTTTAAATTCTATATGCACTTGTGTGCATGTATGTGTACATGTGCATGTGTATTTGAGTGTGTGTATGTGTGTGTGTCCGTGTCTGTGCACGTAAGAAAGAGATGAATCATGAGAGAAAGAGTTCTTTTTTTATTTTATTTTATTAATTTATTCATATTACATCTCAATGGTTATCCCATCCCGTGTATCCTCCCATTCCTCCCACCCTCCCATTTTCCCCTTATTCCCCTCCCCTGTGACTGTGACTGAGGGGGGCCTCCTCCCCCTGTATATGCTCATAGGGTATAAAGTCTCTTCTTGGTAGCCTGCTATCGTTACTCTGAGTGCCACCAGGTCTCCCCATTCAGGGGATGTGGTCAAATATGAGGCACCAGAGTACGTGTGAAAGTCAGACCCTACTCTCCACTCAACTGTGGAGAATGTTCTGTCCATTGGCTACATCTGGGTAGGGGTTTGAAGTTTACTGTCTGTATTGTCCTTGGCTGGTGCCATAGTCTGAGCGGGACCCCTAGGCCCAAATCTGCCTATCATAATGTTCTTCTTGTAGGTTTCTAGGACCCTCAGGATCCTTCTACTTTGCCATTCTCCCATGCTTCTCTCATCTAGAGTCCCAATAGGATGTCCTCCCCTCTGTCCCAGTTTCCTGGTAAGTGAAGGCTTTCATGGGACATGGCCCTTGGGCTAGTATGCAGATATAAGTGAGTATATACCATTTGACTCTTTCTGCTTCTGGGTTAACTCACTCATTATGATCATTTCTAGTTCAATCCATTTGTCCAAAAATTTCGGGAATTCCTTGTTTTTAATAGCTGAGTAGTATTCCATAGTGTAAATGTATCACAGTTTCTTTATCCATTCTTCTACTGAGGGACACTTAGGCTGTTTCCATGATCTGGCTATTATGAATAAGGCTACTATGAACATGGTTGAACAAATGCTCTTGTTGTGTGCTGGAGCATCTTCTGGGTATATTCCAAGGAGTGGAATAGCTGGGTCTTGTGGAAGCCCTATTCCCAGTTTTCTGAGATAGCACCAGATAGATTTCCAAAGTGGCTGTACTAGTTTGCATTCCCACCAGCAATGAAGGAGTGTTCTGAGAGAAAGAGTTCTTAAGTGAGTTAGAAAAAAGAAGAATTGAATACATGTGATGAAAAACCAGAAGGGAGAGATGAGGGGGGAATGGAAATAAGCTAGACAATGGTAAGAGCACAGAGAGTAACAGTGGGGGAGGGGCACAAACCAGAACAAAGGATAATAACATATATAAGAAGATGCCTTTAAGAAACCAATTGTTGGTGGAGCATGGTGGCACACATCTTTAACCCCAGCACTGATGAAGTGGAGGCAGGTGGCCCTCTTGAGTTAGAGGCCAGCCTGGTCTACAGAACAAGTTCCAGGACAGGCAGGATTACACAGAGAAACCCTGTCTCAAAAATCAAAGGAAGGAAGGAAGGAAGGAAGGAAAGAAGGAAGGAAGGAAGGAAGGAAGGAAGGAAGGAAGGAAGGAAGGAAAGAAGGAGCGAGCAATTATTTGTATTGAAACAGAAAAATATTTTGGAAAGCACACATATGGAGCCAGACTGGTCTATATACCAAGTACCAGGCTAGCCAGGACTTTATTAGTGAGGATTTTATCTTAAAACACAAAACTAGCAACAACCACATGCATAGGATAGCAATTCTAGCATTAAAGGCCATTTCTAATATGAAAACTTTTTATATTTAGTTAAAAGTACTGAATTCATAAAAGATTCCTTTGCTGTTTCTTTGTGGAATAGAAATAAACCAGCTACAGAGCATTCATATACATAAAATAAATAAATAAATCTTTAAAAAAATAAACCAGCTAACAACAGTTTACAAAGACTGCATGCCATGGTCAACATACCCATTCCAACTGGATCTAAATTCTACTACAGGGTTTGAGCTTGACAGGTTGCTCTTTCCTTCCCTAGGCATCCACTAAAGAATGAAACCAGCTAATCTCAAATTAAATGAAGTGATAATATTCATAACAGAACTCTCTTTCAGCAAAGGCAAGTAAATTTGTCTAGCAGAGGCCTGGAAAGGCAACCTTTAGAAAGCCAGCTTCCAGCTGGGTGTGGCAGCATGTGCCTGCAAGTCCAGCACTAAGAATTGGTGGCACAGGCCTGCAGTTACAACACTCACGAGGCTGAGACAAGACGAACTATAGCCTACACACAGCACTTTTTAAAGTATAAGAGCAATAAAATATAAAAGGAGATTTTTTTTTAATCTTAGGAAAATAATTGGCAAATCTCTTCTGTCAGATAGACATCTGAACTAATGCTATTAATGCTAGCTGATCCCTAAAATAATGCTTCCAGATCTAATCTTCTGTGCCTTATTCCCCACAACATAATACAAATCTACTTGACAATACTTGTTTACAAAACCATAAAACACTTTACATAGATAATTAAAACCATGCCATAGGCTACATCATCAATAACATCAATGTGACTTATATTTCAGTAAGAAGCCTCACTGCAAATCATTACTGTTCTTCATTCACAGTGACAAAAGGCATTCCTCATGGTGTTAGGGCTTGGAGATGAAGACATTCAAAGAAAAAATATTCCTAACACATTTGATGTATTTAGGGACTGTAAGTACATCTCTTTCTGCAATCATAACCCACAATCCCTATAGACCTTTCTGTCACTAATATCCATCAATATCAGAAACATTTAAGCATGGCATGACACCTTCCTAACAGCAAATAATCAACCAAAGGTACATGCAACACAATTCATGTTGCTAACTACAAAGAAAGCTTTAAAGACTTTAGGCTTCAAATACTATACAAAGTCAAGCTGAATTCTCTACAGTCTCTGACAAAAACAATCACCATCAGTCAACAGTCACAGAGTGAACAACACAGCTCATCACTCTGTTAAGAAAATAACATTCCCATCTATGAAGGACTTTCATATAATTATAAGAAGTAATTAAGACAAGGAGAAATCTGTGCTTATCCGAGTATTTGCAAAACCAATGAGCCAACCTGTAACAAGCCAAAGACATACTTGTT
The DNA here is from genome assembly GCA_907169655.1 of Acomys percivali. Lineage (NCBI taxonomy): Eukaryota > Metazoa > Chordata > Mammalia > Rodentia > Muridae > Acomys > Acomys percivali. The sequence continues at coordinate 56,236,697 of OU015745.1, read as the reverse complement.
TCATGGCAGTCTCTCCAATTTTGTCTGAATGTTTGCGGATGCTCTCCAAAAAATCTTTGAGGTCAGACATGGAAACATCTTTTATCTCCTCCCGAAGCTTAGGGATGTTGTCCACCATCACCTTGCAGAATCGATAGTGGCTCACTTGAGGCAGATAGGTGTGCTCCAGATGTTCCAGAGTCTTCAGAGCAGGATAATGCCTACAAGAGAAATCAACCACCTGAGCTGACCTTACTCTTCTTAAGGAGACAAATACATTACTCAAAAAAATTCCAACCTCAATTAGCTCTCACTATACACTAAAGCATATGCAGGGTAGTATTTTAATGAAAACTCCTTAACTATTAAAAATTAACATATGCTTTAAAGACTAATAAAATAAATCAAGAGTCCAAAGAATGAATAAATATGAATGCCAAATGAAATTATTTATACATAATTTTTAAATTATCTCAATATCAAAATGAAACACCTCAAGAAGACTTCTAATGAAGACAGAGAAGAGCTTGGAAAATCATGTGCATGTGTTTGTCAGTTTGTGTTGTGTACATGTGCCCATTTATATGACAAAAGTATCCAAATCAATCCCAAACAATCATGTCCTAATTTCATGGAAATTAATGAAACTCCTCCACAGAAGTGCTGCTACCAGCCTTGCCCAGGGCACTTTCATTATTACCTTACCTGCACTTCCCCTGGGCCTGATCATTAGTCATAGCAAGCCTTATGAAAACCAGCAGCCCCACTACCATTAAGACAAGACATATTTAGAGCAAAGGATGGAAAATATATAAAGTGGTAAAGTAAATAAATATAGGTGATGAAATGGAAAGATGAATTAACATTTTTATAATTTTTAATTTCTTTGAAAAAATAGTATTTGTAAAATAATAATTTAACAGGATACATTTGGGTTCATAAAATATATGGAGAAACCCTGTCTTGAAAACCAAAAAAAAAAAAAAGGTTGGTTTTATTTTTTGTTTGTTTGTTTAATTTCTTATTGCGTGTATGTAGATATGATGCAGGTGTGTACCACAGTGCATATGTGGAGGGCTGGGGAGAATTTGGGGGAGTCAGTTCTCTCCTTCCATATTTGCATGAATTCTAGGTATGGAACTCATATTTATGCAACAGAATTCTACCCACTGAGCCATCTCTCCAGTCCCAGTGGATCCAAAGCCCTCTTCAGGCCTCCATGAGCACCAGGCACTCCTCTGGTACACAAACATACTTGCAGACAAAAGACCCATAAAATAATAAAATAAATAAATCTAACTTTCAAATAATACTAAGCACTGACCATTGTAAGGTGGTATAGGGTAGGTAAGAAAATGCAGCTGCTTTGAGAAGCAGTCAACTGGTTTCACAAAACAGCAGAGCACAGACTATACAGCATGAGCCAGCAATTCCACTCAGAGGTGTATTCCCAACATAACTTAGCGAGTACTGCCCACAGAAAAAACGACAAGTATCTATAGCTTTATTCATCATAACTAAAAAGTGAAAATAACCAAATGTTCATCAAATGATAAAATATAGTTCATCCACACAGTGTAAAGGCACCCCTATGAAAAGAAGTGAAGTACTGATTCACACTAAAGTTTTCAGGCTGAATCCTGAAAACACTGTAAAAAGGAGAAGTCAAACATAAAAGGCCATGTACTGTGTGGCCCCATTTGTAGAACATATTCGCAATATGCAAACATATAGATAAAGTAAAGTGGTGGCTTCCCAGACCAGGGGAACGATGAATGGGAACAAGGTTTCTATTTAAGGTGACTGCCATGATGTGCAGTCCAGCAGTAAAGGCAGTGACATAACCCTGTGAGTGTTCGCAGACAGCACTATGATGTGTACATAAAACGGTGGACGTTATGGTACAGGAAAACCAACAAGTATCTAAATAAACTCTTTCAGAAATACCATATTTCTGAGAGAATTCACAGCTTTCACACTAATCAAAAAAGAAAAGAAAAAGAAAAGACAGAGAAGACCTCAGATCTATATAAACAAATTAAAGTGTTAGTCATTTAAAATATATAGATAACTGAAGACTTTTAAATCTTACTTTTAAAATATTTCTATGTAAAGCTTATAGCTAAAATGAAACTATATTATAGGCACTATGCCATGTGCTGAAATAGGAACAATTACAATAACACCAAGGAAGGGATGGTAGCAAATTTTTATTTTTGGTTGTGAGCCTAGCTTTTAATGGCTGAGCCACCTCTCCAGCCCACAGCTTATCTTTTTAATGGACAAATAATAATTATATGTTTGTATTGGGTACAGTGATATAATTTCACGTATCAACAGGTAATGATTTAATCTATGAAGCATTTCCATTTGAATGGATACTAAGATTACAAGAACTTTGTGTTATATGTGATTTGCCATAATTATTTAAAGATCCACTATAAGTTAAAGATTATTGTAAGCTTAGAAGCAGTCATTCCAAAGAAATGAAAAGGTATGAATTAAAAGACATTAGTGAAAATAAGACAGAATCCTAAAATCTAGTTAACTTGTTGAGAGGAAAGCAGATACATAGAGGCAGAACAAGTAACAGTAAAGACAAATGGAAAATAACTTAGACTGAAAACCATAAGCACGTAACTACATCAGGCATAAAAGACCTAAGGAGCTCAACTGAAAATCAATGGTCCATGTGACTTTTTAATAAAAATAGCAAGATCAGGCTGGGTGTGGTGGCATATGCCTTTAGTGCCAGCACTCTGGAGGCAGAGACAGGCAGATCTTTTTGAGTTTGAGGCCAGCATGATCTACAAAGCAAGTCTAGGACAGTGGGGGCTCTGTTACACAGAAAAGCAAAATCAAGCCATACATGGTAACATGTTATCTCCAAAAGATAACAACAAAACAAAAACTACAAAATAATGGCCCATACTCCTCAAACCTGATGAGGTTTTGAAAGTCAAGGAAAGACTGAAGACAATGCAAAATGTAAGTAGGGTGCTAGAGAGAGGGCAGTGGTTCAGAGCACTCATTGCTTTCAGAGGACCCAGTTCAGACCCCAGCACCTACATCAGACAACACACAAATGTCTGTAACTCCAACTCCAGGGGATCTAATGCCTTCTTCTGGCCTCTGCAGGCACACACACATTGTAAACACACAGACATACACATGCATACACAAAAATAAATAATAAAATAAATCTCTTTTTAAAAAATTTTTGATAAGAAAAACTCTCAATTAAAGAAAAAAATTCTTACCTTTTGGTTTTCATCTGGTCCCTCAGTTTGCTGTACATCTCTAGGACTTGAAAGAGAAAACAGATCACATAGGCATCATTTAAACAAAATAAACAACTAGCTCAGCTAAAGGAATTTCATTAAGAACCCTACTCCATTCCCAGTTCCTCACCTGGAAGACACAACATTAACTTATCAACGGTGGCAGAAATATTTCTCTGCTGTAGTCGACACTGCTTCAGCTCTTCCATTGCTATTACCAGCTTGGCAGAAGGGAAAAAAATAGAGTTATGCCAAGAACTGTAAGTAAAAAGTATTCAGTTACATGTTCCTACCCTTCATTCAATTCATGCAAGAATCCCAGTTTCCTAGCAATACCTCCTATGCAAGCTAAGGAACGGCCTTATTCAATCCGTGATGCACTCCAACATGGCCTCCTACTTTTTCCCCACACTGAATATACTCTAAAAAGGCCTATTTAAAATGAGCCCTAAAGCATAAGGATATCCAAAAAAAGGAAAGAAATTGTTTCCTCCAAACCCTCTCAGGCTCTATGATTTACATTCCCTGTGAGCGCTGCGCTCTGGAGGAAGGCAGTCCTTCCTACCCATACTTAGAAGATACAGCCTTGTACCTTCTAAAAGATCCAGTTTACAGGAGATTAATTCCCCATCTTCCCACGGTCACCTCATTTTGTTTTCCGCCACTATACTCCTATACAATAAAGCCTATGTGAAATGAAAAAACCATCTCTATGCCCATCTTCGGGATCCATCCTAAACGCTGTATTTCTCGGCAACGTGGGAAGAACAAAGAGAACAAAGGCGGGGACACAGGAAAGAAATGTACTTCAAGTCAGGAAGGCCTAACGTCAGCCTTGCTGGGTATTATACAAACTCCAACCATCTGTTCTTGCTGTCCCATTAATGAAACAGTGGAAATAATGGTTGTGGCTTTGTATCAAGTAAATAATTAGATTTAAAATAAAAGGGTAAATTGTAAAAGTTTAAATAAGTTTGTCAACTAACAGAATTGATTATTTTTAGACGAAATAATTGTTGAACACTTTACACCACTTACTGCTTAGAAAGACAGAAGAGATGCAGCAATGAATAAAACAAGCAAACCCTCTACCCAGACACAGCTGATTCGAAAGAGGGAGACAAATGAAAACAACAACATAAGTAAAAAAAATATGTACCAAAAGTACAGTATAACAATGGAGAAAAACAAAACGACAAAAGGAAAAAAAAAAAAAAAAAAAAAAAAGTGCAGACAGTGAGAGCAAGACTGCAATTTCCAACAAGATCCTCAGGAAAGATCTTATTAGGTAATATATAAAGGTAGGTAGAGTGTACATGCCTGTAACCCTAGGACTCCAGAGACTGAGACAGGAGGATTATTTTAAGTTCAAGGCTAGCATCTACTACTATAGACTGACTTCAAGGCTAGCCTGGGCTACACAGTAATACCTTGTTTGAAAAAAATACAGATCTGGTACACTATCAGACATAAGTAAAAACACTATACACACACAAAAAAAAATAGCATGAAGAGAATAAAGAGAAAGAGGGAAGGGAAGAATGAAGAAATGGGGGGGGGGCAGATATAGTGACATACGCCAGTAATCACAACATTGGAAAAGTAGAGGGAGAAGATCAGTTCAAAGAAGGCCTAGGCTGCAGGAGACCCTGACCGGGAAGCTACAACAACCACCATGAGAAGCCATCCGAGGCAGGTGAAGATGGAGGAGGTATGGCGGACTATTCAATGATTTTTTTTTTTTTAGACCCAGCCAAGAGAGACTGCATCTTATTTCATTGCACACTGTGGTGGCTGTATTAACTTATTCAGGAAAACATTACAAGAAGTAACAATAGCACCCAAGTACTTCCAATATACTGTATATACTCTTATAAGCCACAAAATGAAGAACACTCATCCAAAGAGAACAGCACAAGACATTAAAAAAAAAAAAGCTGTGAAAAGGTAAGCTGGCCTTACTTCCTTGCCTTCATGCTGCAGTTTTCTATTAGTATCCGTCACTTGGTTCTGTGGAGAGAAGACAATTTAAACTCATAAAAAACAAATACTTGGACAATAGCTGATAAAGATCAGAATGTAACATGAGTGAAAAGAGTGGGGTTAGGTCTCTAGATACTTTCTGTATTCCAGCACAGGGGGGTCCAGCTACTTTCTCTGCAACTTAAACTCTTACCAACTTTTCTAAAAGGCATCTGCATGACTTTTTGCAAAAGGAAAAGAAAAGCTAACCAAGAGACATATTTGGTTTAGATATTGCATTCCAAAGTAAGATATTATCATGTCCCCAAAACTACATTTTAACTTTGGAGAGAAAAGGGGAAAAAAACAAAGGGAGAAAGAAATGGAATGAAAAATAATCCAAAGAGCTTTACCATCTGTGAAATGTCTAGGAAACAAATGTTAACACAAACATTTAACTTCATAACGTATTCCTGAAAAGGCAATTCAAGGTTTTACAGGTATCATCTTAATTCTACAAAATGAATTATTAAATAGTTTGGGGTGATTAATTCATAACAGCTTATAATACTTCCATATCCCCATTAATTTCATCACCAGTCAAAATATGTGAGTAAGCCTCAAATGAGCTATGACTTATAGTTTAAAGGAAGAGCACACAACTTTTCAACTATTTACTTTTGATGTTTCCACAAAATAAAACAAATAGATTTTTATAATCGTAGTTTATCATCTCAGGCATTATCAAAACGTGGACAATAGTAACTTCTAAACTTCTTAAACACAGACTGTCTAGGCTTCCACTAGTAACTGCTGTTCCTTATGTCACTCAACCAGTATTTCCCACAATGTCCCTTAGAGCACCAAGAAATGTTAGCTGATGTTACTAACATATGAACACACATGCATTGCACACAAAGAGGAGAGAATAACAACATAAATGCTCAGGAAAAGGACATCATATGGAGTGTTTTTCAAACTTATTTGATTCAACATCATCTCAAGAAACTAGTTTTTCAGAAAACACACCTTTTTAATTTTTATCTTAAATTATATATTCTAACTGGATAATATAGTCCAGAGCAGATCAGAGAATGCACCCCTACTTTCAAAGATAAAATAAAATCTGACCTCTTCCAGAAAATATTTTATAAAATCTAAGAAAAAGAAGCAATAGATACTTATATTACCTCTTTATTATTTTCCTACAAGCATCATATGTGAAAAATACTATTAACCAATAGACTGTGAAAAGAGCCAAGAAAGAATGTAGCTGCCAAATGCAAATCTAAGGCATTCTCCGAAGCATCACCTAAAACTGGGGCCAGCGATCTGCTTCCATTACTGTAAAACAGTAAATATTTTCAGTTTTTCAGGCCACGAAGTCTCTGCAGTAACTAGTCAGCACTGACAGGAATACAGCCATAAATAAAATGTTATGTGCTAGTGTGGCTAGGTACCAATAAAACTTTATTTACAATAATAGGAGGCAAACTTGATTTGGCCTACAAGACAGAAGTTGCTACACACTCTCTGAAATAAAAGCAGATGGTAGGGTGGCAAGATCAAATGATGAGAATGGCATCTAGATGCCATGTGTCATGAAGGATACTGACAAACTGCAACATGATGAAATGTAAACTAATTTTAGAAGCCAAATATATATCACATTAAAAACAAATGCAGGCTGGGCGTGGTGGTGCACGCCTTGGAAGGTAGAGGCAGGCAGATCGCTATGAGTTGGAGGCCAGCCTGGACTACAAAGTGAGTCCAGGACAGCCAAGGCTACACAGAGAAACCATGTCTCGAAAAGAAAAAAAAAAAAAAAAAAAAAAGGAAAAAGAAAAAGAAAAACAAATGCAGTTATTTTTAACCCATAAATAAAAGTGATTTGAAGGAACTACACACTATACTTTGACCCAGTACACTACACCCTACACCTAAATAATGGCTGCCCCAAATACCTTGAAGAGCTAAGAAAAGAAAGGCTGCTCCTAATGAATGCCTGTCACTGGAAGACAGGATTCAAAATAAGAGAAAGCGATATGAATAAAAATGGTATGGTTACACCAAATGATAGCACAATCTCCTTCAAAGTACTTATTCAATCATAAACTGGATTTTTTAACCTATTCTGGAGGTCTCTCAGAACTAAAACCTCCAATAACCTACACCACCACTATTGTTCATACCAAAATAACCTTATTGGTTGTATCATTTCTCAATGTTTCTAACCTCAAACTCAGACATACATTTTACATTAAGACTCATGAATACAGAAATATACAGAGAGACACAACAGACACACATGGGGACACAGACAGATAAACAGAGAGAAACACAAAGAGACACATACACAGACATATGAACACTGAGACACAGAGAGAGACAGAAACAAAGTCACACACACTAAAAAAGACACACACAGAGCACAGACTGGAACAATTTTCAAGAAACAGTGTTTATCTTTAATAGATATAATACACTTTTTTTCTAGTCAACGCTATTCTGCTTAATTTCAAATTTTCTTAGAAATACTGATCAATATTCACTAAACTGATTTTGTGTAAACCATCATCAAAAATAAACCCACAGAAGCATAATTTATGTCACTGATAGGAAAAATGGTAACTATTTTAATTCTAGCTGATAACTATTCTATACACTACAATGAAAAGAGGCTATACCAACTGTCCAGGAAGACCCTTCTAATTAAAAAAAAAAAAAGGTGGGGAGTGCATGTACTTACACATAATGCTGTGAACACAAAATAATGGGCATCATGGTAACTGTGACATAATTATATTAATTTGGTGTTATAAGTGGTTAATACTTAAACCTTTCCACTTCTAAATTCTTTTTCAGAGTTAAGAATCTCAACTTTCTTTCCCTGAGTCAAATGGGCCCCCTAGAGCAGAGCTTACCAGGAATGCAGCTAGACATTATTCCTCCACACTCAGAGTAAGTGGTCAAAGTCTAAAGCAGCCAAAATACCAAACTGCACAAATACAGCCAGGTATTCCTTCCGAGGCATCTGACCAATCTGAAGGAATTTGCAACTTGAATCAATTTAAAGTAGAGGGAGAAAGTGGAGCAAAGATAAGTATCAATCAGCAATTAAGGTCAGCAACTGGCAAGATCCCAGACAATACTCTGCACCATCTTGCCAGAAGTGTGTCCTACACCTTTTAGACCCTCTGGCCCACCACAGAGCAGATTCCCACGAATATGTGGGAGAAGTATGCAATACATAAGACTAAGAAGTATAGAAACAAATAATCAAGATTGGGATGGGAACCATGATGGCTGCGTGAAGGCAAATACCATACTAGCAAAAAAATCAACAGACTTGTTACAGCTAAGATGGAGAAAGCAACTAAGAAATACAGAGAAGAGAGAATCATTTAATGATGCTGGCAATACTCTGTCTCTCAAGATAAATAAATTCTATCACAAAAACCTTAGGATCCAAAATGTTGAAAACTTTATGTAAGTAATGATATTTTATATTTATATATAACACTTTGAGCCGTATATATGTTATATAACATCCTACAGCTGGAAACACATTACTATTTCTGTAGTTAAACACAAAAATTCACATTAAATAAAAGAAGTTACAAAGTTAATGCTTCTATGTACATTTAACTCATGTTTTGCAGTCAAATTATTTTTTTAAACTATTGTAATTCTAGATAAATTTGGTGCCTAATAGCTTGCTTAGCCTTTCAATAAAATAGTTTCTTTGCTTTTCTAGCAGTATATTATTTGAGATCAATTTTACACTCACTGTCCAGTTAACCCACGCAGAAAAAATTCTATTAAGGATTCTAACTCAGATTCCAGCAAGAAAAACAAAATCATAAAGACTAGAGAGAAGAAAATAAAACTATTATTACTGACAGAACAGATGAAGAAATGACAAAAATCTGAACTGTTTAACTTAACAGAAATGTAGGAGACTAGTCTTCGGATCCACAAGAAAAGTCATCTAGGAGAGGGGATCTCTGTGACCTGCCTCCTTCCTGAACACAAATCCTGTAGGCAGCACTCCATAGCCACTGCAGCTCTTCTCACCTTGGCCTTTTAAGTATGGCAGTGCTTAAAGGCCAGGGGCCAGAAGCTTTATCCAGCTAAGAATGTGGTGGCTTCAAGAGCAGTCTCTTGAAAGAAGCAGTAGCTGATCACTGGTTCAATTCACTTGTAGGTATCCCAACTAAACTAACTTAAAAGAGCATTCTTGTCAGCCAAAATGCCACAATCTCATTCATATGGGATAAAAATCTTTACTACACCTCAGGCACAGTGAGACACCCCCTCAATCCTAGCACCTGAGAAGCTGGGGAAGGAGGAAGTTTGAGGCCAGGCTAGGATACATAGGAGGGCCCTATTCAAATCATCCTCATCATCATCATCACTACTAATACTGCTGCTATTACTATTAATGTAATCATATCTAAACTGTACATGTGCTTTGTTTAGTAATGATCATTTCATACAAATTTTGTGTTTGGCCAGCCTGTCCATGTATCTTCACCTTAATTGTACACTGAATAGTGGGAACTAAGAGTCTCTACCCCATGAAAATAAAACAGGCCCCCTCAAGCATGTTCCCTACTCTTTCAACGCGAATCAGAACCCCAGAGGAGCACAGAGGAGCAGATGTCCAGCAGCATCTCCTTACTTTGAGTTTCTGGGCTTCTCCTCGTACTTTCAGTAGTTCGGTAATAGAGTCCACAAAGCCCTGGTAGTGAAAGTTGCACATTTTCTCAATTTCTCGGTCATGATTGCGGATGCGAGTTTCTAGTTTCTCCATGAATCGTCCATGTTCCTCACCATCATAGACAGACCTTTAAAGAGAAAATAGCAAGAAGATTACAAAACTTCTGAGGAAAAGAGAATTACAAACCCAGACAAAAACTAGAGCATCAGGATACATAAAGCACCAACTGCATTCATATTGTCCCCATGTTAAAGAAGTGTTGTTTTGGTTTTGCTTTAGGAAAAAACAAAAGTTGCTATCTAATTACTTTAAAACATTTGGCACACCATCAGACTGTCATCACAAAGTAACAACTTAAATTACAGCTCCTGTCCATTTGTCCATTTAGCTTACCTAGGAAAACTCAATTTAAAAACAACAACAACAATTATCCAGCTACTCCATGGAGCTGAATATTACTGGAGAAAAATCACACAGCCAGGCCCGCTAGATTCAGTGTAACTACATAGCTACAATCTAAGAGTCATTCAACACTACCAGAAAATCCTACTGGAGATGGAACAGTCATTGTCCAATAAGCTTGAAAACAAATGTTTCTGCTTGGAGGAATTAGGGGAACATTTGTACAAGTAATCTTGTATATAAGACTTAAATCCAAACACATAATTCATTATGTTTTCATTTATAACTTATAGCCTAAAGGTAAATCTATGCAATGTCTTAGTAAATTAGCATTTTGACTACAACACGTCACACACATGAGGCCAACCTGGCATTTTCCACACATGACAGCTGTCATGTTTCTTATGAGCATTTTTCACTTGAGAGGTTTGAATTAGGAATGATCAACCCAGGCAATGATTAACAACATCTCAAAGAATAAAAAGTAAGAGTCAAAGTGAGGGACCCTTACTTTCTCCTGCCTCAATGTGCACCCCTCCCTCTCAGCTACTGTTCAACTATACACTTCCCAGAAAGGACGGAAGGAAACACACTTAAGCATTTCCTCTTCCTTCATGTAAACCAGCCAACTTGTACTTCTTCCTCTGTCTGTTCTCCACAGACAGAGCTCATTTACAGCTAACACTGCTTATTATTTCAAAAACTTCTGATCTGCATCATGTATTTTTTTCCCTCTCCACCACATTATTCTCATGTCTGTATAAAGGTCAAAGAAAAACTTGCCCTGAACTACACATCCCCTCCCAGCCACCATCTAGTTTTTCTGCTCTCCATCCTAGCAAAACACCTTCCCACTTCCTTACTTCCCACTAGGGCAGGTATTCATTTTACTCCTCTAATAAGCAGCATTGGTTGAGGCGTGGTGCTCACTTCTTCATTAAGCACTCTCTTCTGGAGATGTTGATGGCAACCACATTGACATAGATTTACCCTTTCGCTGATACTCGTTCTCAATCCCCCTTCTAGAACCTCCTCATCTACTATACTTCTCTATGCTCTCTCACCAAGCAACCCCATGGCTCAAAAATGCCACTCACATAGAACTGACTTCCTAATGTATAACCTACCAACCAGAGCACTGCCCTGAACTCTAAATCCAAATTCCTGTTACTAAGGCACTATTCCGATTGGATGATAAACGCCATCCAAATGTAGTGAAGAAAAAAAATACTTGTCAATCTATCTCCATTCCAAAACCAGTTCCTTCCAGCACCTCCAACACACACACATACACACACACACACACACACCACAATTAATGATATTTATTTAAGCCAAGTGTCTATAATCATTTCCCTATCCATCTGTCCATTCTCTCCTCATCCGATATACAACTAAGTTGTGACAACTCAACCTACAAAACATGTCCTAGAATTGAACACATCCCATCACTTCTATTTAAATCAATGTCCAAATAATTTAGCCACACCAGAGCAATTCAACAGCCTTCAAAATCCCATTATGCATTCACTACCTCCAACACTACCACCAAGTACATAGTCCACACACCAGTTAAATAATCTCTTTAAAGCAGTATTTTAGACATTACCCACCCCCACCCCCCACCCCCAGCTTAAGTCTCTCCAAAGGCTTCTGTATTAGTCAGGGTTCTCTAAAGGAACAGAACTTATAGAAAGACTGTGTGTGTGTGTGTGTGTGTGTGTGTGTGTGTGTGTGTGTGTGTGTGT
>OU015745.1:56199938-56224592 GCA_907169655.1 Acomys percivali | reverse complement strand
TGTGTGTGTGTGTGTGTGTGTGTGTGTGTGTGTGTGTGTGTGTGTGTATAAAGGGGATTTATTAAAATGATTCACAGGCTGGACCTTCCAGCTAATCCAATAATGGCTGCCTATGAACAAAAGGTTGACGAATCCAGTCATTGTTCAGTCCATGAGACTAGATGTCTCACCTGGTCTTCAATATATGATAGAATCTCTAAGAAGCAGACTCTAATGCCAGTTTAAAAAAAAAAAAAAAAAACCTGACTTGCAGAAAGAGCAAGCTCCAGTTGCATGGTAAACTGGTGGCCCATTGTCAAATGTCAGATGATGGTAAAGCCTTGCTCCAAAGTTCCAAAGGTCTCCTCTGTGAATCACCAACAGGGGCCTGCATCAGGTCTGCTGAATCATATGGTCCAAGTGGTAGAGCAGCCTTCCCACAAGCATGGGCCTGTTGAAGAGCCTCCTCCTGTTACAGGCCCCAAGCAAAGCTAGCAGTTTTTCAAGTCTTTAGTATTTAGGGCACAGTAAAAGACCCATATGAGGAATATGCTGTCTCCAGAATCCAAATAGGTCAACTAAACATTGTGAATATCTCTGCATGCTCCATACCACTGGTCTCTTAAGAATTTTTCTGAGCATAGAAGTTTGAATAAGAATGGCCCCATAGGCTCAAATATATGAATGCTTAGTCATCAGTGAGTGGCACTATGTGAGAAAGATTGGAAGATAGGAGGTGTGGCCTTTTGGAGTGGGTGTGGCCTTGTTGGAGAAAGTGTACTAATAGGGGTGGGCTTTGAGGTTTCAAAAGCCAGGCCCAGCTTTGAGGTTTCAAAAGCCAGGCCTAGCTTCTCTCTTCCTGCTGCCTGCAGATCCAGAAGTGAAGCTCTCAGCTACTTCTCCAACACTATGTCTACCTGTGTGCTGCCATGCTCCCTCCTGCCATGATGATAATGGACTAAATCTCTGAAACTGTAAGAAAGTCCCAATTAAGTGTTTTCTATTATAAGAGTTGCTATGGTCATGGTGTCTCTTCACAGAAATAGAACAGTGACCAAGACATTGAGATATAAGGCTCCTGAATTTTGGATGGATTTATTTCCCATCCTCTGATGCACATATGTGTTACCAATAAATCCAATGTGGTTGCTACCTCCTGCTCACTTGGTTCAATCATCATAATGTTATCAATGCAGGCACTAATGTAATATTTTGTGAAAGAGGCAGGTGATCAATATCTCTTCAAACCAAGTTATGGCACAGGGCTGGAAAGTTAATATAAAGGTATACAACTCCATTAATCACCTGACCTCCATTAAGCCCCTATATAACTAAAAGGCCCTAATGTTTCTTGAGGTCTCCTGGAATCAGCATCAAGTCAGAGGCAGTAACCAACACTTGACTGGGACATGCCAATGTTCTCTCTGAGCCCTGACACTCCTTCAGCAAACACATATGTGCTCATGCCCATGTTTTCTGAATCTGGAGGGATGTGTGGTACAGGATCATCATACACTTATCCTCTAGATAAGAAAGTTTCCTTTCCTCAGCATGTCAGTTCCACTACCCAAAATTAAGGGACGCGCGTGAGCGTGCGCATGCACACATGCATGCCCACATTCCAGTAAAAATTCTCAACGCTGACCAGTAAAAACACAGGCATCAAGATTCATTCCCTTCCCTTGAGAAGAAAAAATGAAATAAATTAGAAGCAGCCCTCCAAATGGATGAGTTTACAACAAGAGCTATCTAGAACACACAAGACAGAACCTACCACTGACATTTCACTAAGTTCCAAGCTTAACCCCTTTCAAAGAAAATAAAGGAATCTTCTCAGTGAAGATACTCATATTCCTTGTCCTGTGGAAAACTGGGGGTGGAGAGAGTCATTGAAAAAAATCCTCAGACTTAAAGACAAAAACTGGTATTATTCTATTTTTTTTAACTTTTGGTTTCCATTTCAGTATATTCTGACTCAGTAATAAATTCTACATTATGTTCTACCAGGAAATTTTTCATTCATTCTCTCCAAAGATAAAGGACTAAGTTGAGGGGGAGGAGATCCCAAAGTTCAGAAATTCAGGAGCCAGGTATGGTGAAGCTTGTAATTCCAGCAATTGGGAAGTGGAGGCAGGAGGGTGAGGAATCCAAGGCAAGCCTAAGTAACTAGTGTGAGGCCACCCTAAACTATGCAAGGCCTACTCAAAGAAAAATAAGAAAAGGAAAGAAATTCAGAACTTAGATTTATTTAGATAAATAATGTCTTCCTGGATTCCCTATAACTAAAAAAGAAAAGAATAAAAACCTGAACTAAAAATCAAAGAAAGAAAATGTGGATTATAGATGCCTGATTGCGGGGCCTTGGTCTTAGCACTGTAATTAGCTACATCTTTGGCCAATTCAATTCATCTCTCTGACCTTCAGCACTTTCTCATTTACAAAATAGGAAACAGCAATCAATTACAATTTCCCTGAAGTACTAGCTGAGCATTAAACTTTCCAATTCAGGCACATAATGTGAAGAAGCATTGAGGACAGACAGCAGGCGGTACTTTAACCTCCTTATCAGTGCCACCAAGTTTCTATTCAGAATCTTTATGATTTTAACACTCTCTTCAAATATGATGATGAGTAACTTTATAGGCATACAGTGGGCCCTTGGAGTAAAAAAATTTAAATTAAATTAAGATAAGAACTTGGTACAGAGCCTGTAATGTAATCCAACATTCAGGAAGCTGAGGCAGGAGACTGAGCTACACAGCGATTAATACCAAGCCAACCAGGTCAATATGGCAAGACCCTATCTTAAAAAAAAAAAAAAAAAAAAAAAATCAGAAATCAAATCTAAAACACACACATTTAAATGAAAAAAGTAGGCAGTGTTTAGGCTACCCTGTATTTTGCATTCTGTGAAAATTTATAGAGCTCCCTAGTTCTGTGTGAATTCTTTATGTACACACAAAATGAAAAGGATACATAGCTTCCATATGGCTATCAGAGGGAGGTGAAAACACAATTACTTGCATTTTGTACCTTTATTTTTTTAATTTTTTTTATCTTCTATATATACATTTATATTATTACACATATATAAAATAAGCTACATAGAGCAAGAAGAACCACAGAAACAATTAGGAATTATACTGATGTTATTACATTCATAGTGTTTTGGTTGTTTGTATTTGGCAACCTTGAAGAAAACATCTTTCCTATCTTGGTGAGTCTAAAATTTGGAATATAAATCAGTATCTATCGTATCTCATCTCTATCAACTTAAAACATCTATCTAGACCTAAAAATATCTTACCTTCTAAACAATTAAGCTTAACTGTAAAATTAAACTATCTGGTCTTCAATTCCATCAGAAACTTGAGAAGTAATAAAAATTAATTACCTGAGTAAACAGGAAGTGCAGGTTAGCAGCTTCCAAACTGAAAAAAATGACACAGACATTTTGTTGTCTCAACAGTCACTCAAAAGTATATAACATTGGAGCATCATCTTCAACCTTCTGACCCAATATATCTGACAGATGTATTTGTGAGGCAGGAACTACTGAGGACCTGCTTACCCTGTATTGGCAGTTTGGCCATGAACTCTGACTGCATCCAAGCTTGCCCAATTTTAGGCAGAAGTCTATCAGTGGCCAAAATGAGGCCCAGTGGCTGGTCTGTCACATTTGAAGCCATCTCCATGAAGAGGTTCTTTGATGCTCATCTTCTTTGAGGTAGGCTGGCTATTGCCCAGGAGTAAACTTGTCTTATTGTCAATGAATTTTTAAAATAGTAAAAACATCTTTAAGTGCCATATTCTGTAGGTCTCTGAAGTTTTTGAAGAGCATTTTGTGTCTTTAATTACAAACTGCCGGCCAAGGTGGCACATGCCTATAATCCCAGCACTCAGGGAGGCAGAGGCATGGGAATCTCTGAGTTCGAGGCCAGCCTGGTCTACAAAGCGAATCTTGGACAGCCAAGGCGACACAAAAGAACCCTCCCTTCAAAACAATATTGCTTCTAGCACAGTAAAAAGCCAATGTGAACTGACTTTACAGTACACGTTGACTCAGCATTTCAAATGTATTTTAGCATAAGCCATCAATAACCAACAGACCCATCAGGTACAAAAGGCAAAAATGAATAAATAAACAATTCGTAAAATCTGGAAAAGATAGAGGTCTACTGTTAACTTTCTACTGGCAGTCTGCACTGTTCTTAAATAAATATACTATTTTTCCTTCTGAACAAATGACTTAAAGTGGAGAAAGACTGCCATCTAGTGATGACCAATTTCTAATATTCGTTAAAACATGACATTGATGTAACCAAATGAAACAGATTGCTTGCCAAGTGCAGTGGCTCAGGCCTGTAATCCCAGCACACAGGGAGTCAGAGTCAGATAATCTCCGTGAATTTGAGGCCATCCTAGTCTAGAAAGCCAGTCCAGGACAGCCAAGGCTACACAGGGAAACCTTGTCTCAAAAACAAAAAAACAAAACAGACTGCTGTAAAACATCTAAAAACTGCAGTTGATCAAATCTGTGGGTCCAAGGCAGGGGGTGTAATTCAACTGGTAGAGTGTAGCCCTTGCATATAGAAAGCCCTAGAACTGCATAAAACTGGGCATGGTGACACGGGCCCATTATGCCAACACTAGGGAGGCAGAGGCAGGAGGATCAGGAGTTCAAGGCCATCCTCATCTACACAACAAGTTTGAGGCTAGTAGGGGCTACCTGAGATCATGTCCTCCAAAAAGTAAAAGGCAGAATCTTAAAAAAAAAAAAAAAAAGTCAACTCTTTGAAATATTATTGTATTTCTTGTGCTTATGGCACAAGATGCATAAAATAAAAAGGAAGACCTTGTTGAAAAGACAGAATAGGAGCTGGGCAGCTGTGGCACACACCGTTAGCCCCAGGACTGGGGAGGAAGAGGCAGATGGATCTCTGCCAGTCTATAGATCGAGTTTCCTGAACAGCCATGGCTACACAGAAAACCCTGTCCAAAAAGAGAAAAGGGATTACACTTGTAGGGTGAGTCAGTTGTGGATTAGCTGTGTCTACATAGCAACTATTGACTTTTTTTGTTTGAGGAGTCCCAACCCTGGTGTTTCATCTTCCTATCCTACTACAAGAGATAAGCACTGAGTTACCTTGTCAGTGACCAGTTAGCATAAAGATGTGTCATACAACTCTCACCAATGAGAAGGGAAATCTGTCAGTGAAAGGCCAAGGTGGGGGAGGGGAGTGTTATGCCACCTGGAGGATGCAAGAAAAGAAGTTGCTTTTCCTACCTCTTAAACACTGCCCTGTGAAAATAAGACACTTATAGGCAGGTGAAGCAACTACCATGAAGAGAGGAAATGGTGCTAATAACCTGGGCTTGGAAAGGGGAAAGGAGCCTGGCGGGGTAGCACAGGCCTTTAATCCCAGCTTTGGGGAGGCAGAAGCAGGTAGACCTCTGTAAGTTTGAGGCCAGCCTGATCTATAAAGTGAGTCCAGGACAGCCATGGCTACACAGAAACCCTGCCTAGAGAAAAGGAAGGAAAGAAATAAAGGAGGGAAAGAAAAAGGGAGGGAGGGAGGGAGGGAGGGAGGGAGGGAGGGAGGTTGGGAAGAAGGAAGGGGAAAGGTAGAAAACACCCAGGTCCCAGACTGTGAAGAAATCCTCAACAACTGTCTCCAGATACTCTCTTAGTCAGTCAATGCCCAATACTTAAGCCACTTTCCCTCTATATTCTGCTATTTGCATGATAAAATGACAGAATGTTGTGCAGTTTACAAAGGTAACAGGCAAATCAAAGAGACACAGCCATCCGTCTCCACTGCTTGTTAAGGACGCCAATCTCCAGCTTCCACTACCCTTTACTTTTCCTTCCATTTCAAAGTAAATCTCATCCATGCTTAAAACCACAGCTTGCACCTTACTTCTTCTAAGGACCCATGGACCCATTTCTAATCACTTAGAGCCTTTCATGCACAAATCCTTTATAACAACGATCCACCCTCACAACACTTATTAAACTATGTTCTGATGGCCTATTCAATTGTCAGTCTCTTCATGCTAGAACATTAGTTTCCCTGTGTGCAAAGACTGTCTTACCCATTTTACCTCCAGGCGATTTCACAGGGACTGGAAGGGGAAAGACTCTACCATTGAAATGGACAGAAAGAAGGACTGCAAAGCCACGCAATGCATGTGGATTTATCCTTGTTTCGGAGGTGGGTGCAAGAGTAATTAATATAGGAGACCAAACATACCTACTTCTATGTCATGAGACCACGGAGAACTAACGGCAAAAAGGACTGAACATTTTCAGTTTGGGGTTTTGGTTTTGATTATAAAAAAAAAAAAAAAAAAAAAAAAAAATTCCAGAGTTTGTTCTGGTCTTTCCTTTTTCATATATCTTTTTTAACTTGCCATGGCTTTATCCCTCAAACATTTTCTTTTCATTAAACTCCATAAAAGGATCATTAGTATCTTTGTTTATTCCAAAAGTTAAAAATAAAGTGGAAAAACACATTTGAGCATGATGTTGAAAGAGAATTTCAAAAGGTCAAAAGGAGTTTATATCCCTTCTCCTTACTTCAGTATGTCTATTGATTGTATTCAGACGTCAGTATTATAATTTGGATGCTCTGGGTACAGGAGAAAATAGACCATTGTATGTCATCATTAGTACCTAGAGAAGCATATTATAATTAATGAACTCTAAGGTGAGTAACATGTAACAGATAATATTGTTGATCTGTCAACCTGTCTACAATAACCTAGGAGACAAGCCTCTGGGAATGTCTGTAATGCAACTTCTAGATTAAGTTAACCAATATGGAAAGAATTACCATTTTGTGGGCTAGAGCAGTGGTTCTCAACCTTCCTAATATTGTGACCCTTTTAATACAGTCCCTCATGTTGTAGTGGCCCCCAACCATAAAATTATTTTTGTTAACTGTAATTTTGCTACCATTATGAATGGTATTGTAAATATCTATGTTTTCTGATGGTCTTAGGCAATCCCTCTGGAAAGTCATTAGACACATACACACACACACACACACACACACACACACACACACACACACACGCAAGCACACAGGCACACACATGCGCACGCACAAAGGGGTCTTAACCCACAGGTTCACAATAGCTGAGCTAGAGTTTAAAAACACAATAAAAAGAAGAAACGGAACCAGCTGAAATGCCAATTTAACACATCAAAGCAGACCTGGCCACTAGGTTCTCTGCATCCCTATGGCTAGCATTTCCCCTCCCCCTACCAGTAACTTCCCCAGCCCAGGAGTGGGCGGCCCTTCTCCCCAACTGCCCTTCCCATTCTGGTTGCCTGGTCCTCTCTTGGCCAGTCTCTCAGTCTTGGTTGGCAGCTGCTAGCCCTCTCCCCTGCCCCCTCTCATGGCTCAAGGTCGTGTCCACTCTGGACTCTCCCAGATGTTGCTGCCTCGAACTATGCTCCTTTTTATCTACAATAAACTTTCCCCTCCATCATACCTAGGAGCAGTCAAGTCCTTCCTTTTTTTATTCTTCATTCAAATACCAGCATCTCTCACTGTCAGAACACAGTCCATGGATGAAGCTATGTGAGATTTCTAAGACCTTGTGAGAAAACTCCAAGTAAACAAGACAAGAGTCTTGTAGTTTCTGTTCCTCCATAACATGGGTTGTTCTTGGAACGTGCGTTTGTGCTCCTCAGTAGGCTTCATTTCAAAATACCCACTAATATTCAGAATGATGTTTCGAAGTATAACCTGCCTTCCTGACTGTATACAGTTTAAACTCAGGTGACCTTTGTTCATATGACCTTACTTAACCCTCAAGAACACCCTCAGAATATAAATTGTTTGATGCTCTGAATAAAGTTGGCTATCGCATGAGACTTTAGTCCACCTCATTGTTAGGCTCCACTCTCCCAGGTTCACATAGCCAACCAGAGTGGTATCATATCATGACTACATTTTCTGGCTGTGGTGCAATGTAACCAACTGCCTTCTAATTTTTCCAACCTGCCTTCCCCAACACAATGAATGGGCTGTATTCCCCTGAACTGTAAGCCAAAACAAACCCTTCCTCCTTGAAGTCACTTCTTGTCAGGTATTTGATCAAAACCATAAAAAAAAGCAACTAATATAACAGCCACATGTTTTTGTGACATCACATGAGAGCTAACACATTCCAATCCTTTGTCTATCTTTGCAGATTCCAGTGTATCTGGCTGGCTTTACCAAGACAGCCCATATAACCAAGAGGATGCTGTGAGGAAATTCTGCCTCAAACAAGAAGAGAAGCCAAAGGTGGGCACTTTCAAAAAAAAAAAAAAAAATAGGTTAAAAACAGGATGGGGAAGCTTCAGCTGACACCTCGCCAAAGAGCCTTCCAAAGAATGTGACTTGGGTTAAATATAACCAGAAAGTCTCAGAAGAAGAGAATTTGTCATAAAACATCCGTCAAATCAGCAACAGATATCAAACAGGAAATAAACTAATGAAAGCAAGGACAGTCCAAATTAAGGATATATAGAGGCTGACATAACTAAAACCTGGGTAATATCCTGTTGGAACAAATCATCATCATCAATAACAACAACAACAACAACAGTGGCTGAAGATTTAAAGGCTCAACAAAGTTTTCCAATGGTTTCATTTTGTCTTTTGTACAAATTTGTGTTAAAAGCAAAAAGATTAATTCCTTGCTTTTTTTTTTAAGATGAATCATGAATGTTGCTAATTATAAAGTGAGAAATAAGAGTACTTGAGGCAGGATCTTTTTTTGGTTCATAAGTATGATGATTAAGTATTCACATCATTGTGTGACACATACCTCCCTCAAACCTTGTTATGAAATCAGGTACATTACCCATCTGATATGCACACTTGAGGAGGGTGCATGCCTAAGATCCTGAGATACACAGTAAAGCAAACTGGGATATAGTGAGACCCTATCTTTAAAGAAATAAAAATGAATTAATTATGGGCAGGGTGGTGTATGCCTGTAAATCCAGCACTCAGAGACAAAAGTGGGAGCATCACTGCAAGTTCAAGACCAACTTGATCTCCACAGTGACTGAACCAGAGCAATTTAAAATGAGCCAGGCATGGTGAGCTGCACGTCTTTAAATCCCAGCACTCTGGAGGCAGAGGCAGGCGAATTGCTGTGAGTTCGAGGCCAGCCTGGTCTACAAAGTCAGTCCAGGACAGCCAAGATAACATAGAGAAACCCTGCCTCAAAAAAGCCAAAATAAAAACAAAAAACAAACAAACAAAAGCCATAATTAAGTCCATAGCACTGAAGATCCTGAGGTACTACTAAAAGATAATAGTTATTTCCATCCCCCAAAAAAGTGATAAAAAACAAAGTAGCAAAATAAGATGATACTCCCCATAAGTGATACAAACCATTAGACACTATGAAAAAAGCTTCCAGTAGTAAACCTTATTAGTCTAAATCAAGGTTCTAGACCATTAGTACATGACTTCACAGTAAAGGAAATAAAAGACATCCCCAGTGGCTGGAGTGAAAGGAACAGGTATCAAGGGAACAAGTGAGGGGACCTCAGAAATTAATAAAGCCAAGATTTCTCAGTAAAAGGGTAAAGGCACCCTGCAAGGAAACTTCCCTCCTCTGTTTCTGATTCTGGTTGGAGGAGAAAGAAAAACTTCCAGTCATTTTAAACCAAAGAACATAGTCACACTATTAATATCTGTGCAGTCTGGAAAAACATCAAATTCTTCGTGTTATGGCCAGGTATGGAGGTGCAGTTCTTTCATCCTAGCACTAAGGAAGTCAGAGGCAGGATCCATCACTTGAGCTCAAGCTTAGCCCAGGGAGCATAGCAAAATATCATCTCACAGATAATAATTGTTATTTGTTTTAGAAGCAACCTCCTTCACAATGTCCAGAGATAACTGACTGAATAAACCTAAATCTTCTCTAGAAAAATAGACTTTAAGCCATATTTCTAAGACTTCTGAGAAGTAATTTTTTAAGTAGCATTTAGTATTAAAAAATAAAAAAAAAACAAATCTTAGAACATGGACAGAAAAAATTTTAAATCAAAAGAAACACAAAATACAAATCAAGATTTACCCAGGCTTAAAACCTGGTATGTATAAATTTAAAATAAATGTGATATATTTAAAGAAATGGTAAACATTTAACCCAAAACAGAAAAGAAACATTAAACATTCAATTCCTAAACTGAGCAAATTACAAAATTACTACCAAAAGCACATAGGTAGGTTCAGCAAGATGGCTCAGCAGGTAAAAGGTACTTGAGCTAAACCTTATAATCTGAACTCCATTCCTGGGACCCATATAACAAAAGGAGACAATCGGATCTGGCAAGTCATCCTCTGACCTCCAACCATGCTACACACATATAGACACATATAAGTAAATGTAAAAAAACAAAAAAAAGTT
Source organism: Acomys percivali (assembly GCA_907169655.1). NCBI lineage: Eukaryota > Metazoa > Chordata > Mammalia > Rodentia > Muridae > Acomys > Acomys percivali. Next base: position 56,214,188 of record OU015745.1, on the reverse strand, counting down.
TACTGTGTGATAGCATGCAATAATAGTCTATTTTTGAAGCAATATACTTTAAAATCTGTTGAAACTCTTGGTTACCCTTCATTTGGAGTAATATAGGGTGAGTTATTCCCTCAGAGCCATGATATCACCATTTACCACTTAACCCTCATATTGACAATAAAAATCTGAACTGACCTTGACCTTAAGAAACCATGTGTGTTTGGGGATAAATTCCACCAAAAGTACTACCTCTCCATTCATCCAAACACCTCACTCTATCCTCCACCCACACTGGACAACAGGCCTCAGAATGAATAGGCAACATTAAGGACATTCACTGCTGGAGGGTTAATATTCTTTTGCTTGAAAATGTTTATTTGCTCATAACTTTGAAAGGGTGCTACACTGAACACCACATACACATGATTTATTTACATGTCTTTCTCTCCCCCGGGACCATGAGTTCCTTGAGAGTTCACACCTGGAACAATTCCACAGAGAAGGCATTATAAAGTGACACAGGACTTTGGCAGGACCCAAAGATGTTTCAACTTTCCACAAGGACAGGCACCAGAGTTGATAATAAACACTTTCACTAAAAAGTAAATTCAAGTCCTATTACTGCAAATAATCTGTACTTCGGCTAAAATGTTAATAAAGAAAGAACCAGAGGAAAAGAAGAAAGAAGGCTCAAGAGAATTTCTTATAAAGTAGAGTCTGGGAATAATTTGTCATTTCCCTAGCTCTCCCTAGCCCTTCTGGAAGCTGGGAGCAACAAAGCCTGGTTCTAAGGGGAGCTGATGTTTCTAGTCCTTGCTGCCAATCGAAGGGGGAGGGTGACAGCAGTCCCTAAGGGCTTTTAGGAAAAATTGCTTCCAGGTGGAAATTTTTTATGGTACTATGCAGCCTGCAGCCTTTTTTCCCCCTCCTGCCTTCCTTCACAACTACTGATGATTAAACCATGGACAATCAGGCTGCAACAATGGAAACAGTCAGACAGCTTCCAAACAGCATGGTTATATGCTTCAAATTACCAAGTTAACTCTCAAAGGAGAGAAAAAATTCATTGGCAGAATTTGGTTTTGTTTTTTAAGGGGAAGGCAGGGTGGTGTTTATTAAAGATTTGTATTTGGAAGACTGTGGAAGTAGCCAAAAGCTATCATAATGATAAGCATCGGTGCCCAACCAGCCCCCAATAACACATTCATAGAAATCTTCAATGTTCTGTTACCTACCAGTTTTTATAACTTTAGTCTGTCGGGCCTAGATTGAACACTCCATTAAGCCCTCTGTCATCATAAGTGCACAGGGAACTCTCACCTGGTGTCATGAGGAAACGCTAGATCAGTTACACCTAAATGTGGTATTGAAATGGTTCTGGGGTGTTGTGTGTGTGTGTCTGTCTGAATTCAAAGTGAATGTGAGACAGCTCAAAGAACATGGGGTCAGGGAGGTACATTTCTAGCCATTCGAAAAGCACAGAAAAAGTAATCCTATGACATTAGTTGATTCTAAGCAATCTTACTGAAACTGAAAACAATACACCTAACTCAACATTGCTACATCATACTAAAAGGAAGCATCTTTTAAATCTGTGTCAAGATGTCAACTGAACATCTTATATATAGTAACTCAGCTATCCCTCAAATATAACTGTGGTGGTTTGAATAAAAACGGCCCCATAAACCAGGTGTGGTGACACACACCTGTAATCCCAGCACTCAGGGAGGCAAAGGCAGGCGGATCACTATGAGTTCGAGGCCAGCCTGAGTCCTGGACAGCCAAGGCTATAAAGGGAAACCCTGTCTCAAAAAACAAAAACAAAAAAAGGAATGGCCCCATAGGCTCATATACTTGAATGCTTAGTCATCAAGGAGTGAGTGGCACTACTTAAAAAGATCTGAGAGCACAGCCTTGCTCCAGGAAGTGTGTAAATAAGGGTGAGCGTTGAGACTTCAAAACCCCATGCCAAACCCAGAGTCTCTCTTCTCCTCCTGCCTGTTGGCCTGGATAGAGAACTCTCAGCTACTTCTTCAGTACACGTGTGCCTGTGGGCCACCATGTTCCCCACCATGACAATAACAGACTAACTCTAAAGCTATAGGTAAGCCCCCAACTAAATATCTGCATTCATTAGCATTGCTGAGGTCATGAGGTATCTTCACAGCAATAGAACACTGAAGCAATATCCCTACTGGAGTAGTTATTATCATCAGTTTGCACATGCTACTACACAAAAATAATTTCATTTATTACTATTACAATTACCACAGTTTTATCAAGAATAACAAAATAAGCTAAGCAGTGGTGTCATATGCCCAAGGCTACAGAAAGAAACCCTGTCTCAAAAAAACGAAAGAAAGAAAGAAAGAAAGAAAGAAAGAAAGAAAGAAAGAAAAAGGGTGAGGGGAAAGATTTTTAAGTAGAAAAGAGAGAAAGCAAGATGAGATGAAACAACAAGGTAGTTAAACCATATGTCTACTCAACAGCAAGGTAAATATATCCAAATATTTACATTTATATTCCTAGGGGGAATAGAAAGGACAGTAAGAAAATATATAATTATAACAAATACCGTAGATAAATGTGACTCTTTTTGTTGCTATTTTTGAGGTGAGGTCTCACTATATAGCACTGGTTGGCTTGGAACTTACTATATAGATCAGGCTAACCTGAATTCACTATATAGATCAGGCTAACCTGAATTCACAGAGATCTGCCTGTCTCTGCCTACAATATGCTAAGATTAAAGTTGTACACCACCATGCCTGACTGTGATTCTTCCATTTTGGGGGGTTGGTTGTTTGTTTGTTTGTTACCTTTCTGTGTTTCTATTATTTTATTTAAATATACAGATGTTGTATTTTAATGACTGAACAAAGAAAATCCATTTAAAGAATCTAGAACAGTACTAGATTCATAGTAAATACTCAGTAACATGTTAATTAAAGAATAAACAGGGACAAACACTTTAGGGTTAACATGAGATCTAATTTTTATCAACTTATCAAAATGAAATAAAAAAATATGGGGTGGCAGCAAGAGGTAGTGCCACACACCTGTAACCTCAGATGCCAAGAGGAAGAGACAAGAGGATTGTCACAAGTTACAGAGCTACAAAACTGACCTGGGGTGGGGGATGATATGACTCAGTTATTAAAAGGGCTTATGTAAAATGCAAGAAGCCTTGGATTGCCCACCACTGAATAAACCAGGCTGTAGACATAGCCCCAGAATCCCAGCACTTGAGAGGTAGAGATAACAAGATCAGGTCAACCTTAGCTACCAACTAAGTTTAAGGCCAGACTGGGATATATGGGGACTCTGTCTTAAGAAACAACTAGTTAAAAAAAAAACTCACCCCTTGTTTGACATGGGGTGGTGTGAGCAAGAGAGAAATGCCCTCTCCCTCTCTTCCGACGTCCCCACCTCCCACCCCACCCCACCCCACACACACACACTCCTCCTGCCTAGCCCCTTGCAGCCTGCAGCAGGCAGAAGAGCTAGCCCCAAGGTCTTGAGAGCAGGAGTGCTTTCATGGGATGGCATGGGCGAGGGAGAGATGCCCTCCAGTCTCTTTACCCCTAGCCACCTGCGGCATCTGGGAGAATGTGCCTTGCACCTCACATGCGTAGCACAGTAGAAATGGCCCTGGTGGCAAAGGCGCAGGTGAGCTAGAGGGCATGAGAGGCATGCCAGCAGGAAAGCTGACCCTGACCCTTGCCAGCTGTGGCATTGGGTGAACAAGGTGGAATAGTGCCGGAGAGCTCACCGTAATGGTGCGAGCACATGAAAGCTGGTGAGCTAACCAAATCAGCTACCTCCCAGACCCAGATCCAGGGCTTTGATTGCCCACCCACCAACTTCTACTCCCTCTGTGATCTGTTGGAGTGAGTAAAAGAGATAGTCCTGCAGACCCAAAGTTGCAGGATCTCAGACACAGGACAACAACAGGATATCCGAGAGGAGTCCCCATAAGAATCCAGTATTGATAATTTAGCAGAAGCCAGAGACCTCAAAACAGACCAAGGAGTCATAGCACTGAATATTTCCAAGTAAAGACATGTGGACAAAGGGTATGCTGAGGGACACACTGTGACACACTGCAACTTCCATGACAAGATTTTTTTTTTAATCTATCTTATTTTATTTTGTGGGGGAGGTTACAAGGGCAGAGGGTGGATACAAAGGGACAAGGAAATTAGTGGAATTGGAGTGCATTATGGGAAATTCACAAGGAATTAATAAAAAGCTTTTTAAAAATACAAAATAAAAATGCAGTGTCTTTTCCAACAACTCTCTTATCACTGATCATAATCTCAAAATTAATTTAATTAATGTGCTTTCATGATCCTTCAAAAGGGGGTGGGAAAAGGAAGCACTCCAATGCTTGTTATGATGGAAATGTCTTGTCTGTTTCTATGAAATATGATTTGTAAACTCAAAAACAGACATTTCTCTTGCTTCCTAGTCCATTCACATGATATACAGAAATTCCCTATCAACAACATAAAACTATTAAAAACAATTTAATGGGCTATGGTGACCCAAGCCTAAAATCCTAGAACATAAGAGACAGAAAAATCAGGAAGATCACAAGTTCAAGGCTAGACAGAACTACACAGTGTGTAGTTTCAGGGCTGGAAAGATGGCTCAGAGGTTAAGAGCACTATCTGTTCTTCCAGAGGTCCTGAGTTCAATTCCCAGCAACCACATGGTGGCTCACAACCATCTGTCATGTGATTTGATGCCCTCTTCTGGACTGCAGGTGTAAATGCAGACAGAGTACTGCATATATAATAATAAATAAATAAATATTTTTTTTAATTTAAACTTGTGTAGTTTAGACCAAAGTTAAATCAGCACATACATTTCCATTAGATATCAAATCAGACTCCTTTTTTTTCTTTTCGTTTTTCCTTTGGGGGCAACCCAAAGAATAATTATTTTAATGGCTTCTGTTTAACACAGCCACCTATAGGAAAAAAAAAAATCTCAGAAGTGATTCAATCTAATTTCATAGCATGACAAGTTTTTCCACACCTCACCATATGCTGCCACATCTACTAAGAAGTTAACTCACCACACAGCAATCAATCCCATATCAATAGCAATTATTAAGTTGTTAAAACTAGAATTCGCTTTCCTAAAATTTTCATCATTTGTCTTAGTTTTTGCCCTCCAAAAACTACAAAGACTAGGTCCTGACCCCTCTCTTCCCTAGTCTATGGTAAATTACCTCAAAAATTATTCAAATATCAACTCAAGTTTCCATTCTAAGGTAAGTTCCAGTAGAGTCTAGTCTTAAAGCATAATAAAATGGGTCATGAGGCTCAAAGATCAACAGCATAGGCTACCAAAGCCAGACTTCTTAGATTCAAGTCTTGTTTCTGCTACCTGTCAGCTGGTGGCCATGGACAAGTTAATGAGTTTTTCTATACTTCAAATTCCAGCTCTGGGAAATGCAAATTTAAAATAGCTACCACTTTATGCATCTGTGTGCACACAGAAAGGGAAATATAAATGGAGCACTAACAGCAGTGTCAGGTACACAATGCATCCTGTAAATGCTAGCAAATTATTTTCTTTTTTGATTTGTTTTGTTTGGCAGGGAGGTTGGGGAGTGAGATAGGGTTTCTCTGTGTAGCCCTGGCTGTCCTGGAACTTGCTTGGTAGACCAGGCAAACTCAAAGATCTGCCTGCCTCTGCCTCCCCAGTGCTAAGATTAAAGGCGACCTCCGCCTGGCTTAACATTAGTAAACTCTAAAGCAAAAGCAGCCAGATTAGGAACATAACATCTCTCTCCTGGTTACTTGGATTCTACTAGAAATAACCTAGTGGCATGCCTATTCACAGTCATATCATGTATGTATGGTACCTATACTCATATGAAATCTTTTAATGTCTTTATATGTTGCTACACACATTCAACTGTTACTATAAACCTATGATTTACTAGCTTTTGCAATCATAGTCAATTACTCTAGTCTTTTAAGACCTTTCAGGATAGTGATTTTTGTTATTCAAACTTCTCAAAAGCAGATTTTCCATGGAGAAGGAAAGAAACCCAAGCAACTTCTAGGATCTAAGGAAGAACTGTGAACAATGGGAACGCATAAGTGAAAAGTTTCTGGTGTGCAGTTTTTTAAAGAGAGATGTGAAAAGGTTAATGTTCAACCTTTAAGAGAGTTGAGGAAATAGACCTTACTTCCTCAGGCCAACGTTCAGCCCCCAACTGTGTCTAAGTTGGAAAGAACTTGTCATGAGCCAAGCCTTTTCATGTCCCTCCCTTTTGAAGGCACAATGGAAACAATTCCCCTAGAACAAAGGATTGCGTCAGTGAACTCTCAGCTCTTTCAAGTTGGAAGGACAGTTGATTCACACCATGTGTCAGAAAGAAACACCAGTTAGAACCAAGTGAGATAAATTTCGGGCCTACAGAGCTGTTTAATATTAAACTGTAATAAATCATCTTTACAGCAAATTATAAACAAAATATTTTGTTTACCCTCCCTCTCATATGGCCTTGAAAAGAAATTTTAAGACAATTCATAATTTTGAGGTCACAGATGCTCCACCAAGAAATCATTTTCAAATGTCATCATCAAGAACCTATGACTGGATGGCACTGCCAATAGATTATTGCCCTAGTGCGCAGACAGCCTTCCTAGATGGCCCCTTGTGTTCTAAGATCAGGTTAGGTTAGTGGTCATGAACCTAGTTTTAGTACAGTTTTGTGTTCAGCCCTATACAGAGCCACCTTAATATCCACTCTGTTCAGGAATTTTTCTTAATACTTGAACCATGAAATCAAGTATATGGTCAACTACATAAATTATACAAAACTGATTTTATTCCTAAGACTGTAAAAGATAATCAAGCCTGAGGGGAAATGATATACATGAATGTAGGTCAAGAAAGGTCTTAAAATCACCTACATAAAATAAAAATTTAGGAAATGTTAGTTCAATAATGCTAAATTTTTTCATGATAACATGATAAGAGACATCTCTCTGAAAAAGCTAAGGTCACCAAAACTGTGTGATTAGCTCAATACAGTAACTCACAGACTATTATAAAGGGTCAAGAGATCTAAGACTGCAATCTATTAGAAACCTACCTTTGTCCAAGAGTGTATGTTCATCACTCAACCTGGAGGAGGCCACATTACTTCTTCGGGAAAGCTAATACTCTACACAGATTACCCCTAACCTAAAAATATTGATGATCTGACATGGTCTCAATCATCACCAAAGAACAAAGACATAAATAAATGTATTACTTCCTCAAAAATTCATATTTAGAACAATCTAAAAGTTATGAAATAGCACTATCTCATTCTAGCTCTTCAATGAGTGGATTCATGTGATTATTCAACTAATAAGGAGTAACATTTTTTAATGTTTAATTTGTACAACAATGGAAAGAAAATAAACTTTTAAAAGGGAAGAGAGGGGCTGAAGAGATGGCTCAGCGGTTAAGAGCACTGTCTTCTCTTCCAGAGGTCCTGAGTTCAATTCCCAGCAACCACATGGTGGTTCACAACCATCTATAATGTGATCTGGTACCCTTTTCTGGCATGCAGGTGCACATGCAGACAGAGTATTCATATACATTAAGTATTAAATAAATCTTTTAAAAATAAATAAATAAAATGGAAGGGAACTGTGACTACTAAATAATTAAATAAGATAATCAATTGGACTCAGAAAAGCAAATAGAAATTTTTTAAAAATCAGTATTGGAAATGCTGCATGGTTAAGCAATTTCCAATCACATGTGTCATTTGATATGTATTTAGTAAGAACAAAATTAGTTTAAATTGTTTCTCTTTGAGGGAGTCTATATTGTAATTAATGAAAGAACACACCAGAAACTAAAATTAATAGTAATTACAAACCTGTATGGAAATTAATACATCTGTGTATCCACTGAGGTATTACACTAACATAAAATAAAAACAAGCAGTACAAAACATCTGTCAGAAATGTTTAGATTACCAAAAACAAATAATAAAACAGTTAAAAATCTTAAAAGAAAAAGCAAGCACAGGTAAAGGAAAAGGCATAAGACAACAAAATGACCACAGACTTCTCACATAAACTATGTAAGCAAGCAGGGGGAACATGGCTTTCTGGTGCTGAAGAACTATAACCTTACAACTCTACATCCTTCAAACCCAAAAGCAAGACTATTTTAGACAAAGCCTACAATAATTCATTTTCAGTAAAACTGAACTATAAAAAATATTAAAGGGAGTTTTTGTCACAGAAAAGAAACAGGATATGAAGTGGTAAATATAAGATTTTATCATTTTAAATTTTTTAGAAGGAAACTAAAATGAGATGAAGAGAGAAAAAATAAGAAAGAAGAACTGCAATTATGGAATTTAAAAAATGGAGAAGTGAACTATTTGTTGATAATGCCTCAAAGATCAATGAAGAAAATGAAGCATACTGTTATAAGAACTTTACATGAAACAGAAAATGGAAGAATAATATTTCAAAGTAGTCTCTGTAGACCAGGCTGGCCTCAAATTCAGAGATCTCTCTGCTTCTGCCTCCCAAGTCCTGGGATTAAAGTTATGTGCCAAGCTTGGGCAGCACCTCACGTGGGCAGCACAGTAGGGCTGGCCCTGGTTGAGGGGGAATAGGTAAGCCAGCCCCAAGATCAAGTTGGATGGAGTTCAGGAGAGCTAGCCCCACCACTCCTCTAACATGGGGTGGCCTGGATTGGGGCATATTCCCTCACCACCTGAGGCAGTTAGGTGAACTGACCTTGGGATCATGAGAGCAGGAAAGCTAGCCATGGCCCTCACTGGCTGTAGCACTCCAGAAAGTAGGCCCTGCACCTCACCTGGGCAATACAGTGGAGCTGGCCCTGATGGCAAAGGCACAAGTGAGCCATCCCTGAGGGTGTTGAGGGTAGGAGAACTGTCCCAGCCCCTCAGTGCTTGCAGCACTTGGGAGAATAGGCCCGGAGCCTTGACTGGGCAGCACAGTGGAGCTGGCTCTAGAGGCATGGGTGCAGGTGAGACATTCTTGAGGGCCTGAGAGCAGGAAAGCTGACCCTGCCTCCTGCTGACAACGGCAATGAGTGGCCTGGCCAGAGCAAGGCTGGAAACCTTGCTCTGGTGGCACAAATAAGGGAGAACTAGTGGGCTGATCAGCTCAGCTACCCCCTAGGCCCAGATCCAGGGCTCTGAGTTGGCCTACCCCAAAATCTGCAAACATCTGCAAACAGGATACATGAAAGGGGCAGCCCAGCTATCCCACAGCTGCAGGATCTCCATGGCACAGGCAGCAACAAGACAACCTGGAGAAATCCTGATGAGGATCCAGTATTAATGGTGTCATCACACAAGCCAGAGCTCTCCAACCAGACCAATGACTCACTGCAATGAACATTTGCAAGTGAAAAGGTGTAAACAGAGGGATGTACCGTGGGACACACTGTGACATACTACAACTTCCACAATGAGATATTTTCTATGCTTTGGGTTTGTGTGTGTGTGTGTGTGTGTGTATGTGTGTGTGTGTGTGTGTGTGTGTTGTTTTCAGGAAAGGTTGCAAGGGCAAAGAGTGGATATGAGAGAACAGGGAGATGAGTAGGACTGAGGTACATGATGTGAAACTCACAAAGAATCAATAAAAAGTTTTTTTTTTAAATACTGATTATTGAAGGAATTTTAGTGTTCAAAAACAAATAAAAAAGATTTACTTTTTTTAAAAAAAAGTGTGCACCACCACTGCCTGCCCCTTCTTTTTTATTGAAATCTTTCCTTTGCAGAAAACCTCTTTCTTGAATCTTTCCTTTCCCATGCTCTTACCTAGACTGGTCCCCTAAAGACCTCCTGTATCTGTTGGCGATGTTTTCTCTTAGTTAACTGAGAGATGCTCAGGCAACCAGACAATAAAGGAACAAAATATGGAGAGGAAGGGAAGATGAGAAGCAGGGAGCCAATACTCTTCAGTCACTTCTTTTGGGTCTTTTTTTTTTAAGATTTATTTATTTATTTTATATATACAGTGCTCTGCCTGCATGTACAACCACCATGTGGTTGACAGGAATTAAACTCAGAACTTCTGGAAGAACAGTTAGTGCTCTTAATCTCTAATACATCTCTCCAGCCCCCAGTCATTTCTTTTCTTTTCTTTTCCTTTCTTTTCTTTTCCTTCTTTCTCTCTGTTTCTCTCTAATAGGCATCTAAATGAAAACAAACAAACAAAGAAAAGCAGAATAGGACAAAAAGAGAAAAAACATTTAAAAACACATGAGAAACACATATACAAATGCTGACACACACATATTCATATACACAGGCAACCCATAAAAAAAAAAACAGAAACCAAAAGATACAAGCACTAGGATTTGTAAGGCTTAAAAAAAAATTAATTAATTAAATGTCCAGACAAAGCATTGAAACAAGTTTTTTTTTAAATCTGAAAATACCACTGAGTTCATCTGATATTGGTCATCTCCATTGGAGAAAACTAACTTTTCCTTTGCAAACAGTTATCAATTTGAGATAGTTTCTGGTTATGGATGGGACTTGTGTGTACTTCCCCTCTCAGCACTGAGACCCCAGATGGCTTAGACCTGTGCATACTGCCACAGTCTCTGTGAGTTCATGGGCTTCAGGCCTGCTGTGTCTATAGGCAGCTTTGTTTCCCTAGTGTCTTCCATCTCTACTGGCTCTTGCACTCGCTCATTCCACCCCTCCTCTGCAGTTTCCTAAGCCCTGAGAGGAGGGGACTGATGGAGACATCCCATCTAGGACTGAGTGTTCCAAGGTCACTTACTCCCTGTAAACTTTCCGGTTGTGGGTCTCTGTATTTGTTCATATCTACTACAGAAGGAACCAGAAGTGATGACAGCTGAGTAAGATTCTGATCTAGGTATAGCAGAATGTTTTCAGCAGTCATTTTATTCTTATATTTGGTTCTCCCCTAGGTCCTTGGACTATCTAGTCTCAGGCCACCCATACAGTGTCTGCAATGGTTTCCATCTCATGGAGTAGGCCTTAGCTCTAATCAGATAGTGGCTGTTTACTTCCACAACCTTTGTACCACTACTGCACTAGGGTATCTTGCAGGCAGATCATCAATGTAGACAGTAGGGTTTGTTGCTGAGTTGGTCTTTACTTTTCTCTTCTGGATGTGCAGTATATCTTCCAGTAGTACATGAGCATTAGTCAGTAGGGATAATGGCTCAACTTCTCCATCTTCAGTGAGGTATGTGTTTTTCTTCAGCAACAGGACCTTACCATCAGTTTCTTGGAAGTAACCAATAAAGGATGAAATAAACTGGAAGCAAATAACAGAATTCAAAACTTGATGGAAGAATCCCAGCATCACTTCATGGTAGTAGGTTGGAAACCTAGGTGGCCATACCACAAAGCTATGCAGTTAGCCAAAGTCAAACCCTAGACTTTCCTCAGTCACTGATTAGATTGAAGAGATCACTGTCATGCCACTCACCACAAAGAGATATGGACAGAGAGACAGAAACAGACACAGACATGATCCATCTCTTAAGAAAGAAAATGCCATCTCTACATTTAATCCAAAACTCTGAGACTTGCAAAGATACAACATCATGTTAACTAAAAGAAAGAAGAAGAAAATCAAGATAAATTCGAATTTACCAGAAGAGGGTTTTTATGGTTTTGGTTTTGGTTTTTTGTTTTATTTTGTTTTTTTACTTTTTGAGACAGGGTTTCTCCACGGAGCCATGGCTGTCCTGGAATTCACTCTCTAGACCAGGCTGGCCTCAAACTCATAGATCTGCCTGCCTCTGCCTCCCAAGGGCTGTGACTAAAGATGTGCATCACCACCACCACGGCCTGGACAGAAAAGGGTTTTTAAATGGTTATCATTAACAAGAAACACAAACAGAAGATGAACAAACAAAATGGAAATAACAAAGAATTTCAATAGAGCCTCTGTAGAAACTGAGACAACAATACAGAACTAAAATTACAAGTTTTGCGAAGTATTTAAATGAAGAATTCCATTAAATGGTTTGCTATCACAAGAGGCTTCATGAAGCTAAACCAACAGAAAATGCCCAGATGGAAGCAAAAAGAAAAGAAAGGGATGCCAAACACATAAAGCAAGAAACATGAGTCAACCACAGGCGACACCTGTCATAAGACCAGGTAGCCTGTCCACAGACCTCCTTCACCTTCTCTGTTGCCCCAGCCAACCCAACGCCTCAGGCTTGTCCCTAGTACAGCAAAAGAACACCAGTTGCACCCTCCCTTTCTCCCTCTCCTGCTTCTGTTGGAGCATACAGACCATCTCCTCCTGACTTCCCTCCCCCTACTCATTGCTGCATCCCAGCCTCCACCACCAGCAGGAATTCAAAAAGGAACTAACTCTAGAGACAAACTTCATCAACAGAATACAAAGGATAGTGAACACATCAGCCCAGTAGGCCAGTAAAAGAGGAAGCATACACCCATCGCACTCTGAAAATCCAGAGAGTAAATAGAAACAAGGAACAAAAGACCCACCCAACAAAGACAAACCCAGAAATCAACACCTAGACATACAATCAACCCAAAGCCAGATGCCAAGACGCCAGTATAAGAACATAATCAATAACAGCCAGAACAATATGTTTCCACTAGAGCACAGCTATCCTAGCGCAACAGGCCCTGACTATTCCAGAATACCTGAAGCACAAGAAAAAGACCATATAAAGATGATAGAGGTCCTTAAAGACAAATTAATGAATCCTTTAAAGATTTATTCAGGGACAGGTGTACACCTGTGACCCTAGCACTCAGGGAGGTAGAGGCAGGTGGATCTCTGTAAGTTCCAGAACAGCCAAGGCTACACAGAGAAACCCTGTCTCGAGAAAGAAAAAAAAAAAAAGATTTATTCAGGAAAACATAAACAATTGAAGGAAATGAGTAAGTCCCTTAAAGCCAGGAAAACATGAACAAACAATTGGAGGAAATTAATAAATCCCTTAAAGAAAGCCAAGAAAAAACAAACAGATGAAGGAAATGAATAAAACTGTTCAAGACCTAAAAATGGAAACCGAAGCAATAAAGAAAACCTAAACTGAAGGAATTCTGGAAATGAAAAACTTAGGAATTCAAATAGGAACTAACTGCAGAGGCAAGTGTCAACAGAATGTAAGAGATGAAAGAGAGAACCCCAAGCCACTGAAGATACAATAGAAGAAATGGATACATGGTCAAAGAAAATGTTAAATCTAAAAATTCCTGACAGGAAACATCCAGGAAATCTGGGACACTATGAATTACCAAACCTAAGAATAGTAAGACTAGAGGAAGGAGAAGAATCACAGCTTAAAGGCCTATAAAATATTTTCAACAAAATCATAACCTAAAGAAAGAGATGTCTATAAAGCATACAAAACACCAAATAGATTGGACCAAAAAAGAAAGTCCCCTCTTTTCAAAACACTAAACATACAGAACAAAGAAAGGTGATGAAAAGATGTAAGGGAAAAAGGTCTTGTAACATATGAAGACAGACCTATTAGAATTATACTTGACTTCTCAATGGAAACTCTAAAAGCCAGAAGAACCTGGACAGATGTCCTGCAGACTGTAAGAGGCCACAGATGCCATCCCAGACTATTATACCAAACAAAACTTTCAATCACCATACATGGAGAAAACAGGATATTACATAATAAAGTCAAATTTAAACAATAACTATCTACAAATCCAGCCCTACAAAAGGTGCTAAAAGGAAAACCTCAACCAGAAAAACTAACAGCAGAAGGGGTGGGGGGATCATATCATTACCAACAACAAAATAATAGGAATCAATGATCATTGGTCATTGTTATCTCTCAATTTCAATAGTTTCAATTCCCCAATAAAAAGACACAGACGAACAGAATAGATGCAAAAACAGAATCCCACCTTCTGCTGCAACCAAGAAACATATCTCAACATCAAGGTTAGACATTCATTACCTCAGGGTAAAAGGTTGGAAAAAGAGATCCCAAGCAAATGGACTTAATGGTGTAGCCATTTTAATATCTAACAAAATAGAATTCAAACCAATATTAATCAAAAAAAGGATGGGGAAGATTTGCCTCATACTCATCAAAGGGAAAACCAACCACAATGATATTACAATTATTATTCTTTTTTTTTTCAATTCTTGACATTTATGCCCCCAAACACAAGGGCACCCACTTAGTAAAAGAAGCACTATTAGAGCTTAAATCATATTCTCTCTCTCTCTCTCTCTCTCTCTCTCTCTCTCTCTCTCTCTCTCT
>OU015745.1:56187863-56199928 GCA_907169655.1 Acomys percivali | reverse complement strand
CTCTCTCTCTCTCTCTCTCTCTCTCTCTCTCTCTCTCTCTCTCTCTCACACACACACACACACACACACACACACACGCACGCACGCACACGCACACACACACACACACACACACACACACACACTTCAAGTCTATCAGAAGACAGAAAGATGTCCCATAATCATGGATTGGGAGGATTAATATAGTGAAAAAAAAAATGGACATATTATCAAAAAGCAATCTACAGAGTAAATGCAATTCCCATCAAAATTCTGACACAATTCTTTACAGACCAGGACAATTCTCAACTTTATATGGAAAAACAAAACTCAGGAGTATCTCCATCCCTAATTTCAAGTTGTACTTCAGAGCTATAGAAGTAAAAAACTACATGTTATTGGCATTAAAAAATACATGATAATCAATGGAATTAAATAAAAAATACAGACATAAATTCACACAGCTGTGAACACCTGATTTTTTATAAAGAAGCCAGAAATAGGGCTGGAGAGATTGCTTAGTAGTTAGGAGTACTGGCTGTTCTTCCAGAGATCCTGAATTCAATTTCTAGAAACTACATGGTGTCTCATAACCATCTATAATGGGATCCAATGCCCTTTTCTGTCTGATAGCCTCTTCTTCATGCAAATGTACACAGAACACTCATATACATAAATAGATCTGAAGAAGAAAGAGGAGGAGAAGCAGCCGCTGCCACCACCATAAAATACACACTGGAAACCAGACAGCATCTTCAACTAATGGTATTGATCAAATTAGATAGCTGTATGTAGAAGAATGCAAACAGATCCATATTTATCATCCTACACAAAACTCAAGTCCAAGTGGATCAAACACCTCACACAAAACCAGATACACTGAACCTGACAGAGAGAATATGAAGAAGAACACTGATAGTGCAGGCACTAAGATCAACAGTTAATAAATGTGACCTCATGAAATTGAAAAGGTTCTGTAAAAATCAATCAAAGAACCACAGAATAGTAAGATATTTTTACAAAATCCACATCCAAGAGAGGATATATCCAAAATATATAAAGAACTCAAGAAACTAGATATCAAAAATCAAAATAATCCAATTTAAAAATGAAAGACAGATCTAAACAGAAAATTCTCAATAGAAGAACATCAAATGGCTAAAAAATACTTTAAAAAATGTTCAACATCCTTAGCCATCAGGTAAATGCCAATCAAAACTACTTTGAGATTCCATCTTATACCTGTCAGAATGGCTAAAATACAAAACACAAGTTACAGCTCATGCCGGCAAGGATGTAGAACAAGGGGAACATTCTTCCATTGCTGGTGGGAGTGTAAACTTGTACAGCCGCTATGGAAATCAATATAGTGGTCATCAGAAAATTGGGAATCAATCAACCACAAGACCTAGCTACAGCCAGGCAGCAGTGCTGCACACCTTTAATCCCAGCACTTGGGAGGCAAAGGCAGGCAGCTCTCCATGAGTTCGAGGCCAGCCTGATCTACAGAACGAGTTCCAGAACATCCAAGGCTACATAGAAAAACCTTGTCAAAAAAAAAAAGGACCCAGCTGCACTCTTGGGCTTATACCCAAAGGCTGTTCCATCCTACCACAAGGCCACTTGCTCAACTATGTTCATTGTAGCCTTATTCATAGTAGGCAGAAATTGAAAACAACCTACATTTCCCTAAAACAAAGAATGGATAAAGAAAATGTGGTACATATACAGACTAGAGTGTTACTCAGCTGTTTTTAAAAAATGATTATCATGAAATTTTCAGGCAAATGGATGGAACTAGAAAAAAATTATCCTGACTGAGGTAATCCAGACCCCAGAAAGACAAATAAGGTATGTAATCATTTATTAAGTAGATGTTACCTGTTAAGTAAATGATAGTCTACTATAGACTCAGAGAGGTTAGGTAAAGAGGAGGGCTCTAAGGAGGATTAACAGATCTCTCTGGGAGGAGAAACTATAATAGATTTCACGGGTGGACTAAGGGCAGGGTGGGACAAGAGCAGGAGGGATCAGGTTGGGGGATAAAGGGACAGAGTACAGGGAAATATGGCTGGAATTGGGTAACATTTGGGGGGTAGTGTGGAAACCTAGTATCATGGAAACTTCCTGGAATCTGAGGGTGATCCTAATGAGGACTCCTACTTGTACAGGATATAGAGTATGAACAGGCCATGGCTTGTAACTCGGCAAGGCTCCCAGTGGCGGAACTAGGTTGCATTTGGTTGATTATTGGCCAAATGGGTCCCATGAAGATCTCCAAACAACCCAGGCTGATAAACAAAAAAGAAGGTCACACTCAACAAAATGGGGGAAGGGGTCCACTGCTGAGGACAACATCCACCCAGCTCATTGAACATGGAGAGGTCAAGCTGCCTGCATGAGGCTTTCACCCCTAAATTTCTAATCTCTATGGTACAGAAAGGTACTCTGAAGGCTACCAAAACAGAAGCCTGGACACCAACTCGGGCACAATACAGTAAGTCCTGCCTGCAAGATGTGCTGGGCCAATGGTAGTGCAGAACTTGTGGAAGTGACCAACCAACTTCAATTTTAACTTGGGGCCCATTCCATGAGAGGAACCCATGTCCAACACTGCTTGGATGGCCAGAAACAGGAGGGTGAACAGCCCAGAGACCTAGGGTAGAACCAAACATAATTGGTCTAAAATAAATAAAAGGACGGAAAGAAGGAGGGATTCCTAGTGATATGCTGCCATACTCATAAATCAGTACCTTGTCTGGTCATCATCAGAGAGACTTCCTCCAGCAGCAGATGAGAGCTGATGCAGAAACCCACAGCCAGACATTATGTGAAAAGAGAGTCTAAACTGGAGGTCTCCATTCGGTCCCTCCCCTTGGAGCTTGGAAAACCATACAGAAAAGAAGGTGGAAAGATTGTAGGAGTCAGAGGGGATGGAGCATACAGAAGGTGACCCAGTGAATCAACAATCAGGGCACATATAGGCTCAAAGAGACTGAAGCAGCATAGATGGGGTCTGCAGGGGTCTATACCAGTCCTCTAGGTATATGTTGTAGCTGTTAGTTTGGTATTCTTGTGGAACTCCTAACTGTGGAAACAAGTGTGTCCTTGGCTTTTGTTTACTTGCTTGCTTTTGCCTACTCTTGAGACTCCTTTCTTCCTGTTGGGTTGCCTTGTCCAGCCTCTATATAAGAGCATTTGCCTTGTCTTGTACTTTGTTTCATTGTGTTTGGTTGTTGTCTCTTAGAAGGCTGCTCTTTCTGAAAGGAGACTGATGAGGAGAGGATGGGGAGAAGGGGAGTGGCAGGGAGGAGAAGGAGGGGAGATATGGTTGGAATATATTGCATGAGAGAAGAATCTATTTTTAATAAATAGGAAGGAAGCAAGGAAGGAAAAGAAAGAACAGAAACACATGGACATTAGCAGGAGTACTGAGAAATTAGCACTCAAGACTTTGTTTGGGGACTTCTCACATATACACAGTCAATGCACAACATCCTCTTTCTACAATATTTTTATATTCTTAAAAACTGTTGGTTTTCTCAAACCCTCTGTATATATGGCATAATGGTTAATGGCAATTGCCAATGCAGTTAGACTAAGGCAGACAAGGAGCTGATTTGTATGTCTGTGAGGGTGCCTCCGAGGACAGTTCACTAGGAGGCAAAAGGCCAGATCTGACTGTGGGCACAGGGTCAAGCGGCCTGGGACACAGACGGGATAAATGAAGTGTGAGGGGGTATTAATATATTCAAAACCTTTCTCTGATTCCTGGTCACCATTGCATGAACTACATGTGGTTATACATTTTAGCATTTGCCGCATGAGAATTTATATAACAATAAACTATATTCGTGTGTCTAGGAAACTCCACTTATGTTACCTGTAAGAACAGATGAAAAGAGCAAACAACATCTTAGTGACAGCATAGAAACAGCTAAACCCCTCTGGAAGGGAACATCTTCATGCAATGCAGCAGAGCACTTAGAGACCACAACCAAGAACTTCTCAAAACCTAGGAAATATACCAGTCCATTGTTTCAAGACCCTAAACAGCCCAGTGAAGATGATTATAAAAAGGTTACATGTGTACACCATAATAAGACTTCTAAAAAGCAAAACCAAAGAAAGATGCCATAAACTGTCAGAAGAAAATCACATGAGCATTAAAAGGAGTAACTACAGTAACTGTGGAGCAGAGTAGATCTACATAAAAGAACTGAATACTCTGCATCCTGAAAAAAAAGAAAAACTGCCAGACTAGAATTCCACCATGAACAAAGTTACATTCTTCAAAAAGTAGAGGAACTTACTGTTTTGAGTATAGATCTTCTCCTGTTGGAGAAGATGAAAAGGTACTGAAAATGGTTGTAATAGGTAACACTATCAAGGTGCGTACTTTAAAGTGGTTAAAATAGGCTGGGAGCAGTGACGCAAACCTTTAATCCAAGTACTCAGGAGGCAGGGCAAGCAGATGCTAGAGCTCAAAGCCAGCCTGGTCTGCAGAGCAAACTCCCGGCCAGCTAGAACAACATTGTGAAACTCTGTCTCAAAAGTATATAGATAGACAGACAAAGAGCTAGAATAGTGAGCCAATATCATGTTTAACTTTCCATAATTTCAAGGTAACTAAAGTGAAATATAGACTTTTATCATTCAAAGTAAGTTTCCTATTTTTAATCCAAGCATACTTGTCTTTACCCATGATCTCTCTTTATTGACTCCCAAATCCTTAAGGCTTTGAAAACCATTTGTTGTTAAAAACCTTCTTGACTTCATTTGGTAAGAAAATCTGACCTACACACACACACACACACACACACACACACACACACACACAGAGAGAGAGGGGGGGGAGGGAGAGAGAGAGAACCCTGAAAAAAAGTCTCTCAAAAGAAGTATTTTCCATCGTAATAAGACAACATTTTAACATACCACCCACTCACCCTGAAAAATCCATGCCAAAGTCAGGGGTCATCTTATATCCAAGTTCTTCAGCTTGCTTCCCCTTGCTTCATATGTCTGGCATATATAGTGGGGGTGCAGCGGCTGATTCCCCACTCTGTGCAGAGAGCACAGAGCAGGGAGGAGCAAGCTGCACACATCTTCCTGCACCTCCAGGTATATAAGGTGTGGATTGGCTCTCCACCAGAACCCACCCATTCAACTCAGAGGGTTGTGTCTCTTCAGGTTGAGTGTGGAGCACACCTTAAAGGGGCAGTGTAAGTTGGGACTGGCTGTCTGTTGGCATTTAATAAAGTGCCTGGCTGTCTACACCCTGCCTGCAAATAGATACATGACCGAGACTGCTGCACAGGGTGTGCATTGGAAGAGGGGTAGTCTTATAGAGTATATTCCAAACTCTATATTTTAACTGGAAAAGTTGGGGGTCATCATATACGTCAAGTCGTCTTATATGCCAGAAAATATGGCAATCTCTAGAGGAGACACAGGAGGAAAGAAAAACCAACTCAAAGGTAAAAACCTGTGAGTGCTTTACAAAATAAACATGTAAATTATATGATGTAAACTATGATGTTGCTACAGCAACAGAAAAACGACAGAACAAAAACGTTACTGTATATAGTCCTAATCTTGTCACAAAAATGGCCAAAGTATTAATTAATATTAATGAATTAAAGATGTGAGCTGAAATTCTTGGAGAATCCAAGATGGAAGGAAGAATGAATAAATCAACAGTTTAAAAACAGCCAAAAAAAAAAAAAAATACCCAGCAGCCCTTCTGGAACTAAGTTAGGAATAATCATACAAGCAGTAAATACAAAGACAAAATTCCATGCCAATTCAGGTCAAATTTTCTTGCCAAATAAACTGAAGCAGATTTTAAAAATAAATGGCAACTGATTCTTTTAGGAATTGGGAATCAACAATGAGAGACTATGGGTCACACCCAGTACGCTTGGCTAAGTACAACACTATGATAATACTATTAAAGTAATATTTAGTATAAAGTAATAAAGAAAAAGAAAGAGTATTCAGCTATTTTATAGTTGATCCTATGTGAGGATCCAACAAATATGGTTTCTTGTGAGGGGTGGGGCAGGCAGGCTGAAGCCTTAGCTCAGAAGAACAGCCAGCACACAGCACCCCTAGGGGCGATCCCAGCACCAAGAGGGAGAAACATATGGGAAAGGGGTTGTGGGGTGTGATTTCATGGTACTATATCATACTACCACCACTAAAGACGATCTGGACGTAAAATGAATAAATGAGTAAATTTAAGTATTTTACTTGATTGTTTTTTCTTGATACCTGCTTGCCTGGTGTTTCCAGTGCTGTAAATCCCCATTTGCTGAATGAGCTGCTCATGAGCAGAAGGGGCACTAGAGGGCAGCAGAGCACAGAGGATCCTTTTCAGCTACTCAAACATTTCAGTCATTTTCAAGCAAATGAAACGCAAAATTCAAGCGTTAAAATTGTTTCTAAGACACATGCTTAATAATTCTTAAGTTTTATTGAAGTTAATCTGAATTTAATCTGAAGGACATTTTATATACGGTCAAGTAATTTTGAATTTGAGAACATACTTGTATAGTCTTTATGCAGAATTCCATTTATAGCATTTATTTACCATATGTTTTATTATTCTTTCTAACTACACTCATGAACTTGCATTTTTATCTTCCTAAATCATTTGTAAGCTTTCACTTTCAAACTTCAAGGGTCTAATGGAAAAGAAGAAAAAAGAATCAGGTAAAATAATAATTCAATCACTTAAACTCTCCCACTCACCCAACCCAACTCCACCCTGTAACAGGTAGTGTGCAGTGGTGCCAATTCTAATCCCAGCACTACTACTGGGAGATGAGAAGAAAAAAAAAAAAAAAAAAAAAGCTAGAAACTCATGGACCAGCTAGCCTAGGTACACAATTAAGTGGCAAAAAAACAAAAACAAGAGAGAGGCCCTGCCTCAATGAGGTGAAAGGCAAGAGCTGATTTACAAAAGCTGTCCTCTGACCTACCCATCACATGCTCACCTACTCACACACATACACACAGAAAATAAATATTTTTTAAAGCCTTAGTGTATATTTCTTTAATTACAGCATCACTGCCAAATTTAAGAAATTGATACTGACACACCTATAGTCCTAATGAAGCGCAATCACATTTAGAGCGTTTTCATTTCCTACTGTAAAGTATCTGGTCCAAGATTATACACTTTGTTGTCAGCCTCTCCAAAATCTTTCATCTAAACCAACAGTCCTCAAATATGTTTGACAAGGAAGCACTCCTTTTCACACTTACTTACTTATAGGTGGAAGAAGAGTTATGATTGTGCTATGGGTCCCTCCTTAAATTCTCTGGGTCCCCTGGATGGAACTCAGGTGGACAGGCTTGGTGGCAAGCACGCTACCTGAGAAGTCATCTCAACCAGCCCAACAGGAACACTTTACATGATTACAACTTACTCAAGATCTTATAGAACCTTATATAGAACTATATATAGCTCTTATATAGGACTATATAGTATGTTATTATATTATATGCTGTGTTATAAATTAAAACTGGAATAATATCAATGTGAACAAACATCCATTCAAAAATACCCACAAAGGCTAAGGAATCCAAACAAGAGCTTACAGCACTTAAGAGCTTAGAAATTAAAAAAAATAAAAAATAAAAAATAAAAAAAAAGACATATTGAAAAGTAAAAGGAAAGCCAGGCATGGTGTTGCAGCCTTTAATCCCAGTGCTGAAGGAGGCAGAGACAGGTGGATCTCTGTGAGTTTGAGGCCAGCCTGGTCTGCAAAGCAAGTCCAGGACAATCAGGGCTATTACACAGAGAAACTCTGTCTCAGGGAGAAAAAAGAAAGGATGTGAGGGAAGGGAGAGAGGAGAGGGGAGGAGAAAAGAGAAAAGAAAAAAGAAAAATTTCACACTATCCATGAATCCTTTCCCCAAGATATGCACAGTTCAACCAGACAGATTTTTTTTTAATAGGAAAAAGACAGTACAATGAGAACCTGACTTCACTGGAGACCCACCGCAGCACCCAAACCAGTGCCTATTCCTACACTAGGCCAGGCCCTGTTGTCCACAGCCCTAGGTCCTGCCCCCACTGACCCAAGCTCTACATATGTTCTAGCACCAGGCCAGAACACAGGGTCAAATGTCTAGATCCATCCCAGTAGCCTCCGGTGCCAAAAGAGCTCTCTCAGAACCATGTACCAGCCCTGCTACTACTGGATCAACATACCAGGTTGTCCCCAAAGACTCAGGTATCAGGCGCACTCCAGCAAATAAATAATCGCAGATCTGTCGCAGTAGACCTCAAAATGAACCTGCCCACTATGGATCAACAGAGATCAAGCAATAGGATCAATTGCTTCAGGTCCAATAGATAGGGTATCAGTACCAAGCTCAATTCCCACAAACCAGCACATGCCTGGACCTAAGCCCATGTCAGTTTCTATGAACCCACGCAGTAGGCACACACCCCTGGCCCAGGAACCATGCCAGAAGGCCACCGAAGGTCTCCAGCAGCAAGTTCACCATGCACCCCACCAAAGAGCCACCAAGAATTTCCTGACAGGCTGGCTAGTAACTGGCTTTCCTTCTCACAGCTCATGTGTAAAGACTAAGAAGTACTTGCTTTCCTCAAGTGCAGCAACCAAAGCAAGTCTACAAGCCTACACAGCAGAGTCATGATACCATCAAGAGAAAAATTAAGCACCAGTGACCAACCAGTTTTTTAAAAAGGATGTGCAGGGCAGTGATGGCACACGCCTTTAATCCCAGCACTTGGGAGGCAGAGGCAGGTAGATCTCTTGAGTTCAAAGTTAGCCTAGTCTACAAAGTGAGTTCCAAAACACGCAAGGTTACACAGAGAAACCCTGCCTCAAAAAAAAAAAAAAGAAAAGAGAGAGAGAGAGAGAGAGAGAGAGAGAGAGAGAGAGAGAGCCTATGAATTACCTAACAAAGACTTTAAAAAACACCAAAATGCTACAAAAGAATATATACAGCAAAATGACCATCACATATGATCCAATAACACATAATACATACTTACTAATGATGCAACATAGATTAGAACTTGTGAGAGCAAATCTAAAATGTTAACTCTGGTAAATAGTGGACAGTGAGCTTGACTGCAGCAACCCTTTTATAATTCAGCTATATCACATGTTCTCTATACTGCACACATGCAATTGTTGACAATAATACCTCAAAATACAGCTTTGAAAATCTGAAACAGAAATGTCAAAGCATTAATCCACTAAAAATTAACAAACCTATGAAACATTAATATATTTTTGAGAAAAATTCTATTTCAAGAGCCAGAAGCAATTATACTGGCTTAAAAGACACCTAGATGTTTATAACGATTTATGAATCCAAAGTATTATGTGGCTTTGGTTGAAGTCTATGAAGAATATCCAGCTTTACATGAACATACTTGGAAAAGCAGAAAGTATTTTTGAAGCTGATTCAAATAAGTAACATCCAAAGGCACACATATTTATCAAAAACAGCAAAACTTTTTACAAGAGGTATTGTACTTTTTTATTGACATTTTCTGAAAAAAAGTAAAACACATTCAAGCTGGAATGTAGATCAGTGAGTCACATAATTCATACCTACCAGGTACAAGGCCTTGGGTTCAAGGCCACAAAAAAAAATAATAACTAGTCAAGTAACTAAGTACACAATATCAGCAACTGTGCTTCTGGGCATTTGTTGCAGAAAAATGACAACTATACAGAAAAATATATACCAACAAATTTGTACATGAATGCTCTTAGATGCTCTATTCACAACAGTTAATGAAAGGTTCTTTCTCCTCCTGACACCAAATACTTGCTGCCTTTGCCAACACCACTCCCTGATAGTTGCTGGTGCTCTATGACTGAACTCAATTCTGACACTATCTCCTCACATAACACTCTACTCGTTAGGAGTCAGTACTACTGACTAAGCCCACTTCATACACAAGTCCCACGAAGGTGCCCAGATACTCTATTTCTGCCTGTTTTCTATATGATTTAAAAGATAAAGGCACTGTATGAAAATAGAATTTAAAGCCAGACATGGTGGCTCATACATAGCTCATGGGAGGCTGAGACTGGAGGACTGAATCAAGATCAGGGCTACCCTAGAATCAAGTCGGGGTTGGGGGGCAGGGTGCAGGGGGAGGATATGTGGAAGCAAAGATTTTTTTGTACTGAAACTACGTTGTTAACTGGACCAGACTGACAAATTAAGATGTTAATTGTAATTGTAATTCCCAAAGCTATCACTAAGGATATTAGTTTAAAATATATCATAAAAAGGCTAGAAAAATGTCTCAGTGGTTAAAAGCACTTTTTGCTTTTGCAAAAGACCTAGATTCAAAGCACCCACATAGAGGCTCACAACCCTCTGTAACCCCGGCTCCAGGGAATCCGATGCCCTCTTCTGCCCTCTTCTAACAGCTGTAGGGACCAGGCACACATATATGCAGGCAAAGCAATCATAATATACATGATATATATATATGTATATATATTATATTTATTATGTATATCTTCTTTTAAAAGAGGGGTGAATGTAATACAGGAGGTGGCAATAACAAAGAAATTAGGGAATTGTTAAAAACACTAAAGGGCAAAACTAAGTCCACCTTTATCAGAAGTAAAATAAATTACCAGGTGAGGTGGCACATGCCTTTCATTCCAGCACTTGGGAAAGAGACAGAAGAAACATTAAGAGTTCAAGACCAACCTGGTCTACATAGCAAGCTCCAGGACAGCCAAGACTACATGATTATATAAAAAGACCATGTTTTAAGACAATGCCTCACTGGGTAGCACGCCTTTAATCGCAGTGCTAGGGAGGCAGAGGCAGGTGGATCACTGTGAGTTTGAGGCTAGCCTAAGGCTACACGGAGAAACCTTGTCTCAAAAAAAAAAAAAAAAAAAAAAAAATCTTTATTTTAAGATTCAGAAACCAGTTCTCAAGTTCTAGTCTATACCTTATTCCTAGAATAATGAACTGTCTGTATGAAAACAGAATCAATTCACCAATTGCTTAGTGGTTAAGAATCAACATGCCATTTTATAAAATGCTGCTCCAGCTTCAGTCAGACTAACTCAGGAAAAGAATATGTGAGTCTCGGCCACCAACATGCTCAAGCCATGAACTCTAAGCCGAGGCTCTGGTTGACCAGTAGGCATTGTCTAACCCTTCTAAACATTCCATATCTTTGGCTCACAGGATACTATACTCAAGATTTTTCCCAAAATGTCATGTTTTAGTGGAAAGTTAAGATCACCAATGACTTTCAATACTTGTCAACTTTAGGGTAACTGATGAGACTGTACAACAGTTAAGAGCAGTTACTTGCTGCTCTTGCAAAGGACCCAGGTGTGGTTCCCAGAATGCACATTAGGTGTCTTACAGCCACCTGTAACTTCAGTTCCAAGGACTCTGACACCCACTTCTGGAGTCCTTAGGCGCCTGCATGCACACAGGCATAAATAAAATAAAATACATAGACACACACACACACACACACACACACACAGAATTTTTAAGCTAGTTCAGTGAGTAACATGCTGCCAAGACTGATAACCTTAGTTCAATTTTTTTTTAAGATTTATTATTATGTATACAGTACACCTGCAGGCCAGAAGAGGGCACCAGATCACATTAGAGATGGTTGTGAGTCACCATGTGGTTGCTGGAAATTGACTCAGGACCTCTAGAAGAGCAGACTTAACCTCTGAGCTATCTCTCCAGCCCCTTAGTTCAATTCTTAGGTTTTTTTTTTTGGGGGGGGGGGGGTTGTTTTGTTGTTTTTTGTTTTGTTTTGTTTTTTGAGACAGAGTTTCTCAGTGTAACCTTGGCTGTCCTAGACTTTGTAGACCAGGCTAGCCTCAAACTCAAAGCAATCCACCTGCCTCTGCCTTCCAAGTGCTGGGATTACAGGCGTGCACCACCACGCCCAGCTTAAGACCTACATAGTGGAAGAAAAAAAAAAACAATTCCTAAAATTTGGTCTCTGAACTCCACGTGTGCCATTTCATGTGTGCAAATACACACACACACACACACACACACACACACACACACACACACACACA
>OU015745.1:56162475-56178297 GCA_907169655.1 Acomys percivali | reverse complement strand
TCTCATCAACTTGAAAATCAGGATGTAAACTCTCAGCAAATCTCCATAGCCATGCCTGCCTCTCTGCTGCCATGCCCCCTGCCATGATGGTCATACACTCACTCTCTGAACTTTAAGCAAGGACCCAATTCAATGCTTTCCTTTATAAGTTCGTGGTATCTCTTCACAACAAGAGAACAAGACAGAAGCTGGTATTGGGAGTGGGGTATTGGTGTAATAACCCGGGACATGCTGCTAGTTAGGGTAATGTTGACGTGGGAACTCTGCATTAGGGGAGTGGTTGAATGCTTTAAGGAGGGCTGTAAGAATGCTGCAAGAGCTTGGAAGGTAGGAGCGCTGAGAGGAATGGGGACTAGGGAGGTCTAGCTCAAGAAGTTTCAGAGGGAAGCAATATTAGCAACTGGGCTAGAGAAAGTTCTTGTGGCACTTGGCAAATAATGAGGCTGCTTAGGGTCCTTGTCCTAAGACTCTGCCTGAGGCTAAATTGAAGAATTTTGAACCAACATCATTGGCAGAGATTTCAAGACAGCCTAGTATTGACTATGTCATGTGGTTGTTAGTGATCACTCTTAATGCAGATCTACAATGAAAAAGTGCAAACAAGGCAAAAAGAAATACAAAACGCACAATTTGAGGGGGAAAAGAACAGTAGAGAATGTAATGTCTAAACCTAGATTTGTGCTGAGCTAAGAAGAAATGGAATGAAGAGCAAGACACCCTCCAGGAAGACACCACCTAGCTAATCTTTCAACTTGTAAAAAGAAAATCACTAGGGAATCTACTCCAAAAACAAAGTAAAGCTTATTCAACAAAGGAAAGCATCAATAGATCAAAGGTTATGCAAATGTAATTCAAGAAGAGGGCATTATTCCATCCCAAATATACATCTATACCAGTACTTGGCAGCAGTAGTCAGTGTTTCTGGCTTTAGAGTCGAGAAGAACACAGGAACAAAAGGGTTGAGGAATCTTCCTCATTAATTAAGAGAAACCAGTAAAACCCAGATGGCATGTGGCAAGGGAGACAACTAGTGATTAAAATACTCAAGTCCTGGGCCAGTGAAATGGCTCAGCAGGTAAAGGCACTTGTCACTTGATAACCTAGCCCACACAATAGGAGAGAACTGACTCCCACAAATTGTCCTCTGACCTCCACATAATTAAAATGTCTGAACTCTAATTTATTGCCAACATACTAAAAATTAGAGTTTAGCTTTTTTGGTGTTTGTTTGTTTGTTTTAGTGATGGAGGGTGCTGAAGAGATAGCTTAACGTTGAGTACTGGCTTTTTCTCTGGAAGGCCTGGGTTCAGTCTCAGTAGCTCCATCAGGCAGCTCATAACTACATTTAATTCAAGCTCCAGGGTATCTGACCTCTTCTCAGCCCAAAATACACCAACACATATGTGGTACACATACTCATACACATGCAAATAAAATAAATAAATTTTAAATAATAAAAAGCACTCCAACTTATACTATGTTTATTTCAATCTTACTTTGGGCAAAGTGAATTTATGATAAAGCTTAAGAATTGTAAAACTGGCCAGGTGGTGGTAGCACATGCCTTTAATCTCAGCACTTGGGAGGCAGAAGCAGGTGGATCTCTATAAGTTCAAGGCCAGTTTGGTCTACAGAGTGAGTTCCAAGACAGCCAAGGCTACACAGAGAAACCCTGTCTCCAAAAACAAAACAAAAAACAAAAGAATTGTAAAACTTGGGTATAATTTTTATTTGCTGTAAAGTTACACAAACTTAATTCTCATCTTTTATGCTTGCTTTTATCTAGATGATTAAATCAGAAGGTTACAAAATGGTTATATTTACTTATGCTCTCCTTAAGAGTGTTTTTTTTTTCATTCATATTTTTGGTTCTTGACATTTCTTCATTATCTAGTGTGTCAATTACTGTTAGTCTCAAAGAATATAAAGACAGAATTATAAACACATAGTTTACCAGGAACATCCTTGGCAGTTCAACTACAACACCTGCGTTGAAAGTACCCTGAATTATTGAACGAGCCACTCAAGACAGCGGGTCATTTGTATTAAGAGAATGTGGTTTATTGGAAGTAACAGAACTTCTTATATAGGGGAGGAACCAGCAATCCAACAGCACTGTGATAAGTCCCCAAGAGGGAGCAAACCAAGGGCCAAATAATGAGACTCAAAACACGGAAAATGAAGGCAACCAGTGGAGCACAATGTTTCAACTGCAGAGAAGAACAAGTAAAGTTTCAACTGCAGACAAAAACAAGTAATGGTCAGTACCAGCACAGCTGCAGTTCCCCACATTCAGCCACTTTCTCACACTGAAAAGTGATGTGTATATAACTTTCCCTAATCTCCTTTCAAGGAACAAAACTATTCACAGAGTACAAGAAATACAGCAAGTAAAATTAGTTGTATCATCCTTTTTCCGTGATCAAGTTTGTTTCTACTGGAGTGGACATAGGACTTGAAAAAATTAACATTGAAGATGGATAAAAGTTATACCATGGAATGTTCAGTTCATGTAGACATGAATTAAACAAAATACTGTTTTTATAAATATTTGGGTTTTATAGAAAACATATAGGTCCAGTTGTGGTAGATCTATCTTCTGTGATTTACATTTGATTCAGTTCATAGCTGTGTGAAATAAACATTCAGTTTTAAAGTAAGTGAATATTGAAGTGAGAAAAGAGACTATTAAAAGCAAATATAGAGGGGGTGAACAGATGTCTTGGTAGTTAGGAGCTCTTGCTGCTCTTGCAGAGGACTCATGTTTGTTCCCAGAACCTACAGAAAAACTACAACTGCCTATAACTCCAGGTCCAGGGGATCTGATTCCTCTGAGAGCTTCTGTGATCACTAGGTACATACACATACATACACGATGGCAAAACACTCATACATATAAATTTTTTTAAAAACAATATACAGTGGGTGGAGAAATGGCTCAGTGGTTAAGTTCACTTGCTGTTCTTCAAAGGGATCTGGGTTCAGTACCTAACACCCAAGTTGCAACTCACAACCACCTATAACTCCAGTTCCAATACTCTCTATTCTGCCTATAAGTACTGCACACATGCAATGCACATACATACACTCAAACACATATACATAGTAAGCAAATAGTTTCTTAATGTTTTTAAATGCCAATATAGAAATAACATTACCTGAAATTAGGCATCCTATACTTTTTGATACATAAAATACACTAAAATGTACTTTACTGTCTTCTTGGTAATAAACTTTACATTATGGACATTGTTGAAAATCATAAGAGTAAAGAAACTAATATTATGACTCTTCCACCATGTACTTATCATCTATATATGAATGGAGTGAGGAGTGAATGGAATCTGGATTAACACAAAGGTCTCTGCAACTGGGTAACAAAAGAAGAGGAGTGAATGGAATCTGGATTAACACAAAGGTCTCTGCAACTGGGTAACAAAATATATGACAATAATATACATCTGTGCTGGCTAGTTGTATGTCAATTTGTCACACAAATGAGCATTACCTGAAAGGAGGAAATGTCAAATGAGAAAATCCCTCCATAAGATCTGGCTATAAGTCATTTTCTTAATTAGTGACAGATGGGGGAGAGCCCAGTCCATTGTGGGTGGTTGTTGGCTCTGTTTCTTAACAATTAAACTTTATTATACAACACAACTAGCTTACATAAGAAGGAAAAAAGGTTAAAGGGACAAAAGAGTGAACCTTCCGGTATTCTTTCCACGGGATGAGTCCTTAGGTGTCTCTCTGGCCCGCGTGATAGTCCAGCCTGTTCGCTTTCTCCACACGCTTTCCCAAACCCCCGCTGAATCTGTTGTTTTTCTCTTCCCCACCTGCCCGAGTCACATGGGAAGGGCGGTCTCCTTCTCCCGTTGAGGGTCTATTAGGAAAACAATAGCTCAGGTGGGGTTCCCAGGTCTGCTTCCTGAATTCCAGGCCCAGGATGGCTCCACTCAGTCTATCACAAGGTATTCATGGGGTGCCCCAAAGGTAAAGCCCGCCAAGACTGCTTCCACCTGTGACAAAGCTTAATCTTTCCCACAGGTGGTTCCACCCCTGGGCTGATGATCTACAAGAAAGCAGACTGAACACATCAGGAAGCAAGTCAGTAAGCAGCACCTCTATGGCCTCTTGCATCAGCTTCTGCCTCCAGATTCCTGCTGTTTCCCTACCCTGACTTCCTTCCATAATAAACAGCAATATGGAAGGGTAAGCCAAATAAACCCTTGACAATAACTGACTAATTTATTCCCAGGCATACTTATTTGTAATCACTTAGCCAAAGTCCATATAGTTTGAAAAGTATTCTGTGTGTGAAGATCTGCATGGAGATCAGAGATCAACATGAGGTGTCTTTTTCAACTGTTCTCCAACTTATTTTTGAGGCAGAATCTCCCACAGAAACTGGAGCTTACTGATTTGGCTAGGCAGGATAGCCAGGAAGCTCTGGTAATCTTCCAGTTTCGGCTTCCCTAGTGCTGGGAGTACAGCTACCATGTCAGGCCTTTTTATGGATGCTGGAGATCCAAACTCAGGCTCCAACGTGCCCTTTACCAACAAGCCATCTCCCTAGCCCTTGAGATGTATTCTTAATTAACTTATTTTAAGCATTAATGTTATATATTTAATTATGTAGTATAGTATTTTCTTTTTGTATTACATTATTTTTTATGTAGTGTATAAAATATTTACAATTTGGGGATTTTGTTGTTATCAGGAGGTTCTTTTTGTGTATCTCTGTCTATGTTCAGTTGTCCTTTTGTTTTTTAGGACAGTTCCTCACTACAGAGGAGTCCCAATCCTCTGATGTTGGCATCCATAGGGATGAAATTATAGACATGAACTCAAGTCCCAGCTGTATTAAATATATTTTAATATCAAAATATATATAAAAGAAACTATTCAGCAGGGTGTAGTGGCACGCGCTTTTAATCCCAGCACTCAGGAGGCAGAGGCAGGTGGATTGATGTGAGTTCGAGGCCAGCCTGGTCTACAAAGAGAGTCCAGGACACAGAGAAATCCTGTCTCGAATAAACAAAAATAAAATAAAACAAAACAAGAAAAGGAAAAAAGAAATTATTCTTAAATACATAAAAAGAATAATCTTTTTTTTAAAAAATAGGAAAACAACTGAACAAGTATATCACCAATAGATATACAAACATGGAAGAGCGAAATTTCACGGGAAGCTACCTCTAAACAAGAAATATGGACAACTGAGGAATGTTGAAAACTGAGAAATATTCTTCCCCACAGTGCCTCCTCTTATTGGTTATCCAACAGCAAACTGTCAACCCAAAAGTCACACACATAGAAGCAACAGCAGACGAGCTGAGGAAGCAGTATTCCTACACATGCACACAGATGTATAACAACAATATTCTAAGAAGCCTGGGATCTGAGACCGAGGGAAAAGTGGGGCACAAGAGTGACTGGAGGGAGGGATGACAAGAGAGAAAGGAAAGCATTCCCACACAGCTCCACTCTTTTATACTAGTTGAGCATGTAGTTCAGTTGGTAGAGTGCTTGTATTTAAAAAAAAAAAAAAAAAAAAAAAAAAAAAAAAAGCATGTTTTCAACCCTAGAAACGCACAAACACATGCAGCCCTGCAGATGGTATGCAATAGATAGAAGATAGATGATAGGTAGATAGACAGATAGACAGACAGACAGACAGATTGATCTTAAAAGTCAAGGGTTGGTTTGTTTTTGTTTTGTTTTTCATGCACACTGGTATTTTTTTCTTGGATTTATGTTTTTGTGAGAGAGTCAGATCCCCTGAAACTGAAGTTACAAACAATTGTAAGCTGCCATGTGGGTACTGGGAATTGAAGCCAGGTCCTCTGGAAAAGCAGTAAGTGTTCTTAACTGCTGAGCCATCTCTCCAGCCCCTAAAAACCAGTTTTTAAGACAAACTCAAAGTCTGGTGACATTCCTTGGCAAACTGACACACAAAAAGCACAGATAAGCACAGGGCTGGATCCAGTGCATCATGGAGGGAAAAGGGCCCATTAAACACCTCTTGGTATTGTTAGTGGAACATAAATCAAAGCCAAGTCTAGATAATGTCCTGTTTGCTGATAACAGCTAAGAGATAAAAACTTAAGCAGGCAGCAGCGCCACACGCCTTTAGTCCCAGAATTTGGGAGACATGCCTTTAATCCCAGCACTTGGGAGGCAGAGGCAGGTGGATATTTGTGAGTCCAGAGGCCAGCCTGGTCTACAGAGTGAGTTCCAGGACAGCCAAGGCTAGCGACATAAAGAGACCCTGTCTCAAAAAAAAAAAAAGCAAAATAATACTCAAAATACCATAAATAAAATAGTATCCTCACCCTACTATGAATAAAAATGAACAAATAGAAACATCTCCAAATAGTGCAAGTTAACAAAAGCCTGGTGCTACACAGGGCAACTTGCAGAAAACTCCAAACAATAACAAACCAACTTGAACTCCCAGCTACACAATGATAGAATCAGGGAACAATACCCAAATCTCTGGGCTGGGAGTGAAGACTATTCAACATACAATGGAACTATTAACTGGATCCAAGCATTGTCATCTCAAGATAGCAAGTACATCATTTCTAAGGCTTTGGAGTTGCTCACCTGAACAAGCTAACCACACTAAACACAGAAAATTCAATTTAAAAATCCTTTCCTAGAGGCTAGAAAGATGGCTCAGAGGTTAAGAGTACATAGTGCTCTTCCAGAGGGCCCTGATATGGTTCCTAGCACCCAAATGGGGGCAAACAACCATCACTCCAGTTCCAGGGGCTGCAATGACCTCTTCCAGCCTTCAGACACTGTGCCCAGAACATACACGAAGGGCCATATGCACATAAAAATAAATAAATCTGTAACATAAAGTCCTCTGGTCTGGGGATAAAGCTAAGTGCTTATCTAGTATGTGCAAGGTTGAGGTTCTACCCTAAAACTGAAGAAAAATTACCAGTCTGTGAACATGCATTTTACTGTGGCCTTCTGTCCCAGGCAAGCGATGTATCACTGGGGTATTTCCTCAGCCCTCCATTACAGTCTAAGAAATGTTGTGGCTGATTCTGGTTGCTTTATTTATTTCTGCTCATTTGTTCATGTTTGTTCTTTTTTGAACAAGATCTCATGTAGGCCAGAATGGCCTCTACCTCCTGCCTGTCATCATGCTTGGCTTATGACATCTTTAACTACTTAAACTTAAAAACAGTGTCTACACTTGCTCTCTTGCCCTTAACCCTCTTTAAGATCCTTGACTGTGCTTACTGTATAACTAACTGTCTTAGTGGGTATGTAAGTCTACACTATATAAAAACTAAATACCATGACCTTAGAAAGGTGAATCTGTACACTGTGCAACCTGCACTATTGTTCAAAGCCGCCATACTTGAACCTGGGGCTGTAGCTCAGTGATAGAGCACCTGCCTGGGATTCCAGAGGCCCTAGGTTACGTCCCCCTGGTGTACATCAGATGCTATTGATTTTACTATTGATTTTAGTATATAAGAAAACCAAAATTATATGAGAATTTCCTACAGATTCTCTTCAGTGTTTCTGAGTGACTTTTAAGTTTTCTTTTAATAGGTCTGGCTTATGTTTACGTTATGCTGATCAAAGCAAGAACACTACAGGAGACAAAGTCTAACAGAGCTCTTTGCAGAGCCACAAGGAAGTAAGTGCTCTGCCTCTTTGAGGCACAAAACCTAATTTACTCAGGTATCCAACAATAGGGATTTTGCAATGCCCCCTTACCTTTTACCAATACTTTTTTACTTGTTTATTTTGTTTCCTTTGAGATAGTGTCTCAAGTAGCCATGGATGATCTTACATTTCTGATTCTCCAGCCTCTATCTCGAGTGCTGGAATCACAAGCATACATCACCATGCATGGTTTTATGTGATGCTGCTAACTGAGCCCAGAGCACTGTGCATGTTAGGCAAACCCTCTATTACCTAGGCTACACTCTCAGCCAGCTCTTCACTGACACTCTGAAGAGTTGTTATGCCAGACAACACTTGCATGCATGGTTGTCCTTAGATAATCAAGAATTCCAAAACCTTTCCAGTAGTCTGTAACAAATAAATGAAAACCTTCTAGGACCTTGCCTCAACTAGCTGGACAAATTTCTCTCCTCCTATCAATAAACATTTATAACTTAAAACTAATTTGAGCAGCAGGGAAACTGTACTTTCAGGACCCAGTTACTGCCAGGTAGCAAAAAA
The DNA here is from genome assembly GCA_907169655.1 of Acomys percivali. Lineage (NCBI taxonomy): Eukaryota > Metazoa > Chordata > Mammalia > Rodentia > Muridae > Acomys > Acomys percivali. The sequence continues at coordinate 56,170,080 of OU015745.1, read as the reverse complement.
ATACAAAGATGACCCTGGAGATTTTTCCAGAATTAACTTTAATAATAAATCCCTGGCTTACTTTAATAACCCTATAACGAGAGCACATTCTAGGACATGATGTCCAAAGTATGACATTGATAATGGAGGTGATGACAGCTGACATACAGTAGAACACTAAAGGCTTAATATTTCCACCATGGTAGTCTGCCAGAATTAGAGGCCACTGTCTCTTTATTTTAATGATGATAGTATATACTGTAACAGCATGGTCTGCTGTTTTCTATTTGATTGTTAATTATTTTGCTCCCTGAGATCTGGTTGCTGCCCAGACGAGCATATTCTCATGTACATCTGTCCTTGTTATATAAACCTTGTTCTACCTAATTGTACATTGATTGGTTAATAAAAAATTCTGAAGCCTGGGCAGGGCAGAAGTGGGAGGCAGAACTAAGGTTCATGGGCTTTAGGGACAGAAGGATGATGAAAAGGAGACACAGGTAGCGGAGAGATGACGAAGCAGAGTCATCATGGGATGAGAAAAGAAACACATGGATGGGAGCTATCCCTGAGGTTTACCATGGAAAGACGCAGCCCAAATAGAAAACATAAGCAAGTATTTATGGAATTATAGATGAGAAATAGCCCAGATAGAAGTTATTAGAGCAATTGCCATGAGATGTGGGGCTGGAAGGTAAAGGTATCTTAAAGGGTTCATCTGCCCAGCACCACGTAAAACAAGGCTTATCTAAAATCTATCAGGTGCCTGTGTTTTTGATTGTCTGATAGTGGGCTAAACAAAACCACTATAATAATGGGCTACTAATAACAAAACTTATTAGCCCGTTTATATTTTCTACAATATACTTTTATTTTTTTCAATTTTCCTTGGCCTTATTAAAGTACAACTGACTGATAAATTTACAGTGAAAGTTTCTTGATACAGATAAACATTTAAAAATGACTTAGTCAAGGGAGCCAGCCATTACCTCACATACTTATCATTTTTTATTGCCAGAAGAGGGCACCATATCTCATTATAAATGGTAGTGAGCCATCATGTGGTTGCTGGGAATTGAACACAGGATCTCTGGAAGAGCAGTCAGTGCTCTTAACCTCTGAGCCATCTCTCCAGCACTTTTATTGCAATTTTCAAGTACAGATTTTTCTTATTCCTTAAAAAGACTTTATATTTATTTAACTTTCTAATTCTGGGCTACAGTACTTTCACAGTGATTTCTGATCCTCAACAGAGAAAACCTGCTGACTCCAGTCATGAATGCATTTTGAATATATGGATTCACCACAGGCCCTACTGGCCTGTTCTTCTGTTTTAGATGTTCTCATAAAGACTGCGTCTGACAGTGCAAACTGCTCAAAGCTGGAATGGACACATGCCACATGCAGATGTTAGTATTTTCTCAACCTTCTTGGTATGAAAGTAAACAATTCTACTACAAGGGGTTTTCTATTTAATTCTATTACCACCTACTTTTGTTGGGAGACTTTTGTAGAAAAGCCAGTGATGGCACATCAGTCACTGGACCATTCTGAAGACCTACATTATTATGTATAGTATCCATGTAGCATAAGAGACCTCTAGAACAGACTCAGCCTAACTGAAACTTTGTGCCCTGTGGCCAAGATCTCCTTATCCCCTCTCCAGGCAGCCTCTTACAACCACCATTGTAGCCTCTGTCTCTGAGTTCAACTTTTTTGACTGTATGCGTGAGTTAGAACATACAGTATTTGTCTTTCTGTTCTAGGTTTATGTCATTTAGTATGTCTTCTAGATTAAATCACGTTCTCAAAACTGACGGGATTCCCTTCAGTAAGTGTGAGTGGTCTTTCATTGTGTGTACACATGCATGCTTGTACACACCATGTTATCTTCATCTACCACTGAATCCCGTTGGTTCTACTTTTACCTTTTTGAGGAATCTCCATACTGCTTTCCATAACAGCTGTCCCAAGGCACAATTCCACCAGTAGGCTATATAGAGATTTTCATTAAATCTTTACCAACACTCATCTTGTCTTTTTCCCTCTTTTAAAGACATGGTCTTGTATAGCGCAGGGCAACTTGAGCTCTCTATGTAGCCAAGGCTGCTCCTGAACTGGTTCTCCTGCCTCCACCTTCCAAGTGCTGGGACTAAGGTGCACACCACCAAACTCTGCTTCTTTTTTCTCTTTTATAATAACCATCTGAACAAATATGAAATAATAATAATAAGATATATTATTGCAGTTTTGACTTTCTCTCTCTGATGATCAGTGATATAAAGTATTTTTTCATTCACGTAACTACTGAAAAGAAGCCACTTTTTTTTTTTTTTTAAGACAGGGTTTTGTAGTCTTAGCTGGCCTGGAGTCACTTGTAGACCAGGCTAGCCTTGAACTCACATCATCCACCTGCCTCTGCCTCCTGAGTACTGGGATCAAAGGCATATGCTACCATGCCCAGCAAGAAGCAGCCACTTTCTGATTCAGTGCTAGTCACACATGTAGGCACTTATACTTTAAAACTTGACTTAAAATTTCAAGCAAAATAAAGCCCTTACATAAAAAGATGTTGTTTCCCTAGAATTATGCAAGAAACACTTGGTAATTCCCTGCCCTGTAAGGAATGGTCTTTTCTGATTGGAAAGCTGAACCTGAGACATAATTTCAAAGAATAGCATCCTGCAGGCAACTCTGTCTTGAGAAGTCTATATCCACTCTTAGGAGTGAGTGTACAACCGCCCTTTCCTCTGCATGCATGTGCACATACACACACACACACATACACACACATTCACTTACTTACATTAAGCCCCTTTCTCAATAAACTCCAACTTTCAGGAAAAAACAATTCTGCTCATCTTCAATAAAATATGTAATAGATAGGTTAGTGGTAGAACATCTAAATATAAGAAACCCTGAGTTATATATAAGACACATGAGCAGCCCAACCCTTGCTGGACCGGAACAATGGAAGCAAACAAGTAGGTGGTGGAGTGATGGGGGAGAAAGAAGTAGGAAACAGGTGGTGAAGTGATGGAAGAGAGGAAGAGAAGCCAAGTGGTTTGTGTGCTATAAAGAGATGTAGAACTGGAGACATGAAGGCATTGCTCTTCTTGCTCCTTGGGAAATGAATTACACATTCCACCAACAGAGCCAGTAACAAACACAAATGCCAGTGGGCCTATGCCTTCTTCCTTTGAGAAAACCTACCACTGTGTGAGTCACTGTGACTCCCAGAGTTGCACCCTAGAGCAGTACCTGCAAAATGAGGACCCACAACTGACTCAACATGTCCTGCTATGTGTACTTCTCATCACTGGTCTATTAGCTAATCTCTCTCTGGTTGTTTGAGTCGGCTGTTCAACCATGAGACTGGACAACTCCAAGTTGAATTACAGTTTTTCCATACTGTATTTAACTTTGGGATCTTTGGGTTGGACAAACACTTAACCACCTTACCTTTCAAAAAAGATGTCATTGCTGATGTGGTGTGGGTGCCACGGTCATGAGCAGGTATGCGGTGGAGAAATGGGAGACAAAGAGAAGCCGAGTGGTTTGTGCGCTATGAAGAGAGGCAGAACTGGAAGCACAAGAGCGATGAAGAGCAGCCCGATGTGAGTAGCCCTCACCACCACCTGCGGCAATGGCGATGGCCAGGACCATGCTGCCGCCAATGGCCATGTCTGGGTCTATGGCCCTGCAGCAGCCGGGGTCTGTGTCAATGTCTGTGGGCCACGTTATCACCAAAGGGCATTTGGACATCCCTAGTATGGGTTCCTGCTTGGGACCAAGGACTGAGCAGAACTCTCTCCACCCCTCTCCTAGACAGCAAGGGAGAGCTGGCCCCACCCCTCACCTGGGCAGCTAGTAGACTGGCCCTGGTGGCGGGGACTACGGTGAGCTATCCTTGGGGACATAAGCATGGGAGAACTCACCCTGACCATCTGCAGCACTCGGTAGAGCACGGCCCACACTTCCTCTTGGGCAGCTAAGTAGAGCTGACCCTGGAAGAGGAGGGATGCGGGAGGCAGGAGAGCTAGCCCTAGTAGGCACAAGTGAAGGAGAGCCGGTCCTGACCCTTCCTGGCTGCCACAGGCAGGAGAGCTGGCCCCATCCCTCAGCAAGGCAAAGCAAAGAACTGGCCCTGGTAGTGTGGGTGCAGGTGAGCTGACAGACAGACCAACTAAGCTACCACCCAGGCCCTGATCCAGAACTTTGTGTTATCCTACCCCAGTATCTACCCCATCCATGAACTGCTAGAGCTTGTGAAGGAGCTGTCCTGCAGAAACAAAGCTGCAGGACCTCCAACAACAGGATAAGGGGAATCCCAGTGAGGATCCTAGGATTGAAAGTGCAGCAGAAGCCAGATGCCTCAAACCAGACCTATAACTCATTACACTGAACATTTGCAAGTAAAGCTGTTTGGGCAAACAGATACACTGTGTGACAAAGAACACAGCTTCCCCTGCAAGATGTTTTTTGGTTTGTTGGTTGGTCAGGGTTTTTTGTTTATTTGTTTGTTTGCTTGCTTGCTTGCTTTTGTTTCGTTTGTTTTCTTTAGGAAAGGAGGTTGCAAGGGCAGAAGACAAATATGGAGGGGCAGGGGCATAAGTAGAATTGGGGTGCATGATGTGAATGAAACTCACAAAAAAAAATCAATTTAAAAAGTTTTTTATTTAGTTAGTTTAGGTAAATATGAGAGCTTTGGCTGCATGTACACCTGCAGGCCAGGAGAGGGCATCAGATCTCATTATAGATGGTTGTGAGCCACCATGTGGTTTCTGGGAATTGAACTCAGGACCTCTGGAAGAGCCACCTCTCCAGCCCTAAAAATTTTTTTTTTTTTTGGTTTTTCAAGACAGGGTCTCTCTGTGTAGCCTTGGCTGTCCTGGACTCGCTTTGTAGACCAGGCTGGCCTTGAACTCACATCGATCCACCTGCCTCTGCCTCCCGAGTGCTGGGATTAAAGGCGTGCGCCACCACCGCCCGGCCCTAAAAATTCTTTTTAAAAGGAAACAATAAATGAGCACGTCAAAAGATAGATATTCAACATCATTAACAACAAGAAGAATAAAAATTAAAACTACAATGAAGCCAGATGCAGTAGAATAGGTGGAGGCAGGAGAACATCAGGAGTTCAAAGCCAGCCTCAGCTACATAAGGCCAGTCCAAAAAACAAACAAAAAATAAAAACCTACAATGAAATACTGCTTTACAAGAACAGAATAAGCACATTTTCTAACAATGACATCACCAAATGCTGGTAAAGATGTAAAGATATTTGAACCCTTGGGAAACAAGGGTTACTGTAAGACCAGCAATTCTACTCCTATAGTAAAATAACTGAAAACAAGTGTTCACACACAAAAAAATCTGTACACAGATGTTTATGTAAGAACTTTATTTATAATAGCCAAAACCCAGAGACAGCCAAGATGTCTTCATGAGGAAAGGATAAACTGTGGTAGAGTTGTACTATGGAAAATTTACTCAGCAATTAAAAAAAAAAAAAACAGCAAACTATTGCCACATTTAACAAATGGATAAAACTCAGTGCTTCATGGAAAAAGTCAACCCTAGAATGTTAGGTAGGGTGTGTAAGGTATGGTTCTTTGAAAGCCTGATCCAAAAGCACATGCATGGTTGCGGGATTAGAAAAGGCAGTACAGGCAGAGAGAGATGCTACGGCTGAGTGCTCCTTGAGGGATGAAGTACGTGGATCTTGACTGAAAAGGCACAGTGGCGATACTGTGGACCTGACATCATAACTGTAGTTTTTATAAGATGTTATCAATGAGAGAAACTGAGTAAAGAATACAGGAGAATCTCTGGATTATTCTGTACAACTACATGTGAATTTATAGTCATTTCAAATTATTCAAAACCAAGAAGATACATTCAGTCAGATCCACATGTATTTTAAATGTTTGTCTTGCCAGTGGGAAGGAAACAAAGTCTCCTTATGTACCCCAGACTACCTTAGAACATTACATGCAGCCCAGGCTGCATCCACATCTGAGATTCTCCTGCCTCTACCTCCCAAATTCTGGGATTACAGGCCTGCATCACCATGACTGGATGGATGCTTTCAACTTAGATTTCAAAAGCTGTTCTCATCCTACCTTCTTTTCTTCTTCTTCTTCTTCTTCTTCTTCTTCTTTCTTCTTCTTCTTTTCTTTCTGTTGTTGTTGTTGTTTGGGTTTGGATTTTTGGTGTTGGGAGAGGGTTTTGTTTCTTTGCTTCTCCAATGCTAAAGGACTCCACTGATAGCTCTTCTTTACAAATGTCATAAAATTCCTTCACCTCGCACAAACCTTTTTTTTTCCCAAATATATTCCATAAATGCTACTCCTTAAATCAAAGTCCATACCAAAACCAGTAAGGTCCAATGTCTGTTATTCTTATACATTCATATTGCTTGACAAAAATCACATTTCATACCAGAACTTTTAGAATTTTACTGTTTATTAGCAGCAGAGCTTCCCCCAGGAGACTGATATTGTTTCCACAATGACGACAATGCTTGTTTGTTTGCCTGCTTGAATGCTTTACCAAACAATGTGTTTTAAAGTTCTAAATTATAGGAAGTAGAAGGAAGATACAACAGCAAGCACCAATGCAAAGAAATAAGTTAAGGATACAACTTTCAAAAATGAAAAAATTTACAAGTTTTAAAATACAGATGCTGCCAGGAGAGGTGGCACAAGCCTCTCAATGCAGCACTCAGGAGGCAGAAGCAGGCAGATTCTGAGCTCCAGGACAGCCTAGTCTACAGGCTAAGTTCCAAGACAGCAAGGGCTATACAACAAAACTCTATCTCAGAAAGAAAAAAGCAAAACAAAAAATAAGTTACTAGTAAACAAATATATAACAAACAAACAGATGATACAAACGGAAAGAATGAGAGTAGACAGAAGAAACTGGTGCTCTACTTTATAATACCAGAATGCTTGGCATTGCTTGAGACATGTCAGGCTTATAAAACCTACAAAACTAGGTCTATAAAGTCTATTATTCTACAATTTTTACTCAAAAGCTATATGAAGCGGGGCAGCAAGATGGCTCAGCAAGTATAAGCACCTGCTGCACAAGGCCTGATGACCCAAGTTCAATCCCCAGAATCCACATAAAGGTGGAGAGAACTTAATGCCACAAACTTGACCTTTGACCCTACACACACATCACAGCACACATGCATGTGTACACACATACACACACACACACACACACACACACACACACAGAGTAAATATTTTCAATTGTATATAAAACAAGAGAGCCTATACTTTAATTAAATTGGTGATTTTTGGCAAATGGCTATCATTATTCATCTAATTACAATACAGCAATTATCTGGAGTCTCTCTAAAAGAATGGAAATTTTCAAGAGATCTAGTCTCAGTGATCCTGGCATTAAGGTGGAAGTTGGCAGGGGGAACAAGAGTTCAAGGTCACTGGGCTTGGTGGCGCACACATTTAATCTCAGCACTCAGAGAGGCGGAGGCAGGCCTCTGTGAGTTCAAGGTCAGTCTGGTCCACAAAGAGAGTCCAGGACAGCCAAGGCTACACAGAGAAACCCTGTCTCAAAAAAAAAAAAAAAAAAAAAAAAAAAAAAAAAAAAAAA
>OU015745.1:56155766-56161004 GCA_907169655.1 Acomys percivali | reverse complement strand
ACACACACACACACACACACACACACACACACACACACACACTCATCCAGATTAGAAACCCATGAAGACTGGACACCACGCTGCACTAAGGAAGTACAGTAACTATTGCTTTCACAAACTGCACACTGGCTGTGGTGGTTTGAATGAGAATAGCCCCCCCATTATAGGCTCATATATTTGCATGCTTAGTCTCCCATTGATGAACTGTTTAGAAGGATTAGGAGGTGAAGCCTTGTTGGAGGAGGTAACCACTAGGGGTGGGCTTTGAGGTTTCAAAAGACCCTGTGCTTCACTCTCTCTGCCTGCTGCCCACTGATCAGGATGTAAAGCTCTCAGCTACTTCTCCAGCACCATGCCTACCTACAAACTGTCACACTCCCCGCCATAATGATAAAGGACTAACCCTCTGAAACTGTAGGCAAGGCCCCAATAAAATGCTTTCTCTTATAAGAGTTGCCTTGGTCATGGTGTCTCTCCACAGCAATAGAGCAGTAACTAAGACACTGGTCATGCTCTATGCTTTCACCAAAGCCAACCATAAAAACTTACTCAGTACACACTGCTCTACTATATGGAAATATGGTGACATCATACAGAGCCTTCTTGGTCAAGGACTTAAGGGAAAACAATTTTCCTGGTCTTAAACTCAGAGCCAAAAATAACCAAGGCATAGTGAGTGACACATGACTTTAATTGCAACCTTTTGGGAGAAAAACAGTATGAGCAAGCAGTTCAAGGTCATCCTCAGCTACACACTGACTTCACATAGCCAGCTTGACCTGTCTAGAAAATAGGGGGGAAGGGGGAAGGGCTAGAGAGATGGCTCAGAGGTTTTGTGCACTGACTGCTCTTCCAAAGGTCCTGGGTTCAATTCCTGCAAACACATGGTGGCTCACAACCATTGATAATGTGATCTGATGCCCTCCTCTGGCATGCAGGTGTACATGCAGGCAGAGAACTGTATAAATAATAATAAATAAACAAATAAAAGAAAATAGGAGAGGGGCTCGAAAAATGGCCTAGTGGTTAAGAGCACTGGCTTCTCTTCCAGAGAAATAGGGTTCAATTCTGAGTACACACTAGTAACAGTCTATAACTCGAGATCCGGGGGATCCAACATCCTCTTCTGACCCCACAGGCCAAACACATGATGCACAGACATACACATAATTTTTTTTAAATAAAATAAAAAATAAAATTCTTCGGGCCAGTGAGCTCTCAGGCCAGCCTGATAACATGAGTTCAATCCTTGGAATCCACTTGGTAGAGAGAACTGATTTATACAGTTGTCCTCTGATCGTCACACACCCACATGCACTGTGACACAAGCACACAAATAAAGAGATAAAATGTAATATTAAAAAATATTTTAAAGCACATAGGCAAGATGGCTTTGGGGGGGCTAAGAATGGCTTTGGGAGTTTAAGAGCACTTACTGAAAGCCTAATGGCCTGAGATCTGTGTCTGGAATTGGAAGGAAAACTAACTCCATAAAGTTGCCCTGACCACCACCCAAGCTCCATAGCACAAAAGCACCCCCACACAGATCATACACACAATAATAATAATAGTTTCAATCATTATGTTATAATTAACATATAAACTGTTATCATTAAAAAGGAGTTACTATTATAAAAATAAGTAACCTGTAATGAGTGATATCTTTTCCTTCAATGACTACCAAGGACAGACTTTATCAGAATCCACTAAAAGGCTTTCATATACTTCTTTCCTATTAAAACTGACAACAGGACAACACTAATAACCTGTTTTTAGAAAAACATTATTAGTATTAATGATAGATTCTTTCACTTCTTACTCAAGGGAGTTAGAAAAAGGAATTCAATAGCAGCCTCAGTTACATGGAAAGTTTGAGGCCAGCCTAGGCTACCAAAGACCTTGTCTCAAAGATAAAAATGAAACAGTCTTCTGATGTCTATTTCTGTATAAATAAGTGAAAATCATGGAGAATGGGGCAATCTGATTTCCCAGTTGGCAGCTGCTGAAATCTCCCTTGCTCTAGTTGCCTTCAGCAAAAGGGCTGTCAGTCAAGCGGCCAGCCAACCTCCCTATAGCACTGGACACGTGGAACACTCTGCAGCTGCCGTGGGGAAGCTACACAATGACCCCCAACTGCTCATCTGGTCCCCAGAAATGAAATGCCCACACAAAAAAGAGGATATAGGACATTGTTCATAACAACTCCAAAATGGAAATGATCAAAACATGCAACAACTTAATGGACAAATAAACTGTGATACAAGTATATCCATAAAACGGAGTATTATTCAGCAACAAAAAGAAATGAAAGACAGGTACATTCTCATAGTAGCAAAAAAAAAAAAAAAAATGTTGTATAAGTCCGCTTACACAAAATGTCCAGAGATGTCTAAAGTAGCAAACAGCTAAAGACAGCAAGTTGGAAGCTGGGTGGAGTGGTGAACCCCTGTGATCCCAGTGCTTAGGATGTGGAGGCAAAAAGATCTGGAATTCAAAGTCATTCTAGGCTATATATAACACTTCAAGGATAGCATCGAACAACAAAAGTAAAAGGAAAGGGGGAATGGCATAAAGGAGAGGAAACAAAATGAAAAGAAACTCCTACAGAGTATGTGTTTCTTTGGGAAATAATAAAACAGTTCTAAATTAGTTTATGCTGACTGTTGTTCAACTCTGTGAATATATTGTAAGCTATTCAGTTACACATTTAAAACAACACATAGATCATATGTTATATGAATTATATCTCAATAAAGCTACTTTTTAAAGACAGGATTTCATATACCCCAGAATGGTCTTGAACTTGCTAAGTGCCCAAGGATAACCCAGAGTTCCCTATCATCCTGCCTCCACCATCCAAGTGCTGGAATAACAGGCATGAACCACCACACCCAGCTATAAAGCTACTTTTTTAAATGGCAAAGTACTTCATTATTCAAGTTAAAAAAGTTTACTGTGCCAGGCACTGCTGGTGTACACCTTTAATTCCAGCAGTTGGTGGGCAGATCTTTGTGAGTTTGAGCCAGCATGGTCTACAGAGCGAGTTCCAAGACAGCCAATGCTACACAGAGAGGCCCTGACTCCAATGCTACACATAAAGACCCTGTCTCCAAAAATTCAAAGCAAAACTTTAAATACAATTAGAGAAAATGCTAACTGCTCTGACTTATCAAAATAAGGAAATGACTACTATTGGCTAAATAATATGATAACTAAGAGTAGAAACAAAGACATAGGATTTGAAAAATGAAAACATGGAGCTATTGTTCACATCTGATTTACAATCAGAATGTTAGTACTTGGGATCTGAGGGTAATTTGGTTGTGACATCTGTAGCCCCACTGTCACCCTATCACTGACTATAGACTGATATGGCTAGCTAGGCAGGTGTTCCTTTCCTTGTTCACTGCTTGAGGTGTGACCTTTCCAAGCTGCAATGAGGATGGCCTTCATGAGCAGAAGGCTCTCTTCAGCCAAGGGTTTAAGTGTAGCTCTGTGTCTATGCCACAGTCTCAAAAGAAGTTCTCAGCCTAGCACGGTTGGTACACACCTTTAATCTGAGCTGGAGAGACAGAGGCAGGCAGATCTCTGTGAGTTCAAAGCCAGCCTGGTCTACCCAGTAAGTTCTAGAACAGCCAGAGCTACATAATAGAGACCCTGTCTCAAAAACCCAAATAAATAAATAATCCAAATCTTTGGGCCAGAGACAGCAGGTCTCTGGGTCAGCAGGTTGAGATCAATCCTCTGAACTCACATGGTAGAAGACAACCTACCCTGCAAGCTATCCTCTGACCTCCATCCACAGTGTGCTTTGTCATCAGCATGTGTGTGCCTTACACAAACACATACATCCATACAAACATACATACATACATACATACATACATACATACATGAATGTTTAAAAAATTTTAATCCAAATCCTCTAACAATACAGCCAGGAAAAACACAAAAACTGATAGGGTCCTGTGACAGCTCCTGAACTTTTATTATTGTTATTAACAACGTCATTGTAAAGTAAGACTTTTTAATTCATGCACTCCCACAGAACCAGAAGAAAATATTCAGTCATAATAATGAGAAAATTTAGGGAGAATGGAAAACATGTTTAAATTTTAACATATACATTACTAAAACCAAGAAAATTAAACACCAAAATTCAGTTTATACTGGTGCTGGACACGTAACTCAGTTGGTCGGATGCTCACCTAACAGGCAGCAAGCTTGTTCAGTCACTAGCTTGACATAAAACTAAGCACGGTGGCACTAGACTGTAATCCCAGCACTAGGGGGTGTGGGTACGATGACGACCAGACATTCAAGGCCATTCTCAGACAGCAAATGTGAGGACAGCCTGGCATACAGGAAACTACATCCCCCTCCAAAATGTACTACTATTTCACTGAGGGTTAACATACTAAATCACAGCACTCTAAATTTATGAAACTAAATTAAAGTTATTTATTACATCAAACAACAACAACGGGAAACTACAAGCAACTCAAAACAACATGGATGGTGCTCTATAAGGAATCCCTCCCAAAACTCTGGGGATCCCAAATCCTCAATTCTACAGCCAAGTTTCTTAACATTTTTCAGTCACTCTAATAACACTTTAGTTACTGAAAGCAAAATAGTAATACCCACTAATACCACAAGAAAATATTAGTGTGAGTGACATTAGGCTTGTTTGTACGCTTGTTTTGTTTTGTTTTGTTTTTCGAAGCAGGGTTCCTCTCTGTAGCCTTGGCTGTCATGGACTTGCTTTGTAAACCAGGCCGGGCCTCAAATTTACAGAGATCTGCCTGCCTCTGCCTCTGCCTCCCTGAGTGCTGGGGTTACAGGTGTGCACCAATGTGCCTGGTGACACTGGGCTTTTATGAAGAACTATGAAATGAAAATCATTGGCCTCACACAATACAAAATAAGAAATGACAGGAGCATGACCATAATCTTGGTCATGATCATATTACAGAGGAAAGGGAAACAATTGTGTAAAGGAAATGGAACAAAAAAAAGGGGAGGGAGCTAAAAATCACCTTGGGAGTGATGGGGACTAAGGTTTATCTCAGTGGTAAAGCGCTGTGCGGTATTTGGAGGCTCTGGGTTCAATCCTTAGCACTCAAAAATGAGAAAGGAAAAAAGAAATAAAGAAAGAGAGAGGGCGCTGAAGGGGTGGCTCAGCGGTTAAGAGCACTCACTGCTCTTCCAGAGGTCCTGAGTTCAATTCCCAGAAAC
>OU015745.1:56127883-56141806 GCA_907169655.1 Acomys percivali | reverse complement strand
AAAGAAAGAAAGAAAGAAAGAAAGAAAGAAAGAAAGAAAGAAAGAAAATATAAGCCATTTGGCTCTTGTTAGGCAGGAAATAAGCTGGCAGAATATTTCCAACAAAGCATTACAGATCTAATGCATGCTATTACAGGCAGTGCTGCTCTAAACTTGGCCATGCATACACATCGTCCATTATCCCCAACAGTTCAATGTTATAAAATAACTACTGTAGTTTATGGTCCTTTGCCTTTGGGGCAGTAGGGATTGTTGTAAAAATGATGAATGATTCTATATTAAACAATGCAGTAAATCATTAAGACAACATTTTTCTATAACCAGAGAGTTCACCAATGGTTAACATGGAAAGACTATGATTTATTAAGCTGTAAGTACTATGCTAGGGAGATTATGAGCTACTTCAGTCCCAGTTCCTTTAAAACCCTCATAAACACCAAACACTTGCCAATCTGATGACTTCTGGGGCTGCTTCTGTTCCATCAGGCTGATCCTACAGCCACGTGACCAGAACCATCTTCTTTCTCAGCCATGGGGCCAGCTATCTTCCCAGCATCCACAAACACATCTGGCTTCCCTTCAGTGAGTGTCTCCTAGGGAAAAGGCTTTTCTCTTTTCCTTTCCTAGAGTTCCTTTCTGACTACCAGGAAGTCCTGCCTTCCACTGCCTTTCCTTCCTCCCAGCTGATTGGCCAATCAGCTCCTTATGGACAGCTGCTGCATCCACATAAGGCATTCCTCCACAAGGAATGGTCTTGGGAAGAAGCAGTTTGACTCCCCAAGGATTCCATTTTTCAGCCAGGAATTAGAGAGGAAGGTTTCAAGAGAGAAATTGAAATGATGAGTTATGTGAAAAGAGATAATGCAATTTAAGCTAGGTGAAAGGATTTCTCACCTATCACTGTTTCCCTGCCTCAAAGGCAATGCTACTGCAGTAGAAAGATCAGGAGGGTTTGGAGTTACAGGAAAACGTGTATTTCGACAAACAGTTGTTAATGATCTGAGGCAAAAGGTAAAGTTGTAACTGAATGACACTGAAATAGAAGATTTGGTGGATACAGAAGCTGATGAAAGTATTGCTTTGCAAACATCTTGGAATTCAGAATGGCCATGTCCAAAGTTTTATACCCAGTTTCTAACAATTGGAAAGTTATCTCAGATAAAAAAGTGTGCGATAGGTTAGCTATGTGTGACCAGAAGGTCAAATAGGACAGTTAAGGCTGTATGTCGCTGACATACACATAAATTTTTAGATGAGACTTATTACAACAGTAAGGAAGTAAATAGTACCTCAAAATCAGAGGCAATCCCTAATATCAGGGGGCAAACGTGAGAACTTTCTGGGTAAATTATTGAAAATTGGCATCCAGAACATCCATAGGTAGAGTACAAGAGGGACTGCGCAAACCACTCACATTCTAGTCTCAGTCAGATATGGATGGTTTATTGAGTGAACACACACACACACACACACCACAAGGCTGATTGTCATCAGGGCCACAGAAAGGACTTGGGAGCTTAGCAGTGACCTTGATCTGTTGTTTTCTGGAGTCAGTTTATATCGGGAAAAAAAAAAAAAACACCATTAGCTCATACCTCTTGGCCATATTCTCCATGATTGGGACAAATTTATCCACTAGCCACAAAAGAACTTAAGGTGGTCCTGTTAAACGTTAAAGAGAATAACCAATGACAGGCAATTTAAACTGTAATACCATTCTTCAGCAAGGTCTCTGCCTACTTCTGTGAATGACTCCAGACATTGAGACACATGCCTTTAACATCAGTATTTTAAGCATCATAAGCAAACCCTCTCCAAATTGTGTTACATCTGCAGCCTCAAAAGTGTCTTCCTCCAGCCACCAGCGTCCTAGCTGGAAGAGGGTGAAGAATACAAACGTGAATTGCTTAAGACGCTGTGCTGCTGTTTGCCCCCTACAAGAGAAGCCATGCCTCTTGTAAGAACATGAGACAAGATCTTTTGTAGCCCAGGCTGGCCTCAAATTCAATATTTGACTGAAGATGACCTTGAACTTCTGACCTTCCTGTTCCTGCTTCTCAAATGTTGGAGTTACAGGTGTGTGCGACCAAGTCTGGCTTAGAAATGTCCATTCATTTTCACAGATACATACACACACTACACACACCTGTATATGTGTGTGTACATATATATGTATATATATACATGTATATATGTGTGTGTGTGTATATATATATATATATATAAAATGTAAGTTCCCATGGTGTATATAACTGTCCCTATTTTTAAATTTTTCTTTTATTTTTCATCAGGGCCTTGCACATAATTGGAAAGAACCCAATTAGTGGGTAATGTCTCTATCTCCTTTCCCCTTTTCCGCCTTAATCAATCCTTGGTATTGCTTTTTGTTGTTTTGAGAAAGGATCTCTTCTGTGGTCCTGGAGCTGGATACATAGACCAGGGTGGCCTGGAGCTCACAGAGATCTTCTTGCCTCTGCCTCCTGAGTGCTGGAATTAAAGGCATGTGCTCCGACACTCAGCCAACCTGATTGAGATGGTTCCTCGTTAGATGTTTCCTCTTTTCAGATGACATTGGGTAGGGTTAAGTTGACAAGAACTAACCAGAACACAGACCTTAGACTTTGTCAATTCTCTATGATTGTCCCTTGAGCCTTTAAGTTTGATACTGCCAATTGCTATCTCAGCAGCTCTTGGTCTTGTCTTTGTGAGAAAGTCACATGGAGATCTTTTTAAACTCCTTAAAGGGCCTGGAGAGATGGCTCATCAGTTCACTCATGTGCTGGGCTCTTCCATAGGACCCAGGTTCAATTATCAGCACCCACAGGGCACCACACAACTATTTGCAACCCCAGTTGTGGGGGATTAGACTTCTCTTCTGCCCTCCTTAGATACAGGGCACATGTGGTGCCATATACATACGTACAAACACAGTCAGAACACTCACATACATAAAAGTAAGTCTAATTTTGTTTTCTGTTTTCTGTTTTGTTTTGAGACAGGGTTTCACTGTGTAGCCCTGGCTATCTTGGACTTGTTTTGTAGACTCTGCTAGCCTCGAATTCACAGAGATGCATGTGTCTCTGCCTCCCTGAGTGCCTGGATTACAGGTTTGCACCACAGTGCCCAGCTCATATGATTACTTTCATTTAAGAAACTTTTATTTCCTTTTCCTGGTTTTATTTCTCTCTCTCTCTCTCTCTCTCTCTCTCTCTCTGTGTGTGTGTGTGTGTGTGTGTGTGTGTGTGTGTGTATGGGGGTGGAAGAGGGGATGAGGTGGAGGGGTGGTGGAGGAGATGAAGGCCAGAGGACAACGTGTGTAGTTCTTCATGTGTGTCCACTTTTTTAACATTTTGCTTTTAAGTCCACTAACCTGGGCCCGTGGGGGCTCGGAGAGCCTGAACTGCCAACCAAAGAGCTGTATGCACTAGTCCTAGGCCCTCTGAACATATGCAGCCGATGGGCAGCTTGGTCACCATGTGGATCCCACAACAAATGAAACAGGGCCCTCTTGGACTCTGCCTCCCTTTGGCTCCCTTTCCCCTAACCAGGTTGTGTTGTCTGGTCTCAGTGGGAGAGGATGCACCTAGTTTTGTAGCAACTTAGTGTGCCAGGGCAGGTTGGTACCCATGGGGAACCCTCCCCTTTCTCTGAGGAGGAGGAGAGCTGAGGGTAGGCAGAGGAGTGGGGGGGGGGGGAGAGGAGACTGGGAGGAGAGGAGGGAGGCTGCAATCAGGAGGTAAAGTGAATAAATAAAATTAAATACGTTTTGCTTTTGTTTGTGTTTTTAGGCAGAGTTTCTCTGTGTAGCCTTGGCAATCCTGGAACTCATTCTGTAGACCACAGATCACAGAGATGCACCTGCCTCTACCTCCTGAGTGCTAGGATTAAAGGTGTGTGCACCACCACTGCCCAACCACACCTAGTGCTTTTAGTGTGGGTTCTGGGGTTCAAACTTAGTAAAGGAAGCACGTCACTGACTAAGCTATCTCCTTACCCCCGACCCTTTCATTTTCAGTCAGGGTTTCATATAGCCCAGCAGACCTTGAACTCACTATGTCTGGAAGGTCCTTCAATGACTTTTAGAAATAATATAATAACAAAATCAAGAAACTAGTTAATAAGATTTAAAAATAAATTGGGTTACATGCAATGGAATCTGATATGAGATTTATTTTACATAAGGGAAGTGGAGAGGAGTTAGGACCTGAATGGGTCATGAGGGAGGCAGAAACAAAGAGACTGGGCAGGGAGCGGGGAGGAGAGGGGGGGAGAAGGAGGGAGAGAGAGAGAGAAGGGGGGAAGAACATGGCAGGTTGGCCCCTTCATAGTCTGGCATACACCTGGCAGTGGCTGGCAATAACATCATAGGTTGCTAAGCAACCTTGAGGCAGGCCCCTTATATGCCAACACTAGTGACAACTAAGAAGTTTTAAATGTACAATTCCGCAGAAAGAGGACTCTGGCATAGAGAAAAGGCATAAATGGCCAAGGTGCTGATTTAGCACAGGGCAATAATTTTTAAAAATTGAGTAAGAGACATTCCTGTTCTCTTACATAGGATATAGGACTTGCATCCCCCTAGGTCCCCTGTCGTATTGGCCTAGGACAAACGCCTCATCCACTAAATACTTTGGGACTTGAGACTGGCCTCTTCTGAGTGCTAGCTTCCCTATTCTGACCAGCCAAGGGACCAGGCAAACAGCTGAAACAAGGAGGCATGCCACTAGACAGGGCAGAAGAGGGTTCTAGCGCCTCCTGCTGGTAATTCTGATGAACTCTCGCTCTCTTCATAGCAGGAACGGACGCTAACATCTATTTCTTACATTAATCCTTCTCTGACATCTCTCAAGGGCTGGGCCCACACCCTCTCAGGGAACTTTTCGTTACTATCTGAGCTTATAAAGTGGTTTCTGAGGCACATGACGCAGGTCTATAGCTAAGGTTGCTGTACACGGGACCCAAGGAATCAGGGTGTGTTTTTTTTTTTTACTGTAAGATGGGTCATTATGTTGTTTGTGAGAGTGTGGTCATTCTCAGCCTTTCTCTTCCCGGGTGTGCCGGGAGAAGGCTTCTTGTCACTCAAGAGTACAAGGGGACTCCAAGCTCTACACAGGCAAGGCCTTCTTCATCCATGGCTGTCCCGGGCCGCTTCCGGGTATGCCCTGTACGGATGAAGACAAACCAACCCTGGTTAAGGAAGCTGATTCTGGAACAGGGTGGAAATTGCAAACACGTGTCCCAGAAAGGGGCTGAGTTTATGGGAGTTCTCAAGGGGAAGTAGGCAGCGCCAGGAGGAAGGGGGCTGGTATTTCCTGCAGGACCACGCCTCCCTGGCTATTGGTCTCTCTGTTCACCCAAACACTGGTGGGGACTTGCCCGAACTTCCGTTACCCAAGGCCAACGGTAGGCCCCGCCCCGTGCCGGTTTAGTAGCTGCGCGAGCCGAGCGGCTGAGTCGCCGAGTTCCGAGCATGGAAGGAAGAGGGCTAGGCCTCACGGTGTGCGTGCTGACCGGGGCCTCCCGGGGTTTCGGCCGCGCCTTGGCCGGGCTGCTGGCCCCGCTGCTTTCGCCCGGTTCGGTGCTGCTCCTAAGCGCACGCAATGAGACGGCGCTGCGGCAGCTGGAGGAGGAGCTGAGCGCGCAGCAGCCCGGCCTGCGAGTGGTGGGAGCAGCCGCCGATCTAGGCACTGAGGCCGGCGTGCAGCAGTTGCTGGGCACGGTGCGAGAGCTCCCCAGGCCTGCGGGGCTGCAGCGCCTGCTGCTCATCAACAACGCAGGTGAGATCCCGACCAGGCCTGCGCAGTGAGCTCTCACCCCACCGTATGGGTAGGCGGGGGCGGGGCGGGACGGCTAATTTCCAAAAGCCGAGAGAGGACTGACCAGTGTCCCTGCGGTTGTCTAAAGCACCTTGAGCAGTGCCACCTGGCGGCAGTGTGCTTTTCTTTTCTTGCCAGAAGAGGGCGTCAGATCACATTATATAGATGGTTGTGAGCCACTGTGTGGTGGCTGGGAATTGAACTCAGGACCTGTGGAGGAGCAGTCGGTGCCCCCTTAACTTCTGAGCCATCTCTCCAGCCCCCCACCCCCACTCCCCGCATTTCTAAAGATCACTCTTAGCTTGTATTTAGAGGTGTCTACAGCGCTGGGGCAGAGGGATAATAAATAGAATTAAGGAGGAACCGTGGAAAGGGTGAGGAAAAAGCGCCCCAGCTGCTGTGTCATTTCTTCACTCCTGTTTTTTTTTTCCAGCTACTCTTGGGGATGTTTCCAAAGGCTTCCTGAACATGAATGACCCAGTTGAGGTGAATAGCTACTGGGCTCTGAACCTGACCTCCATGCTCTCCTTGACCTCGGGCACCTTGAATGCTTTCCTGGATAGCCCTGGTCTCAGCAAGACTGTGGTCAACATCTCATCCCTGTGTGCCCTGCAGCCCTTCAAGGGCTGGGGACTGTATTGTGCGGGGAAGGCTGCCCGAGACATGTTGTGCCAGGTCCTAGCTGCTGAGGAACCCAGCGTGAGGGTGCTGAGCTATGCCCCAGGTAGGTGGCTGGTACCTTTCTGGGAGCTAAGCAAGGTAGGGACCTGATGTATATTCTCAAGAAGGAATCTGAAAAGACTCTGTTGCCCCTTCCCAGTCGCTTCTCACTTTGCAGTCAAGGCAGAGATAGGTATTTAGCATTGGCGGGATGATGAGCAGGCGGGACAAAACACCCATACTCGTAAAAACGAATTTAAAAACAACAACAAACACTGGTTTGCCTGTATACGTTTAGCTGTCTGCTTTTCTCCCTCAAGGGATGCATACTGTTCATCCGTGTGTCCCTAGCACCTAGCAAAGCTGCGCAGAGGCTGGCCACAATAAATGTTCAAAGACAAGCAGACAGACACTGTGGGGTGGTGAGCATCCCAAGCTGAGCTAGAGAAAGGGTGCTGCAATGAACAAAGACAGAGAGCTCCTGTTCTTATGAAAAGTAAATGGCATTTGGTCTTCTGGTACCTTGTCTTGTGTGACCAGCCTGTTATATGTGACCGTGCTGGTGCCTTTCTTCTAAATGGGTGATTTCTGTGGGTAGAAGGTAGCAATCTGTGGTGGAATGTGTGAGTAACTCAGGGGTGTGTTCTAGTTGTGTGTACCCCTTAGGACTCCGTTGGGATCCTGGAGATAAAGAGGCAAAATGGTCTGTCTAATGCCGGAGTGAGGTAGGACCAGGATCCAGACTTGCTTCTAACTTTTTTATCTATGTTGGGTCTCCTCATATTATGTAGCACCTGTCGTGCGCACGCACACACATACATGATATTTCTTGTCCCAACATCCAGCTCATACGCTCTGAGCTCATTGTCGGCTCATTCAGACAGCAGTGATCACCTGTAAAACCTCAGCCAGGAGGGGAGCCAGTTCCAGATGGGCCCAGAGCTGTTAGCTCTCAGAGAGGTTTAGGAACCCCCACCCCACCCCACCCCACCCCCAGAGCCTGAGGACAAGCAGGAGCCAGTCTAGTTTTCATTTCAGTATCCAGAAGAATGTTCTAACGGGTTTCAAAGATAGAAAAGTCTGTTTGGAAAGATAGCCAGCCTCTCCCCAGAGATGCTCAAGGACATAAAACTGAGCAGTGGCAGAGTACCTGAGGGATGGGAGTGGGAGTTCAAAGTCAGCCCTGGCTACACAGCAAGTTAGAGGTCAGCATGAGCTACAGGAGACTGTGGCAAAACACAAGGGAGCCCGAGACTGAGGTGGGGGAGGTGCAGGCTAGAGATGTTCAAACGTTAGCAAAGCGATTCTTCTTCCAGCCTTGGCCTCCGTGACTTCTCTGCCCCTAAACACAGTTAAAATTTGGGAGGGTCCACAACCCCATCAGCACACAGGAGACATTTTCCAGAAATCCAAGTAAAAGTGACAAAGCCTGTTAGAAAGTGACAGGTCTTCCTGTATGTGTGTTTACTGTGGGTGATCTGCCTGAATGTATGTTCGCCACATACATGCAGTGCATCCAGAGGCCAGAAGAGGGCGCCATATTCCCAGTAACTGGAGTCACAAATGGTTGGGAGCAGCCAAGTTAGTACTGGGACTCCAAATACCCACCCCTCCCCACCCCATTCTCTGCAAGAACAACAGGAAGCCATCTGTCTGTTTGATCCTCAATGCTCAGCTTTTTACTAGGGATCTGAACTCATGTCCTCATGCTTGTACAGCAAGCACTTTACCAACTGCCCCTTCCCTCCCCTCCCCCAACCCAAGGGTTTTGAGGTGCTGTGTGAGCCCAGCAAAGGGCCACCAGATGAATTTATCAGAGGGCTAAGAGGAGGTGTTGAAAGAAGGAGCAAAGCAAGGCTGTGACATGGACCTGCTTGACAGAGTTTGTAGATGCCAGAGGGTCTTACCTGGTCCCTGGTTGGGTCTAGGTGGAGTGGGAAACCTGCAGGGTTTAAGCGACTGTTAATCTAAGTGGGAACATCAGGAGCGAGTGTTACATGGATGAAAGACCAAGAGTTTGACTTTAAGCCGTGTTCAGTAGTCTTTAGCTTTGAATCCAGAACTCAGTAGTAACGTGAGCTAGGCATGGTGGCCCTCACCTGCAACCCCAGCCCTGGAGGGCCTGACTCAGCTCTACCATCCACACACAGCAGGGACCTACAACCTCTGTCCCCATCCTGTGCTTTCCATCCCCTAGGTCCCCTGGACACAGACATGCAGCAGTTGGCTCGGGAAACCTCCAGGGACCCAGAGTTAAGGAACGTACTGCAGAAGTTGAAGTCGGAGGGAGAGTTGGTGCGCTGTGAGACGTCAGCCCAGAAACTGATGAACTTGCTGCAGAAGGACACCTTCCAGTCTGGAGCCCACGTGGACTTCTACGACAACTAAGACCGTGCCCTGCCGGCTGGCGAGATGGCTCAGTGGTTAAGAGCACTGGCTGCTCTTCCAGAGGACCTGAGTTCAATTTCCAGCAAGAACATGGTGGTTCACATCCTCCCCCCCAAAAAAAAGAAAAAAAGAAAAGAAAAAAACCGTGTCCTGCCACAGTGCCCCTACCACCACCACCACCACCATCCCTGCCTAATACAGGGATAAGCCCTCGAACACAGCCAACAGGGAGCGGCTAGCATTACCAGCCTTCTGTAAGGGCTTGAGAGAGAAGTGGTGGGGTTTGGAGCTCTCTACCCCCAGGAAGAAAACCTTAGAGCTGGGAAGAGCAGGAAAAGCTGACCCACTGGAGAGATGAGGCTGAGTCTGTAGTCAGTCTGTGGGGGAGGGGGGAGGAGGGGGGGGGAGGAGGGTGGATGCTCCCTGAACTTCCTCTCTTTGTTCTACTCCTGCCTTTTTCTGGTATTCACTGCTCCTCCCGACTCTAGTCTGAATACATCGTTATAAAGCAGATGCAATAGAATATGGGTTGTCCTTGAATGTCTGCTAACCTCTTCCAGAGGGCCAAGGAATGACACCCTGGTTCACTGGACAGGGTGTCCCTGAGAACTTGACTTCTTATTTCTCAGAGCATTGCCAAAGAGCTGACTGCCTTCTTTCACTGAGGCCCACACAGTGGTTATGCATAGGTCCAAAGTCCTCAAATGGATGTCCCAGGATGTCTGTGCCACTGTCAGGCTTCTGTCCCCACTGACCCACCTTTATTGCCATTCTCTTGAGGGTCCTCGAGTTAGCCAATGAGCATCCATCCAGTCGTCAGGGCCCAATACACAGCAGACAGCCCTCACCAGTGAGTGCCTGGATTTCCAGTTCTATCCCTTGCCAGCCTGGCAGTGCTGTAAATAGGCCCCAGCTACGGTAGGAGCTCCTCCTGCCACTGTCCCTGTGGCCCTTGGTCTGCGGTGGGACTTGCTCAGGACCAACATGCTTTGGGGGAAGATGAGGGATGCGAGAAAGAAGTGCTAAGGGATCCAGTCCTTGTGCAGGCCATAGCCATGGGTTGGCAGCTCTGCAGGGGGACTGGTCTGCAGCTAGCCTCTTAGCCCACCTTGGACACACAGTTCCTAGCCATTCAAAACAAAAACTGCTTAGCCCTGCATCTGCTTATGTTAAAAGGACCCGCTGATCCTCCTCCTGCCCAGCAGAGGGCACACCGGGGCTGCGTGGCGTGGAAAGGTGGGGCCGCCCTTCCTGAATGCGATGCCAGAATTGTCAGGGTCCTGAAGACTTCCCCAAGCTAGAAGGGGGTAGGTAACTTCTTTCACCGTTCCCAGTGGATTCCTTACCCTCTCAAGAATGAAATGGCTGCATTCAGACCCCTGCGTTGCTTACTTGCAGCAAGTTGCTCTGTGTCTCTGAAAATGCTGTATGTTACAATGCAATTAAATCACACTCATCCCAAAGAGTCACCATGAGTGCTGGGTGGCCTAGGGTTTTTAAGTGTTTGCCACCAAATACCCCACAATTGTTAAAAACCCTTTGCTGCTTTCATTTTTGACAAGGTCTCTTGTAGCTAAGGCTAGCTTCAAACTTAAAATGGCCTTCTGGGGGTTTCATCTGGATGGCCAGTCGCAGACCAGCAGGAGAACACGTAAGGTTCCAGAGTCTAGAACTTTCCATGTGGGTCTTGGGCAGGTCCCATCCCCTCCCTGAGCTCTTGTTTCCTCAGGAGAAAGGAATTCCTGTTTTGTTTTCCAACAAACCTCTCTCAAGAAGGCCAGGATGCATAGAGGATTGGCATTGCCTTCTGCAAGTGAGTGGGTCAGCCTAGGGTACCCTTCTGCCTTGGAGGCATGTGACTTCCTCCTAGACTTATTGCTTTGTTGGGGTAGGGGTAGGGAGTAGTCAGCACCAGCCCAAACCCTGGGTTCAGAGAGAGATACCACACGTCTCCACCAGGTGGCGAGACGTTCATATCTTCTGAGTACAGAGGCTTCATAGTATTCTAAGCTCTTTAGATCTGTCCTGTTGGGGGTGGAGGTGTCAATGAATTGAGAGAGAGATCAGAAAGGCACAGAGTCACTCTCCTTGGTAGGCCTGAAAGCCGCCCTAGGGACCCACAACCTCTGCCCACAGGGATTTCCCCAGCATCAATCCGCTCCCCCTGCCTCCATCCCACCCCCCACCCCCGACTTAGTGCCTCCAGAACCCTCCGCACATGGGACTTTTGTGCTAGCCTCCAGAGTCTTAACCATCTGTCTCCTAGAGTTCATAACCTGGCCTTAGCCAACCCACACATGAGCACATGCAAGCACACACATAAATACATGCCTGCACATGCACAGAGTCCAGCTGCAGGGGTGAGCAGGGCTGCGGATTAGCCAAAAGGCAAACAAGGTTTCTCTTTGTCTTTGTTGTCACTGAGCCTGGTTTTTTTGTTTGTTTGTTTCTGTGTTTAATGGCCTGAGCTGGGGGTAGGCAGCTGCCTTCTGAGGCATTGGAGGGGGGTGCATATTTCACGCTTAGCCCCATGGATCTGTGGTATCTCTACCCATGAATGGAACCAGCTGGGGTCAGGCTGGTCAAGGACTTCCCCCACCTCCATAATATGCCCATATACCCGCCCCCCACAAAAGCTGGCGTGAGTCCTTTGTCAGCAAAGCCTGGAGGTATCGCTGCTCCTAAACACCTGACTCTGGATCGCTTTCCTAGGACTTGGTGCATTCCTCGAGAGTGGGGCCTTGGGACACTGCCTTCCGGCCTCCGCCCACCTCCTTCCCCAAAGAACATATTCTTACATGCTAATGTGTGTGCAGCAACTGTGACTCATGTGGCATGTGGGCACACTCCTGTGTGAGCATGCCAGGAGGGCCCAGATGCGTCCTTCGTCCAGATTGAGGGAGATGAGCAGTGGGCCTTTCCAGTCAGCAGAGAGGAGGCACCACTGGGTGACACCGGTTCCAATATAGACCACGTCTCAATAACCTGGGTGCAATGGACATGGTCATGGGACGAGAAACCCCAGGACAGCGTGCTGGGAAATTAGGTGGAGAGTCCCTCCAAGCCTTTGTCTGGGGTCAGCTGGAGGGGGGAGGGGCTAAGTGAGGGAGATACTGAAGAAAGGGGAAGCATCCTCGCTCTGGTCACCTGTCTTCTTTCTGTAGTTTGGAGGCAGGGACGGGGTCTGGGCATCTCAGACCACCCTAGGATGTCTAAGCCCCCTTCCTCCCAGCTACTCTGACCTCCATCTCTTTTGCCCCTTAGGAAATAGCACCTTCAGATCTAATGGCTGTAGCCAGAGTTAGGAGGCTTGACTTAATTTTTAGTGAAGAGATGAGATGAGAAATTCCCTTCTTTTGGGGCAACCCACATGATAGAACTTGCCCACATAGGACCCAGAAGCTCTGTGACTCCTCAGCTAGGAGACCTGAAAACAGTCTCGAGGGCCCTTAATACCTAGATCTGCTTCCCCTATAAAGCAAAGGAAAAGGGGGCCCTGCCTCCCACTTCCTCCCAGACCCGGGGCTCTCTCTCAAGAGCTTCAGAAGTCTCTGGCCCACGCTCTGGCTGCTAAGGCCTGTCTGGCTCAGGCTGTACTGGCAGCTAGGGTTGGTATTTTCCAAACTCAACCCAAAGAAGCTATGTCCTGTCGCCTCTAGCTAGACCCAGCCCACCACAGCCAGCTGCTGAGGTTTGCTGAAAGGCAAGTGAGTCTGTGACTACCAGAGTGAGCCCCAGACAAATGACAGGATAGAAGCATTGTTTTCTAAAAGAAAATTGGCTGTTTCTTTGTGTGTGTGTGTGTGTGTGTGTGTGTGTGTGTGTGTGTGGTATATGCATACATGCATGGTATATGCACACACACATGTGTGTGTACATGTATACATAAACATAATATACATGCACTACATATATATGGAGGCCAGAGGTCAAAGTCAGGTATCTTCCTTTCACTAGTTTTTGAGAGAGGGTCTCTCACTCAACATCACCAATTCCGCTACACTGGCCGGCCAGAGAGTTCTAGGTATCCAGGTATCCTCCTGTCTCTACCTCCCCAGCCCAGTACTGGAATCACAGACGTGTACCACCACACCCAGCTTTTACAAGACTTCTAGAGATCCAAACTCCGGCTGTGATGTTTGAGCAGCAAGCTTTTACCCACTGAGCCATCTCCAGAGCCCTCAAGACTTGCATGAGACCCAAAAGCGTCCAGGGGCAAAGTTAGGAAGAGGAAATACCTCTTTGCTCTCTGGAGCATTCAGATACAGAAACCAAACCAGACCCAGTGAGAGCCAAAGACTGGCATGGGTGAGCAAGAAAGACATGATGGAGAAAGGGCCAGAAACAGGAAAGCCAGAGAGGAAAGCAAGGTACAGATCCTGAGGTACAGTAGGAAATGTAGAAGAAGCCACATGTACACACACACACACACACACACACACAAACAAACACACCAGGCATGTGCTCAGGCAGCCGCCCTGAGCCTTGCTGGAAATAATCCCTTTTCACTGGGGATGCTGGGGCCTCAGCTGCACGGGCGGTGCTGAGCTGCTGCTGCCTTGCACATCTGTCAGTTCCAAATGTAGAAACTGTCAGAGGGGTGTGTGTGTGTGTGTGTGTGTGTGTGAGTGAGTGTGAGGGTGTGTGAAGTGGGGGGTGGGGGCTGGGGGAGAGGGGAAACTGGTCCTCCAGGGGATTGAGAGGCCTCAGCAGGCAGAGGGAGATCCCAAGCCCGCTCAGGAGGCTCTCCAGAAATCCATGCCCCAGGATGGACGCCCACCCAGTTGTTCCCAGGCAGAGGCTGGGAGGGGGACTGGGGGGGTGGCCGGTGGGGAGGCGGGGGGGGGGTGTTTTCCAGAGTTAAAACCAGCTAACCTAGCTGAGTTAAGTCCCTTACAGCCAGGTGATTCTGGGAAGTCACCTGTTGTTGTCATTTATGGCATGTGCATGAGGAGGTTTGTAGGTGGGATGTCTTCAGGTAAGATATCAGACCTCTACCTCCTGCCCTTCTTTCTGCACTTGTAATATTTACTATTATTGTGTATGGTGTGTGGGGGGG
>OU015745.1:56076302-56109783 GCA_907169655.1 Acomys percivali | reverse complement strand
TCTCTCTCTCTCTCTCTCTCTCTCTCTCTCTCTCTCTCTCTCTCTCTGTGTCTCTCTCTCTGTCTCTGGTTTTTTTGGAGGACAAGTTTTTTCTGTGTAGCCTGGTTGTCCTGGACTCACTTTGTAGATAGACCAGGCTGGCCCCAAACCCACAGAGATCACCTGTCTCTGCCTCTACCTCCTTGAGTGCTGGAGTTACAGGCATGCACCCCCCACACCTGGCTCAGTTACCTTTCTTATACAACCCAAGAGCACCTGTTTAGGGGTAGCACCACCTACATTGGACTAGACCCTCCCACATTAATTATTAATCAATAAAAATGTCCCCACAGACTTATCTATAAGCCAGTAAGACACAGCCAGTTTCTCAAAGAGATTCCCTCTGGTTTTAGCTTGTATCAAGTTGACAAAAACAAAAAACAAACAAACAAACAAAACGCCCCTAGCCCTAAGAGTTTTTGTTTGTTTGTTTGTTTGTGAGCAGGTTCCAAGTTCAAGACATCTGAGTTTTCTTCCAAAGAAGTACAGCAGGAGGACTCTCTTCCTAAATGTCCTAGAAAGGAAGCCTACACTGAGGGCCAGTAGATGTCACCTCCTTTTCCACAGCAAGCCTCCCAGGGCAAGGAAGTTTCATTTTCACACTGTCTTAGAACAAACATAACCTTGAAATGTGTTTCTCAAATTAATACATTGAGTCCAAAAAAAAAAAAAAAAAGTCTTTAATGAGTATTGACTGTAATGTTAGTCAACCATGGGCTGAGTCTTGGAAACACAGCAGTGAAGAGGACAGAAAAATTCTCCCTGGCACTGACATCCCACGTCCTTCACCACATGCCTTTGTGACAACTCCCCTCCTCTCTGCAGTTAGGTTGGTACCGGTGGCTGGTGTATTGTTTTCCTCAAGGCTTAAAGGAGAAAAATATTAGACATACACAGAGCAGCCCCCTGGGTGAGTGCTCTTGGCTGGCGGTAGTATTGTCCCAGCGCACACTGCACACAGGAGAGCAGAGGACAGGCTGGAGAGTAAAGACTTACTCCTGCGGAGCCATGCTGAAAATAGTCAGGGCCGGAGAGGTGCGTCAGCAGTAAAGAAAAGCATTGCTGGTGCTGAGGATGGGAGTTTGGTCCCTAGTACTTACACTTCCTGTAACCCTAGTGGGTCTGACACGCTCTTCTGAAAGCACCTGCACTGCCACTCACGCACACACATACAAACAGAAAGACAGCTCTTTTAAAAAGAAAACAAGGGGGCTGGAGAGATGGATCAGGAGTTAGGAATATTTGTTGCTGTTGCAGAACGCTTAGTTCAGACCCCAGCACCCACTTGGTGGCTCAGAGCCGTCTGTAACTCCTCTTCCAGGGCATCTAACACCCCTCTCTGACATCAATAGACACCACCCATGCAGGCCAAACACTTGATGCTGGGCATGGTGGTGCACTTCCTTAGTCAGAGCCCTTAGGAGGCAGAGACAGGCAGACCTCTGTGAGTTCAGAGCCAGCCTGGGCTCCACAGTGAGACCCTGCCTCAAAGCAAACAAACACAAAAAGGTTTAATACTAAAACTTCTATGGTTGGATATGGTGGCACGTATCTTTAAGCCTAGCACTTGGGGGGTAGAAACAAAAGGATCTCTGTAAGTTTGAGGCCAGACAGACCTGCCCTACCATGGGAAAAGAAAAAGAAAACAGGGTTGGAGATGTGGCTCAGTGGTTAAGAGCGCCACTTGCTCTTCCAGAGGTCCTGAGTTCAATTCCCAGCACGGTGGCTCACAACCATCCATGGTGTGACCTGACACCCCCTTCTGCAGATAAAGCACTCATACGCAATAAATAAATATATTTTTAAAAAAGAAAAAGTTATACTAACAGTTAATGTTTATTGAGTGTGTACTGTGGTAAGAGTAATATAGAAATGAGTATCAATGGCCTCGTTGTAGCTCAGTTCCCTCTAGAGAAGGCATTTATTATTATCTCTGTAGTGTAGATAAAAGTTGGAGTCACCGTTTATTATGAAATCATCCTATGTCCCACCACGGTGTGAAAAAAAAATTTTTTTAACATTGTAGAACTGTGATGTGGGAGTCTAGTGGCCGCATACGAAATGAATTGTCAAGAGGTGAAACTGCAAAGTTCTTAAGTGCTTGTTATAAGGGAAATCTTTAGAGAGATGAAACAGAAGCCAGTGGCAGTGAATGTTAGTTAGGAGTGGAAAGAAAAGAGTGGATTTTCAGGGCATCGTTGAAAAAAAGAGCCTCCTATAGGTGCTTCGGCATGGCTCAGTCCAGGTGCCTCACAGGAAGATGGCCCACTATCATCAGGATAGAGTTTCCGCAGAGAGGCACACACTCAGCAAGGAAGATGTAGAGCTCCATTCTGGAGTAGAGGGAATGTCTAAGGGGCCTGTGGGGTACCCAGGAAGATGTGACACAGCATGTGTAGTTTAGTGACTTGACCTGAGGAAACCTACAAACCTGTGAGGAACCTGCATCAAGATGATAGATAGATAGATAGATAGATAGATAGATAGATAGATAGATAGATAGAAAGATAGAGGGCTAGCCAGGTGATGGTGGTGGCACTCGCCTTTAATCCCAGCACTCGGGACGCAGAGGCAGGCCTGTGAGTTCGAGGCCAGCCTGGTCTACAGAGTGAGTTCCAGGACAGCCAGGGCTACACAGAGAGACCCTGTCTCAAAAAACCAAAAACCAAACAAACAAAGAAAACAAAACAAAAATTATATATACAGGCCTCTGGAGATGGTTCAGTTAATAAGTGTTTACCATGCAAACAGGAAGATCTGATTTCAGATCCCCAATACCCACATAAACAGACAGGTGTAGCAGCACACGCCTGTAGTCCTAGCACTAGTGTCCTAGTTTCATTTCTGTTGCTTGTGACAAAGACCCTGACAGAAAGCAGCATCTGGGAGGAAAGGGTTCTTTGGCTACAGTTCTAGGTTAGAGTTCACCATTTCAAAGATGGCAAGACAGGAACTTTAAGGCATCACATTCAGCATCGATCGATCGAGGAGAGACACAAAGCAGTCAAACGCCACCTGCTCCATCTCACCTGGGGTGGTTCTATCTCACAGAGCTCGGGACTCCCTGCCAAGGAAATGATGCCACCCACAGCGGGCTGTGTCTTCCTACTATTAACAGTCAAGGCAATGCCCGCAGACAGGCACACAGAGAGGTCAACCCGGGGTAGCCAGGTTCTGAATTGAAGCTCTCTTCTCAGGTGATTTTTAAGTTGTGGCAAATTGACATTGAAAAATAGCCGAACTATGGAACTAGAGATAAGAAGATCATCAGGGTTTACTGACCAAGCCACAAACTCTAAGTTCAGTGAGGCCCTGAATCAAACAGTAAAGTGGAGCCAGGAGTGGAGGCACACGCCTTTAATTCCATCACTTAAGAGGTAGAGGCCAGGCAAATTTCAGTGAGTTCAAGGCTTTGTCTACATAGCAAGTTCCAGGCCAGCTAGGGCTACATAGTAAGACTGTGTCAAAAAAAAAGAAAAAAGAAAAAGAAAAAGAAAAAAAAAAAAGAAAAGAAAATGAAAGGAAAAAGAAAGAAAAGAAAGAAAATAAAAAAGATTACAGGTGAGGTGTAATTCCAGTACTTGGGAGGCAGAGGCAAGTGGATCTCTGTAAGTTTGAAGCCAGCCTGGTCTACAGAGCAAGTTCTAGGACAACCAGGGCTGATACACAAAAAAACTGTGTCTCAAGAAAAAAAGAAAAGAAAGGAATGAAGGGAGGGAGGGAGGGAGGGAAGGATGTAAGGAAGAAAAAAAGGAAGGAAGAAAGAAGTGGGGGGTAATTGAGAAAGGCATCTGACCTCCACACAAATGCGTTACATGTATGCACATTCAAAGATAGGTAGACTAGAAGACAGATTAGGTGATAATAGAACAAATGAGTGGAATAAAAAGAGAATTAGTGCAAACTTGTACAACCACTTTGGAAATCTATCTGGTGCTTTCTCAGAAAACTGGGAATAGGGCTTCCTCAAGACCCAGCTATTCCACTCCTTAGCATATACCTAGAAGATGCTCCAGCACACAACAAGGACATTTGCTCAACCACGTTCATAGCAGCCTTATTCATAATAGCCAGAACATGGAAACAACCTAGATGTCCCTCAGTAGAAGAATGGATTAAAAAAAAAACTGTGGTACATCTACACTATAGAATACTACTCAGCTATAAAAAACAAAGAATCCCAAAATTTGTGGACAAATGGATGGCACTAGAAATGATCATACTGAGTGAGTTAACCCAGAAGCAGAAAGACTCACATGGTATATACTCACCAATAATTGGACACTAGCCCAAGAGGCATGTCACATGAAAGTCTTCACTTACCAGGAGATTGGGATAGTTGTGAGGACATCCTACTGGGACTCTAGGTGAGACAAGTATGGGAGAATGAGGAAACAGAAGAATCCAGAGGGTCCTAGAAACCTACAAGAAGAACATCATGATGGGCAGATCTGGGCCCAGGGGATCTGCTCAAACTACTGCACCAAGCAAGGAAATACCTGCAGTAAACATCGAACTCCTTCTCAGATCTAGCCAATGGACAGGACATTCTCCACAACTGAGTGGAGAGCAGGGACTGACTCGGACATGAACTCTGGTGCCCCATATTTGACCACTTCCCCTTGGTGGGGAGGCCTGGTGACACTCAGAGAAAGAATAAGCAGGCTACCAAGATGAGACTTGATAGCCTGTGACCATATAGTGGGGGAGGAGGTCCCCCTTGGTCACAGACATAGGGGAGGGGAATAGGATGAAAGTGGGAGGGAGGGAGGAACAGGAGGATACAAGGGACTGGGATAACAATAGAGATGTAATCTGAATAAATTCATAAATTAAAAGTAAAATAAAATAAAAATAAAATTAAACTAAGAACAAGGACACCATGAAGAAGCAACACTCAGAGGCAGTAAACCCAGATAAGTACCCTTTTGGGAAATAAGGAAAGGGAATTTCTGAAAGACAAGGCAATTGCAGGTATTCGATGCTGCAGAGTCCAAAGACTATTATGACTCAAAAGACATTTCTGGAAATTTATTTGGAAAAGAAAAAATGGACATGCAATAAGATACAGCTAGCGGCTGATTAAGAAGTGGCAACATAGCTCAGTGGTAGAATACTTAACTAGATGCATACTGCCTTGAGCTCCATCCCCAGCACACACACAATAGTTCAGTCCAGTGAAACTTTAAAAGAATAAAAAGCGTCCAGCAGTGAATATTTAATGAGAGGCAAATATGCTCTGAATGATGCGGAAGTATAACAAAGCATGTCATAAAACTGTACAAGTGAGCCCCCCTCCCTCTGAGACTGGAGTTGAACTTGAGATTATCTTGCCTCAGCATCCTGAGTGCAGAGATCACATGCCCTCTCTGCTCCTCCATCTCCTTCTCTTTCTTCTTCTCTTTCTTCTTCTTCTTCCTCGTCTTCTCTTTCTCTTCTCCTCCTTGTCCGCTTCCTTTTTCTTCTATTTCCCCCACCCTCTCCCCAGACATAGTTTCTCTGTGTAACCTTGGCTGTCCTGGTCTCACTTTGTAGATCAGGCTGGCCTCAAACTCATAGCTATTCACCTGCCTCTGCCTCCCAAGTGCTGGGATTAAAAGCATACACCACCATGACCTGTTTTCTTCTCATTTTTAAAAAAGGGAACCATATAACAAACTGCAAGGATCGGCAGATCTGCTTTAAGACTTTCCTGATGAGGAACACAGCTTCCTGATGGAGTGCAGTTCAAAGGCATTCTTTATTCTTTATCACATAGTAAGGCCAGTCTGGAATACACGAGAATCTATCTCAAATAGATAATAAAATAAATAAGTACATTAAGTCCATTTTCCTTCTCTCAAAATTCTTTACATTTTATTTTAAAATCTATTTTCATAGCAACTCTGTTCAATAGAAATGTAGTATAAGACACAGAATTTTAAGTATTGTAGAAGGCCATAGTGACTACTTAAAAAGAAAACAGGGTTGGGTGTGGTAGCAGAGGCAGACAGACCTCTGTGAGTGCCTGACTCCCCAGAGCTACATAAGATCTTGTCTCAACAATAACAAAGCCTAAAAAAAAAAAAAAAAAAAAAAAAAAAAACCAGAAAAATCTTAATAAACTTCATTTAACCTGATATGTTCATTACAACATACAATTAATACAGAAAATAGTAATAAGATATTTTACATTTTAAAAACATTGTCTATCTAATACTTAATTACCCAATATGATGTACATTACTTTGCATTGATGAACTTCCTGCTTCTGTGTTCAAGTATGGTACATATTTACGTTTTTCAGAACATTTCTATTTGGGCCACCAACATTTTATCCATCTAATTAGTATATGTGGCTCTTGGCTTCCAAATTGGAGAAGACAGTTGTATAAAACACCTAGCATTTATTAAGCTTTTACTACGTGCTGGGCACGGCACCAGCTCCACCATGTAGGGATTCTAATTCATTTGGTCTCACAATAACTTCAAGAGGCTATGCCTGCCAATCATCTTAAGCATGATTTGCTCTTGCAAGGACGTGGTCATGAAAGTCGGAGAGTTTTACAAACCACTTTCCTGCTATGCTTGGGTAGAGGTCTTGGCTGCAAGGACTTGAGGAGAGAGGATTCGAGAAAATTGGCCACAGACTAAAGTTATTCAGGAAGTTGGATGGTCAGCTGGCTTTGGTGACACATACTTAAAAACCCCAGTTCCCTTGGGAGACAGAGGCAGGAGGATCACTCCGAATTTACAGGCGGCCTGATTTACAGAGTATGTTCCAGGTCTATGGAGTAAGACCTTGTTTGTCTCAAAAAGAAAAAAAAAATGGTGGATGATTTAGAAGAAAAAAATTAAAGAGACAGAAGGAAATACGACAGGAAGAAAAAAAAATCTTTTGAAGGGTGGGAGACATGAAGGGGAGGAAAGCTGAAGAGGAAGTGGAGAGAGAAAATCTAGAAGGGATGGAGATGGAGATTCCATGTTGGAGTTTTCCACCCAGCTGAGGCGCTGATGGAGAACTGTCTGGCCTGGCTAGACATTGCTCCACAGCCTTGAAGCAGAAGAGAAGTCTTGAAGAGGGAAGCAACAGTAACTCTTACCCAGAGCTTCTGTGGAGTGGGGGTGTTGGCCCTGAGTACTATGTGTTACCTCATTTAATATTTGCAGACTTCCCATAGAACGCTTGCCACTTAAAAGGTATGAAACTGAGGCAAGATTCTTAAGCGAGTCTCTTGCTCCAGAACACAGAGGGTCTGGATTCTGGTCCAAGCCATCTCAGAGACTGAGGAAAGAGACAGAACTAGAACAGATGCTTCCGGTGGAACCAGCAGAGTAGGAGGCAGGTTTCTCTGAAGAAAGCAAGGCAATAGGTTGGACAGATGCAAAACGAGATTAAAAAAAAAAAAAAAAAAACCAGCCTGGCAGATGTGTGGCCAGGAGAACTCTGGCGGTACGATGGGCCTCCATCTCCGGCAGAGCTCGACAGTTTGGATGAGAAGGGAGACCTCGGGTTTGAACAAAGTGGGAGAAGCCCGGAGATAAAAGGAGAGGTGGAGGAAGGAGAGGTGTGCAAGCTGTGGAGAGGCAGAGCGGGGGAGAGGGAGAGAGAACTGAATGAAGGTCAGAACTTTGACGCAAAATCCCAAAAAGGGATGGAGGCTTAGCGACTTCTTCAGCTGCTGCGGAGGACTAGCTAGGAAGAAGAGGCCCTAAGGGGACCAGAAATGAGGAGACCAGGCAGGGGATTAATGACAGCAGACTGATAGAAGGGAACTAGGAAATTACAGGAGAGGAGTTGGGAGGAAGAGTGAGTGAAAAACTGCCTAGGCGCGCCCATGAACCAGAGCAGGTATTTTAGATACAAGACTGGGACCGCGAAGTCTTGTTCAGCTTCCGGACCGGATTTGCCTCCTTTTAACTACTGCCCAGCCTTGACGTGAGGGCAGAAGACCGGAGCCTAAGGATGGCCCCCGCGGGGTTCAGCCCCTAGAGACCTGCAAGGGTACCACCGGTTCTGTCATCTCTCTCTCATTGAGCCCAGCCCTTGGTTGTCGCCCCAGAGCATAGGCCTAGACAATTTTATTCAGTAGACCCTGCGTCTCTCTGCTCAGACCTTGCTCCAATAAGACCACCTTCCAGATCTCCCACCTCCGCCACGTTAGTGATCAGCCCCAACCACCCAAGGATGTGGCAAAGAAAAAAGGGGAAGGGTAGGTCGTTGTGTGGGCAGAGAAGCGGGAGATGAAAGAGGACAGTCCAAGACAGGTAGGAGGGGGTGGGGGAGCACCATAGGAAGCAACGGAGAGACCCGGAGAAGCCAGTGAGAGACAAGACTAAGCGCGAATGCGGTAACCAGTGGGTCCCCAGGGAAGCCCGAGTGTCCGGTTCTGAGTCCTCCAGGACGCTAAGGGCTACAAGGTGCGGTCCCCTTTCAGCCTCTTCTCGTCGCCTCCTCCCCACCTCGCCCAAGGGGGCCGGAATGGCACTGGCTTGCGGGGGCTTTTCGGAGCAGTCGAGTGGAAAATAGACTTTAACCCGCTTTGTAGCTGCTAGGGCGCCCGGAGCGCTCCACCGGACCTAGGCTCCCGGCATTCCGGTGGGCCACTGCCAAGACCTGGCCTGGAGTCCCCACAGAGATGTGAGCATGTAGACCCCCCCCCACACACACACACTGCCCTTCCGGTTTCAGGAGGCCCAGCTTGGACTTGAGCGCTCCAGCGGAGCTCTGCCCAGTCGGACTCACCCGGGCAGCGACAAGAAAGCAGAAATTTCTTCGGTCTCCTCCCTGCCATACCTGAGCAAGGACTAGGTCTGGACCCCCTAACCCAGACAGAGTCCTCTTAGGCCACAAAAACCAAGAAGGCTGCGGTGGAAAGTTTGTGGGGTACAGGTTCTAATAGTCAACCGTCCTGTCGCCCTCGGGGCTTAAGTGCATAGAGTGGAAACTAGCCTGAGCAGACTGGCGCACTGTCCTGTGGTCGCAGGAGGAAGGTGACCGCCTAAGAGGCCAGGTTGCCTCTGCAATCCAAGGACCACTAGCCTGTCGAGAGCCGCGCGGGCAGCAAGGTCAGCTCCAATTTAGGAAACGGTGACCCAAGGACCCCATTTTTGCCCTGGCAATCGAATACTGGAGCCCGAGGAAAGGAAATCGCTCTGAGTTTGAGGCCGGAGGTCCGGTGGTGGCCGGTCGCCCCGCGGGGGCCGGGCAAAACCGCGGCGTTGGAGAACCGCGAACTGCTGGAGCGATGGGTTCTACGGCTTCTCCCAGGACAGTGCGAACCTAGCCCCTGTGAAAAGAATGCATGTCCCATTTGAAGCTTCCTAAATATCCAGGAAACGCAAATTTTCGGAATATGGCACCAGAGGCCGATGGTGGGTGAGCGGGAGGGCTCCCTTAGAATAGGCGAACGCGGAGCAGGTTCTCCGGGTGAATCTAGGCTGAACCCCCAAACACCCATCCTATGCTGGGATCCAAGTTCTCGAAGAACTGAAATGATAACCCAAGAAGGGAGGGGGTTCACCTGCGGTGCACGCTAAAAAAAAAAAAAAAAAAAAAAAAAAAAAAAAAAAAAAAAAAAAAAAAGTTGATATTTTTCCTCAAGCCCAGGCTTGTAGATGTCCCCTTTAGACCAGACTCTGGCGGCAGCTAAAGGGCCGAGTCAGAAAATCAGGGTGTCGAGTGGAGGATGGGGGGGTTGGGGGGCGGGAGCGGAGGGAGGACACTATATCAAACGCCAATGTTCCAGTCCGGTTTTTGCCTCCGACTGGGGACCGTGTCCCCACCCGCCATCTATCGCCCCGCCCCGCCCCGCCCCGCCCCCCACCTTGGGGCAGGTGAGCGGCGGCCAATGGGCGAG
Organism: Acomys percivali; assembly: GCA_907169655.1. Lineage (NCBI taxonomy): Eukaryota > Metazoa > Chordata > Mammalia > Rodentia > Muridae > Acomys > Acomys percivali. The sequence goes on along the minus strand of OU015745.1, from coordinate 56,099,905 downwards.
CGCGGGGCAGGTGCCCGCTAACTCACTCCTGGCAGAGCTGCTGCCGAGGCCTGGCCGGGCAGTGCTAGGAGGATCGCGGGCCGGGTCGATCACGGCGTGATTTGTAAGGGGGAAAGCCAGGAAGACAGCAGAAGCCGCTCGCAGTAGCACTCGCAGCCCGCGCCCGGGCGGTTGAGGGGAGCTGCCCGCTGGGCCGCGGGTCCCACGCTCCAGGCAGTGCGCAGTGGCCCAACTCCGTGCTAGGGCTCTCGCACGCCCCTCGCCGCTCCGCGCCTGGCTCGCCCGCAAGGGCCGAGCGCGGGCGGGCGAGCAGGCGGGGGAGGTGAGGGTTGCGGGCGGGAGTGCATGTGCCTGACTCGGTGCACACCCCGCAAGGCGGCAGCGCCAGGGCACCGAGCGCTCCCCAAAGCCCCGCTACCTCACTCTGCTTCGGCGGCCGCGACCATGTTCCAGCCTACAGCCAAGCGGGGTTTCACTATAGAGTCCTTGGTGGCCAAGGATGGTGGCACCGGCGGGAGTTCTGGCAGCGGGGGCGCGGGTTCCCATCCGCTGGCCGTGGCCGCCTCAGAGGAACCGCTCAGGCCCACAGCGCTCAACTACCCTCACCCTAGTGCGGCCGAGACGGCCTTCGTGAGTGGCTTCCCTGCCGCTGCCGCCGCGGGCGCCGGCCGCTCGCTCTATGGAGGGCCCGAGCTGGTGTTCCCCGAGGCCATGAACCACCCTGCGCTGACGGTGCACCCGGCGCACCAGCTGGGCGCCTCCTCGCTGCAACCCCCTCACTCTTTCTTCGGCGCCCAGCATCGGGACCCTCTCCATTTCTATCCCTGGGTGCTTCGGAATCGCTTCTTCGGCCACCGCTTTCAGGGTAAGTGTCCACTCTGTGTCCGTGACCAGGGAATGCGGGGGAGGCTCGTTGCGGCGGCGGGGCTGTTCAGAAGTTCTTGCGGACAAGCCTCCAGGATCCGCCTTGACTGTGCGCAGGCGATTAGCCCGTTGTGTTGGTCTCCCACTCGGGAAGTGAAGGTTAGAACCGCTACGCTTTTCAGGGACCAAGGTCGGTTGGTACACAAGCCCCGAGAATCCTAGGTGCTTTTCAGACCCTCCTTTGGCTAACCTTAGTTTCCTTTAGGACTAAACCGCTCCCATCCCTGAAAGTGCGGGGCCCCTCCGCCCTTCCCGCGCCAAAGCTTTGAGCTGTGACCATACTTCGCTCCCGTGGTCAACACAACCCTTGGCGCGTCCGGACAGGGGAAAGTCCACCTGCACGGCCTGATTCTGTGGGAAGCAGGGGAGCACGTTGTGTTCACTCAGCTGTCTTGGGACGTTTCTCAGCCACCTTGGCAGGCTTCTCCTAGTTACATGTAGCCTTTCCGACCCAAAGTGGGAAAGGCTTGCAATAAGCGAACTGGCTTTCTTCACCACTTACCTCCTCCGACCCAGCTGCTAGAAGCTCAGGACAGTCCTCTTGAGAGAGGGGTGGCGGAGGGGGGCTTTTAAGGTTATATCTGGTCTTAGCCCCCCCACACCCCGTCTGCAACCTCAATTGGTTTGCTAATTAAGACCCATCCAAAAGCCTTAAACACACACACACACACACACACACACACACACACACACACACACACACCAGTTATCTGACTTCCCCAAAGAAAAGAGAGTTGTGTTTATTGCAGGTCATTTTCTTCCTTGGGTTTATAGTTTTCCTTTCTTTCATTAAAAAAAAAAAAAAAAAAAAAAAGATGGCCTTGATCCCTATCGCAATTGCTTCAGTTCCCGCTTTGAAATAGACTAGCCCTCTCGGCCTTCTGAGTTTCCGTAGGTAAATCTAGCATCTCGTTAAACAGCAGCAAAAATAAAACAAGGTTGACACTTTGGCTCCAAGAGCTACTTTGACAGTAAGCCAGAGCTACAGGGCCAAAGTGAATCTGGTATTTGATACAAATATGTATACGATAAAAGGGGAAATTTTTCTCCAAGCTTTCTTTAGCTATAGGTCCTTTACTGGCTCAGAGGGCCCTGTTTTGTCAGGCAATGACCCCAGTCTTACCTGGCCACTACATACTAACCGAGAAAAATCCCGTGAATCCAATAGTGTAATTGCTTCAGCGAGTATTTTTGTGTGTTTGTGTGTATGTGGGCAGATTTTTCACCTCAAAGATTTGCCCTGGCGGGAGGGGGGAAATTCGCTGCTTTAGGTAACATTTCCCATCACTTAACATCAAGGCTTACTACTAAACCGAGTTTTTATTCAAATTTAGCTAACCACCCGCGTCCCCCGGTGGGCTCTGTCTTCAGCTTCGAGCCCACCGGCAGAGTTTTGAGTATTCGAGGTTTGAGCGCAGGGATGGAGGGGCCTGAGTGAAGAAGGACCCTGGAAGAGAGGGCGCTGCGGGCTCCTAGCCTAGTCTAGGAGCTCAGCATACTCAAGACGCCTCCTGGATGGCTTTTCCGCCCTTAGTCCGTTGTCTCAAGCTCTTCTCCATACCTTTCACACCTCTGGCCTCTCATGCTAACCCGCTCGCCCGAGGTTGGCGGTGCCTTTTAAGAGAGACTAGCTCTCAGGCTCGGAGCATCCCCCAGCCAGGCGAGGCCAAAACATCCTTCGCAAAACCTTCTTGGAAATTTCCGCTGCTCTCTGAGCCATCGGTCCCAGCAGATACGTTGTGGAGTTGCACAAACGCTGGGCTTTTCCTCTCTAGAACCGCGTCTCAACGCGGAGAAGGACCGGAGTATGGCCGCGCTTGCGAACTCCGAAGGGTGCTGACCGACCTTTTCAACTCCGGGACTCGGCGGCCCTGCAGCCCCGGCATCTCCGCGACGCTGCCTCCTCCAGATCCCGCGGGGCCTCGGGGCTAAGAACCCAGCGGTCCCAGGCCCTCCGGCGCCGTGTTTTCTAGAGAACCGGGTATCGGCGATGCTCATTTCAGTCCGGTTTTGATGCAAGAAACGAAACCCGACAAGAACGAAAAGGAACCGCGTCTGCGGTCTGTGAGCAGCGCTCTCGGGCAGCACGCACGCGCCGGTAGCGCCTAGAAGCCGCTTCTCCCCTAAGCAAAGAGGAAAAGCCGGGGTGCATGGTCAGGACCTCCGAGCTGGAGGCCAAACGAGAGGAACCCGCGAAGATTAAGCGAGGTTAGCGTCGTTTCGGTCATATTTCCCAGAGATTAGGAACTTTCTGAATTGAAGAGCTACGTCTGAAGGGGACTAAGAAAGACCTAGACCTCCCAAGCCCGCTGCGGTGTGGGCACTAGCTTCAAAGGAGGTCTTTGTTCAGACTGGAGGAAGAGAGATGAGACTGTCTGCTGCTTTACTGTCGGCCTTTCCTAGTTCTGGCTGCAGGATACGTCGCTGAGGCACCGGTCTCCAAGTCGGTAGCTAGTGCGGCCTCTTCCCCAGGAGGCTTCGGATTCTTGTTCCCGCTTCCTGCAGCCTGGTTCTTAGTATTTGCACTGCTAGATTGCAGCGACAGGCCTGCGGAGAGAGGTGGGGGGCGGGCATTTTTCATATCCTAACTCTTAATTCCAGGAAGGATGGGTTCGTGTTCCTTTCTGATGGGTGTCCAAAACTGACACTTTCTCACAGCCTGAAATGTACTATGTCCAAACAGGCTGCATCCCAGCCTCAAGCTGGTTCTGTCCTGTGGCCCGGACTAGAAGAACTGTGTGGGCTCCCCTGGAGGTGACAGGGAGGGGTGGACCCTGTCCCACAGGCGTCCAGGTACACAGACACCTTGGACACTCGTGTCCTTACAGGAACATGCAGCCATTGATTAATATCATCGGATGTTAGTTGTGTGCTAATCGTGTTTCTCACTGGAAAAAGCTTTGGTGGGTGTTTTTTTTTTTTTTTAATCAAACAACTTGTCATCATTTCTCAGTATTTGCATAATCTTATAGCCTCCCGCTTCTTTCATCGTTGGGTCAGGAAGGCCCCATGCCTCAGCACATGCAAATGGACGCACACTGGAGCACATTCCAACCACTCAAGCTAAGCAAGATTGAGGACTGGGGCCCAGGAAAGAGCTAGCTCTGGCTATCCTCACTCTATGGTGTTTAAAAAGACCGAGAGCACTTCGCTCCACTGTGCAGGTGACCGACACTGCCCTGCATCGCAATACAGCCGGGATAGAGCCCAGCGGAGGCCAGCGGAGGCCGCTCTGGCTTTTTCAGTTCCCCGCTTCCCTGCAAATGTCTGCATCCCACTCACTCAGACCTGTGTGCCCTCCTATGCTGCAGCCACACTTCTGTGTAAATTAGGCCAGACAGCAACTGACACCAAACCCTCTGAAGGTTGAGACAGTGAGTCCTCTCCCTACCACCTTCTTCTCCAGAGGACACCCCAGATGGGGCTTTACCTGGACTCTGTACAAGGTGGGCTTTCGAGGCAATTTATTCAATCAAGGCTTTCTCATCCACTTCTCCCACCTTTCCCAGGACTTCCCGTCTTTGAGGCTTCTTATTCAGTCCAGGAATGGGCTTCTTAGCTCTTCCCTTCCCCCACCTCCTCTGACTATGCCTCTACTACCCAACTCTACTACCCTTCTTCCATCAGGCCTGTGGCTCCTGGGTCTGCTGTTGCCACCAACAGCTTAGAGGGCAGATGTCCATCCTTTACTCCTCAGTGACATCCCCTCATCCTGTTGTGTGGTAGTGCAGACCCAACCTCTTGAAATGGATAGGTAGGTGATAGGAGGTCAGTCCCAGACAGCTGTGTCCCAAATAAGAGTCCAGCTCCTCGGTTGACTGGCCTAGGTTTCCAAAACCCAGGGAGAGTCGGCAGCTAGTAGAGGGATACAGCTAGTCTACCGGCTGGATTTTAACAAGGGCGGCTCGAGACGTGAGTGTTTCACTTACACAGCTGTTTCCAGAAGCGGGAGATCCCATCTGAATTGTCCCTATCACTGTCTTCAGAGTAAAACAGTAGGGTCCAATTGAGTCAACCCAGTAGCCATCTCTGAAGAAAGTAATTGGATCAGTCAGTCTCAACAGCTAACTCTGTCAAAACATCCTATCTGGGGCTCTGTGTTGTTGGGTCAGGGGAGCTGATACAGGCCACTTACTGTGTGAGGAGCAGTGTGTGATGGTTTCAGGCAGTGTTTTGTTTTGTTTTGTTTTGTTTTGTGAGTCCTTGAGAATGTACAACTCTGTGAGGGCCCAGTGGGGGCATTCGCCAAGCCAGAGGCTATGGGTAGAGGCCTGCTCTGGCTTTTATACTTCCTGACCACCACCCCAGTCTTATTCAGTCCTCTTCAGTGTAGGAGCAGAGTGTGGGAGCTTTGCCAAGGGACAGTCACACTCTGAAATCTTGTACAGGAATGGGAGGAAAAGATGGCAGGGGAAGCTGGAGTGTATATTTACACACATCCATAGGGAAATGAATAGATCTGTATCATACACACACACACACACACACACACACACACACACACATATGCATACATATCAGCTTCTAGATACTTACTTCTTTCAGCTCAGGACTACTCAGAGGACGCAGAAGGCTTTCCCATGAGGCAGGCTTCCACTCTCCCAGCCTTCCATTGGGGGCCTGCCTTCACAGTGTTTAAGGCCCAAGGAGAGAAAAGAAGGACAAAAAGAAGTAGATTTGAGAAGCCCAGGGTCTGCCTGCTTGCTGGCCCTAGCCTGCTTTTACCTCCTGCGTAGTGGAGCCTAGGCCTGCCTAGGATGTTTTTCAGCAGGCTGAGCGGCTGCAGGAGTATTTTCAGCACGTGAAAAGTCTTTAGATGATTGACTTCTAGTTAGACTTCCTATTAGCCTTGCTCCTCCCCCATCACCTTTCTCACCCCCAGCCCAGACATTTCAGTGCCAGGCAATTAAAAGCTAATCAATTGTTGGGGCCCGGGTGGAGGCAGCGCTGCAAGGACGCAGGAACAGACCTAAGGGACATCTGCCATCCCTTGGCCTTTCCGCTGCTCCTCTGGATTTGTGCCTGTTGGTCCCTCATCAGGTCTGGGCTCGCCTAGGCTCAAGCCCGGATTTTGCTTGTGTCCCCTGGAGGTAGCTCTGGGGTGCTCTGGGCTGTGGCGAGGGAAACGGGGAGAAGAGGAAGAGGTGGCAGGGCAGGGCAGGGCGCTCCCACCTCCCACAGAGGCCTGCATCTGACCTTGCCCCTTCTCTCCTGTCTGTATCTATCTGTGCTGCTGTCGGTTCTGGGCTGCAGCAAGCGACGTTCCCCAGGACGGGCTACTTTTGCACGGGCCCTTCGCGCGCAAGCCCAAACGGATCCGCACGGCCTTCTCACCCTCCCAGCTGCTGCGGCTGGAGCGAGCCTTCGAGAAGAATCACTATGTGGTAGGCGCCGAGCGGAAACAGCTGGCTGGCAGCCTCAGCCTCTCCGAAACGCAGGTAAGCATTCTCTGGTCGCAGTCTCAAGGTGACTGCGGTTGGGTGCAGGTCTCTTTACCCCTCAGATTCCAAAAGCCACCTGCGATGTCGCATGCCTGGTAACCCTACCCTTTTTCTGAGTTTGCCTTCCTAAGTCTCAGGAGTGTGTTTTGTAATGAGACAGGATCTCAATATGTAGTCCAGGTTGGCCTCGAACTCCCAGCAATCCTCCTGTCTCTATCACCTGCGTGCTGAGATAGCTTTCCCTATCTTATAATCAGCACTAAGGGTCCGACCATAGTAGATCGAATTTGGTCCTCTCCCTGCACCCAGGCTGGAAAGATCTCTAGCCTCACTCTGGTCTAGATGACACAGGATCCACAAGTTTGTGGCAGTCGGGGTGGAGGGTGGGGGGTGAGGGGGGGGCGGTGTGATGCTGTCTTCTCTGCCCTGGCAAAGCCTGGGAGACCTCAGTTGAAGTCAAAGAAGGCCAGTGTCAGCTTCACAACAGAAGGAATGAAGCAGGAGAGCGGTCAGCTCCTAACTGGAGTCTGAGAAGCCCTGATCCACCCCACCACCACCTACACACACACACACACAGGCCAGCTGCTAGGGCTTTGAGAACGTTGGAACAGTTCCCTGTTAACCCTAACAATATAAGCCTCCACCAGTGTCTTAGTACCATGACTTTGGCATTCAGGGGCTGCCGAGAGGTTGAGGGAGTGAACCCCATTGGTGTTGGGGAGGCTTGAAGAAGTGACATTACAATTCCCAGGTAGGGTTTTGTAGTTGCTTATTTAAGGAAAAATATTCAAGATGTCTAGGGATTGGTAAAGAGGCAAATGTAAGGTTTTTTTTTTATAAGGACCTGGCCATGAAACACGTGGTCAACTGAAGGACTGTCAGCCTGGCTGCTGGTACTGCGCTGCTTTCCAGTTTAGGTCTTCAGACCCTGCCGGCTCCCAGATGCTGACTTCTTTCTCTGGCTGGTGCTGAGCCTTCGGCTGCTGTTTCCTCCTGTTCTGCCCCTGCTATAGGCAGGGTCTGCCTGGGCTCTCCCATTTGCTGCTGGGGTAGCAAGGGGCACTAGTCTGGTAGGCAGCCGCTAGCTGCACCCCAGCTCTCTACAGTGATCTCACCCCCTAGTCCTGACATATAGGCTACAGTATCTGGTACTCTATGTAACAGTTGAGTTATGGCTTCCTTCCAGGCTACCACAGGACTGCAGAACCTGTAGGTTTTCAGAGCTGCTAGTTGACAGCTCTAACTGAAAGGGAAAAAAAAAAAAAAAACTTATAGAGCAACAGAGTTAGTTTAAAACACTGTTTTAAAGGAAGCAATGTTTAAAAAATAAGCTAATAAAATAACACCTCTTTCCCTCCTGGCAAAGAGTGCTGTACAATTATTGTTTAAAACAAGGTGTCAACTTAAGAATGGTGTTTATAATTAACTCCATGTAAAAAAGTAATATTTATTAAATGTTAATTGCAGAAATGTAAGAAAACAAAACAGTTTATAATTTTACCACCCACAGATTAGCACTTGTTGAAATCATGTCATTGTTTTTAAACTTTCCATTTTTTAGCTCAGTGAGAGCATGCTTAATTAATTTTCTTTCAAGCTGAATCTACTAGCTTCCTGTCAATTTTGGTTTCTAACAATGCCAGTTCATAGTTCATAGGCTGGTTGTTGCTTTCATTTTTATTATACGACATTTCAAACTTGCATTTAGAATAGAACCAAAGAGAATAATACAATGCATCCAGCTCTGCTAACCACCAGGGCCTAGTTAATCCTCAGGGATGAGGTTCTTTCTACACACAGAACTGCACCACTCCCCTCCCACCACAGAACTACCTGAAGGGGCTGAGAACTTCCTTGTAGCCCTGTATTTCCAGGTAAAGACCCTGAGGTGGAGAGACGGGCTAAGCAGAGTGCCCAAATCAGGCAGATGTGACTTCGAATGCCTATCTGTCTGCTGTGCACAATGGGCAAGTTGCTTGACCTCTCTCAGTTGTTTCTTAGTCCAAAAAATACGTTGTTTGAGGATTAGAGGTATCTTACGTGAACTCAGGAAACATCCATTTCAATTCCTTGTCATTCTCTTTGTTTAAAGTAATATGTCATATTAGTAACGTAATGAAGACCCTGCCTAGGAGTCCCCTAGGCCATCATCTGAGTTACCGCTCTGTTGTCCTTGTAGCTCACTGTTTGGACTTACACTGTATAATTAGCTAACCATCCACCTCTCAGTATTTGCCAGGCAAGCTTCCCTGTCATTTTCAGTTCTCTTCTATGTGACAAGTCCATGCTGCAGCCCAATCAGGCCCCTGCTATGTGTTTCTGACATAATACCTGCATTTGTCCACCAGGCCTCGGTGCTCTTCCTCTCACATGTAACTGTGTTTTATCTAGCAACCTCTGTCTGCCTATGCTCATTCAACTCTCTCCCCAAATTAGTAAATTCATGTTTTCTCCAAATTACATGCTTTTCTTCTTAATAATAACCTCCACGGACCCACCTGCTGATGATCTCATCCATTTTGTCTTCTGTATGTCCACCATCCATCTCTGGAGAGCAACCGGCAATTAACAATCTCTTCATACACCTGCAGATGATTAGCCATCATCTCGTCAACTCAGCTGTGGCTCAGACGTCTCCTCAGGCTCAGTCACCACATTGCTGTGGTTGAATTAATAAATGCCAGGGTCCTCTCCAGCCCTGAATGTGTGAGGCTCACCCATCCACTTTCTGCTTCTGACTTTTCTGGGGTGTGTGTGTGTGTGTGTGTGTGTGTGAATGTGTCCGTGTGTGTCTGTGTGTATGTGTCTGTATGTCTGTGTGTGTGTATGTGTGTGTATGTATGTATGAGCGTGCGCGTGTTCCCTCCTCCATGTTCCCAGAACCCACGGTGTCTTCTTTGCCTTTCCTAATATGCATCACGTTTTGCTGCTATGACTTAATTATCTGTCATGCCCATATGTCAACCTGGAGACGACTTGCATCCATCTCGCAGGGAGATCTTAAAATACAGGGATACCCAGGAAATGCTCTTAGGACATCCAAGATACAGTCCAAGCACCTCTAGCCCCATGAGGGTGTGCCCGCCACATGGGACACCTGCAGTCTAATTTCCATGGACACTGAAAGGTGAGGCAGCACCTCCAGTACCCATCAGATGCCAGTGGGCAGTCACAGGACACATGGGAGTAAGTGCTGTTCCTGACCAGTTAAGAGTTCAAGCGACCCCTAGAATCAACCAAGCATTTCCCCATAGCTCACCAGGTGATTATACAAACAACAGGTCTGAGCATCTTGGTTGTGGGAAGCAGAGGTCATATTTACTTCCTCCTAGGAGCCATCACGGTGCCCAGCATGGAGTAGATATTCAGTGATTGTGGTTGACTAAGAGCTAGGCTCGGGGCTGGAGAGATGACTCGTGGTTAAGATACTAGCTGTGCTGTGCTGGGGCTCAATTCCCAGCACCCCCGTGGCAGCTCACAACCATCTATAACTCCAATTCCAGTAGATCCAACACCCTCTTCTGGTTTCCGTTGGCACTACATGCTTGTGGTGTACACACACACACATGCGCGCGCACGCGTGTGCAGGGAAAACGTTCATACACATAAAACAAAAATTAAAAAATTTTCCAGGCAGGCAGGCTCACGTACACCTATAAATCCAGCACTTGGGAGGTAGAGGCAGTTACTCCTTTGCTCTCTGCCTTGGCTGCTCCCTCCCTGTTTTGCCCCTTCAGTTGTCTAGTCATGCTGTCATAGCTGATTGTTGGTTTTGATGGTATAAAAGCAGCGTATAGATAAGTCTGAGAGGAGAGCTCCGGCTTGAGTTGTTGGGAGGTGGGTAGCCTGAGCTACCTGATACTGAGCTGTATAGATTAGCTGGGAATGGTGTCCATGCTGGGATGACTAGTGATGCTCAGTTCAAGAGGCTGAAGGATGGGCCCTGGGCCCCAGCCAGTTCTCCGTTTTGGTTGTACTCATTTGTTCTCACCACTGTGGTGCGGCCCTTGAGGTATGATGAGGAAGGCACTCACCTGAGCTTGCATCCATGTGGCTGCTTGGCAAACCTAGACCTGGGTCAGATCAGCACCTCTAGCCCCATGAGGATGTGTGCCCGCCATATGAGACACCTGCAGTCTGACTTCCATGGGCACTGAAAGGTCAGGCAGCACCTGCATCAGATGCCAGTGGGCAGTCACAGGACACACGGAGTGAGTGCTGTTTCTGGCTAGCTAAGAGTTCCAGCAGGCTGGAGAGATGGCTCAGAGGTTAAGAGCACTGGCTGCTCTTCCAAAGGTCCTGAGTTCAATTCCCAGCACCCACATGGTGGCTCACAACCATCTATAATGAGATCTGGTGCCCTCTTCTGGTGTGCAGGTGCACGTGTATGCAAGAACACTGTATACATAATAAATAACTCTTTAAAAAAAAAAAAGAGTTCCAGCAACCCCCCTAGAAGAGACCAGCAGTGTCTCTCTCTTTTTAAGATTTATTTATTATGTATACAATGTTCTGCCTGCACACCTGCACACCAGATCTCATTATAGATGATTGTGAGCCACCATGTGGTTGCTGGGAATTGAACTCAGGACCTTTGGAAGAGCAGTCAGTGCTCTTATCCTCTGAGCCACCTCTCCAGCCCCAGCAGTGTCTCTTGACCTTGTCTGCCTTTTACTTTTGCTGAACTGTGAGAACAGCAGGAAGTGTGGTCTTGAGCCTTGGAGAGTCTTGACATTATGATGAAGGCTAAATGCAAAGTGTCCATGCCTGCAGGACAAGCCTAGGTTGAGCAGCTGGACTCCTCTTGAGGTCACAGCTCAGGCTGAGGGGGATCAGAGGGGGCCTGATAGGTGGAATGCCCCCTGCACCTCACCCCTCGCAGGCTTCTGGCCTGGAAAGTTTGGAGGAATATGTAGCAGTACAGGTGGGAGGGGAGGAAGACAAGGGCTGGAAGAGGACAAATTAAAGTGGACATGCAGGTGTCACCAGCTGCCATCTTGGGGCTTGAGAGCAAGGAGGGAGAGAGGTCTTGGGAGGCTCAGGTATGTCTTCACCTACCTATGGGTTTTCCTCACAGACATTCGGGGTGGGTGCTTCCTGCCATGGAATGTTCTGCCTGTGGAAGGATGGGTAATTGGGAGATAGCCACGTGACTTGAATTTTAGAGGAAAGTTAAAAAAAAAAAAAAAAAAAACCTTTGACAGTAATTCCCTGTGGCTCTGGGATGACACGTCCCTTCTTCTAAGCCCTGGCTCAAGCCTTTCATTATTCCTGATAGCCTAGAAGTCCTGTGTGGTAGGGTGAGGGAGAGGAGCTAGGATGGGCGGAGGGAGCAGAATGCAAGATGGCTCCAGAGGCGAGAGGGCTATAGCTAGTGAGGTTGGAGGTGACTTTCTTTAGCTTGGGAGGGAATGAGGGTCCAGCTGGCTCTGAGAGCTGGAAGAGTGACAAGATCAAAGGATAGGAAATGTATCTCACAAGAGAGGGCAGGGAAGGGAGCGGGATGGGGGAGTGGCCTGAGAGGGCGGGGAAGGGAGCGGGATGGGGGCGTGGCCTGAGAGGGCGGGGAAGGGAGCGGGATGGGGGCGTGGCCTGATTGGCGGCTCCGAGCTGCTGTTTAGTCTAAGGACTTTCTGTGCATCTGAGGCCGGCAAACTAAGAAGACATGCTTAAATGAAAGCAGAAGAGCATAAGGAGGACATAAGGAGGAACTTCCCATGTCGGGGTTACAGGATCTTGACAGGGATGTTTGGGCTTCTTGAGGATGGGACGGGAGTGTACACATGGAGCTGAGAGGCTGAGATCGTAGGAGTGGTGAAAAGGTGGAATGAGTCGCCCCGCCCCCCACCCCAACACCCCACCCCGCCCCCCCACTTTGTCCAAAGCAGCAGATCACTCAAAAGTTAAGTGTGATGAACTCTGAAATACTGCTGTTTTTCCTGTTCCGTAAACTTACTGTCCATCCATTCATGGATGCACGCACGCCCGTCTCACCAGCACGCACCGTGGCTTGCCTTCTGGGTCCATCCAGAACACATTCTCGTTCTTCTTCATCCGGCCTGACTCGAACGTGAGCACTGCTCATCTCTACGATGTGCCTCTCTCCACCAGCCTCCCCCAGCAAGTGGTTAATCCGCTCTCTCCTACTTCCTTGTGCTCGGTTTGCTTTGAAATTCTTGTGTACAAATCTCCTATCCAGTCTAGTTTTATTTCTGTTGCTGCTACTAAAATATCCTGACCAAAAAAAAAAAAAAAAACAACTTAAGGAAGGAAACAGTACAATTTCAGGTTGCAATCCATCTCTGTGGGGAGTCGAGACAGGATGTCAAAGCAAGTACTTGCAGGTAGTAGGCTGGCTGTCTATTTCTCACAAGGTAGCCTTTAACCAAGGAACATGCTTCCCAGCCAAAGCAGTGCCTCAGGACGCATTGAGGATGCTGCTTTGCGGATGGCAGGCAGGTTTATGCTCAGCTAGCTTTCTGGTACAGTTCAAGACCACCTGTCCTGGGAGTGATGCCGCCCACAGTGGGCTGGGCCTTCCCTCAGATGTGGCCACAGGCCGATCTGATTAAGGCAAGTCCTCAGTTGAGATTATCATCTCAAACAATTCTCGGGTGTGTTAAGTTAGCAGTTAAAGCTAACCAAGACAGCTTGGTTTCTCCCAAACCAACTAATGCAGAAGAATTGATGCTCAGGCCAACTGGGTCTACATAGGAGTTCCAGGCCAGCCAGAGCTACATAGTGAGACCCTGTCTCAAAAACAAAACAAAAAGTACCCAACTAAAAACAAAACAAAACACCACCACGTCCCCCCCAAAAAAACCCCAAACAAACAAAAGCTGGGTGGTGGTGGTGCATGTCTTTAATCCCAGCACTCTGGAGGCAGAAGCAGGTGGATCTTTGAGTTCAGATCACTGTGAGTTCGAGGATAGGCTGGTCTACAAAGTGAGTCCAGGACAGCCAGGGCTACACATAGAAACCCTGTTTAGAAAAACTAAAACCAAACCAACCAACAAAACCAACCAACCAACCAACTAACCAAAAGAAAAAAAAAAAAACCTCAAAACAAAACAAAACTAAAAACCAAAATCCCCCTGCAAAAGCTCATCCACTAAAAAACTGCATTTTAGCACTTAGCACTTCCCTGGCCCCTTTTCTGATTTGTTCCACTCGCTCTCTTGTTGACGTGTCCAATCCGGCCCTGGTACCACAGTGTTGGGTTACTCCACCAGCCTAACTGGATGGCCAATGGCTGGACAGGCCTTCTGGGCCTTGGGACTCAGCCCCAGAGCCAGAGAGGCCACTGTTTTGTCTCCATGGTCCAGGAATGCCTGGGCAGGCTCTCAAGGCCAAATGCGAGCTCCAGATTACATAATCCAGGCCCAAACAGGGAGTCCCGGAAGGGTCTATCTGGCTTCACCAAGAAGTTGGGAGAAACTCAGTGAGGTGGGGATTCAGATCGCAGGAGCTTCTCCCCGCCCCCCCCCAAACCACAGGGGTCAAGTCGGGTGGGTGGGGCCTCCAGCCAGCATTCCAGGCATGCTTCTGGACCAGAGCATTGTTGAGATAGAGAGAGTGCATAGTCAGGCATGGCCTCCCATGGAGCTAGCAGCCACACTATGTCACCTGCCTTCCTTCTGGGGCCTCCGCCCTCTAGCAGAGGGGTTGATCCCAGAGTTGCCTGGCTGGGCTGGGTTATACGGAATCACTATCAGCTCCTCTTGCCCTGGCAAGTCAGTTCCTTTCTTTATTTTTAATCCAATGGGGGGGGGGGGGGGAATGGGGGGTGGGAGTGCAGCGGGAAGAACTCTTGATATTGGTAATGGGCTAAAGAAAATTCAGAAAAGTCGAGGGAACAAAGAAAAGTCATTAGTGGCTCGGGTCCGTTCCCTTCTGTTCTGTCTCACCCATGCATAGATTTTTGTCTCTCAGGGCTGTGACTACGCTGTACCAACAGTGTTCGTCCTGGCTTTTGTATGATTATGAAGTCACAACTGTCCCTGTTATTACAGGCTTTATAAACAGCGTCTGGATACCCAGCCCAGGGCTGCTCTGCAAGAGACAGCCAGGCAGCCTGAGGAGAGGGCTGTGCCCTGGTTGAGAGACAGCCAGGCAGACACACACACACACACACACACACACACACACACACACACACACACACGGAGGGGAGAGCTGCTGTCTTGTCCCCAGTGGTGCTGTTTGTGAAATAGGGTCTCAGGTAACTAAGGCAGGCCTCTAAGTCACTATATAAAACCTCTGATCCTTTTACCTCTGCCTTCCAAGTGACAGAACTATAGGTGTGCACTATCACCTCTAGGTTGTGTGGTGTTGAGGCTAGATCACAAGGCTTGGTGTGTGCTAGGCAAGTTATCCACCAACTGAGCGACAGCCCTGGTGACTTAAGTTGGAATTCTTTTTGTGTGTGTGTGTTGTACAAGGATGCTGTCCAGGCCTGAAGCTGTATCCCAGGCTACTATTCTGTCATTGGTTGTTTCCTTTTTTGAGAGAGAGTTGCCAGGCCATGGTAACAGGCTGGGTCTGCCTCACTACAGGCCACTGCAACCATCAGTCTCTAGAAGGAGACTTGACAATGGGGCAAGGGACACAGATGCAGCAAGTGACCCTCTGTCTCTGGGTGTTGTCCACCACCACCTGAAACCACTTGTGTCCAGCCCACTTGGTCTCATCAGATATGACATCCTGTACACAGTTCTGAGTCATGCACAGGAGGCAGGGTAAGCTCATCCACCCACTGGCTGCACAGTCACAGTGTGCTCTGGGGTGGAGGGCAGCAGCTGGGCTGGCTGTCAGTGGTGTGCTCAAAACCATCCAGGGCCTAGGTGGACATGGAATGCAGAAGTCCTGCGCTCAGAGCATCTGATACCTTCCCTGTCTACCTGAGGAGAGGAACACAGGCTACAAGTCTGAACCCTGCCTTGGAAAGGAAGGAAGGAGTCATTATCCTAACTTCATCCACCAAGGCCGGGTGCTGGGGTGCTTCCTGGACCAGCTTTGCCTTGAGCTATTGGCATTTGGAGCAATGAGCACCAGTGTTCCCACCTCCAACCTAGTGGCAGGACAGATGGCTCGGTGGAGGCCTTTGTGAGAAGAACCCACGAGGGCCTCCATGACGGAGAGGAAGAGTGTGTAAGGCTGGCACATCCTAGGCATGAAAAACCATCCGACAGCCAGGATGCCAGGCCCACTTCTGGCTGCCACTGCCCATATTTGCAGTTGGATGCACTTGTCTCCAAGGGTTGCTTTAGCCCTGCCCTAAGCTCTAGATCCCCGTTCAGCAGTCACTGCAGTTGCCACCATTGAAATGTTTACCACCACGGTACACAAACAGCTTACCAATGCTGCCTGCACAGCCATAGCGGGCAGCCCCTGCTTGCTTTGAGCTATGCTGATAATCCCAGGAAAACATCAGGTTTTGCAATTTTGGTGCCCCAAACCCCCTACCCAGGGGACCCACTGGCACCGGAATTCAGGAGGTGCCTTGGAGCAGCAAGGGTTCCCGAAAGCATCTCTCCAGTGGATAAGAGATGTGAGTCCAGTGGAGGGACTTAGCTGAGGAGGGTACCCAAATTCCTCCTGCTAGCAGCAAGGAGGATTTGGGCCTGGCTGATCTACAAGGCCAAGTAACGAGATATACAAGTAAAGCAGGTGAGCTCAGGCTTGGTCCATGGTGTGGAAGGGGGAGCCACCCATGGGAGGATGTGAGCTGTGTCTCGGACACACAGTAATGTCCGGAGAGGAGGAGGAAGGAGGGATGATTGGAGCTAGGAGAGGAGGAAGGAAGGATGGTAGAGATGGAACTGAATGGGGCTTCCTGGAGATGCCTGCAATCACAGACCTGCTCCCATCATCACAGAGGATGCTTGTCCAGGATGTGCACAGCCCACCCTTCTCACAGGGACTCCCACGGCCTGGCACTCACCTCTGTCCTCCAATAGCTCTCCTGTCCTTGTGTGACCTATGACAGCTACATGGGCCAGGGGCCAGTGCCATTGGATCAGGCGGTGTAGACCCTGTGCATAGGGTAGGACCTCTGACAGAGCTCTCCTCACCATCTCGCCCTTGTCTGTCCAAGGAGGTCAGAGGATCATGGGTAGATTTTAGACTCCCCTGAGGAGCTGGGCACCTGAGAGACTAGGGTTCACCATCACACAGCTCTGGCCTGCATAGTTCTACTTCTGAAGGGGTAGGAGAGTGCCACACAGTACCACTGGGACAGGGTCCCCCGGGATGGATAAGGTTGGCAGTATGTGAGTTTACAGTATCCAATTCTGGGATCGCAGGTGTAGCCAGGCCATCATAGGCTGTGTTCTTGGTATAGACATCGCCTCCAGGTTATGAGGCATTGCCTGCCTTTGTGTGGCAGTGTGGGGCCAGCACAGGAGATGGAGGGAGCTGTGGGCCCTCTGGGCATGACTACATCTTCTCTGGAGACGAACAGAGCCCTGGCCTGTCGTGCTCTCTTCTGCCAGCTCACTGGAGCTGGAGGGACCGGGGAGGCTGGACAGACATACCTTTGTCCTTGAGAGAGTCTGGAAAACTTCCCTTATGTCTAGCTCAGGCCTTTTCCCTCCTCACTTGCATCTTAAGAGCAGTCCTCCAGACCTGTCAGGTGGCAGATGCCTGGAAGAGAGAACCCTGGTCTGTGCAGCCTCAGTTTCCCCCATCTGACTTCCAGCTCAGTGGGAGCGTGGAGGCCATCTTGGCTGCTTTGGGTGTTTCTTACCTGTGCCCCTCCATCCTGGCCCAGGTGAAGGTGTGGTTCCAGAACCGGAGGACAAAGTACAAACGGCAGAAGCTGGAGGAGGAAGGGCCCGAGTCCGAGCAGAAGAAGAAAGGTTCCCACCATATCAACCGGTGGCGTATCGCCACGAAGCAGGCCAACGGGGAGGACATTGATGTCACCTCTAATGACTAGGAGAACAATCACGAGCCCACAAGGGCAGAGCATTGCTTGCTGCTGGCTGGGGCTCCAGGGGGCCCAAGCTGGACTCTGGCCAGTCCCTAGCCAGGCTGCGGGGAGGCCTCGAGTCACGGCCCCACAGGGCTTGGAGCCTAGGGCCATCACTGTCAGAGGGACAAGAAAATGGGCTGGCTGAGGCCGGGGACTTGCTCAGCCTTCCGATGGAGAGCCTGCCGCTTGGGTGAGCTGCCCAGCTGCTCTCCGTGTCTCTTCCTGTCTTTCGTTTTGAGACGTTTCTGTTTTAATTTATTTTCCAGGTACCTGCTGTAGTTCTTAGTGATCCTCTCATGTCCCCCCTTCCCTATGGGAATAATAAAAAGCTCTCTCTTAATGACACAGCCATCCATCTTCAACCGTAGAGCCTGGGCTGGTGGGTTTCCGTTCTCAGTTCAGTGGGAGCTGGTCAGCGAAGGTGCCCGGGGCCCAGGAGGCTAAAGGGAAGTCTCGGGCAGACTCAAAGAGGGTCAGGAGGCGAGGATTCCTTATACCTACAGGCTCCGGTGGCTTCTCCAGCTGAGGCACATCCAACGGGAAGGGGTCCTGGGGATAAGCTAAGGAGGTCCCAAGTCCAGGCCCCACACAGATATGCAGCTGTCCTGAAGAACCCAAGCAGCCTTTTGTTTTGGTTTCTTTTTCAGACACAAAGTTTTATTCTCTTGCCCAAGTTGCATCAATCCTCCTGCCCCAGCCTCCTGAGTGCCGGATTGTAAGTATGAGCCACCACACCTGGTGTCCACGGGCTTGCTGGTGAGCTTGCAGAGGCCATCAGGGATCAGGGACACCTTGACTCAACAAAGAAAGGAAAGGCAGGCCCAGTGACATTTTGTCCACCTGCCCTCTAATTTGTCTATTTGTCCTTCCCCCTTGGCACATTTTCCTCCATCCTGGAGAAGTTTGATTTGTGTTTCCACCAGTCTCTCCCTCCCAGCACCAAGGTCTGTCTCTGTTCACCGCCTATGAACTAACCAACTGTCCACTTTAGCGCTCTGCTGACATGAGCAACAATCACCAACCACTGTCCCAAACTCCTCTTGTGGCCACATTCATCCACTTCCTGCCTAGGTCGATCTGTCCCTGCATCTGCCCCAATGTCCTTCTTGTCCCCCCAATCCCTACATCTCCACTTTGGGTCTCCTGTCTCCTCTTCCTCTGGCTCATCCGCATCTCACGTCTGTCCTATTCAGCTCATCCATTCTTGGCTTGGACAGTGATGTCCAGCCACACTTCATCAGTGCAGCGTCCCTCAGCTGTCCCTGCCAGCTGCCTGGCCCTGGCCTGCTATCTGAGAAGAGCATGGACATTAAGTGGCTTCTGTGACTATTAAAGAAGACCTTCCATGATGAGGCCAGGAGAGTTCTGTTCCCCCTCCTCAGGCAGGAGAGCGTCTCCTCTTTCTCAGTCCTATACTGTGCTGCTGCTTCTCTTACACCCGGGGCCTCTCCTCCATCACTCCTCCTGTGCCTGAGTGT
Source organism: Acomys percivali (assembly GCA_907169655.1). NCBI lineage: Eukaryota > Metazoa > Chordata > Mammalia > Rodentia > Muridae > Acomys > Acomys percivali. Next base: position 56,081,087 of record OU015745.1, on the reverse strand, counting down.
CCCTGAGTGAGCGGCCACAGCTCTTGCTAGCCTGTGCTGTTCTTCCCATCTAGGATGTCAGTGAGTACCCTGTGGACACTTGCTCCACGGTGAAGGCCCCCAGGTCCTGTCACCTGGGCTGGCTGCCGAAACCCAAGCACACAAGGTTCTTTTGCTGAGAGCACAGGCCAGTCACACTGTCCTGTGGGTACCTGTTTTTTTTACTCTGCCTGTCTTGCTGAGGTCCACTCCAATTTCCAGAAACAAAAAAAGATGCTGTCCCTCCTGTCCTCGCCTTCACCAAATGAACACATCCATGGAATCTTAAAAGTCCTAACCTGGCTAGGTCTGAATTCAGTCCTCAACAGCTCTCCCTGCCAAGCAAGTGAAGCCATTCATGTATGCGTGAACAGGTAGGGTGGGAGGAGAGGGTCCCTTTCAGTACTAGTGGGGGGAGGACAGAATGAGTGAGCCCTTCCTCTGAAGATCCTACCCTGCTTGGCTGGGCGTGGGGGGGTGGGGAGGGTACTGGACCATCACAGCAGAATGCCCTGTCAAGAAGATAGGGGGCTAAAAGGACCGGAAACCTGCCAATCTTCCTAGGCAGGCCTGCTGGGGGGGGCAGGGGGAGCCCCCTCCACCTCCCCCCCATGTTGTGCGTCTCCCGCAGACGGTAAATATTGGTGTTGTGACTTCATTAATAAAGGCTTCTGTGAGCCTGAAAAACATGGAATCAGGATGAACTATTTTCTGAGCTGCGGGCTTGCCAGGTTTGCTAATTTGGGAGTTTTTGGGCCCTCTCCAGGGAACAAACCAAAGTCTCTTCCCAAAGAGACGAAGAAGAGACGCAGATGCAGCCGAACAGTGAGAAGATAGGACTGCTGCTCCTTCCCGTTCTGAGTGGCTCCTGCCTGGCCAAGGGGCCCTGCGAAGGGCAGAAGAGCGGACACTAGCCTCCTCCCCTGTATCCGTCTGGGTGAGCTTCTGGGCCAGGCCTCCCTCTCTAAGCAAGCCTGCTCAGCCACTTCTCCTCAGTGGGGCTGACCTCCAGAGCCCTGTGGAACGACAGCCTGATTCTTCTGAGCACCTGTAAAGAGCACAGAGTTGCACGCACGAGCCTCAAGTGTAGCAAGCAGGAGGAGTTCTTAGTGTTTCACGCCCAACCCATGTGCGGCCTCTCAGGGAACAATCCGACTGCTCCCTCTTGTCCACAGAACTTTCCCAGACTGGCCTCTGGCCTCTCAGCGGCATGGTGCCTGGTCTCTTTACCAGTCTGTCCTCACAGGTACTGCGGTTGCTTCCCACGGGGCACCAAGCACTCTAACTGTAGAGCCAGGCTCTAGCCTAGAGGTGCCAGTTTGCCCACAGGCGTCTTTGGGACCCTGCTCCAGGGCAGCCACACAGGGGGAGGGGATGGGGGGCAGCAGGCTTAGCGGTGCAGGCCCAGCCAGCTTTCCTGTCAGACGGCGCTGCCAAGGCGGAGCCAGACATCGGGAACAGGTTTAACCAATTACCCGAGCGCCCCATCTGCTGTCTGGGGTTCGTGTGAGGGTGAGTGCATGTGAGGGTGTTTGGAGTGTCTGGGAGGGCTGTGGGCGTGCGAGAGAGTGTGACTGTGTGGGTGGGTGTGGGCGTGTGACTGTGCATGTGTGCTGCGCACGTGCATGGAGTGTGGCTACACATCCTGGCCATGCCCCCTCGTTTGTCCAAGACTGAAGCTAGCAGCTCTGGTCTTCCTGACCCCCCAAGACTTTGGGGTCTGGGTGGACAACCTAGCACCTAGCACCCGGCACCTCAGCTTCTTGTCAGCAGCTCTCCCATGCTTGAGAAAAAAATATTTTCAAATCACACATTAAGATGTCCTTTGCTGGGATGCCCCTACTGGCTTGTTTACTCTTCCATCCAAATTAGTGTGGACTCCCACAGGATCCTCCCAGCTGTTCCCCCTTTCTCTCTCTCTCTCTGATATTTCCTTGTCCTGCTATGCTTGGTTGGACCAAGCTAACAGAGCTAGAAGTGCGCTCAGACCATTTCTACGCCTACTGTGTTGAGCCGCGAGGATGCCAGGTGATGGCTGTGGCCATGACATCCTCTGCATCCAAGTTTCAGTCTCAACACACAACCCTTACTCTTTGATAAGAGAGGTCTTAGACTGTCACGCCCTCTCCAGGCTACTTCTGTTACAGGAGAGAGAACCTTACTTTGGTCTTTCCTCCCTCCCTCCTCCCTCTCTTTTGGGACAGGGTATCATGTATCCCAGGCTGGTCTCAAATTTAATACAAAACTGAAGGTGAAAGCCGGGCGTGGTGGCGCATGCCTATAATCCCAGCACTCGGGAGGAAAAGGCAGGTGGATTGCTGTGAGTTCGAGGCCAGCCTGGTCTACAAAGCAGGTCCAGGACAGCCAAGGCTACACAGAGAAACCCTGTCTCGAAAAAACAAAAAACAAAAACCAACAAACAAAAAAACTGAAGATGAACTTGAGCTGTGATCCTTCTGCCCTCACCCCAGAACGCTGGGATCGCCTGGGTGTGCCACTGTGCTCAGTGTAAGTGGTGCTGGGACCTGAAACTCCGGGCTTCATGAATGCCACGCAAGCACTACCAACTCACCTACATCTCCAATTTTATGTCTTCCATCCTCAGAGAGAAAAATGATCCCTGGGAGGAATGCCTTCCCATCACATAGAGAAGGGAACTTCAGACGGGGCAGCCGAGGGAAGGCGACCAAAGGGACAACTTGAAAAATATTGGTGTACCCCTTTGTAGCCTGGGGAGCCCTTAGTAACAGTGGGAAGGCTGTGTAGCCCTTAGGCCTGCAGGGGCAGGACTAGTGACCAGCAGAGCCTGGAGAAAACAGCTGGCTAGGGAGACTCCAGTCAGGAGCTAAGACCCTGCATGGAGAGAGTCCCCGGAAGTTGGAAGGCCAGGAGGGCGAAAGCCTCAGCCTTGTTCTTCCAGTCCTAGTTTTCTGCTCATGACTCCAATGGTGGCACTTGGACTGCAAGCTCTCCCATGAGCCCACCTCTCAGGACTGTGAACAAGGGTGCAGGTGCCTCTGACAGGGCCTGACTCTTGCTCTGCATCCTCCCTGGACACTTCTGCATCCAATTCATCCTCTCCACCTGACTCCTGGAACCTCCATGGCTCTCCTGGAGGGCTCAAGACCTCTCTGGCATAGGCTCTAGTCTGCCTGGTCTTGAAGACACTGTCTTCAGTTGCTGGTTGCTGGTGTTTTTCTTCCTGTCGTTAGTCCCTCCTCACCCCTGCCGCAGTCTCCCTCCTATACCCACTGCGTTCAGTGTCAGGTTACTGTGACACGTGGTTTACAACCAAATCTGTTTGAAGAATAATCCATGTAGGGCCAGGGAGAAGGCTCACTGAGTAAAGTACTTGCTATGCAAAGCCTGCATTTGATCCCCCCTGTAAACAAACAAACAAATAAGTCATAATCTCAGTGCTGGGGACACAGAGGCAGGAGGATTCTTTGCAGCTTGTTAGCCAGGCAGTCTGGCCAAAAAGATAACTTAGGAGTTCAGTAAGAGACCCTGGCTCAAAAAATAAGATGAACAGAGGGAGAGCTGAGATGGCTCAGTGTTAAGAGTGTGTGCACTGCTCCTGCAGAGGAGCCGAATTTACTTCCCAGTGCCTGTGTTGGGTAGCTCACAACTGCCTGTAGCTCTAGCTCTAGGGATCTGATGCCTCTGAGGCTACCTAACCATGCACATGCGCACACACGCACACATGCCCAGAAGGCTGGTTTTGCCCCGACCACACTGTGACCATTCCACTTCTCCTTTGTTGGGCTTTTTTGGCAGCTTCCAGACTCTCCTTGGGCCACACAGAGGTGGCCTCCCGCAGAACTTTATCCTAGGCCTTCTCTTGTTGCTAATGTACTGTACTCCCAGATGCAGCCGCTGAATGAAGCATGTCCAAGTCTTTTGTATTGTTTTTTAAGATTGAGTATCATGTCTGGTGAGACTGACTGACCTTGTACTCCTAATCCTCCTTCCCCTGCCTCCCAAGGGCTGGGATGACAGCAGGCATGTGTCACCTCAACTGGCTTCCAGGATGCAAGCCTATGTCTCTAGCCCTTGCTGGTCTCCTGGTATCTCCACTTGGCTGTCTTCCAGAAATCTATAGGAACGGCTGAGATGGAATGGCTGCCTCCCCTGCAGGCTTGGTCTCCTCTCTGCCTTTGTAGGTTCAAAGATGTAGGGTCATTTCTCCCCAGTCTCCCACACAGGGAGTTCTGCTGGCTCCCTGCTGCCACCCCCTTCTCAGTGACCTCACTCTACCATGTTGGCCTAGGCCCTGTCTCCCCAACCTCCCATGACCAGGCAGTATCCCCTACCTGTCAGCAGATGCACCGTGTCTTCTGGCTCCTCATGCTCTCTCCACCAGGCCTCAGTGGTTCCATCCGACCTCACTCACCTCTCCAGGATCCTGCCTCGGGTCTGGAAACAATGAATTTTTTTATGGCTTCAAGCGGTCAGAGTTTTCTGTTCTCGGCAGCCAGGCTTGCCCAGGAAGAGGAAGAGAACAATGTGAGAGGGCCTGGGACTGACAGCAATCCTCCTGTCCTCACTAGGGCTGCGTGGAGTCGTCAAGGACAAAATTTGTTGCCTGCCAGTCCGTCCATTATCTCCTCTCCCTAAAGTGTTCTACTTTCATCTCTCTATCTTTCCTGGGGCTTTGCAGTGGGGCTCAGGTTTTTGTACTGACTAAAGGCACCAGGAGTTGCCTGGAAATGAATGTGTGTGTGTGTGTGTGTGTGTGTGTGTGTGTGTGTGTGTGTGTGTGTGTGT
>OU015745.1:56061901-56076292 GCA_907169655.1 Acomys percivali | reverse complement strand
TGTGTGTGTGTGTGTGTGTGTGTGTGTGTGTGTGTGTGTGTGTGTGTTTTGAGGGGCAGTTACTGGCCGTTGGCAGCAAGGCTACCTGATACTCCAGGAAAAGGATGGAAAAGGACTTGGGAGGAGTGGATGAGAAATTCCCATTTGACGGCCTAACTAGTGGCTAGGGGGGTAGATAACACTGCAGGAGCAACAGCGGCTGGGGGTAGGGGAGAGGGGTGCTGAAGGAGGTTCCATTTTGAGTATAGTCAAGCTCCTCAGGCCTCAGGAAAGGGTCACTCATCACCCTCCACACACCCCTCCCCCGCACCCCAGCATTCTGACCCTCCTAGTCTTTGATTGAGGGGGAGGAAGACGCTTAGATCCAGACCAGTCCATGGGGACTGAGGGGAGGAGAGGTTGCATTCTTCAAGCGTTAATGATCTCTGAGTTGGGCAGGAGCTGAGCCCCCAATACAGCTAAAAACAACAAACAGTTCCCAGGAGGGATTTGTGTATGTCCTGAGAGTCAAGGATTTCCGCCCTGAAGGGGGGTTGTTGTGGCCTGTGAGGCTCTTGGCACAGAAATTCCCCAGAGACCAGCAGCCTCCTGAACTCAAGGTATAGCTTTGAAGAGAGACTCCTCCTTCTTGTCCCTCTTCATCCATTCCAAGAAGGCCCAGAGCTCAGGCCTCCTACCCACACACCAGATAATTAGGAGGCACGAGAGAGGGGTCCAGTGCAGTCCCCACTGGTCTCTCTACTCCTCCAACAAGCCAGTGAGTAACCCTGTTCTTGATCTTTGGTAGCTGAGAACACCAAGTCTCAGTTCAGAAGTACTCATGCCAGAGGCTGGGGGACAGTTCAGTTGGCAAAGTGATGGAACCCACTTTTAAGAAGCCAGAGGGGTAGGCGTGGTGGTGCATGCATTTAATTTCAGAGGCAAGTAGGTCTCTTGAGTTTGAGGCTAGCCTGGTCTATATAACGAGTTCCGGGACAACCAGCGCTATGTGGAGAGACCCTGTCTCAAAAAAACCAAGCAAACAACTAAATACTACTAATACTACTACTACCACCACTACTACCACCACCACTAATAATAATAATAATAAAACAATAAAGTAATATAATAATAATAATAATAATAAAAATAAAAATAAAGCCAGGTGTGCTATGTCATGCTTTTAAGTCCCAGGACTAGCAAAGTAGAGACAGGCAGATCCTGAGGTTCTCTCACTAGCCAGTCTAGCCAGTTCAGAGAGCTTTAGGACAGTGAAAGATCTCAAAATCAAGCTGGATGGCTCCTGAGGAATGATACCCAAAGTTGACCTCTGGCCTCTAGACAACATGTGCACACATATGTGCACCTGAATGCTCACAAACATGTACATACACAGAAAAGAAGTGTCTACAACAGCCACTGGCCATGCAGGGCCTGGCTGAGCCCGCATTTGCCTGCAACATGCTGTCTCCCCATATCACTCTGTCTGCAGCCTGGAAGATGCCCAGTGTCCCAAAGAAAAGGGCAGGCCAGCCCCTGGGGACTTCTAGAGGGCAGTTTGGGAGAGACGCCAGGTCTATCAGGAGGTGATCATCCTGGTCCTGGGGTGTCCCTGTTGGGGTCACTATTGCTGTGATGAAACACCGCGACCAAAAGCAAGTCGGGGAGGAAAGGGTGTATTTTGCTTATTCCTCCATATCCGTACTCTTCACTGAAGGAAGTCAGGGCAGAAGCTCAAACAAGAAACGAACCTGGAGGCAGGAGCTGATGCAGAAGTCATGGAAAGATGTAGCTTACCAGCTTGCTCCCCATGGCTTGCTCATGGCTTGGCTTAGAGCTCCCAAGACCGCCAGCCCAGGGATGGCAACACCCACAATGAGCTGGGCCCTCCACCATCAATCACTAATTAAGAAAATACCCTTCAATCCCATCTCATGGAGGCATTTTATCAATTAAGGGTCCCCTTCCTCTCATTATAGCTGTGTCAAGTTGACATTTAAACTGGCCAACACGTGGGGGACTGGGAAGGAGCTGGGAAGGGGCAGAATTCGGGGGCTAAGGCCATACACACAGGAAGTGTCACATCTGTACTTGGCTCAGATCCCTCATAGGTCTCCAGGCCACACCCTCCAGCATTGTGGGTCCACACAGCACAAGAACCTACTGGAATCCTAAAATGTCCTGGTTCCCTTGGGTGTGTCTCCTCAGCAGCCTCCCATCCACAGGAGTATTTTTTATTTTTTATTTTTTAATTTTTATTTTATTTTATTTTTTTGCATGTGTGGACAGGGGCCTGGGGGCTCATATGCTATGGTGCACATGTGGCAATCAGACAACTTTCAGGAACCTGTTCTCTCCTTCCACCATGGGTTCTGAAGACTGAATTCAGTGGCTCAGGCTTGTGTGGCAATCGGTTTTCCTTGCTGATCCATCTAAGCAGGTCGATCCTCTTCTGTGGTCTCAACTCACCTCCTTCTTCCAGCTTCCTGCCCTCACACAGCCTTTCCTCTGGGCCTTTCCTGAGCCCTGGGCCTGCACCGTCCTTTGGGGGTCACAACGTCCGCAGGCTGCCTTTACTTGCTCTTTCTGTATGTCTTCATTCCTCGGCACCCCCCCCCATTGCCCAACAATTCACAAAGCCCCACGTGGGTGTGTTTTAAATCCACGTTTATTGCCCACAGTTCATTAGTATGACATAAATCACATACATTGATAGTTTTTCTGAGGTTAAAAAGACAGTCTGAAGTCCCTAGGTATACTGAGGCACATGTGTTGGGGCCTCACTCATACCTGCCCAAGGCTGGAAGCCTATCATGGCCCTGCCTCCCTCCCACTGCCTCTTCTCGGGGCTCCCACCCATACCCAGACCAGAGGCTTCAGACGGAAGACAGCCACAATCAGGAAGTGAGAGAGAGTGTGCAGACATCTTGGTTTGGTGGCCATCTTGGCATCCTGGACTTTGGGTTCCTGTACTCTCACACTGCTCTCCAGAGATGGAAGAGCATCCTTGAAAGGAATGTTTAAAGTCACCACAGGAGAGTTGGCTGGGAATGTTAGGGCTGAAGAGCCTGTTGCAGATAACGCCCCAACTGCTGGCAAAACTAGACCCAATGAGAGTTCATCTGTGTCCTCTTTCCTCCAAGCCTCAGCAGATAGGGGCGTTTGCGTTCACAGAAAGCTTCCCTTATGGGTTTTATGAAGTCAGAACAGGGTTTAGCAGCATAGCCCAAGACCCCCAGTCACTGTCACACTGAGCCACAAGGATGCTCTGCAACAGCATATCCAAAAGAGCTAGCTCCTTAGCTCACTTGAGCTTGTATTTAGGCCGGTGGCAGAAATCACCCAGACATAAAGCATACCTAGGGATGCTGAGGCCATGAGGACAGCCAGTACAGAGGGGAAACTGGCAGAGCCCTGGTCGGCTGGGCCTTTGGAGGAGGCAGGCCTCGGCGAGGGTGGTTTTGGTCCCAGGATAAAATGTGTAAGGACAAGGCTCCATGACAAGTGGGGACAGGGAGAGCTGGGAACGAACTTTTCAAAAGAGGCTCCAGACAGATCTAGTGTCCAGGCAATACCTGGGGACTGTGGTGTCGATGCCTATGGCAGACCCACCTTGCTGCAGCTACATCTGCCTTAATATTCTGGCAGGCAACCTGAGGCCTTGTCCTTGCTGCCTTGGGTCAGCCTTTTACTGTAACCACACACGTTTACCCCTTCAGTCTGACCCCTCCTGAGTCACCAGGGGGAGGTTCCAAGGACTTAAGCCAGGGCTCCGATCCTAGTGTGGGCAGGCAACAGTTTTATAAAGATCAGTGTATCTCCTTTCTGTCAGTCCTTTGCACCTGAAGTCACCCTGCTCACCCCCACCCAGACCCCACCTGTCTCTTCCTCTGTAGCCTACACATGATGAGATGGAATCGGGAGCCAGCAGGAAGAGGCCTCAAGACTGCAGTAGTGACAGGTGGTGGGTGGCATGTGGTGTGACCCCATGCTCAGCTCAGGCACCCATACTACCTCCTCCACAGCCATGAAGTGTTTGGCACAAGTCAAGGTCTTCCAGGATGCGGGGTGGGCGTGGGGGTGGGGTGTCACATCCAGAGGAGCAAGGTCCTTTCGTAAGCCAAGTGCTGGCCATTTCCAGAGGGGCCTGATCCATTTTTCCAGTCCAGAATCCACCTTAGAGAGAGATGCTTGCTTCCAGGCACGGAATGGGAGCTCAGCGATGGAGGTGGCTTGTCCATTGCCACAGAACCTGCTAGTGCCAGAGCTGGGCTGATGCCACCTCTGAGGCAGTGACCAGGGATCTGGCCTTGCACCCTGAGGCAGGAGACTCCCCTCTGGGGGAAGGTGTGGGGTGTGACAGATAGCTTCTGTGGCTGCAGACTGGACAGTAGTGGGCTCAACCCATCTTTGTCCCAGTAGGCAACTAGCTACTCTTGGAAAAGAACCTTACCACAGAGGCCCAAACAGGCTCTTCTCCTTGTTTCCAGAAAACAATGTTCCTCCTTGAGGCTCCCTGACTACAGCTGAGGTGCTCTCAGGGGCCTGGGATCAGTAAGAGCTCCATGAAAGATTACCCTTACTGGGGGTCACCGACTTCCACTCAGCTGTGGTGTGGGATAGGAACCGGCTACATTCAGAGTCCACTCTTCCTGGAATCTTCCAGAGGCCTCTAGTGCTCCTCGATGGAGTGAGCCAATGCCTGAGAGCCTTGATTATGGCTAGTTCATCCTGTGGGGTGCAGGCCCCCTCCCCTCCCTTCCCTTCTCTAACCCAGGGGCCCATCAGGCCTAGCCATGATACTTTGCATCCATCACTCAATCCCAGCTCCCAGACTCCTCTGGCTCCCGCCACCTGTCCACCTGCTGCTTCTGGTCAGCTACAACCAAGGCTCAGACCTGCTTCTGATACAAAATTAAAAAAAAAAAAAAAAAAACAAAAACACACACACACAAAAAGAGAGCAACATATAAAAGGATCCTAACTCTACCCCGCGAGCACTCTACAGTTCTTCGGCTCACACAGAATTGTGCTGAGTGTAAGGCCCAGAGATGCACTTGATTCTTTTTGTGTAGAAAATGTGTCAGAATTCCTCTCCCCTATGTTAGAATATGAATGGTTAGTCTCCCTACTGCTGGGGGGTAGGGATGGGGTGGGGGGTGGTGACTGCTTTCCCCGGCAGCGGCAGCGCCTGCCTGCAGATGCAGCTCATGAGACTCCTTCCCCGCCCCACACACACGCACGGCCTGGAGAGGGCTGCGTTCCCAGGCCGGCTGAGCTTCATTCACAGCCCCTTATTGTACACCACTGTGCGGCTGCTTGTAGCCTGGGCTATCTCAGGCTCCAACTGGGAGGTTTCAATCTGCAGAGAGAAAAAAAGAAGAGTGCAGCGGTGGGGAGGGCCAGCAAGAGCGGCACACCGGATCTGAGGACTGCCCTGGTACCCACTGTTCTGTCCCACTTTGTGTGCCCCAGCCAGTGCCCACATGTCCTAGCGGGGGAAATGCATGCCCCTTCTTTTATCACCCTTCTAGCTCAGGACTAGCCTCTTTTATGTCTAGATTCTGGGTTTCCCTCATTGCAAATGCCCTTGCTCCCCTGTACATTCAAGACCCCACCCTCTAGCACCCCCAAAATCCTGTCCCCTGGGAGCACCCCACTCACTGCTCTCCTGGACCATTAATACTGCACGTCTCAGATGTTCCGTTCTGTCTGTCTGCATGCACGCACGCACGCACGCACGCATGCCCTAACTCAGATCTCAGGAACAATTGTTTCAGCTCCTTTCCAGCCTCAAGGGTCTTTCTAATTCCTGCTTGGTAGAGGGTCCTGTCCATCTACCCTTCAACTTGACTGCCTCACGGAGATCCTCAAAATCCACCGCTCCTGACCTCAGCTAGACCTTTGGAGCAGCTGGCAACAGCTTCCTCCAGGCTCACCACCCTTGACAAGTCACTCTCCCATCCTCTACAGAGGTCACAATCTTTTCAGTCACCTCAGCAGCTTGCTCCTGGCTTCCCACTCCTCAGATGGGGTGGAGCATCTTTAACTCCAGCGGCCCCAGTGGGAAGCTGCTCTTAGATTCCCAGCATTAAACCCACGTCCCCCCACACCCTGCCTGTCCCTTCCCCTTGGATGGCAGAGACCCACCTGGCTCCACCTTGCTCCTGTCTCTGCGTCTCTGCATGGCCCTTTCCCACATGCCCTTCTTTTCTCCCAGGGTGCTGTCCATGGACTCCTCCCCACGAGTGAGCGGCTCCACATCCACAAGAACCTTGCATCTGAGGAAACTCTTTTCTACCACGTCAGGCTTGCCTTCGGCCTGGTATTTCTTCTCCCCAGCAACCATGCTGCTTTAAATTGTCCGTTCTGGTCAAGTCCACCTGGCCACCTCCCACTGGCTTCAGCCCACAGCAAATCTGGCTTCTGTTTCTATCACTCTCTACAAAAGCCCTCTCTTCAAGGTCACTGTCATCCTCACTTCACAACACCTACGTCTGCCTGGACCCCTGGTGGCTGTCACGTCTGAGAGGTGTCCAGCTGTAGCTGACTTCTGCCTAGTCAAAGGCAATGGCTGCTTCATGGCTCCATAAACCCAACCATTATGAAATGGAACTCAGCCTGCTATTCGCCCTGCCCCAGCCCAGCTCCATGTTATGGGCAATAACACCTTTAGTCATTGGCTGTGTGACCAAAGACCCTGGACCTTCTTCCCTTCCCTTCCCCTACCCTGCCCTCCCTCCCTTGCCCCTCTCACCCCCTTTCCTTCCCTTCCCTTGAAGACCCATCCACTTCAGCCCACTGCCTTCTGAATCTCAGGTCTGCTAACCCCTGTCCTCACTAAAAAATGGTCCAGTGGCCTGCATCCATGCCCCCAACTCCCGCCGCTACATTTCCCATTATCCCGAAGATGCAGGATATATGTACTTCTTTGGGTTCATTATCCAAACTAGGCTGTTCCCTGCCTCACCTCAAGTCTGCCTGTGATGTCCGGTCTGTTAGCGGCAGCCTCCCACCTCCATTCCCACTCCTACCCTGTCTCCTTTGTCTTCAATCAGCTTTACAGGCCTAGCTATAGACCACAGCTCACCCAGGATGAGCAGGACAACCTTTCTGGCCCAGGACCCAAGTGATGTCACAGTGTTGGGGGGCAGGGATGACTGCTCACCCTCTACTTTCCACATCAGATCACAAGGCCCCCTGGGGCAGAACTATGGATGAGCTTGTTCATTCTGAGTCCTTACGGCCTAGCTGGCACAGGCCTAGAGTCTCTCTGGTTAAGGGGTAGAAATAAGATGGGCAGCAAGAACTGCCTACCTGGAAACCACAGCAGCACAGATGTTGGCCTTCAACTCTAGGTTGAGCCAGAGGCACAGCCTGAGTTGGGCCAGTGAGGGAGATGCTCTCTTAGTGGCATACACCACCACCCCACCCCACCCCTGAGTGCCTTCGCTTGGCAGATGCCCCAGGCAAGATCCTAGAACTACCAGGCCTTTGTGTTGTAGCTCAGCTGAACTTGGTCCTAGGGACATGGTATATGTGAAGCCATGGCGGCCTTAGGATGGCACAGAGGGTGGCGTGGACAAGGGAGACTTCAGTCAAGCCACAGTGTGTGGGTCAGGGTCCAGGCAGGGGGTAGTGTGCTAAGGATTAAGGCTGGTGGGCATGGAAGGGACCCTGGAGAAGGGGCACCTATCTCCTGTCCTCCCCAACACCCTAACACTCTGGCTACTGGAGTCAGCTCAGGACCCCCTGCCTGAAACTGCCTTCCCCTGCCCCACCGCTCCACCCCGAGTCTCCCCCACCCCACTAGCTCCCCTTATCCCTGTGCTGCCACTGACACAATGCACAGCGCCCACGCTTAAAAATCTAAATGCTTTTTGAAAATGTTTAACCTAGTTAGACAAATTAGCAAAAATTTGTGCAAAACAATTTAGGTATTTAAAATATTCAATGTTTTTAAAAAACTGGAAAACTGTTCTTAGCTTTCAGCTGCAAAAACCAACAAAATATAACATCCCAGCAATCTTACCATGAGGTGTAACATAACCCTTCGGGAAAGCTGTTAAACAGCTACCGAGGCATCCTGGGAAATAGCACTTCATTTATTCAAATGCACATATGTCAGGCTTTTGCACCATATGTCATTCCAAGCTATTTACAGTAATAATTAAATCTTAATCAACGTTTAACCTCTGTAAAATGTTTGAAGAATCCTAATCACCCTTCAGACTGTACTAATGAAGGAGAAATATATAAACATAAAAGGAAAATGATGCATAGATACCACACTGGAAAGAACAGTAATTGCAAAATTGTATTTCTTTTAAATATAATCAGTAAATGATGTAAAGTAAGCCAAGGAGTATTTTAAGTTAAGACATCTTGGATGTCAGAGGTGTGAGCAGCTAATTTTGTTCTGCTACCCATAACAGATGTAGCATATTTTATTTTAGTGCCATTATTAGCAGCTCCCCATGCAGCTTTCCCTGAAGCACTGAGGCCCGCATTAAAATCCTAGGGGCTGCTCGCCACCGAGGCGGAGGACCAAGACCCAGGGCCGTGGCCTGCAGGGCCCACTCCCCACGGAACGCAGCACCCCCACCAGACCAAAGCCTCTCTAGCATGGCACCCAGGCTCCCCTGGACCCCCACCGAGCTGAGGGCAGCAGGTAGACTGGAAAGAAGTGTGCAGAGGAGCAGGCAGCTGCGGCGGCAGCAGCCTCCTGGGGGAGGTGGCCCAGGCACTCGGGACAGATCCGCCATGCCTGTTCATTTCCATCCTGTGTGTGTTGATGTTCTTCCCTTGGGCTGGGCGAACAGCGATGGGCAGGGCCAGCCCACTGCCCTTGAGAAGCTGGAAGTTTAGGGGAGGAGTCAGAAAGTGAAAGCAGATGGATTCCTGAAAGACAAGCGAAGTGCCATGGAAACTGGGGAGGGCCTAGGGGTTACCATGGACTGATGAAGGAGCAAGGAAGGGAGACTTCTCAGAGGAGGCGGGCCAGGGAGAGAATGGAGGATTTGGAAAAGAGGAGGCAGGCAAGCATTGGGGATGAGGAGGAAGAACCCAGCTCGTCAGTCAGCTTGTGCTGTGTAAAGGAAGAAAGGCAACGGTGCTCATGGTGGGTGAGGATAAGACGGACAAGACATCTCGGACTACCTGGAGATGTCAGCCATTACCTCAGGGAATTAGGGAGCCATGGAAAGATTCTGAGCAGGGGTGGGCACACCCAGGTCTCAGAAAGGTCCTTCTGGCCATGGCGGGGTGGAGGATGGGGGAAGGTAGAGTGAGTGAGTGGGCAGGGAAGCCTCCCTGAGGAGCAGCTATGGGAACCAGAAAGTTCTTAGGTCCTGCTTTCTGATGTTGCCCATGTGGGCAGGGGGGGAAAGTGAGCCAGAGGAGCCTTTCTGAAGATGACATCCACAGAGTTGATGACCAATCGCATGTGGGGGTGAGAGGGAGGTGTCGAGGATGACTGGGCGCTGGATGACTCCTAATTCTAGCTCAGGAGCTGGGGTGGTGGTTATACCATTCTCAGAGGCAGGGGATCTGGAGGAGGGTGGGTTGGCCATGCTGAGGCTGGGGTGCCTGTGGGTCTCCTGGGTGGAACGGCCCGAGAGGCAGATGGGCCCAGGGTTCTGGGCTCTGGGCAAGAGGGAGCCGGATGTGTGTGCACAGCCAGCGCCTCCAGAGTGGGGGAGCTTGCCCAGAAGAGCAGATGGAGGGGGAACAGGCACATTCGAGGGGTGGGGAAGGGAATGAGCCCGTGAAGGCAGCTTCAGGCGGCCAGCACGAGCAGCTGAACCGTTACATAGGGTACCAAACGCCTCAAGGCCCTGGGTACCAAGTAAACAATGTCTCACAGTGGTTCCTAGGAGGGCTTTGTTCCAGGCCGATAGACTATGGGAAACCTCCTGAAACCCACACTTCCCAGCACCAAGTCAGTGCTGACCTTGGGTACAACCTCTTACTTCCATTCTGAGGCATGGCACCTAGTCTCCTGTTAGAACCGCTCTAAGTCTCTGACTATTCCTGGGGGTGGGGCCAATGATTTACCATCTTCAGGTGTGTGAGGAGATCACTGAAGGCCTTCATATTTGGGTCCACTGGAGAGACCAGGACAAGAATTGCCTGTGTCATCAGGCCACCATCTCCCCCTCTTATCCATAACCAAGTACACCCACTGCAGGTCACATTTCCGAGATGAGGGCAGGTCCAAGTCAAGGCCCTCCAGAGGAAGGCTGGGGTGCCTGGCAGTGCCTTCTCAACCTGTGGCTCTAAGTATGGCTGGACACTGCAGCTTTTCCGGTTGCTCTCGCCCGCTCCAACCCGCCCCCCAGCCCCAAAGCAAAGGACAAGTGCTGTTCTTCCTGTTGAGGACTTCTCTGCTGCTGAGTGGGACCAAGGGGTGACTGAGGAAGCAACCATTCGGCTTTAGATGCCACAGTAGCTGGTGATGGGGCTGTGGCGAAATAAAGAGATGAAGGCTTGGAAAGGCCTAGGTACAGCCAAGAAGGGGCACCAGCCAGCATCAGAAGCCCTGAGGGCTTGGGCTGAGAAGGCTGGGACTTGGCCTTCTCCACCCCCCACCCCACCCCCAGGCTCGGGGCTGTTGGCTGGGGCAAGCAGGAAGCTACTGTGGGTCTCATCTGGTGAGAGCTTCTTCATGCCAACCTGGTAGAGGTGAACAGAGGCTCTCACAGAGAGGATCTCTGGAAGCACGTGCCAGAGCCTCAGAAAGCACAGAGGATGCTGGGAGGTACCTCTTCTCCCAGAACTGGCGATGCCATGAAATAAGCATTGCCACTATGCTGGGTGTACCTGACTCAGCCCCATCTCGGTCCTAAAGACCAAGCTCAAACCCTGAAGTCCTTCTCAGGAGACACCCCCAAAACACAGAGCACCATGTCCAGTATTTCCCCTAACTACCCCCAAGGCCCAGGACCCTCTCACTTCCTACAGCTTTCCTTCATGGCCTGGGAAGGGTTAACCCTGAGCTATTTGCCTTTGTAGCCAGACACACTGTGTTGGGGTGGGGGCCAGGAGTCAGGAATGCATTGGGGGCCCCTCTGCCTCCCAGCCTGGGAGCATACACACACACCTGCAGCCAGGCCCAGTGGATAGTTTACATATTTGAACCTGGTGCAGAGACATAAACAGGAAACTGGATCCCCCAGCCTGCCCCCTTCTCAGGGGCTTTTCCCTTCTACAAAGCACTCCCTCCTCCTGCCTCTTGCTGCTTTTCTAACCTCCTTTTCAAAGAGAAGGGCAGAGGGGTGGGGCATTCAGCCTGACCCCGTGACACAGCCTAAAGCCACTTCCGAGCCTGCCCAGGGGTCTGGGCCTCTGAGACAGGCAGGTGGCATAGCACTTGACATAGGTTCCCAAAGCCTGGCTGGTCCACCTGGCAGCCACATCCCACTTTTGTGACCAGGACTGAGCCGGCCTTAGATCCTGCTCATATACACGTTGCGCATCAAGGTCCATCTTTGAAATTGATCTGAAA
The DNA here is from genome assembly GCA_907169655.1 of Acomys percivali. Taxonomy (NCBI): domain Eukaryota; kingdom Metazoa; phylum Chordata; class Mammalia; order Rodentia; family Muridae; genus Acomys; species Acomys percivali. The sequence continues at coordinate 56,064,807 of OU015745.1, read as the reverse complement.
GTCTTGGAAGGGCCAGGTGAAACTGGGGTACAGGAGCAGCTGAGGCCTGAGCTTAGATCCCTAAGTGCCTAGGGTAGGCCTCTGGTACCGATGACAGCCTCCCAACGCCTTCCTAATGAAGGTCCCACTCCAGCTAGACATGGAGTAGCACATGCCTATCATCCCAACACTTGGGAGACAGAGGCAGGAGGACTGAGAGTTCTAGGCCAGCCTGGGCTACATAGCAAGATTCTGTCTTAAAGAAAACCAAGCCATTTCCTCAACGGAGCCACCTCCAAGAATCTTCTAAAATACCTCACTGAATCTGGCGTAGAGGCTTGGCTGGGCAAAGCTCCCACTGGGTGAAGAGCACGCCTGGCCTGCTCAAGGCCCTTTGGCACTTTCTCTGGGTTCCTTGAGTTCTCTGCCCTTGAGCTAAGAGTCTAAGCTGTATCTACCTCCTCCTGGTGGGTCCCTGATCTCATGCTATCTCATGTGGCCTTGAGCCTCTCCAGCGCTTTTCTTCTTGCCTTCATCGCGCATGGCTGAGGACCGGGCCAGGGAGGGGACACAGTGCAGCCCCCACATCCACACTACTTGAGCCCCTCAAGATGGCTCAATGTTCCAACCCAATCAAACTGAACTAAAGCCCCCCCCAAACGTGGGGCTCCTCCCCTGGACTTTGTAGACCCAGCAAGTGCCCCACGCCCCGTCCTCATTTCAGAACCTTCAACAGCTCCTGGGTGCCCTGTGGTGGACTGACCTCAGGGTTTTCTCCCTCTTTGGTCATCTCAGCCTTGAGGCCTCCGTTTCTCCATCTATACGATAGAGGAATTTTTCTAGGACAGAGATGACACCTAGAGGTGGGTGGGGGAGTCTTAGGAAGGCATAGAAACTCACATGATTTTATGGAGAAAAGGTAAGGCTGAGGCCATCCTGCCCAGCCCTAGCTAAGGCTAGCCCACAGGGCTGGCCTCTTGCTATAACCCAGGCATGCTCCAAGCACTTGGTGTTTTTCACTCAATGGAAACTTTGCTCAGCTAAGCCTCCACTCCCATCTTGAACACAGTGAGGTATTCTAGAAGGTTCTGGCAGGGACACCTAGGAGGGACAGGTTGGGAGGTGGCTTTTCTGAAGCCTATCATTGAGACTGTGTGCACACCGGTGTGAATGCACGTGGGTGGGCATTGAGACTGTGTGCACACCGGTGTGAATGCACATGGGTGGGCACTGAGAGTGTGTGCACACTGGTGTGTATGCATGTGCGTGGGCATTGAGAATGTGTGCACACTGGTGTGTGTGCACGTGCGTGGGCCTGTGTGCGTGCATGGGTTAGGATGGGGATGCGGGGGAACAAGCAATAATGACAGGTGGCGTTGGCGTTCCTGGGATCCAAGTGGCTTTGCCATCCCCGTTTGTCCCTCCTGGGGGGTCCTGTGGGCAAATTCCAAGAAAGCAGCGGGCGGGGAGGCAGCAGATTTCTGACAGCAAAAATAGCTTGCTTCGGCTTTCAGTGGGGAATTGAGTAAACCAGCGAATGAGAAAAACCCCAAACAAACATCTCTAAGCAAAGATGGATGTGAGACTGGCGAGGACAAGAGTCTTCCTCTAGGGACAATGAAAGAACCGTGGACTCAGAAGGGACACAGTGCTCACTAGACACTGTCTTTAGCAGGAGGAACAGGAGCCGACAGAGTCACGGTGAGGCCAATGAGTCTATACCTGGTGGTGATAAAGAGTTGGGCTCTTAGCTGGGCGTGGCGGTGCACACCTGTAATCCCAGCACTCGGGAGGCAGAGGCAGGTGGATCTCTATGAGTTCAAGGCCAGCCTGGTCTACAAAGGGAATCCAGAACAGCCAAGGCTACACAGAGAATCCCTGTCTCGGAAAAAAATAAGAAATAAAATAATTGGTTCTCATCCTAACGTGGAGGGAAGGAGAGACCCTGTCCTAAGGTGGGAGATGAGACCAGGGCCTACGTGTTTATGTTTGAGGCAGGATAGATCCTGAATATCAGGAAAAATGTCTCAGGGACAGGGCATTCTAGAAGTCCCAACTCTGCCCTCCAATTTGTTCTCAGAGAAAAGGGAGACAAACTGGGGAGGGCACTGGCTGCTGATGTGACACAGCTGCCTAGCCAAGTTGGTCCATCAATGCTACCACGTTCTGCTGGGCTGAGGTGGATAGAAAGAGTGATTCTAGCACCCAGGATAGGGGCACATTCTTACCTCTTTGGGGTGTGTGTGTGGGGGTACATCTTGTTTCTTAACTCTGAAAACAGCAGAGGGACAAGAAGAGCTGAGGCATGGGAACTGAGTAAGGACAGAATGTGGCCCTAGGAATTAGAGTCCCACGTTGAGGGACGGTGTGCTTCAGCCACCTTCCCATCATGCCTCAGGCTCTAGAGGCCCTCTAGAACTGAGCTGGGCAGTGGCTGGGTTGCGGGGTGGGGGCTGGATTGGCCCACTGATCCATGCCTTTTCTAGTTAAGGTGTTCAGCAGAAGCTAGAGTCTGGGGAGGAGGTGTCCATCTGCTGAGGTGTCAGGAAAGGCCAAAGGTCAGGGGCCAACAAAAGACTGAGACAACAGACAGCACAAACAGGCCCAACAGGAAACAACCTTCGGGCTGCTGAACCTGACTCCTTGGGCCCCAGGAGGCTTCTGTAGGAGCCTTCCAGCCAGTTTAACCACTCAAGGGTCTGACTCTCCTCTCTAGCCCAGCCTTGGAGTAGCTGGGAGGGGGGAGTGTGGTGGTGGGGGCTAGGGGTGGTGGGAGGGGTGTGGGAGGGGGCTGGAGGGTGGGAGAGGTGGGGGGATGGGAGGGAGTCGGGGTATGGGAGGGGGTGGGGGGATAGGGGTGGGGGAATTGGGAGGGGAACGGTGTGTGTGTGTGTGTGTGTGTGTGTGTGTGTGTGTGTGTGTGTGTG
>OU015745.1:56006703-56035651 GCA_907169655.1 Acomys percivali | reverse complement strand
TGTGTGTGTGTGTGTAGGCCATAGGACAACCTCAGGTGTCATCCTCAGAAATTCCATCTACTGCCTTTGAGGCAAGAACTCTCATTGTCCTGGAACTCACCAGTTAGCCTAGGCTGCCTGGCCAGCCTCCTGTCTCCGCCTCCACAGTACCTGGATTACGGGCATATGCTGCTGTGCCTAGAGCTTTTACATAGGTTGGGGACTGACTTTCAGGTCCTTGTGCTTGCAAGGTAAACACTTTACACACTGAATCATCTTCCCAGCCACTCCAATTTTTAATTTATTTATTTTGAGGCAAGGTCTCACCATGTAGCTCTGATTGTCCTGGAACTCACTATGTAGACCACTCACGGAGATCTTACCTGCCTCGGTCTCCCAAGTGTTAAGATTAAAGAAGTGTGCCACCATGCCCAGACTCTTCTCCAACTGTTTGTTTAGTTTTGTTTTGTTGTTTTTAAGACAGGGTTTCTCTGTGTAACCTTGGCTGTCCTAGACTTGCTTTGTAGACCAGGCTGGCCTCGAACTCACAGGGATCTGCCTGCCTCTGCCTCCCGAGTGCTGGGATTAAAGCCATACACCACCACGCCCAAGCCCCCGCCACGCCCAGTCCCTCTTCTCCAATTTTTAACAGTATGCTTAGCATCAACCCCCTACAGAGCTCTTCAGATCTTATGCCCCACCCCATGAACTGCCCTTCTACACTGTCGATCCTGTCCCTTGAATGTGAGCCACAGGCCTCTACTGCCCAAGGCAGTCAATAAATTAACTGGAGAGGACAAGACTATATACTGAGCTCAGGGCCACACTACTAGAGATGTCCTTCCATCTGGACCCACTGCCCAAGTCCCCCGGAAACCTGAGGCATGCTGGGAGTCCATGCCCGCTCTGAGGCAGCCCCAATCCTGAGTCCTTGTTCATCCTTTCAGGAAGCTGTGACAAGCAGTCCTTCTGTGGGCGCTCAGAATCCCTGTCACTCAGCCACGCCAGTGAATGATCTTTCTCAAATGCAACACACACTTCGTAAAACATGGGCTCAGGTTAAATTCTTAAGATCTAGGAAGCACAGGAAGATCGTCGGAAGACTATGCCTCATTGGCTACATGCACACCCCTGTGGTACTGTGAGCAGATCCTAGGCCTGCTGGAGGAGCATCGAGCCCCCGCCCCAGGGAAATGTCGCCGCACATTTGTTCTTATGCCATTTTGAGCATCTGACCAATGCTTGTCTCCAAATTAATATTCCATAATGCCAGGGTGTGTGCATGTCTCTGTGCAGATCGTACACACATGAATGTGGGTTCCTGCAGGGGCCAGAGGTGTCAGACCCCTCCTGAAGCTGGAGTGACAGATGGCCGCCGAAGGTGGATTCTGGGAACTGAACCAGGATCCTCTACACTTTTAACTGCTGAGCTTTGGTTTTTGGATACAGCACTTCCTGTCACCCAAGATGACTTTGAACTCCTCACTATGGAGCCAGGGATAATCTTGAAAACTCTGATCCTCCCCTCCCCGTGCTGGGGTTATAGGAATGTGCCGCCACCTTTGGTTCTTGCCACCTCTGGTCCGGACAGTGGGAGTCAGGCGGAGGGCTGACCTGTACTTGGGGCTCGTGAGGCACTGGAGGTTGGTATAGTCCCTGTGGGAGCTAACACAATGATCCAAGGGTCCCATCTGAAAGCCCGTGGACCAGAAAGACTCAAGGACATGCCTGGGATAAGCCTGTGGGGGAGGCTTACTAATCATCTACCTGGGGCCTACTGACCAACACCACCAGGCTGGAGCTCCAGCCACTCCCCCAATCCCCCCTCCTCGAGTCAGTGAACCTGAACCTCCTGGGCTAAAGCACTTGTTTGAGCATTAACAAACCCAATGAGACCTTATCTATCACGCTAATGTTCACTGTCAAACCTGCCCAGATTTAGAATCACCATGGAAACACACCTCTGGATGTGTCTATGAGGGTGTTTCCAGAAAGGCTCCTGGCTGTAGGCTCAATGTCACCAACCATCCTCAGCTCCTGTGGCTATGTCTTCACCACCAAGGTGTATTCCTTCTTACAAAGTAAGCCAAAATCGACCCTTTCTCAGCTGGGCATGGTGGTGCACACCTGTAATCCCAGCACTCAGGAGGCAAAGGCAAGCGGATGGATGTCTGTGAGTTTGAGGCCAGCCTGGTCTACAAAGAAATTTCCAGGACAGCCAGGGCTACACAGAGAAATCCTGCCTCAAAACAAAACAAAACAAAAAGCAACAACAACAAAACCAACCAACCAACCAACAACCCTTTCCTAAATTTCCTCTTGGTAGGTATTTTGGTCCCAGGAATGAGAAAGTAATTAATACATAGTGCTGGGCTGAGAGGCCTGAGAAATGGTAACTCTAAGATCTGGGACACCACACAGTCTGATGAGAGAAGCAAACTTGAACTTAAACACCTGTGCTGGACAGACACAGGGTTTATACAGAGTACTTGGCAGCCAGGTGTAGGGCTGAGGCGTGGGAAAGAGCGGGGGGTGGGGGTGGGGGTGAGGAACGGGACATTTGGGCCAGCACAGCCATGTGCCTGAAGCTCAGCAAGAGGGAAAGAGGCTGCAGTGGGTTCGGAAGCAAGCACAGGACAGGGCCATGCAGGTTCTTCCACGAGTGCCTCATGCCTGGCCTCCAGGGGGGAACACCTGTCACAGGGCCCAGGACACAGCTGCCACGGGTACACTCCAATGCCTTCTGGCCCACAGGCGACGAGTAATGAGGAGCTATGTTTTGTCTGGGGGCCTGAGGCTTAGGAAGCACTGGCCAGCTGCGGGGCAAAGTGGGAGTCAACATCAGGGAGACCTGTGCCCTGGGGCATAGAAAGGGAACCAAGGGGGCAGCTCGAAGGCTCACTGGGTATGAAGAAACAGGGAGACTTTCCAGAAGTCCTGAGCGACAGCTCCCTGGGGATCACTGAGATTTTTTTTTTTTTTTTAATTGCAGTGAAACACTTTGGACAATTTACGGTAGGGACCCCCTAGGAAGGACTCCAGAAGATGTCCTGGGCAAGATGGACTCTGTGGTCCCTGGAAGATTATTATCCTATGGAGGGCTGGGACAGTTCACATTGATTCCCGGCTGACAGGATCTGGAAGCGTGTAGGAGATCAAGCTGTCTATGACGGAGTTTCTGCAGTGGGTTAAGTGAGGTGGGAAGGCTCACCCAGAGTGCGGGCAGCGCTGTTCCAAGGGCTGGGAAGAGAAAGGGGAAAGCGAGCTCACCTCCCTCTGCTTGCTCACTGCTTTACAAAATGACTCAGATGGCCTTCTGTCATCATGACATCTCGCCACGATGGACTATACTGTCAGACTAACAAACGGTCCAAAAATCAACCCCGCCTTCCTTTAGGTGCTTCAGGCGGCTATTTTGTTATAGCATGAGGACAGTAACTAATTCAGTGCTCTGGGGCGTGCTGGAGTCAGCTAAGGTCTTTGTTTCCCAAGAGCACTCGCGGGTACAAGGAGGCGGGGCTTCCAACCTACACATGCGCACATGGGGGGAGGGAGAAGGTTGGGGCGGTCTCCAGCTCTTACCAGATACACTGAGGTAGGTGGCTGCTGCTGTTTCCACGTCTCTAGAGGCCCTGCTCCATCCGCCCATCCGCCTCTGCCTATTTTCTACAGTGTGGATAGATAGTGAGACCCACACCTCATGCTGCCTCCCAGCTCATTCCCTCCAAGGCCTCACAGAAAGGCCGTCTATGGGACCCGCCTCCTGAAGAGCGGCTCAGCGCTGCGGACCAGTGGCTGGACCCAGGGGTGTGTATTTTTCCAGCATCTCCTCTGTTGACCTTTAATGGCCCTGTTTGCCCAGCTTCCCAAACCATTAACTTCCACCTCCCAGAAGCCACACATCAATTAACGGAGGGCCTGCTCCAAGCTTGAGCTCCTAAACACAATTAAGCGTGACAGTCCACAAATAAGAAAGAACTGGAGAATTAATTAAGGTCTAAACAAATTAATTACCAGTCCCCAATCGATTCTGATGCCAGCACACATGCTCCCGGGCTCACCTTCTTGACTACCGTCTCCATGTATAAATAGAAATCAAGATCTCCCACATGACTGTTGTGTAGACCAAGGCAGGGTATTGTGGGTGCGGAAAACCTCCCTGAGAGAGACTCGGGTGGCTGCGGGCAGCATCTGGGGCTTGCTTCCTGTACACTTGTCACTCACGTGCACACGAGTGCTCACACAACACAATTCTAGATGAAAAGTCAGAGCAAGCTTGGAGACAGACTGCTCACTCACTGCACAACACTGCACAGCCTGGTCACCCCCTGGAACACACCTCAGTCTCTCAGCTCCAAAGGCAGGTTTCTCCACAAGACTGTGTCACTCTGGGGGCTGGGAGGCCTCAGCTTTGGGTGCAAAGTGTAGCTCAGAGTTGGAAGTGTGTGTGTGTTGTTTTGTAGAATGAGGTAGTAAGCTCTGCCTTAGGGCCCTCCAAGCACTGAATGAGGCACACCCAAAAGCGGGAGGACAGGGTGGGAGGACGGGGCAGCCCCTGAAGATTCTGGGCTCTGCAAACCTAGGCCAGGCCTGTGGCGATTGTTGAGGTGGGCCCAGGATGGAGCAGCAGAGTTAGACATGAGGAACAAGCATTCCAGGCTGGGGTGGCTGGAGCAAGTAATCTGGGCTCTGGACAGTGTAGAGCCCAGAGAAGGCACATCCTATCCTGCCTCCCAGGCTTTCACCTGGACAGGCTTGTAGAGGAGCCAGGCAGAGAGCTGGGAAACACAGCTATTTCAGGGCGTTTCCTTGTTCCTTGCTTGCCTAGGAAGAGAGGGGTGGCTGTGGCCTTTTCTTTTCTTTTCTTTTTAAGATTTATTTATTTATTATATACACAGTGTTCTGCCTATATGTGTGCCTGCAGGCCAGAAGAGGTCACCAGATCTCTTAATAGATAGCTGTGAGCCACCATGTGGCTGCTGGGAATTGAACTCAGGACCTCTGGAAGAGCAACCAGTGCTCTTAACCTCTGAGCCATCCCTCCAGCCCCAGCTGTGGCCTTTTCAAGACCCCCATCACTTACAGACTCTCTTACACATTGCACTCCTTCCTAGGACAGACTCCTCATCATGGTGGTACCCTAAGGGGAAAGTGGTACCTAAGGAGAAAGTGGCCTTTTACCTGGTAAAGCACATGCTAAGCGTGCTTCCCAGAGGCTCCTAACAGTGGCTAACCAGCCTGCTCCAGAAGGTGGGCGGGTGGCGGGGGGGAGGGAAGAGGGGAGGGGGACAAGTGACTTAGAGATGCTCTGTCATGTCCCTGGAGGGACAATGGTACAGAGAAACCAAGTGCAGGGAGCAGATGATGCCTTTGGCCTCACCTTGGCAGTCACTGTCAGGGGAATGAAGAGAATCCTCTTTGCAGATGGGCCTGCTTCTCCCAAGGACCTGGGAGTGAAGACTAGCAAGTTGCAAAACAGGGTGTATACAGTGGGGCTTCACGTTGCTCGGCAAAGACTGGGCTTAGGTGGGAGAGATGAAGGCCCAGGCCCAAGAAGATGGGAGGGGAATCAGGCTAACGCTCTGAGAGGAGCAGGTCAGAGTCTCAGAACAAAGGACAGGCCTCTCCTCATGAGGGAGTCCCAGAGAGGTTAAGAGCAGCCCAAGGTCACATAGCACAGTGGGGGCTGGAACAAGCCAGTGGCAAAGTTCTTATCTGAGGCTTGTCCCCCAAGTCCCAATTACATCTCAGTGGAGCCTCAGAGCCAGTCTAGGCTGCCTCGGACCCTCCATCCCTGGTGGCTGTAGACAGCCCCGCCACTGAATAGCCCGCGCGCGCGCGCGCTTGTTACTCAATTAGACCTCATGACGAAGTCAGCCTTAAAGAGTTATTTCATTAATGGCCCACGGCAGAAATAGCTAAGAGTTCATTACGACTGCGGAGTTGCTATAGCAATTATCTGGGTTGGCTAGGCTCCACTGGGTTGTTTGGTTCTGGGAGTTTATTAGCCACTGGGCATGGAGGGAGTGAGGCCGCCCCATTCTGTAGGTACCCCTACAACACATTCCTGTCAATGGAGTCTGCTCTGTGGCCTCACGTGCAGCTGTGGGCCATAGTTGGAGAGTACAAAGCCTACCTATTACACATAGGAAGGCAAGGCATGAGGGGAAGGTCAGGTCATGGCCTTGAGCCTGGCTCAAGCTTTCCACTGAGTACTGACATCGGGAAGGTCACAGAACCTCAGGCCCTGGGCTAGGCTGGCCCCACCTCTGTCCTCTGGAACTCTGACTTGGGGTTTAGTGTTCATGTAACCCTCTTTGAAGAACAAGTGCCGAATGGCTTTGTGCCGCATCTACAGTTATGAAACAAACACACTTTGCACAATGGTTTCCGTTCCTGAAACTGGGGGGGGGTGCTCCTTCCCAAGAGCCAGGCCAAGCCTTGCAACATCCTCAGGGTGGATGTGAGTCAGTCAGGCGGTGGTGGTGCACGCTTTTAACACCAGCACCCAGGAGGCAGTGGCAAGCAGATCTCTGGGTTCAAGGCCAGCCTGGTCTACAAAGTGAGTTCCAGGACAAGCAAGGTTACACAGAGAAACACTGTCTCAAAAAACAAACAAACAACAGAAAAGAAAAAAAAAGAAAGAAAAGAAAGAAGCCCTGAGCTGTCCTGCAGCCAGAGTCTCCTCTGATGCCAAGTGAAGACTGAACAGCCCTCTCAAATTAATGCTTCTATATGTATAAACAAAGTGCAAAGGATTTATAAAGAGATTAAAACAAGTTATCATATATTATATATATCATATATAAAACTTATCACATATAAAAACTTTTATGTGATTTAGTAATAGATGCATCTTTAAATTTACTTACTTTTGGGGGTGCATGTGTGAACATTGGACAGCTTTGGGGAGTCAGTCTTCTTCTTCCACCATGTGGGTCTTAGGAACGGAAGTCAGGCTGTTGCCTGTAGCCCTGGCTGGCCTCAAGTTCACTGTCTAGCTAAGGATGACCTTAGACTTCTCTTCCTGTTGCCACCTCCCACTGCTGCTATTACAGATGTGTACCTCCAAGGCCAGCTAATCAATATGCCTTTACTTGATTTTTTTTTTTTTTTTTTAAGTAAGATGTAGCAGTTGAAGCATCACAGATGATTGATTACTCAGGCTCGCCCTGTACAGAGGCGATACAGAGGCAGGTCTCTGAGTAACCATGGCAAAGTGCCATGGTGAGCCTTGGGTTTTCTGCTGGCAAAGCTCCGAGCCCTGGTTTTTACCATTTGCTGGTCATACTCGTGATCCGAGGACTGTACATGTTTTGTTAGAGTTTATTGTGAGTGCTTTGCACAGGTCACCGCATCCATTGTATTCTGTTTTGCTGATCTCTATGAGCCTGGAGGTCCGGATTTGGACCCTCCCTGTGCTGGGCTCCAGGTGTGGCTTAAGTTGGTAAGAGTGCCTGCCTGGCATGCAGGATGCCCTGGCTTAGAGCAACAACACCTAGTCAACTGATAATGGTACACACTTTTAAGCACAGCACCAGGGAGGTGGAGGCAGGAGGACCAGAAGTTCAAGGTCATGCTCCATTACATAGCAAGTTTGAAGCCACTCTGTGATGCATGATACTCCATCCCAAAACAAATGAGCAAACAAACTACCTCTGTGCTAAATCTCTCGGGAGACTGAGGCTAGCCTTGACTACATACTGAGTGCCTAAGCTATGGATTGAGATTTTTGTCTTCAACAAACAAAGGGCGTGGCGTGGGGCTCAGCTGTTAGGATATTTGCCTTGTGTGTGTGAAGCCCCAGGTTCCATCCCCAGCACCACAAAACAAAACAAACATCTGTGCTAAAGCCGCATCTCATGCACTGAGCTGGGGGGGAGGGGGGATCTGGCATCCTTTCGTCTATCTGTGGGAATTGTTCTAGATTCTTCCAGCTGGGAGTCTATAAGCATCAGGAGATGTGATGTGGAAGGACCACCATTCACTCAGGTCCTCCAGACCCCCACCATGCTTCTCTCTCTCTCTCTCTCTCTCTCTCTCTCTCTCTCTCTCTCTCTCTCTCTCTCTCACACACACACACACACACACACACACACACACACACACACACACACACGCAAATCTTACCTACTGCGGGGAAGGGCACAAATCTCTGCACGAGAAGGCGAGTGGCTGGGGTGAACTTGTTTGCTTTCTGAACCAGCACATTAAGGCCCACCTTGGAAAGGAAAGAAAAAAGAAGGCACATGATGCTGCGAGGGCTCATGGGAGGGAGGAATGGGACTGGAGGGACAGCAGGAGGGCATCCCTCCAATTTCCCTCACACCCCACACCCAGGTGCAACCCTTCTGAGGCCGACTGGGCCTTCGGGCCTCTAGCCTTTGCTGACCTGGTCCCTAGGTCTGGCCTACCCCACCTCAGGCCGCCCACCTGTTCCCTTGGGACCAGCTCTGAAGTCTACAACCTCTGTCACTTTCTAGTGACCCTTGGCAGGTGACTCATTGTTCCTTTCTCTACTCCAGTGTCTGGTGGTAGGAAGAGGATAGTTAACTTCCACCACATTCAGGGCGTGTGATAAGAATGTATATAAAAGGCGTGAGCTTGACACACGAGAGGACTCAGTGAGTGCAGCCATGTGACAATGTCACCTCTCTCAGGCAGGCAGACCGTTGATCCTGTTTCCCTGGTTCCTCTTTCCAAGGCTTAGTCGTTGGCATCCCTGACCCTGGGCCTCCGGGAGGGAAGGGATGCAGGCCTTCTCTGTGTGCACTCAGCACTGAATGCTGTCTCTAGCAGCCCAAAGCACATGCTCAGTGAGCCTATGGTTGAGGAATAGCTACAAGCAGCCAGCTGGATGAAGAGCACAGCACAGGTGAGCGAGACCATCTTGGGGAGTGGGGTGGGAGGGACCAGAAGCTGGCCATCAGAGAAGGACAATTTAGAGGAGCAGTGGGCATGGAGAGAGCAGATATGACCCAGAAGCCTTGCTATTCCCACACTGAGGCCTAGAGAGCTCTGTCCTGATGGTCCATCCTGGGAAGAAGCGGCAGCGAGGGCCATGGCAAGATCTGGCTTGCATTCAGCTCTGGACTCCTGGTGGCTTGGCAGGCTGTGTTCTTAGCCTGGCTCTGGACTCAGCCCTTTTGGTTTTTGGGGCATTGGGAGGCCTCAGGGAGACAGAGCGCCTGCGGTAGAGCACGGACAGCCAGGCCCAGGCTCCAGTGCAGGGATAGGGGACAGGGTGCGCCCACCCATCATCCCCTTGGCAGCCAGCCACTTCCAGCCTGGGCTCTCAGTGCTGCGTGTCTAGCCTCGCTGTCATGCTGATGTTCCGAGCCCTTGTCCTTGTCCCCACTGCTTGCTTGAGGACGTCTGAGTGTCAGGAACAGAGTGACAGCTCCTGCATATTTCAGTGAACACACCAGGGCCCTTCTGACGCCACTGGCCCATCCTGGTACCGCTGCTTCGATGGAGCTTAACCGAATGCAGTCCAAGTGTCCCCAGCTCTTGGCAATGAGTGACTTGGAAACGGGCTCTTGAACCCCACAAGATAAGGACAGAGGGAAAGCATGGAGGGCAGAGCCAGCACACGGCCGCAGAGGAAGAGGAAGAGCAGTGGATTGCCGAGAGATCTATATGCTACCAACCCTTTTGCTTGCAAGTCTTTTATTTTTGTAGTGCTTGGGGGTGGCGGTGAATGCAGGACGCTTGGTATCCCGGGCATGTGCACTAGGAGCTACACCCCAGCTACCACATGCAATATCTTAACAAAAGCCTCTTTACACCGAGAAGAGGTTGGCCGAGAGAGGACCAGAGACTTGGCCAGGAACAGTTATGTCACAGCAGCCAAAGCTAGGGTTCAAGCCCAGGGACTGCTGATCCCAAAGCCTCACCCCCACTTTCCAACTGGCCTCTGACAGTTAATACCATCAACTTGACAGAGTCTAAAACACCTACGAACTAACCTCCCCAACCCCACCCGCCGGTACATCTGTAAGGAAGCTTCTAAATTGGGTCAGCCAAGGTAGGAAAAGCCACACAAAATGTAGGCCAGGGCCCTGGACTGCATAAAAAGAAGGAGAAAGCAGGCTGAACACCAGCACTTATCTTGCTTTTCTTCCTATTGTGGATGCATGTGACAAGCTACCTCCGTGTCACCATGCCTTCCCTGCAATGACAGACAGTATCCTCAAGCCGGGAGGCCTTCCTTTGGTTGCTCCTTATAGAAATTAGATTGCATCCATGGGAAGGCAACTGGTACAGCCTCCTCCTCAAGAAGCAATGGCTTGATACCCCCAAATCATGGGCCATGTGCATAACATGGGGCCCCTGACAAAGGCCATTGGGGGCTGGGGTCCATGTGATGTGTAAATGGAGGTAGAGCCTTTGAAGTACCTCCTCCCCCCCTCCCAGGATTAGGCCTAAGTCTTGCACACATCCTTAGAGAGAGGATGACATATTGAGGTATAGGAAGCAGGAGCGGGGGAAGGGAACAAGGAGACTCAGGCTTTTCCAAGGCTGGCAGCCTCCCGGGACTGGACAGAGCTGGAAGGCAGGGGGAGAGAGAGAGAGGCTAGAGGCAATTGCTTGTAGCCAATGCTGAGTCTTGTTGTGACACCCTGAAGTGACCTCTCCCTCGCTGGCTGTTATCCCCACTGGCTAGGACTGCCACTGTCTTGAAGGGGTGAGCTAGCTGGTTTGCCACATGCCAAGTAGGATCCTGAGGTAGGAAAGAAGGATGGCCCGAGTCTCTGGTGAGCCACTGGTGGTCACAAAAGGCCCCTTGTCCCTTTCAAGCAGTGGCTACTGCCCCACAGGTCCCGAGCTTGGGCACGTCCGCATTAGGGATTCGTGTGCAAATTTCTACCTTGTTTGTTTTCCCCCTCTGCCCAAATGGAGCCCCTGTTTGGTTAATTTCTGTTTTGTAGCTTATTTGGAGGCTGTTAAGGCAGACCCCGGGGGACCCTCAGCAATGGCTGTTCCATAGCTCATTATCTTCCCTCAACCTGATTATTAGCTCCGACTCTTCTGATCGCTAGCTGCTGTTCGCAATGCGTTATGTGCCATTAATGCCAGCTGGTTCTCTTAAACAGGACCCGCCATGCCAGGGAAAACGAGCTGGCGTTCTGAGCCTCCAGCCACTTGGCTTTTTTCATTTTAATGGGCTCCACCAAATGTTCCAGGCCAAAGGACCCCGAGAAACAAGAACAGACGGGCTTCCATCCCTCAACGGCAGCCTCCCTGGGGTCCTTCCCAGGCCGTGTCTGTCCCTGTGCAAGGTTTGGGGGGCAGTATGGCTGTGTTTCCAAGGGGTGAGGGTGAGTGGCCATTCCCCTCTGTGTCTTTGGCACATACCCCAGGCCACTGCTGGGGGGTGGCCAAGGCAGCCGTATTGCCTCCTAGTGAGCTCCCACCTCGGCATGGACCCTCTCTCCACTTTGTGGTCCCCAGCTCCCATTCTAGGCTTGGGCATGTTGGCCTACTTTCAGATAGATGTGTGCTTCTTGCTGAATTTCACCCCACACATGCGGGGCCTGCTAGGTTTTTGGTTTTGTTTTTTATGCCTTGTTGTTTTTGTTGTTATAAGACATGCTTTCGTGTAGTCCAAGATGGCCTCAAATCAGCTGAGGATGACTTTGATGCCTGATCCTCCAGCCTCTCCACCCTAAGGGTTAGGATCACAGGTGTGTGCCCACTACACCTGGTTTATTCAGTGCTGGGGATTGAACTCAGATCTTCGAGCACCTTACACAAGTATTCAACCAACTGAATACAATTCTAGTCAAAGGAGCTTGCTAGGTCTCCACTCCACCTTAAAAAATTGCATTAAAAATGTTGATTTAGCCTCATTTTTATTTATTTATGTTTTAAGACATAATCTCACTTATGTAGCCCTGGCTGGCCTAGAATTCACTATGTAGACCAGATTGGAGTCAGGGTCACAAAGATCTCCCGTCTCTGCCTCTAGAGTGCTAGGATTAGAGGTGTGCGCCTAGTAACTTTTTAAAAAAAACTGTGTTTGCTCTCGCGCCATGTACACTCATGCATGTGTATGAATATGCATGTGCCATGTGTACTCATATAGGGGGCTATGTACATAAGTGTACTCAGGCGTGTGTGTGCATGTGTGAGCATGCACACTTATGTGTGAGTGCCTGTGGAAGCCTGAGGAGGGTGTGGCATCCCCTGGGGAAGTTGTAAACTGCCCCAAGGTAGGAATCAAACTCTTGCCCTCTACAAGAGCAGCACCTGCTCTTAACCAATGAGCCACCTCTCCAGCCTCACACTTGGCTTTTTATGTGGCTTATGAAATCAAGCTCAAGCCTTCAAGCTTCCAAGCATTGTCACCAGCTCAGCTATCTTCCCAACCCAAGGCCAGAACTTTCTTCCATGTGTCTATCAGTCTCCAAGTACATATAGGTTTGCTTTTTTACACATCTCTGAATTAAAATAATACGTGCATCTGATAACTGACACCAAAAAAACCCCCACAGCAATATTTTATATTTGCGGACTTGATAGACACCCCTCTCTCCCAACAGACACTAAGTACTTGTTACCCGCCCACCGATAAAATGAGTGTGGACTTAACTGATGCTTCTAGAAGAAATCAAAATGAATGATATCTGAGGCATGAAGGGCAGGGGAAGCCTTGCAAACCACTACATCTGCCTTTGCAAACAGCAAACCTGCGGGGGGTCTGTGGGCTACCTGAGATGTTCATTTCACACTCACCTGGGGGAGGGGGAGGCCCCAAGGTCACCAAAGCTTCAAAGCCACATGACTGAACCCTGGGAGTGAGTAGGAGGTAGCTGGCGGGGGAGAGATGAGCGTTCTGCAGAGACTCTGAGTCATGTAAGACTGGGTTGTCTGCAAGGGTCTGTGAACCCTGCTGCACCTGCCAATGGTGTCTAAGCGATGCTGAAGAACACAGGAGGACGAGGCATACCGACAGGACGCATGGCATGAGGGCAGAACTCAGACTTCTCCTGGGTGACCGGACAAAAAAAAAGTGCCCAAATGATCCTGAGTTTGTGTGGGTCCTGGAAGGCCAGGGGTGTGGGTCAGGAAATCACTGAAGTACCAGAAATGCCCACCAGAGGGCACAGCTTTGTAAACTAAACCTGCTACTGAGTGGGGTCTAACTGGTGACCCTGCGTGGAGGTCCCACGTCTTCCAGCCTCAGCCGGCCTGTTGCTTGGCAATGAGCTCAGGGGCATCAAAGAGGCAAAGGTGAATGAGATAGTCTGTGGCCACTGTTCCTGTCGGCTCCAGCTGAGGCAGAGGGGCTTATCCCCTGGGAAAGGTGGCCATGCGAAATGCTTGAACTGTGTTTGCTAGGGACCAGTGTGCTGCCTGTGAGGAAACCAATGGCATCAGACCAGATGCAGGGCTGCTTACTCAGGTCTGACTCGCCACTGCCACTGCCACCTACAGGCTTCTGGAACCCTTCACTTCAATTCAGCTGCTGGGTCCATGCCATGACCCCGCCAACCCAGAAGTCACTTGAAGGGAAAGTAGCATGACAGTAGGATGGACCAGGATTCATGGGTTCCCACTGGGCCCCGGCTACCCTGGGAACCCTGAGGAGAACAGAAGGGCCTGGCTATCCCCTGGCTGCACCAGCCAGATCTTATCTTACAGGAGGCAGGGGGCGCTAGGGATCATCCTGTGGGCTTAATGTTGGCCAGAAGATAGAGGTCTAGAAATTAAGTAGGAAGGTTGGTGGTAGATCTAAAGAGCTAGTCCTAGTCTTCACTGCTTTTGGGGTACCTGGGGGGGGTGGACCTGACTATCAAGGGCACAGTAACATTTCTTCCCACCTAGAAGCTAAACCACTGCTTGGGTTTTTGCATCCCAGTAAGCCCTAGTGGGAACAGGATGGCAAAAGGGCCTTTGTGTTAACAGAAGAGTGTGTGAGCAAGCCTGGAGTGGAGTGGAAGGCTCTGTCCTTGACTTCAGTCTGTGCTCGATTTGCCCATCTGTAAAATGGGGCTGAGCCAGCATAGTGCCAGCACTCTGTAAGGATCAGCCACACGGCTGTTTACTCATCTGACCATCGAGGGCGTGTGGGGCTGCCAGCAAGCAGTGAGTACCAGGAGGCTCCCTGGGCCTCTCTCTCCCTGAAGACAAATGCTGCATCCAACATAGGAATGACACTAACAGAAAGGAGGTCTCCACTGTT
Organism: Acomys percivali; assembly: GCA_907169655.1. NCBI lineage: Eukaryota > Metazoa > Chordata > Mammalia > Rodentia > Muridae > Acomys > Acomys percivali. The sequence continues at coordinate 56,021,484 of OU015745.1, read as the reverse complement.
CCTGAAGGAAAGGCCACTGCAGGACTCAGGGACACCAAAGTGTCTCTTGTCACCGGGCTCCACCAACCTGCCCAAGATGCCAGCCCTGAGCCTTCCTCCCCAGCCCCAGGTCCATCCCCACCCAGTGGGGATGTCAGTGGGTTGCATCTGCCACCTCATAGCTCTACCTAAGACCCTGCGATGCACAGTCTGGGATTCCTCGTACGGCAATCACAGAGCCTAATGGCCACTGCTATCACTCTATTTTCACTGTCACCTTTACTCTATATGTGGCACACACACTTCTGACAGTGTCCAGAATCTGTCTCTATCTTTCTGTGTTCCTCTGTATCTGCTGTACCTTCTCTTTGGGACACCCAGCGCCAGTGGGTCAGCGCTACCGCCACCGCCACCGCCACCATGGTTCTGACTGCCCCAATGCTCTCCACTCACACCTCCACCCCCGGCATCTTGAAAGCCATACCAGGCTGCATCCCAGGCTCCTGAAAAGTGCCTGGTCCATCACAGACCTTGCAGAAGGAGTGGAGCCTGCCTGCTCTCTCCCTTCACAGAGACAGTGACGGCCAGCCCAGAAGCTTCCACACAAACTCCAGACCAAAAACACAAAAGAAGACGGAGGGAGGTTTCCTTTGTTAAAAGACGGCAAACTGTTAGGGTTTCAAAAATAACTTAAGATGGGGTTTCTTTTTTATTCTAAAGCAAAAGCCCAGACATTGCCAAATCTATTTGGGGGGCCCCAGAGAGGCTTATCACACCAACACTCCTGGGTCCTGCACGAGGCTTCGTTTGGGGGAAATGCCTGATTGGTGAGGTGGTGCTGCTGGCCAAGGTCAAGGGTTCCTCTGAAAGAGAGACAGGGCACTCAGACCCCACAGAGGAGGCTGCACCTCAGCACAGTTCAGCCCCTGGGACCTGCTCTCAGCCCATCAGGCCCCATCCAGCCACCTGCTTGTAGGGACTTGTTTTAATTAATGCCAGGACAGGGCCAACCACTGGGGCCCTGACACTTGTTTGCAGGTCATCTGCTCCTAACAGGCTCGACCTGGGAGGGGATTTGTCTCTAATTGAAGCCGAAATCAGTTAATGAGGCCGCAGGGCCTGGGGTTCCAGAGAACAAGAGAGAGGGGAATAAAACCAAGCTCTGTCTCTGGCAGTTTTGTGATTTATACACACAAAAGAAAAGAAGGCAAGCTGCCGATTCTCCAAGTCAGGAACTCCACTCCATCTGCCCAAGTGAGCCCCTCGCTGTGTGAAGTCGTCAGGCAGAGGGACGCGCCACTGCTAAGGCTCAGGCTCCTGGAGAGGAGAGGAGGGGCCTCTCAGGGCCAGCAATCAATCAGCAGCCTAATTAATAGGTATTTATGGCACAGGGCTCTACTGTTCGCTCTGTGGGGTATGAGACAGATGCTTGTCCGTAGCTAACTTGTAATCCAACTGGGGACAGTGAGAGGACAGGGACAGGGTGTGACCGAGTGTGGGAAGAACAAGATGTCTCTGGGATTTGGGTCAAGGAAATCTCCTCTGGGGGAATCTGGGGCCAAGCAAAGAAGAAGAAGCAGAGGGTGTCCCCGACTGTGCAAGCACAGCCCAGTGTGAAACCCCAAGTCCCAAGTGTCTGCTGGGTTCTGTGTTCCTCCACCAGCCAATCTGAGTGAGATACAAGCCTGAAAAGGGTTGGGATGGAATAAATGGGACCCTGCCCCCACCATTAGGATCCTAAAGGCTGAAGGCAAAGAGGCCAAAATTTTCATAAGTAAAACTCCTGAGTCCCAGGCCCAAGGGGACGGTAGCAGGGCAACGACCTTGTCACACAGCCCTTCCCTCTCCGCCCTCCCGGCACTACTTCAGCAGAGCATCTCCAGGAAGGGAAAAGCTGTCGCAGCAGGAGCCAGGCTCTTAACCCCTCTTGCGTTACAGAACAAGAGGGCGGTGAATGAGCCCTCTCCTCTCTCAGACGCCCTGGCCTCATCCCGTCCCCGTCCCGGTAGAGTCAGGAAGCCCCAGTTTATCTGACCCCCAAACCAAGTTCCATGCAGGGTTGCGAGTCTGCCAGGCAGACTGGCAGTTTCTCCATAGTGAGCCATCTACACAGGTCTGGCTGCATATGGCTTCTAACTGGCAACAAGGCACAGGATTCAGGGAAAGAACGAGATCCCAGGCACAGGAAGGGACGCCCCACTTCACAGCCACTTGGAGATGGCTTGGTCTGTGTGGGAGTAAAATAAAAGAGGCCACTTGAGGACAACCCCAAAGCTCTACTTTAGAAGAGCAGCAACAGCAATGACTGTGTAGGACGAGTGGTTTGTCGCACAGTGTGTACAATTATGTTTAGTGACAGAAGAGATGGGGGGGGTATCAAAAGATTAGTATATGTAAATTCGTTCCTTGTGTTCATTTGCATTTTCTAAGCTTTTAAAAATGGTGTATGTGTGTGTGTGTGTGTGTGTGTGTGTGTGTGTCTGTGTGTGTGTTTTGCCTGCACGTATGTGCACCATGTGTGTGCAGCACCTGCAGAGGCAAGAAGAGGGCATCAGATTCCCCAGGACTGGAGTTATAGATAATTGTGAGCCACCACATGGGTGCTGAGAACCAAACACAGATCCTCTGGAAGAGCAGCCAGTGCTTTTGACTGTCCAGCCATCTTTTTTGTTAAGAAAGGGTCTCATGTAGCCCAAGCTGGCCCCAAACTCATACACCTGGAGATAACTTTGAGCTTCTGATCCTCCTGCCTCCACCCCATAAGTGTTAGGTACAGGTTTGAAACACCATGACATGACCTGTTTTATGTGGATGCTGGGCAAACACTCTACCAGCTGAGCTGCATCCCCAGCCCTGATTTGTACTCTTTTGTTTTGTTTGTTTGTTTTTGGTTTGGTTTTGGTTTTTGAAACAGGGTTTCTCTGTGTAGCCTTTGGCTGTCCTAGACTCACTTTGTAGACCAGGCTGGCCTCGAACTCACAGCAATCTGCCTGCCAAGTGCTGGGATTAAAGGCGTGCGCCACCACACCAGGATCTCTTTCTTTCCCTAACAATCAATATATTCGCTGTTATTAGTGACAGAGATGACAGTTGTGAAAAGCACTTTACCCTACGGAGCTGGCCATAGGAAGCCACTCCAACAGGAATCCAGGAAGTGCCAGAAGAGGGCTGGGGTAGGAACAAGGTTGGACAAGTTCTCAGAGGCTTGATTCTTCACTCTGGCTGTGGCCCACGCCACACTCTCTGTTGCCTGCTTGCTAGCCCCACCTGGGAACCATCAATCCCACTCTCACTCAGGTAATTTGCAGTTTTCTGTAGTGAATTCCAGCTTTATTCTTACAAGACTGCAAAGGCTCAACGTGAGCCTTACTTGAAGAGTTTATAAGCCTTCAAGGAGGCTGGACAAGTGACCCTCCAACCAAGCCTGAAGAGGCTGCATAGAGGCAGTTCTGCCTCCTCCATACCAGCCCCAGCGGAGCCCAACAGCCTTCTCTCCATGCCAAGTAAAGACCAATAAACACACACATACACACACACACAACCACACAACATAGCCTTTACTCATGGAGCACCACTGTCCAAGGACTCCTAGACCCATTAAGGAGAAGAAATTCGTGAGTGTGGGTCTGTAGACAGCCACAGATTGTGCACCAGAGGTTGCTAGGAAGAAAATACCGCACCGGGGAGACAAATGGTGGAGCTGCTCTGAAGACAGTGCTGGGTGCACGGACAGAGAGATAGATGCCCTGCCTTCCCTGCCCTGGATTTCACGCCTCCATCCCCAACACTGTGGAGCGCCAATCTGTTCTTGCCACCCCAGCTTCTTCTCTGCATGCATCCCCTTGCAGACCCCATTCCCCACACCCTGGCCCAGTGGGCGGGGCGGCAGCCCAGTGGAGCGGAGTAGGAATTACTTACAGCAATGGAGACGGCACTGATGACGGCTCCCAGGTAGCCCTGGATGAACTTGGATGCAGGCGAAGGCTGGAAGACAAGCAGAAAGGTTGACAGACTGGTGTCCAAAGCTGCAGTGTTCTGCCCTGACCAGCAAGAAGCACTCCCTCGTGAAGCCAAAGGGACAGTCCACCCCGACCCCCAGAAACCTTCAAAGCGGACTATACAAGGCAGGGACAGGTATAGCTGGGCCCCTTTACTTCTGCTCTGTTCTAGAAAGATCTGGGCAGACACTGCTGGCTGGAGGTGGGAAACGGCAGGGCCCCACACAGTCCAGGCTGTTCAGGGCCCCATTTAGGAAGGCTACGTAGTGAGCAGGTGTTTCAGCCTGGCACACCGTCTATGTGGGAAACATTGTCTCACCAGTTACAGTCTAGCTAGTGCTCATGGCTCCCTCAGCCTAGGAATCAGGGTGCTTCACTGTCAGGATGTTACTGTTGCTCAGTAGTTCCATACAACAAAAGCTCTCAAGTCTCAACATTAAAAAAAATAAAAAAATTTGAAGAAAAGCTGAAGAACCTATCTTCGCTACAATTGCGGTTTGGAGATAGCTGGTTTAAGGTTACAGGAGGCAATGAGTGTAGCCACATAGGCAAAACCCTCAAGAAAGGGTTAGATGAAGGGGTGTCCTGAGAGTCTCTGGCCCCTCAAGTCCCCACTGTGAAGGCCAGCTTTTAACTCTGCTTTCTTTGCCACTGTTAGAAAAGATTAAGACCAACCCCTCAGAGGGGAAGCTAAGTTCCTCTGGATGCAAGAACGGACCAGGATTAAAGGAGGCCTTGTCAGACAGAGATCAGCTTGTGTGATCAGCAACCTAGGAGCTGAGGACACTGAGCTGGCTTCTGGGGGGAGTTCAGCCCTCAGTATTCTGGTACCTTCTGGATGCGATCTCTGAGTGCATCAGCTTCTCTAGAAGAACCCAGAAGCCAGAATTCACTCCTGTAAACCTCCCTTATTTGACCCACCTCCTGCAGGGCCCTTCCCGGAGGCTCCTGGTGACCCGTGCCGAGCAAGCTGAGTGCTGCTTGCCTGTGGGCATGGCAGCATAAGCAAGCACCCAAAGAGGCCAGTGCTTGGTACCAATGATGGTGGTACGGCATGGCAGAGACAATGACCAGGCCACTCCCACCTGAGCCTGCCGTGGGCTGAGAGGGCAGCGACACTCACCTTGGTAGCGTTGCGGTTTGCGTAGTTGACACAGGCATTATGGCTCTGGTTCAGCCACTGAGGGCGACAGGGAGAGAAGTGAGTTAAGAAGGTGCAGTCACTCCATGGAATACCCCACCTGCACTCCTGCTAGAAGTCATGGGAAACTGTCTCGAGATGTATATAAAGATAGGGACACTGGGGTGACTTTTAGGTGAGCACGGATGCTTGAGGTGGGGGGGATACAGTGCTAAGATGCTGATACCACTTGGATCCAAGATCTGAATGTACGAACTGTCCCAAAAGAATCCAGAAGCTAGTAGAGTTCGCCTCCTTATATGACCCCTCTTTACCTGCCAGAGGCACTGTCAGGACCAGCAGGTTCCTTGCTGGTTAGCAAGACCAGGTTTAGGTGATGCTAATATCAGAAAGAGGCTATAGCAGGTCAAGCAACCAGTGGGCAGAATGAGATCCCACTACCATGCCGCCATGTTCCAGGTGAGGGCATCTGGTGCCTTCATCCCCTCCATCTGGAGGTTAAGGTGACACAAGATGGCTGGCATCACACTGAGGTGTTGGGGGCCTTTGCAGCAGGAACAAGGTCTTGGTGGTTTAGCGGTAAGGACAGGGGGGCCACTTGACCCAGGGGCCTAAATGAAGCAGGAGACAGTGGGAGGAGAAAGTTCCATACCAGTGTGTGTGTGTGTGTGTGTGTGTGTGTGTGCCTGTGTGTGTGTATGCACAGACTCTTACCTGCCAGAAGACAGTGGATGCCAGCGTCTGGTTGGGCAAGAGAAGACCCACCACCTAAGAAAGGGAGAGAGGTAGGTTGAGGAAGGCAACAGAGGTGCCCAATACTTTTGTTTTGCTTTTTTTGAGACAGAGTCTTAGTATATCCAGGCTGACCTGCAATGTGCTATGTAGCCCAGGCTGGCTTTGAAGTCATAGCAAACCTCCTGCCTCAGCCTCTTGAGAGCTAGGATTATAGGTGTGTACCACCACCCCACGAGTTTGCAGAGCAAAACTATATAGCTGTGGACATGAGGGAACTGGAACTGTGTGGACACTAATGGGTCTCGTATGTGTGTGCACAGCGACACCCACAGTGCGACTGGGCGTAATAAAAACAAATGCAGTGCAGAATTATATTATAATTCTGTTTATATCAAAGAAAAGATATAGCTGTCTAACCAACACACCACCCACACACACACACACACACACACACACACACACACACACGCATGTAATTAGCAGGATTAGCTGTGGATTTCCATGAAAGTCATTGCAGACTACCTTCTCATAGTCTTATGACTTCTGCCTTTTTCTTTTTTTTTTATTAATTCATTCATATTACATATCAATAGTTATCCCATCCCTTGTAGCCTCCCATTCCTCCCTCCCTCCCGCTTTCCCCCTACTCCCCTCCCCTATGACTGTGACTGATGGGGACCTCCTCCCCCTATATATGCTCATAGGGTATCAAGTCTCTTCTTGGTAGCCTGCTATCCTTCCTCTGAGCGCCACCAGGCCTCCCCATCCAGGGGACGTGGTCAAATATGGGGCACCAGATTCATGTGAAAGTCAGACCCCAGTCTCCACTCAACTGTGGAGAATGTCCTGTCCATTGGACTTCTGCCTTTTTCTTAACAATTGATTTTATTTATTTCCATAATTGGAGGGAGCAATAAAAGCAAGTGAGCAGACAAAAGAAACCCAACCCATTCTCCTTGAGTAGATGGAACCCTTTTCCCATAGGATTTTTGTGAGAATTAGATAATCTCAAAGTCTGTCAAGGGATTATTCCTACATAAAATTTCGGGAAACGTGTCATCACTAAGCCTTCATCAAGAGGGAGGTGACAACTGTGGTTAACCAAATGACTGGGACACCAGAGCTTAGACTGGCAGTTAGACTGTGCCTCAGGGTAACATGCTAAAGGCCTAGTCTGTGAAGGCACCACGAAGCTCATCCCTGAGTTATTAGTGGGTACAGCATCTTTGAAATGCCCATCTCTAGCCATGTCCCCTCATGCACGCTCTGCCTCTTGTGTCCAGGAGGTGAGCTGCTCTGCTCTGCTCAGCCATGGATACGCTCCCTGCTACATGCTCTGCCTCATCACACGCCTAGATGCAACGGAACCAACCGACCAGGACTGAGACCTCGGAAGCCGTGAGCCAAATTAAACCTGTTTCTCCTGGACCTTGTATTCTGTTATAGTAATAAGAAGCCAACATGCTGACGGACTGGATAAACAAATACACTAAGCACCGTTGTAGACACATTATGCCTCAACCCCAAATAGCACCTGGATATAGACTTGCTGGCTGCCTCTTAAAAACATCTTATTTATGTGTATGTGTTTTTGTCTCGGTGTATGTTTCTGTGCATGGAGGCCAGGAGAGGGCACTGGATCCCCTGGAGCTGGAGTTATAGGTGATTTGAGTTACTTGATGTGGTGCTGGGAACTGAACTCAGGACCTCTGACAGAGGAGCAAGTGTTCTTAACCACTAAGTCAGTGGCTCTCAACCTTCCTAATGCTGCGCCCTTTAATACAGTACCTCCTGCTGCCGTGACCTCCAACCATAAAATTAGTTTTGTTGCTACTTCACAACTGCAATTTTGCTACTGCTATGAATCATAATGTAAATATCTGTGTTTTCCAAAGGCCTTAGGTGAAAGAGTCATTCAACTCCCAAAGGTTGAGTACCACTGCATTAAGACATCTCTAGCCAGGAATGGTGTGCACGCCTTTAATCCCAGCACTCGGGAGGCAGAGGCAGGCGGATCTCTGTGAGTTTGAGGCCAGCCTGGTCTACAAAGGGAGTCCAGGACAGCCAAGGCTACACAGAGAAACCCTGTCTCAAAAAAAAAAAGACATCTCTACACACACACACACACACACACACACACACTTACAAACACACACACTTATACACACTTACAAACACACACTTATACACACACTTACACACACACACACATCTTTTTTAAGCAGTCCCTGTGTCCTAGGATGGCCTTGTGCTTGCTCTGTAGCTTAGGATGATCTTGAACTTCCTGCCCTGCCTCTACCTCCCAGGTGACTGCAGGAAACAAAACCGTCCTGGGTGCTGAGAACTGAATCCAGGGCTTTGCGCAGGCTAAGCAAGCACTGAGCTACATCTCCAGCCTGAGTGTGTGTGTGTGTGTGTGTGTGTGTGTGTGTGTGTGTGTGTGTGTGTCTGCCTGTCTGTCTGACTGTGTCTGTATGTGTACACACAGAGACACCAAGGTTCATTCATACATTTGGAGGTCAGAGGACAACTCTTTGGAGTCAATTTTCATTTTTCCATCTTGCTCTGAGACAAGGTGTCTCTCATCTCTGTGCCTGCCATGCATACTCCAGGCCAACCAGCCCATGAGCTCTGGGTGATTCTCCCTCCTCCACTTGCCATCACACTATGGAAATGGTTAGATTATAAACATACACTGCTGTCTCCAGCTTTTCTTGTGAGTTACATGGATCCAGACTCAAGGATCTGAACACAGCTCACCAGGCTTACACAGCATGCACTTTACCCACTGAGCATCTCCCTGGCCCTTCCCCTGGCTTTTGAGACAGGGCCTGATACGTAGCTCAGGCTATGAACTTCCTATGTGCCTGAGGATGGTCTTGAACTCCTGACCCTCCTGCCTCCACCTCGCACAGGCCTGGCTTACAGGCATGCACTAGCACGCCTGGCTGATCTTGATGCTGGCTGTACCTTGTGTGAGTCTCTTAAGTTTACCTTTGGAATGTTTGTGTGCAGAGCAACATCTACCAAGCATGGCTGCATATGGGGAAAATGTGCACAGCCATCCACATATTGACTTATTTATTATTCCTGTAGATAAAATGGCTCTTTGGCAAGAATGCCTGCAAGGAACAAGTATAAACATTCAATACTACGCAGTAAATCAAATTCTAGACATCCTTAGCAGCATTAGTAAATCATGTTTTAAACATTAAAATGTTTTAAAACAGCGAGCACACACACACACATTTATATTTATTGGCCCATATCAGTTTGAATAAAATTATATAATGTAAAGCCATTTTCCACAGCTCCAGCAGGAGCTACACGAAGGGTTTTTCTTCCAGGATGAAATCTCCACTTGATTCTTTTGTGCAGTGGCCACTTAGGACAACAGGCTGAAATCCAGTCAGGAGACCTTGGGCCTCAGCTGCATCTCTAGCCTGTGGTCTGAGATTCATGATTCTGTCTGGAGTTGGACCTTTATATCCTAAAAGGAAAAGGACCGACCTTGAAGGTCCTAGCTCAGTCCCACACACTCACCCCACCCCAGTGTGTGTTGTATCATGTGTGTATAGGATATGTAGGTGTGCACATGTGTGTACATGCATGTGGGGGCCAGAGGGGGATGTAGAACGTATTCCTCAATCACCTTCTGTCTGTATTTATTGTTTTGTTTTGTTTTGTTTCTGAGACAAGGTTTCTCTGTGTAGCCTTGGACTTTGTAGACCAGACTGGCCTTGACCTCACAAAGATCCGCCTGCCTCTGCCTCTCAAGTGCTAGGATTAAAGGTGAGTGGCACCACGCCTGGCTTTGTTATTTATTTTTAATGTACATGTACAGGTGTTTTTGTCTATATGTGTATCTGTGCATCACTTACATACAGTGCCTACAGATGCCAGGAAAGGGTGTTGGCTCTCCTGGGACTGGAGTTACAGATAGTTGTGAGTTGCCACGTGCTGGGAACCTAACCCAAGCTCTTTGCAAGTGCAGCCAATGTGCCTAACCACTGAGCCATCTCTGTCTAACACCCACAACCTTTATACTTTGATACAGGCTCTCACTGAAACTGAAGCTCTGGCTGGCTACCTGTGTCCATACCACTCCTCCATCATGCTAGGGTTACAGGTACACACCACTGTGACCGGATCTTTCTATGGGTTCTGGGGAACCGAACTCGGGTCTCCATGCTTGTGTAGCAGGTTTGCAGATTTAGCCATCTACACTCTCCCTCAGCTCAGTTTAAAAGTCTCTTCTCGGTTCCAACCGCCTGGAGAGATGACCCATCCTCTATGAGGTGCCTACATAGCGCAGTGCCTCCCAAGGGACCCCGGCACTTTTCCTTGTTTGACCTCTAGTCAACGCAAAGAGAAACTATACCTAAACCTAGAGGGATAGAGGAAAGATGGGGGGGGGGCGGTGTCTGTGTGTCACATATTTATACACAAGCACATGAACGGCCGCCTCTAAAAAGCTGTGGCAATTTATACTGTCCATGGAGGAGTGTTCAGCATCCTTCCCCCGCACCCTCCCCCTGGGGTTTATACAATATCATATTGCAGACTATGCAATACGTCCCCCACCCCCAAATCCCAACTTCCTGAATGGTGCTTAAGCCACCAACAATGTCCTCAGACACCATTACCTGGGGCTCACCAGGCACCTGCTGTCCAGGATGGTCCCTGCACTTTGAACTGTGGCAATCCTTCACTGAATTACCTCAGAAGTACTTTCTGATTTCTGAGTCAGAGGTCTCATGTCCGAGCACCTGGTTTACATCTGTCTTGCAGACCCTGGGCCACTTTCCTGTGTCTGACCATTAAGAAGCCTAGGCCAGGGTCAGCAAGATGGTTCAGTGAGTAAAGTGTTTAAAAATGACATGCAATCTTTTCTAGAACAATCCAGAGCCCCAGATACACTTGTACCTAGGCTATGTCAAACATGTTCCCACTGCACGTGACTGACTGGAAAGTGTTTGGCTGTGCTGGGCAACCCTTGCTGCCTGCCATCCACAAACCTGGTGTCCACGCCGTGCCTCAAACCACTGACACTTCCCCAGGCCTTTCTTAAAGAGATCATCCTGTCGGCTGATCTTGCCAAGTATGTGTCACTTTTGATAATAAGGACCCTATAAAACAGAGATGACCTTCCACATTTTGCTGAGGCTTTGAGATGTACAGGGAGTCTACCCAAGCCTTTCTAGCAAGTTCCAGAGCTGGCTCTCTCAATCTTTAGCTTGGCATTCTGGTTCTGATTTTAGGGTACTCCTCCAGCTTGTCTCAATGAGCACAAAGGAAGAGGGGGTTCAGTTACCACTTAGCCTGTTGATGGGGCATACATATATAGTGTGCTGTGAGGCTTCTAGCAACAGCAGAGGTGGGGAGTGGGGGGCTTACACGGTCCCCGTGATGGTTAATCATTGTCAACATAATCGATTGAGTTGAGGATGACTCACACCTCAGGGTGTTTCACGATGGAGTCCATCAAGATTTAACAGCCCTATCCCATGGACTGGAGCCCCGAACTGAATAAAACATAGAGAGCCAGACTGGCATGTGCATTCGTCTCTGCTTCCCGAGAAGGAGTGTAATGTGACCGCTTTAATGCCCGAAACCATGACTTCTCACCACGAGGGGCCGTGTCCTCAAACTACGAGCCCAAACCAAACCCTTGTTTACTAACATTGTGCCCACCAGACATTTTGTCACAACGAAGAGATATTAACTAAAACACTTCCTAATCACAAAACATAAAGACTGGACAAGGCAGAAAAAATAGCTAGACCAGTTAAATGAGGCTCACGGGAGTGAGCAAGGCTGAAGGGCGCTAACGGTCAAATAGGACTTTAGGAAGGCCAGGCTTGACCATTAGCAAAGAGAGATCCATTTCTGCACTCACATGTGTGTGAGTGCATGTGCATGCACATCTGTGTGTGTTTGTGTATGTGTGACAGGAGCCAGGCAGCTGAGGCAGCGGGGACAACAGAGCCATTGGCCCGACTGAGGAGAATGTCCCAGAAATTGGCCAAAGACAATCTGGAGAGGGTAAGGATAGGAGACAGTGGGCACCAAAGAGCCATCTGGGGTCTGAGGCAGGTGCTCTAGGACCCTGCCCTCTGGGTCCCTGTGGCCAGGCAGAGCCCAGGGCGCATGATGCCAGCCTCGCTCCCTATTAGGCAAAGCACGGTACCATCTGTATGGTCCCAGGAGCAAGAGCAGGCGTTTTATAACTTCCTTTTCTTTTTCAGTCTACATTAAAAATAAATGTTCCCTTCAGCGCTCAGATGTATATCTCTGGTGCAACCTGCCCACATTCCCTCCTGCTGCCCTTTCCAGAACATGGCAGGGGAAGGGAAGGAAGAGATGGAGAGAGGGAGCCAGTCCACCCGGCTGATGCCAGTGCATCACACCTCTCCCAAGAGGGAAGCGCGGCAGGCATGGCCACACATGGTAGAGAGTGCCCAGAATGCATGGGGGACCAGGGAAAGTGGAAGTAGAGGAAGCGGGAGCCAGCAGCCAGTCTTTCTTCCCGCCCCCACCCTCCCGCGCTGCAGGACCTTGGCCAAGTCACACATCCCGTCTTTGCATTTATAGTTCATGCAGTGGCTGGAGTCCCCCGCTGCGGCTCCAGCCCTTCGGTGGCTGTCCTCTCTGCACATCTGTCCCTCTCATCATATGTCCTGCTGCAGACAGAACCTTTGGTTCTCAGATGCTGGGGCCAAGACTGGCCCAGCTTAACTTACTTGAGCTCCTTACACCCGTGTTCACCTGTTAAATAAAGAACTGCCCCGGTATCTCACAGGAGAAGCAGGAGAGTCAGAAAGGCACAGACAGAACCTGGCGCAGTGTCTGGCACATGCTCCCGGATGTCAGGTGGTGGTGTCATCCCTCCTCCACTTAGTTCCTCCTCTTTCAGTCTTGCCTGCACACACACACACACACACACACACACACACACCCTTTCTTTGAGCCCCACAGCCTACACCTCACAATTGAGCATCATCTTAAAAGATAAATCTTTGTGTGTGTGTATGTATGTGTTCATGCGTGTGCACACGCATGTACAAGCCTCTGGAGGCTGAGAGGAGCAGACCATAGACACACAACAAGGATGGAAACCTCCTCCAGAGGCTGACCCCAGCTAAAAGTTCCTAAGAACGTGTGCCCTGGACCACAGCACCACTGCACCATCAGAAACTAGTCCAGGGACATCCCATGCAGAGCGATGCTGCTGCAGGGACCGTGAAGAGAACCCCCTGCGCTACCATCTTCACTGTGCCATTGGCTCCTAAGCAACCTTGCTCAGCACCCCACCTGCCTGACTCTGGGGCCGAAGAGAGACAATTTGTGCTCCTCTAAAGACAGAATGGGGGGGTGGTGCTGGAGAGATGGCTCAGAGGTTAAGAGCACTGACTGCTCTTCCAGAGGTCCTGAGTTCAATTCCCAGCAACCACATGGTAGCTTACAGCATCTATAATGTGATCTGGTACCCTTTTCTGACCTACAGGTGTACATGCAGGCAGAATACTATATACATAATAATTAACAAATAAATTAAATCTTAAAAAAAAAAAAGACAGAATAGGGAATGGATGAGTAGCTCCCACCTGGAAAATGGTTCAAAAGAAAACCGGCACCCTTATTCCATCTCTCTTTCAGTGTCCTACAGCTGGGGATCGACAAGTTTTTTTGGGGGGTGGGGGCTGTTTTGTTTTATTGTTTGCTTGGTTTTTGTTTTTCAAGATGGGGTTTGTCTGTACAGCCCTGGCTGTCCTGGAACTCTCTCTGTAGACCAGGCTGACCACAAACTTATAGCAATCTGCCTCCACCTCCCAAGTGCTCTGGGATTAAAGGTGTGCACCACTACTGCCTGGCTGACAAGTTAGTTTTTAAGGATTTATTGTATGTGTATTTACGTGTATACATGTGGGTATGTGCACATGAGTGCAGGTGCCCAAAGAGGCTAGATAAAGGCTTTAGATCCCCTGGAGACTGAGTTAAAGGCAGTTGTGAGCTGCCCAGTGTGGGTGCTAGGAACTGAACTCAGGTCTCCTGGAAGAGCAGCCAGTTCTGGCAGTTATCCACTGAGCCATCTCTTGAGCCCAAACAAGTCCTATTCTGGGAAAACAGCACCTCAAACATCCCGGTCTTCTGCCCAGGAGTTTACCTGAGCCGCTGTAGTTAGGGGTGGAGGAGGGCACGGACCAGGCAGGACAGCAATAACTGGCCTTAGAGGGACCAAAGCAGCCCCTAGCCTTGCCATTCCCACAGCACTCTCAGGGATGGAAAGACTTTGTGTATGCGTGCTCGTGTGTGTGTGTGTGTGTGCGCGCGCGCGCGCGCGCGCGCACGCGTGCATGTATATGGGGTGCTGGAGAGATGGCTCAGTGGTTAAGTGCACTTGTTCTTGCAGAAGACCAGCCTTCTGTTTCCAGCATCTACACAGTGCCTCACAACTGTCTGTAACTCCCGTTATAAGGGATCTGACGCCCTCTTCTGACTTCAGTGGGCAGTGCATGGATATACATGCAAGTAAAACACATGCATAAAACTGAAATTAATAAATGTAAAAGGCAGGGCACTGGGGAGATGGCTCGGTCAGTAGATTGCCCACTGTGCAAGCATGAGGACCCGAGTTGGATCCGTAGCACTCACATAAAGGGTGGATGCAGCAGCACGTGCTTGTAATCGCATCACTGAGGAGGTGGAGACAGGAGGGGCCTGGAGGCTTGCTGGCCAGCCATCCTAGACAGCTGGCCAGCTCCAGGTCCAGGGAGAGACACTGTCTCAAGGAGAAAAGTGGGAAGCAATTAAAGAAGACACCTGATGTGCATTTCTGGCCTCCAAACCATGTCTGTACACCAGCGTGTGTATGTGTATGCACACACACACACACACACACACACACACACACACACACACACACAC
>OU015745.1:55981289-56006693 GCA_907169655.1 Acomys percivali | reverse complement strand
CACACACACACACACACACACACACACACACACACACACACACACACAAGATCTAACTAACTATTGGGAGGTGAAACATTTGTTGAGCTTCACCACAGAGCACCACCAAATTACCCCAAGTGTCCCTCTACGCTCCACTCCACGCCACTCCGCTCAGCATCCCTTGCCGTTACGCGGGGCTCCCCTCAGTCAGGCTCCCATCACTGCCCCCTTCCTCCCTCCATTCACCTCGTTTGGACGTTTGGACGGAACTGCCCTCATCTTTGGAGGGGAGAAGCGAGGGCACTCACACCCCTCACTGGTGCAGTACCACCTGTCTTTTGATACCTTTCCTTCCGTACCCCCTAACACACCTCAACCGCCATCTCTCACAGACCTGCCACAGCTGGGGTACCCAACAACTTGGTTTTTTTTCCCCCTTGTGCTTGTGTTTTGCCTCCATCTTCTGATTTATATGGCTAATTATCTGAAAGGCAACACTTTGTTGTATCAGGGTGCCGCTATTATTTAATGCAGTGGTCCCCAACCTTCCTAAGGCTGCAACTGGACTGACACCTCTTGCATGGCAGGGATGGGGCCAAAATGCCTGCTATTTGGTGACACTGGAAGTGGGCACGGGGGTGGGGGGAGCTGGGATTGGGGTTAGGATACAGGAGAATGCAGTTTGGGTTAAAGAGGACTCAGGATGCTGAGAAAGGCATGGGTCATGAACAAACCGTGACATAAATTAACCCCTTTGCCTCTCACACACAGGGGCATTCAGGGACCTCATCAGCACCTTCTGCGTCCCTGGTTTCTATGCTCATGGGAGCATCTAGGGCAATAAGCGAAGGCTCAGACTGTAACCCAAGTGCACAGTGGCCAGGAAGGCACCTTAGTCAGTGGAGCACTAGTCCAAGATGCACAGGGCTCTGGTTCTACGCCCAGCACTGTGTAAACCAGGTGTGGCAGCACACATCCGAATCCTAGCACTAAACTAGATTGACTGATTGATTGATTGATGACGGTCTGCACCCTTCATCCTTCTGAAATTTGAAACGTCCACACTGGATGGGGTTGCAGAGCTGAGAAAGGGGGTGCAAACATTCCCATGGAGACTTAGGCCCATGAGGGACCCAGCCCCTGGCATGTGAGGGGTGCAGGGCACAGGCAGAAGACTTGAACAGAGCCCAGGACAGGGAGCCTTGCCCCTTCTGCTATGGGCTCATGGGAAGGACCGTGTTCCACACTACAGTGGGAAGCTGGGGGCAAGAGATATTGACTGTAGGAAGCACCCATACAGTAGGGGCTCAAAGGAGGACCCTCAAAGAATGGATACTGGGCCGCAGCAGCCGCAGAAGTGGCCTGGGCACACTGGCTTAGCATCCGTGCTTCTGTATAAATTGGGATCTTTTTGCCACACACTAAAGTGGGGGAAAGTTCCCATCTTTAAATGTTAAGCTTAAAATAAGCCCCGACACGGGTGCCAGTGGATCTGTGAAATCTGCTGACTAAACTGGCACTGGCGGCGCCTGTGAGAGAACCAGCTCGCCCCTCCGGGAGCTCTGGGGTACGGGAGTGAGGTTACTCTCAGGGTAAGCAGGAGGGCACGGGGTCGAGCCGGGACACTCATGGAGGCAGGAGGGTGCTCAGATGCGGCATCTAGAAGCTTCTCGGTTGAGGCACCTGCCAGCCTTCCTCGCCATTCCCTTCGTCACTCAGGGGCCCAGTTCCTAGCACATTCGCTGGCACCCTCGTTTCTATTTCGGTACGCGTTCTCAGTGGCTTCTACATGCGTGTATTTCTTACTCACTCTGACCAGGGGCTTCATGAAGGTGTGGACTGGAACCTTCCAGCCCCTTTAGGACCGGTAAGGAAGGAGTGTTCAGGGCTGTCGGGCCACATTAGGACAATTGGAGGGGCTCCTGCAGCTGAGGGGCATCAGACTTCAGGTGGAAGTGCTGGGGAAGCTGACATGTTCCTTCCATATAAGGTAAGGCTGTGATCTGGTGGTGGCGGGAGTCAAGAGTGGGACCCGTGAGATGTGTCACGTGCAAGCACGGGGACAGGACACCATGGGTTCTCCATAGGCACGGGCTCAACTGGAGACTTACCTCTGACCCACTAGTGTGACTCTTGGGACATGGCTTTCTGGGACTCAGAAGCAGGTCAGCTGCTGGACTGTCTCTGGGACATCATGTCCTAAGCCATACTGACTGTTCTGCCTCAGTGGAGAGGTCACGCCGCTCTCTTGAGGGGTTCTGTGTCCGCACTGTGTGCTAACTCTGGTTCTTGTGCATGGACTCTGGCCCATACTGCACACTTGCCTTCACAGTGCACAGCCTACAGCGATGGAGGTCCACATTCAGGCCTGGATCCCTGCAGTAGTGGGTTTGTCTGGGGTGTGAGGGGACGATCTCAGTAGCACTATACAGTGAAACCCTGTCTCAAAACAAATACACCAAAAACAAAAAACAACAACAAAAAAAAAACCACACACACACACTACCAGAAAACAGCTATAGCTCTTAGCGTTGTTGATTTGTTCTGGCTGAGGCCAGCCTCTGACTGCTAAACTCCACCTGGTCTCTTAGTGGGTCATGAGCCCATATCTACCTGTGAGTGGCCAGCTCAGATGCCCAAGTCTCTGGTTTGATATTTGCCAAATGACGTACGGACGTAAATGTTTATAAAAAGCATTATGTCAGAGCTGAAGAGATGGCTCAGTTGGTGAAGTGCTTGCCTTAGAAGCTTGAGGACCTGGGTTCAATCCCACCAGAAGCCACTTTAAAAAGAAGCGGGGTCTGGGGTGTGGTGACACGTGCTTGTCTCAGCACAGGGGAAGTGGGGGGAGGAGGATCCTTGGGGTTCAGGGGCCAGCCTGGCCTGCTTGGTAAGTTCCTGGCCAGTGAGGGACTGTGTCAAACACAAGCTGGATTGCACCCGAGGATCAACACTTGAGGCTGTCTTCTGACCAATACATACACACCCATGCACGCGCACACACACAGACACACACCGAGACACATGCGAAAACAAAAAATGACCATGACAGACTCTTACGTACCTACCTATTAACTATTCCACCCCTCTTTTTCATTCATAAAAATCTCTGTATGATTGAGAATCAACTATATAACAGCTAAACTCCCCCATGAAATGCCACTGTTGTATGGGACTCCCAAGAAGACTCCTCGAAAACAGATGACTCAGTTGTGAGATATTTCACTCTTTCCCTCTCTATCCTCTTCGAAATATGCCTATGACTAGATTCCAGCAGCCATCACGTGGGCTGTGAGGTGACATGTACAATAGAAACCCCACACTGAGAATGAACGACGGAAACGGACGCCAGGGTCCTGGTGGCCCCGGGCAAGCCGTTCTACCCACACCCGAACTTCTTTGACATGCGAGGTAAATCGTGTTATTTAAGCCACTGTTACTCTGATTTTTCTACACTATGCAGATGATCTCCCACATAACTGATAAAACCACAATAAGTTCTAAATGACAGATTTACAGATGTCATGTTCTCTGAACATAAGATTAAGCTATAATAATAACAACAACAAATTAACACGTTTGAAAAAGGAATCACTTATTCTAACTTAAGGGGCCTAGAGAGGCCTCAGCAGTTAGGAGCAGGTGCTGCTCCTGCGCAGGACCCAAGTTCAGTCCCCAGCCTATACTAGATGATTAACAATCACTTGTGACCCCAGCTATGGGGTCATCTGACACCTCTGGTCTCCCTGGCCACACAGGCACAGTCATGGACACACACACACACACACACACACACACACACACACACACACAATTTAAAAAGAAATCTTTTTTTTATCTTAACTAAGGAGGATTCAAAATTATAATTTCAAACTTATTTGGAAAACAATAACAGGGTTACATTATGTGTCTATACACATGAAAATATCCTGGTATCTTCCACAGGCACATCCCAGCCTTAAACACTTTCATTAGGAGAAAAGAATGAGCAATCAAGACCCAAAGTTTTTTAAAAAGGCAGGCTGGGGCCTCAGAGAGATGGCTCAGTGGGTAAAGGTGCCTGCCGCCAAAACCTATAACCTGAGCCCAAGCTTTGGAACCACCTGGTGGAAGGAGAGAAATTACTCAACCCATGTACTCTGGTGCACGCACACATACCTCCCCTCCATCCTCCCTGCCAAAAAAGTAATAAAAACAGTTATTTTCAGAATACCAGGCCAGCAACGTAGCTCAGTTGCTAGAGTATTTGAGTAGCACACACAAAACCTTTGCTCACACACATGAACCAGGTGCAGCACTGCATTGCCTGTGATTTCAGAGCTCTGGAGTTGAAGGCAGGAAGATCAGAAATTCAAAGTCTCATCCTCAGCTACCTGGCCAACCTGAGCTACTATGATGGCCATTCTACCAGTGAAACCCTTCTTTCTTTCCTTATTTATTTATTCATTCATTTATTATATATACATTGTTCTGCCTGCATGTACACCTGCATGCAAGAAGAGGGCACCAGACCTTATTAAAGATTGGTTGTGAGCCACCATGTGGGTGCTGGGAATTGAATTCAGAACCTTTGGAAGAGCAGCCAGTGCTCTTAACCACTGAGCCATCTCTCCAGCCCTCTTTCCTTCTTCTTTATTTTCTTTTTGAGAAGTGATCTCACTGTGTTGACCTGACTGGTTTGAAACTGCAGGGCTCAAGTGATCCCCCTGCCTCAGCCTTCAGTGGAGTGCCAACTCTAAGCATAAGCTACGGAAACCTACTCCGAAAGAATGCTTTCACACAATGCCTGTAAGTACACACATGACTAAAACCTGAAGCTCAAGCCAGACTTCTAACAGAGGTGACCTCTATGAAGGCGTGGGGGTTAAAGCGTGTCATAAGGGCCTGAACTTCTAGTTTGTGTTGTTTGAATTCAAAGCTAAGAAATAATTATGTGTTGCTTATATAAATATTAAATATTTTATGTTTACATTTTAATAACTCTTAGTCAAGTCTCATGTATCTTAGGGCTTTGAACTCCATGTAGTCGAAGCTGACCCTAAACTCCGAATCCTCCTGTCCCCATCTCCAAAATGTTGGGATTACAGGCAAGAGCTACCATAACCAGCATCAAAATATTCTTTATATATATATAAAAAAAACTCTTGGTGGTATTTTTGAATCCCAAAGAACATATTCATATATTACTTGTATAAAATATACATCTTTTTTCCTTTAATCCTAGAGATATTTTTGAACTCCAAAGATAAGAGAAAAATATATCAAATGATTCCCAAAGAAATGGGGGTAAAATTTACTTACAAAAGAAAACACATTTGAGCCAAATATTGTTCATGCATGAAAGAAGAAAAAAAGGCATTGCCTGCAAAGCAACGATGCAAACAGTGGATAGTCCACAAGCTCCAACTGCTACTCAAAAGAGCATCCTGGCCAAACACAAAGCCTAGCCGTCATGACGTCCGAGACAGCTGTGAGAGGAGTCCAGATCATTTCCAAAAACTGGGCAGGTGTATAGAGGCAAAGGCTAGAGGAAGAGGAAGCCTTGGTGGCACAGGGCTGTGATCTCAACCCTCAGGAGGCTGGCACAGGAAGATTAGGAGTTTGAGGCCAGCCTGGACTACATAGTCGAACCCATCTCAGCAGAAGCAATGCCCCAAAATGTAAATGCAGTTCTTGGTCTCTCTCGGTTCACAGGCTCCTTTGTCGCCAACCCCATCAGACAAAAGTCCTCCAGGGCAGAGTTTGTCTTTTCTACCTTTGTGTCCCAATCTTAGTGAGAGTCCTTTATGAAATAATTGTTAGGGGAATGTGGTCTTAGAAACTTCACTTTCGTGGGAGTTTCTGCTGAAGAGCCTCTGAGCACTAGTAATAATAGTTATTCAACCGAGGGGGGGGGGGACAGGGCAAGTGGTATGCTAAAACCTTTCCTGGGGTGGTGGGCTCATATTTACTATTTGATTTTTGATATTTATAAGGTTTATATATAGAATGCAACATACCTCTGCTATAAAATAATGTGAGTGAATAGTCATCACCAGAATTAGGAGGGTCCTCTTCCAAAGGGCCAATTAAGAACCAATTAAAACAATCACTCTAATATAAATGAGGAATAAAAAAAATGGGGGAAAATGGCAAAGTATAATTAAGAAGCCAGAAAAAATAAGTTGAAAGCTAGGCCCAGAGTGGGGATAAAGCCAGGTGGTGATGGCAGGCGCACACCTTTAATCCTAGCACTCAGGAGGCACAGGCACGTGAATCTCTATGAGTTCGGGGCCAGAATGGTCTACAGAGTGAGTTCCAGGACAGTCAAGGCTACACAGAGGAAACCCTGTCTCAAAAAATAAAAAACAAAAACAAAAATAAAACAAAACAAAATGGGTGGGAATATAGCCTGAGTGGGAGAGCACTGGCGTGCAGGGGCCCTACATCCCATCCAGAGTCAGGGAAGGCCAATACAGTGCTGCACACCTGGAATCCCAGGACCCAGCAGGTACAGGCAGGAGGAGAACCGCAAGTTCAAAATTGACCTCAACGACATATCAGGGCTAGCCTGGGCTACATAAGACTTTCTCTCAAAAAAATGAAAAATAGATAGAAAGATAGATAGCTCATTTATTTTAAGCCAAATGTAATGGGATACATTGTAATCTCGGCACCTGGGAGGCTGAGGCAGGAGGATCGAGAGTTCCAGGCCACATAGAGAAAGTGTCTCAAAGAACCAAAACAAAGCAATACTCCCCCAAGGACAGTGGGTGTGGCTCAGCGCTAAAGAACTTCGTTAGCATGCACAAGGCCTTAAGTTTGACCATAAACATTAGGGGGGGAAAGTTGAATTTGAAACAAAAAACAAAAACAAAAAAAACGAAATATGGTGGAGGGGAAGGGGCGATAAACGACTTGCAAAATTAAAAGTGCATATGTCTACGATGAAGCCTTTATGCACACACGGAGGCCTAGAGGGCAACGCAACATGCACTGCACTCTGTTGCCCATGCCTCTCACTTCCCTAAGGGATTGTGGAAGTGTTGTCTTTTCTGTACAAGCCAACAGGGACGACAGCATGGTGTTCCTGCCGCGCTCCGCCCCTTCGCCACGCGAAGTGAAGTGAACGGTGCTGTGAGTGACTCCTGCTTGTCACTCCCAGCGCTGTTCTCCCAGATACACAGAGCCATACACCCATACACTATATATACAATCGCTTGGCACATTTTTAAACATGATATAAATGACATCAGCGAGTATTACTACTGTGCTACTATTTTCTCATTCAGCACTGTTCTTCAGACTTAATCCATATTCATAACGCAGAATACTTAACACAGGAAAGAAATCATGTGCAGGGCTAAAACCCGACTCCAAAACCAAACAAAAAGAACACCAGAAACCCTTTCTGAATTAATTTGCAACTTCAATTTCCACAAGGTGCCCTTGTCTTCCCAACTCTCTGGTTCCTTTGGAAAACCCCCAGACTCCAATATGAGGGTCCGAGGAGCTTCCCCACCTGGGTCCGTGTCTGTCAGACCCCTTCGGTGGAGCGCCGAATGACGACAGCAAGGGAAAGGATGCGCACACACCCTTTCTCCCAGCGGTGCCCCGCCGGGGACGGGAACCTAGAGCCTCTGCCAAGTATTTATGAACAGTGATGCTGCCAGACATTTGAAGCTTCCCTTTGGAAAAGAAAAGCCTTTACAGGTAAGACTTACAATTGGCGTCCCGAAAGGAATGTAACCTGCGGGTGGGGAGAGAAAAGGAGTCAGGTCCCATGGACCTTCTGGGTCTCAGGAGAGAGACCCAGAAGCCTCTGGGGCTTGCTCTGCCCCATGGCCCTGGTGAAGAAGGCCAGGACAATTACAGAGAGACACCACAGCCTTCCCTTGACCCAGCTCTCCCCAAAGCAGAGGGCTCACTGTCCCCCAAGAGTCCCCTCTGTTCCCTAGCTCTCAAACAACTGCAGCTCCCCCCCCCCAAAATCCAGAGGCTGGCCTGTAGGCAAAACAACAGCCTGTCACTAGCCGTCTTCTGAGCCATTTCCTTCCTGAAGCACAACACCCAGCCCCCAGCCCGGCAGTTCTATCTCCTAAAGAGCCCTGAGTGTTTTCCTTCTTCCTTAAGTTTTTTTTTTTTTCCCCCTTCTTCATCTTCCACCTGAGATGGGCATGTGTTAGATGCCAGAGCTTTTAAAAGCTCTGGTGCTCTGGCTCGCCAGCCTCAGAGAGCAATAGAGAGCTGGTGAGGTTCGTCCAGGTCCTAGCATGCGTACAAGGCATCCACACTGCTGTCAGTGGGCAGCCTCCTGTCCCTTAGCCTCCGACTTATGCTAAACAGTCAAACTGATGGGCAGGAACCAGGGACCATACTTATCTGAGTTGCGTGAAGAGCCCAGGTTCACAGGAGCCTGAGCAAACACAGCACTATGTGCTGGTGCCATGGCTCTCCTGCGCCTCCCTCTGGGGACAGGGCCAAGTTATTTTGCGGGGGGGCAGGTTGGGGATAAGGGGGCTGAAAGGAATGTCTGCTTTGGAAAGGTCCAGAATTATAAAAGAAGGCAAGCTGGGGTGTGAGCCTGCTGTGCCAGTAGAGGGACAGTGAACAGCTCCAATTCTAGGGCCTACATGTTCAGAGCCTGTGCTGCTGAAGCCCTGCACAGCAAAGGCAGGGGCACGTGGCAGTTCACACCATGGCATCACGCAGCCAGGTCTTGATTGAGTCTCTCTGAGGTCAGGCTTTCTGAGGCAGGGCATCCTCATCTGACTGAGGTCACCTTTCCCAGCCAGGTGGAGGCCTTTCCAAGGCAGCTGACAGCATTCCTCCACATCGTCCTCATGAATCAGAATAGGCACAAATGGTTCGGGAAAGATGGCAGCACACCGGTGTGAGTCTATCCCTCTGCAGAGTGACTTGGGGCCAAAGGCATATCCTCCCAGAGCTGGGGGAGGGGCCCCTATCTCAGCCTCAACTAGTTATTCTGAGCCCCAAATGTGAAACACACAAAATAGGCCCTCTCGGAGCTGCCAGGCAGGCACTTCCCGGGTACAGAAACTCACAGCCCCTGGGCACATGGGCTCCACAGGACAGGAACCCTGCCTTGTGAGCACACACTGCACAAGTCTGCCCAGAAGGAAGGGTTAGTTAATAACGAGGTCAAAGGGCAGTGAGTCAGTCTAAATGTTACGGCCTGGGACAGGGAGCAGGTGGTGAGAAAGAGTGCACTGCAAGGGGTCAGGTGGGGCTTGGAGAAGCCAGGGCTTGTCCACAGCTGGAGGCATGAGGATGCTATTAGGGAGGGGTTTGTGAGCGGTTGGAGGCCAAGATCCACAGCAGAGGCCACAGTGCTACCCCAACCACAAGGAAGAAAGGAGAGACAGGTGTGTGCCCTGTCTAACGTGGTTGAGCTAACGTGAGCACGTGGGCACGTGGGAAGAGTGTGGCTGTACGCGGGACAGGCTGTGGCCTTCTCTGGAGCTCTGCTGTGACTGCTGCCTCCAAATTGAGATCATCAGGAGGAAGGGGAGCTCATACAATGGAGGGACCTGAAACAACCAGGATGCTCACAAAGTTCCAAGATGCCAGAGGCTAAAGAAGCAGTAGACACTTGGTGACTCTCCAGGTGGCACTGTATGTCAAGTGGACATGGAGTGCCAGAGAGGCAGCTGTCATGAGTCATTACCTATGTTGGGATGGGCTTTTTGATAATGCTCCTGCCTGAGAGCCAGCAATGTTCCTTTAAGTAACCCTAATAAAGTTGGTGGTTCACCAAAGTCTGTAAGTGGACTGTTTTCTTGGGATGCCATTAGCACCTTTCCTGGAGTGTGTACATGTTTTTTCACGTCTTCTCAGGAAAGTTCATATACTATCTGAGATGTGGCCACAGCTAGCTTGGCCACAGGCAGCACCACAAGCTGGGCAGAACCAGGGGGGTCTTGGGAGCTCACCTGACATTCTGAAAGGCATGAAGATCTTCTCGTTGGTGTCCGGGTGTAGGATAGCCTGGTGGTTAGGGAGAGGAGAAGTGGGGAGAGACAAGTGGAGGTATTAAGGAGGAGGGCAAGGACCCCCAGGAAGACCCTCCCACTTGTGGCTCTGTGTGTTGCCTCTGGACAATTGGTTTTTGCCACTTCTCAGAATAAAAGAAAACTCAGGCATGAGCCAAGGTCTTCCTTCTAATCCAATCTCCCAGCCCCTGGGAACCAAGACTGGCCACGTTGAAGCCCCCTTTACTCCTTGCCCGCCACACAGCAGGCACAGAATCAGATCGGCTGCATGGAAGCTGGTCCTGAGTTCCCAGGGTGAGGGCATCAGGCCAGAACCCTAGCCGTCAGATGCTCAGGCCCTGGGGTGCTAGGAGAGAGGAAGGGGTGGGGAAGAGGCTGGGCACCCAGTAGCCATGGGAGGAGGTCTTCTGCTAGATCCCTGAGACAGGGAAACAGGGGGTCCAAAAAAGCACAGAGAAGGAGAAAAAAAGAACTCAGAGATGTATTACCTGTTTGATTTTCTGTGCACTCCAGAGCTGGAAGAGAGAGAGAAAGAGAATTAAAAGCTCCTTGTCGTTTAAGCTCTATGACCCATGTTTTCTTTTAATTTAAAAAAAAAAATTTTTTTTTTGTTTTTTTGAGACAAGGTTTCTCTGTGTAAGAAGCCCTGGGTGTCCTGGATTCTCTGTGCAGACCAGGCTGGCCTCGAACTCACAGAGATCCACCTGCTTCTACCTCCCCAGTGCAGGGATTACAGGTGTGTGCCACCATGCCCAGCTTAGTTTTTTTTTTTT
The DNA here is from genome assembly GCA_907169655.1 of Acomys percivali. Lineage (NCBI taxonomy): Eukaryota > Metazoa > Chordata > Mammalia > Rodentia > Muridae > Acomys > Acomys percivali. Next base: position 55,995,946 of record OU015745.1, on the reverse strand, counting down.
TTAAGATTTATTTTTATTTATGAATACATAAGCACATATGGTAGTTTAGATAGGAATGGCCCCTACAGCTTCATAGGGACTGGCACTATCAGGAGGTGTGGCCTTGTTGGAATAGGTGTGGCCTTGTTGGAGGAAGTGTGTCACTGTGGAGGCGGGCTTTGAGGTCACCTATGCTCAAGCTTCACCCAGTGTGAGACACAGCCTCCTTCTGCTGCCTATGGATCAAGATGCAGAACTCTCAGCTACCGCTTTAGCACCATGTCTGCCTGCTTCCCGCCATGATGATAATGGACTAAGACCTCTGACTTGTAAGCCAAAGAATTGCCATGGTCATGGTGCCTCTTCACAGGGATGAAACCCTGACTAAGCGTGTTGTCTGTGTGAGTATACGCCACATGTGTGCATGCTTGTGGAGATCAGAACAGGGTGTCAGATCCCCTGGGGTGGGAGATGCAGGCAGCTGTGAGCTGCCCCGTGTTGGAGCTGGGAACTGAACTCAAGTCTTCTAGGAGAACAGCCAGTATTCTAACCGCTGAACCCCCTCTCCAGCCCCCATCTATTTATTTTTGAGACAGGATATCCTGTAGCTGATGATGACCCTGAACTCTGATCTTCCTGGAGCCTCCACTTCCAGAGTACTCAGATTAAGGTATACCACCGTGCTCAATCCATGGGGTCCTGGGGATGGAACCCAGGGCTGTGTGTATGCTTAGGCAAGCATATAGCCCTAGCCCAATTCTTTTGTTTTACTTTCTTTTGTTTTCTTTCCTTTTGTTAAATTCAATTTTTTAATTGGGATGTCTTCATTATGACATTTTCATATGTATATGTCACTATACCTGGCAAGCACTGTGATTTTTAACCAAAGGAATTTTGAGACAGGGCCTCTTGTAGCACAGGTGTCCTTGAACTCTTGACCTCCCTGTCTCCTTTCCAAGGGCTGGGGTCAAAGGTGGACACCATGGTAACACATACTTCTTGAATCAAAACATGACACGTGAACATCCACATGGTAAAGTATAGTGGCCTGTGCTAAGATATTTGAGCTGAGTGCCTGTCATCTCAGGAGGTAGAGGCAGGAGGATCAGGAGTTCAAACCCAGCCTGGGATACTTGAGACCCTATTCAAAACCATTAGACAAACTGATGTTTGAAATACCTAGATGCAAACGAGCCCGGATACACAGACATCCAGAGAGAGTTCAGAGGAAACAAGACAAAGAAGCAGAGAGAACTTGAGAATTTTGACAACGCTGTAGTATATTCAGAGAGCTAGACACGGAGTGGTGCAAGGAAAAGGGGAGGAACAAACTCTTACTTCCTGTCTTCTGTCCTCTTTCTCCTCTTCTTTTAACCTTCCTTAAAGAAAAAAAAAAAAAAAAGGCGGCACACACATTTAATCCCAGCACTTGGGAGGCAGAGGCAGAGGCAGAGGCAGGTGGATCTCTGTGAGTTCAAGGCCAGCCTGGTCTACAGAGTGAGTTCCAGGACAGCCAGGGCTATGCACAGGGAAACCTTGTCTCGAAAAACAAAACAAACAAGCAAAACCCATTTATTTATGTGTATACTACATGTAAATGGGGGGGGGGGGCACATATGTACACATGCATGCAGGTCTCTTGAGAGGCCAGACGAAGAAGGCACCAGATCCCTTGGCACTGGAGTTCTAAGCCATTGTGTATAGCCAGACTTTTGGCTACTTTGTGGGTTCCTTTTTCTACCACTCTTCTCCACCCTTATTCCACCCTTCCAACTCCCCCCAACACCAGGTAGAAGAGAAGAGATTAGAGGGGCGAGGGGCGTCAATACTGCTAGACTACTTTCTGCAAGTTCCTTGCGGCAAGTTTGGTCTTCGCCATAAGGATATTCACTTTCTTCTACCCATCCCTTTGCGCACAACCACTTGACAAACTGCAGCCAACTCTAATAATGGCAACCAACAACTACCAGCACCAGCAAGAGGAGGAGGAGGCGCTGCCACAGCCCCTCTCAGGGCTCTAGCATTTATATACCCTCTCAAGAGTCCCCAGATTTCCAAACACCATACACTTGCAGGAACTATCAACAGTTGGCAAAAATCACGCCCCTGTCAGAGCACGAGGCAAATCATAGTCAGCTGCTGTGGACAATCTAAAGCAGCCTCATACTCACACCTGGTTATTAAAACAAAAACATATTCCCATAACATTTCTATGGGGTTTTTTGTTTGTTTGTTTGTTTTGGGTTTTTTGTTTTGTTTTTGTTTGTTTGTTTTTCGAGACAGGGTCTCTCTGTGTAGCCTTGGCTGTCCTAGACTCACTTTGTAGACCAGGCTGGCCTCGAACTCACAGCGATCCGCCTGCCTCTGCCTCCCAAGTGCTGGGATTAAAGGCGTGCGCCACCACCGCCCGGCCATTTCTGTGTTTTTAAAGAAACCAAAATTACAAAATTCTTTCTACAACTGTGAGCTTCCCAGTGTAGGTGCTGAGACTCAAACTCAAGTCTTCTGCAAGGACAGCGTTAACTGTTAACTGCTGAGTCACCATCACACCGCCATGTTTTGTTCTGCTTTTCAAGGCAATCTTACATATCCCAGGCTGCTCTCAAGCTCTTTACACAGCTGAGGGTGACCTTGAAATCCTGATCCTCCTGCCTCCACCTCCTGGGTGCACATCACACTTTGTGCAGAGTGTGGTGCATAGCTGGAAAGCACTCAACCAACTGAGCTGCATCCACAGCCAAGGCTTCTGCACCCAGGGGTACGAACAGGTGGAGGCCAGAGGTCAACATCACATGTCTTCCATCACGCTCCACTATATATTTCTGATTCAGCTGGACTGGCTAGCCAGTGAGCTCCAGGGGTGCTCTTATCTCTGCATCCCCAATGCAGGGGTTCACGATGCTTGTCACCCTCTATACCAGCTTTTACATGGGCGCTGGTATTGAATTCAAGTCCTTATGCTTGCACGGCATAGCACTGGATGAGCCATCTCCCCAGCCCCCCAAAACATCTTCTATTCTTTGCTCTTTTTATGTAGAAACATTTTAGAATTCTGAGTCTTGTTCACATATTGCCTCTTCAAAATTAATTGTTATTTATGTACATATATTATAGATAGATAGATAGATAGATAGATAGATAGATAGATAGATAGATCTGGCTATAAAAGGCAAGATCACTTGCCCAGCATACTGTGGGTCAGCGGTTTTCAACTTTTCTAACTTTAATACAGATCCTCATATTGTAGTGACCCCCAACCACAAAATCATTTTGTTCCTATTTCAGAACTATAATTTTGCTGATGTTATGAATTATAATGTAAATATCTGATATGTGACACCTGAAAAAGGGTCATGTGACCCCCAAAAGAGCCTTGATCTACAAGTTAAGAACACTGCTGCAGTTTAACCAATTCGTTAATTAATATAATAAAGGCAACTAACTAGTAGGAAAAGAAACATTGTGCACTTAAAATTAGGAGGTGGAGGCAGGTATATCTCTGTGAGTTCATGGCCAACTTGTTCATAATGAATTCCAGAATAGCCAGGCATAGTGAGAACCTATCTCAAGGAGGTAAAAATTTTTTAGCTGGGCACAGTGACACATGCCCGTGATTCCAGCACTTGGGAAAGCAGAGGCAAGTGGATCTTTTTGAGTTTGAGGCCAGCCTGGTCTACAAAGGGAGTGCAGGACAGCCAAGGCTACCCAGAGAAACACTGTCTCAAGAAACAAACACACACACACACAAAACCAAAGCACTTTACCCAGGTAATGGTGTTGCACTCCTTTAATCCCAGCACTTGGGAAACAGTGATAGGCAGATCTTTTTTTAGTTCGGGGCCAGCCTGGTCTACAAATTGAGTTCCAGGACAGCCAAGGCTACACAGAGAAACCCTGTCTCGGGGGGGGGGGAGGGGAGCCTTTTGCTTTTATGTTTAATTTTGTGGTTTTTTTTTTAAGATTTATTTATTTATTATTGTGTACACAGTGTTTCACCTGCAGGCCAGAAGAGGACACCAGATCTCATTATAGATGGCTGTGAGCCACCATGTGGTTGCTGGGAATTGAACTCAGGACCTTTGGAAGAGCAGCCAGTGCTCTTAACCTCTGAGTCATCTCTCTAGCCCCTAATTTTGTGTTTTAATGAAATAGGGTGCATAGCATCCAAGTCCTCTGTTGGCTCCTTTGGTACGTGAGGGATTAAATGCCCCACAAAATCCCCATAGTTAGAGAGCAGCAGCTAGCAGGTGGCTGACCAGTTAGGAGTCTGTGTGACTGAGCTCCGGCGGCAGAGGTGATGTGACATGCACCTTTCCCAGGCTAGTGCTCCCCACCCCCATATGTTCTGTTAGAACTGGATGGGGCTGCAGCACAGCCTTGTTGATGCTAACAGGACACCACCCTGGGAGGGTAGACATGAGCCAAGCAAGCAAACATCCCTTCCTTCTTAGCAGGTATTGTGTCTCCACCAAAAGCAGAGAATCCGTACACAGGGTCAGGCACTTTGGCCCTGGTGCAGCTACGATCTTGCCTTGTCCTCCTGGTTAAATTCCCACACACCTTTGACTTGTACTTTTTTTTTTTTAAAGTCAAAGCACACCTGTAACCCCAGCACTCAGGAGGCTGAAGCAGAAGAAGCCTGGATTCCAGGCCAACCTGAGCTATACAGCAAGTTCCAGGCCAGCCTGGGCTACAGGGAAGGAAAACTGTCTTAACAAATCAAACACAAATAAACCAAAAAAAAAAAAAAAAAAAAAAAATTAACCAGAGCAGGACATGGTGACACATGCCCACATGACCCTGAGTTCTGGAGGTGGAGGAAAAAGGATCAGAAGTTCAAGGCCATTCCCAGCTACATGGTGAACGAGAGGCCAGCCTGGCCTACATGAAATCCTGTCTCAAATAACTACCACAATAGTCAGTCAGTCTACCACTCCAGGCACAACTCAAAAGAACAGGCTGAGGACACTGGGCTTACATGTCTAGCTGGGTTTTTCCACGTGATCTGCTGGACCCGTGAATTAAATCCTGGACGTAGAAAAGGCGCAGTGTGGGTACTGCACACAGTGAAAAGGCTGAAGTTCCACAAGCCGCTCAGAGGGCCACCCTGGGACATACAGCCATGCATAGAAGACCAGCTGAGCCACAGTGGCCGGCCATCCACATGGACAGTGCTGGATGGCCGGGAGCCCCAGCATCTTCATGAGGCGGGGGGGCACACAGAGGTACCTCCGCTCTGAACTGCAGCCCCAGTTTTAGAGCTGACTCCCTCCTTTGTGCTCAGCCCAGCCAGCACCCTGCACACCTCTGGCTAAGCATGGAAGTGTGCAGCCCTGACCCCGTGGGCCTGACTGGCTTTAGTAACAGCCCTGACGGACCTGACAGTTGAGACTGTTTGGCTCACTTGGAGAACAGGGACAAAGGGCAGTGTGGGTAAGCCATCTGGGTGGCCAGTGCCTCCGCCTCCGCGTGGAGACTAAGGGAGGGGTAGGCTGGAGGTCTCACAGGCTGCTAGGAGGCAGGAACACCCCAGCACCCAAAGGGAGAACAATGGCCCCACCCCCAGTCTGGCTCACTTACTTCCCCTCTGTCTCCTAGCAAGCTGCTTTTCTAAACCTCCTAAGGCAGCAAAGACAGAGCCTATTTAAAACAACCTCCAGAAGGTAATTAAACAGAGCCTGAAGGGGACCCTTCTGTACAGCAAGGACGCCTCCATTCAACAAACAAAAAACTTCCTAATTGATCAGTTGGGCCCATTGCATTATAGTACACCATTGTGTTGCCATGGTAATGCCCAGGTACCAGGTACCTATACAAGCTATGTGGGGTGAAAGGAGCCCCCAGTTCTACAGATACAGGAAAGAGGAATGTCCAGCCTGCTTCTGCAGCACTGTCGCGGCCACAGCTGTGGCTTCCTCACACAGGGAACTTCTCTCAAGGTAAAGGCCCATCCCTACAGAGGACCCCAGGTTTGAACTCAAGACCCCTTCCCCATCAGCTTATTAGGAGATGTGGGGTGATTTACTTGGTCTTTCTGAGCCTCCAATACCTCTTTTGTAATATGAAGATAGAGGTATTTACTTTCAGGTTTATTTGAAAACAATTCATTTAGTGGGCAACTGTTTAATTAAGCATCCACCTTACAGTAAGCACTAAAGATATCTCAACACAAAACAATACGGTGGCTCACTTGGTAGAACGCTGTCTCAGTATGCTTGATGCCCTGGGTTCCAGTCAGCATCACATAAGACAGGCATGGTGACACGTGCCTGTAATCCTAGCACTCTGGAGGTGGAGGCAGGAGGATCAGGAGTTCAAAGTCATCCTCAGCTACATACTGAGTTTGAAGCCAGCCTGGAACACATGAGACATGCAGAGCAGCAGTTTCCTCCAACGTCAAACACTCCCTCAGGAGGGAGACAAGAGCATGAGGCTGGGAAAGCAAACAAAAAGTCACACATCCAGGAAGGCAGAAACTTGGGTGATTCCAGAAGGTGTCCAAGGGTTATTGAAACACAGCATAACCGCTGAGGGAGGAGACTGAACAACCAAGCTGAGAGAGATTCTGGACTGTGGCACTCCACAAGCCACGCATCACTCATTGGTGTGGCAATCAATTTTTTGTTTTTTGAGACAGGGTTTCTCTGTGTAGCCTTGGCTGTCCTGGAACTCTCTTTGTAAACCAGGCTGGCCTCGAGCTAACAGTGATCCGCCTGCCTCTGCCTCCTGAGTGCTGGGATTAAAGGTGTGCACGACACCACCACCACCACATCTAAGAAGGCAGCTGTCAGCCGGGTGTGGGGGCACCCGCCTTTAATCCCACTACTCAGGGAGGCAGAGGCAGGTGGATCTTATGAGTTTGAGGCTAGCCTGGTCTACAAAGCAAGTCCAGGCAGAACAGCGAAGGCTACAGAGAAACCCTGTCTCAAAACAAAACAAAAACACACAAACAAAAAACAAGATGGCAGCCACCTGTGGAGAAGTTACCAGCTGCCCATGAACAGAAGAACAAGCACCTCGGAGGGCTGAGATACCTACAGGCACACCCAAGGCAGCTAGCTCCAGGCATCAGTGATGGTTGCAGGGATCAGGTCCAGCCATGGGATTTTGATCCACATACCTGTCAAAGGACCCTGAAGCAGACAGAGTACGGGTGCAGAGAGACCAAACTACTGTCTACTCCAAGTCCAAGACCTCTGTGGGACTCATCAGACGCCCCAGACTTAATGTCTGGGCAGAGCCATCCCTGACCTACAGCCTGCGGCTCTCCTGAAATTTCACACCACTATGGAGCTGATATGCCACCTCTGTGCCCTCCCTTCCCTGGTCCGAGAGGGCCACAGGTATATAATTTTGATGACCGTGACCCAAGGCACTGTGACAGCCACCACATACAGCCCAATTCTTCGGGCTCTGCAGAGGGAGGTGCTGCTCCAGGGGACCAGAGTGACAGGCTCACACCTAGAGTACCGTGCCACCCAGCCACCAGATGGACCCACCAGGCACTGATGCTGCCAGCCAGAACGCAGCGGCACAGGAAATAGCTAAATGCCAAGCTCCAGGCCCTTCCCCCACTCCCAGGAGGCCCGTAGGGGCTTTCGGGACAGCAAACAAAGCAGGCAAAAAAAGAAAAAGAAAAAAAGAAACCAAAAAAAAAAAACCCAAAACAGGACATCAACTCTCAGCTATCTGAGGAAGCAAAGAGAATAATGTGGCCTCTATCCTCAAACTCTGGGAACTGAAAGAGGTCTGAAGAGGCCCAGCTCAGCAGGGGAGCTTAGGCCTGTATCAGGCCAGAGTCAGGAAGTGGCCTTACTTCTGACAGGCACAAGGACACTGGAAGGTACCTGGCTTCCTTCAGGCTACAGAGGGCTGGAGGTTCAGGTCCACCTTGCAGACAGAGGCCAGACAGAAATGCCACCACTGGGGAGTGAATTGCAGCCTGCCTCCCTGCCCAGGGCTGTAGGGCAAATACCACAATGCAGACAGGACCTGCTTGATTGCCTGGGCTTCCTGTCCCATCACTCCCTCGGGGCCTTGCATGGGCACTGGGCCAAGGTTTTGAGGTCACTTTGTCATGCTGGCCTCTTGCACATCTGCCCCGCTCATTTCTTCTGAGGTGCGTCCACTCTGGATCTTCAGCACAGTGTACATCTTTGTCTGCACTAGTCCCACCACAAACTTGGCCACTTCACTCTCTCCCTTGCCTGGACTGCATCCCCCCAACGGCCCACCCCACCCCACCCTCCATACCCCACCAGCCCAGCCCCTGCTCACTCCATGGCTTCTCATGAGCCAATCTCAAGTAAGAAAACCCTGCCAGGCTGATGTTGAGGCTTACACTTTTAATCTCAGCCCTTACATGGCAGAGGTAGGAGGAACTTTGTGAGTTCAAGGCCAGCCTGGTCTACATAATACATTCCAGGACAGCCAGGGCTACACAGGGAGACCCTGTCTCAAAACACTCTCCCCAGGCTGGGCGTGTAGTGCACGCCTTTAATCCCAGCACTCGGGAGGCTGAGGCAGGTGGATCACTGTGAGTTCGAGGCCAGCCTGGTCTACAAAGTGAGTCCAGGACAGCCAAGGCTACACAGAGAGACTCTGTCTCGAAAAACAAAAGAAAAAAGAAAAAAAAAAAAACAACCCAAACAACAATAAAACCACCCTCCCCCCCCACCCCCCCCCCCAAAAAAAAAAAAAAAAAAAAAAGTAAATAAACAAAGAAAGAAAACTCTTGGGCTGGAGAGATGGCTCAGTTGTTAAGAGCACTGACTGCTCTTCCAAAGGACCCAGGTTCAATGGCAGCTCACAACTGTCTGTAACTCTAATATCTGACACCCTCACACAGATATACATGCAGGCAAAACACTGATGCACATAAAATAAAAATAAATAAAGTATTAAAAAGGAAGGAAGGAAGGAGGGAGGGAGGGAAGAAAGAAAGAAAGAAAGAAAGAAAGAAAGAAAGAAAGAAAGAAAGAAAGAAAGAAAGAAGGAAAGCTCTCTAGGTGCCTTGAGTCTGGGCAAACTTCTGAGTCCATTGAGCTACACTGTCACTTTTCTTCTCTGTCACTGACTTTTGGTGGGCTCGGGTATCTGTGAGGAAAGACAGCCACCAGCCTCATCCCTTCTCTCTGTCCTGTAGTGATGGAATGAAAGAGGAAGGAGAGAGAAGGAAATCCAAGAGAGGAGGATGTGTTCAGAGCCCAGTCTTTGCCTATCACACAGCAGACCCTGGGTTCAGTCCCCAGGACTCAGAAGGAGAGCGAAGAAGAAAACCTGAGTGTCAGTTTAAGGTGTCTAACCTGTGGGACCCGAGAGGTGGCTCTCTTGAAGAAGTGCTTGAACACCTGAAATTGGATCCCCCAACACCTGTGAAAACCCAGATGTGACAGTGTACACCTGTGACCCCGGTGATGTGAGCGGCAGAGACTAGTAATAGGCAACCATCATAGCCAAACCAGTGAGCCACAGCTTCAACCAGGGGCCCTTTCTCAAAAGATAAATGTGATGAGCAATTGAGGAAAGACACCCTCTGTCTGCCCACACCACCTCACACACATGCCACCTGCACATACACATGCACACACTAACAAGAACACACGATGGACATATGACTGCACAAAATACATTTAATATCTGAAGTCTAGGAGTTGCAGAATGATAAGAAATTATCAAAGGAAGAGTATAGCTGTATATAATGGCTTACTCTTCTAATCCCAGAGGCAGGAGGATCACCTTGAGTTCAAGATTAGCCAGCTCCAGAGTGAGACCCTATCTCAAAATCACAAAAACAGGGGCTGGAGAGATGGCTCAGTGGTTAAGAAGCACTGACTGCTCTTCCAGAGGTCCTGAGTTCAATCCCCAGCAACCACATGGTGCCTCACAGCCATATATAATGTGATCTAATGTGCACTGAATAAATAAATAATTTTTAAAAACAACAAAAACAACATGTAAACTTATTTTCTAGGACTGCTAAGAACTTTCAGATTTAAAAGAGTCACCAAAAACCCAAAATAAAGATGTTTTAAAAACTTAAGCTGGGTATGAAAATTCATGCCTGTGATCCCAGCATTCATGAAGCTGAGGCAGGAGCACTGCCGTGAGTTTGAGGCTAGGCTGAGCTAAAGAGTGAGACCCTGCCCCCACCCCACCCCACCCCACCCAAAAAATGTCTGCAGTCCAAGCACTTTTGAAATGGAGAGAATTTTAAATCAAGAGTTCAAGGTCATCCTTGTCTATACAGCAAGACTGAGAGCCATCCTGGGCTACATGAAATCCTATCTCAAAAGAAAAAGAGGAAGAGGAGGAAGCAGATGAGGTAGAGAGGAAATGGGGGCAGGGGTAAAGCGGATCAGAAATCACCCCAGAGAAAGAAGGACAAGCTCCAAAAAATCAGGAGTTCAGTGGCATCAGATTTTCCAAAAGCCGTAGTGTAGGTCAGGAGAAAATAAGCAATGGTCTTTTTTTTTTTTTTTTTTTTTTTTTTGGTTTTTCGAGACAGGGTTTCTCTGTGTAGCCTTGACTATCCTGGACTCACTTTGTAGTCCAGGCTGGCCTCGAACTCACAGCGATCCGCCTGCCTCTGCCTCCCGAGTGCTGGGATTAAAGGCGTGCGCCACCACGCCCGGCTGCAATGGTCTTAAAAACTATAAGAGAAAAAAAAATAATTGCCACCCTAGGACTTCCTCACCCAATTGTCAGCTAAGTTTGAGTGGAGCCACGTGCCTTTAAGATGGATCTCTGCGTGTGTTTGAGGCCAGTCCTGTCACATGGTGAATTTCCGTGAATTTCGAGACAGCCAAGGCTGCACAGCGAGATCGTATCTCAAAAAGAACAATAACAAAAGCACTCCAAACTTTTGAACCCTCCTGTCATGCACCCCAGCATTTCACCAAAGCTACAGGGTACACGGGGAAAAGGAAGACCTGGGACTGGTGGGATGCAGGAAAGGGAAAACGGCAATGGAAGACAGGGGACGTCAAGGTAAAAGGAGGCCCTGCGGTACCAAACGCAGAAGAGGCAGCAAGAAGAGCTGGAAGTAGAACAGAGCACATTAGTGAAAAACACAGGCAGTGATCAACTCCAGATAAAACGTAAGGTGAAAAGACAAAGGACAGCCATGACACAAACCACGTGACTGGCCGGTAACTGTTATTTAATAATTGCAAGGACATGAGCAGCTGAAACACAGCTCTCAAAACCATGACTAAATATTTGAGGAAGGGGGTGAACTAGAAAGAGGAATATATCTTTACTGAAATGGGAGATAAGAGAGCCAAGTCCTCAACGATCCCAACTGACAACGCCGAATAGCTGAGAAATGGCAGGTCAGATGAACAAATACAGATTTATATCTGTGAGTACAGATTTACAACTGACATTCTGCTAAAAGGAGATTCTTCTGGTGACCAGGACTTGGGGCGGGGGGGGGGGGGGAGGGGGGAAGGAGACGGACACACCACAATGCTTTTTTTTATTACAAAGGTCTTTTTGAACTATGTATAAACACTTCTTTCAAAAACATGAAATTAATATTTGAAATAAAGTGTCTGAGCAAAAAGGAAAACTTTGGCTTAATAGCCACAAGATTCTGGGATCCCCTCCCCCTGCCCCTGCCCGCCCCTGGCAGAGGCACCTACCTGCTCATTGGTAACTCCCGGGCGTAGGGTGCCATGCTTGTAGTCTTCCAGCAGTTGCACAGCCTCTCGGAGGCGCCTCTGTAGGGGAGAGGAGAGACACTGTGTGACATCAGACCAGTACTTCTGACAGCTTTCCCTTCCTGAGACTACCTCAGCAGCAACCAGAGCCACAGTGCTCACAGTACATGACCACAGCCCCCAGAACACACATGAAACAGTGGGAAGGGTCCTGCACAAATATCTTTCAACAGGGACCTGGCTCAATAGGAATGGGATGATATACACGAGACCAGGCTAGCCCAAGCGAAGGCTGAAGTAAAACTCAGGAGATAATTAGTCAGTAAGAGCTTGTATGCACTAAGAAACAAAAGTGAGTGGTGCACACTTGGGGTCCCAGAGCTGGAGGGGTCAACACAGGGGTTCCTGTGGCTTGCTGGTTGGACAGTATAGTCTACTTGGTGAGTTCCAGGCCACAGAGAGACCCTGTCTCCAAACAACAAGGTCAACAGCACCTGAGGAACACATCTGAGGCTGACCTCTGGCCTCCACACCCATGCACATATGTGTGTGTGCATGTACACCCTCAAAATAAATAAATAAATAAATTTAAATAAAAACAGATTTACCTACTCAAGTACTTATGGCTATAATACCTGACAGAGAGGAAGAGGTTGGATTGTATGTTTTGCTTTTTTTTTTTTTTTAAACTCTTCAAAGCCACAGTGGTGATAGAAGGCAGTGTTCATTTACCAAAAGACTTGAAAAAAGATGTTTACAGAGCTCTTGCACATGGCCAAGAATGCAGACAACTAATGGAAGTGCAGATAAGTAATTTGGACTAAATGAGTATGCGTGTGTGGGGTGGGTGGGTGTATGTGTGTGTGTAATCGCACACAGTAACTTGCAGGAGTGGTGGTGTCTGCCTGTGATACCAGTCTAATACCAGTATTAGAGATAGAGGCAGAGGTAGAGGAATAGTGAGTTCCAACCCAGTTTGGGCTACAGACTATGTTCCAAGCCAGCATACACTAAACAGTGAAATTCTGTCTCAAGAAGAGGCAAACATGCCAGGTGTCGCGGTGGTGGCACATATTTTTAAATCCCAGCACTCAGGAGGAAGAGGAGGCAGGCAGATCTCTCAGTTTGTAGCTAGTCTAGTCTACATAGTGAGTTCAGGGGAAACAGGCCCCTGGAGGAGGTGGGGTGGGGGTGGGACAGCTTCAACAGAGAATGATAATTTACTTCCCAGGTGGTGGCATGCACCCAATCACAGCACTTGTGAGGTGGAGTCAGAGGATCAGGAGTTCAAACCAGCTTGTAGGACATAGTGAGTCTGAAGGCATCCTAGGCTACACACTGAACCCAAAAAGAAAGAGAAAGGAATGGACAGAAGGAGGGAGGGAGGGAGGGAGGGAGGGAGGGAGGGAGGGAGGGAGGGAGGAAAGGAAGAAGGGAGGAAAAATACACAGTAATGTAAAAAGTAAGCTGAAGAGGATGGTGGTGATGCCTGTAATGCTAGCACTGCAGAGGCAAGAACGTCAGAAGGTGGAGGTTACACGGCAAGTTCAAGAGCTGCCTGTGCAATATGAGATCATGTAGAAAGGAAGAAAGAAAGAAAGAAAGAAAGAAAGAAAGAAAGAAAGAAAGAAAGCAAAGCCTAGAAAACTATGACTACGCTACAACATGGATGACCCTTACTGGCATAATGGACCTTCTAAAAATAGTCACCCCATTATCCAAACCTCCCAGATCTTCCAGAAGGTTTCCATACCCAAGTCTAGAGATAAAGTTCATGTGCTCTCTCCTAGATTCCAGACAGACTTTGTGACTGTCTCAACACAGAGAAAGAGGGTGGTGGATATGAGGTGGGATGACCTGAGGCTAGACCATAAAGCCTTGCAGTTTCAGTTTGCTCTCTTAGAAGCAGCTACCGTGTTGCAAGGACACTCAATCAGCTCAGGGAACACCCACGTGAGCAAGCAGTGAGCCGTAGTGCACTGCCCCAGCTGAGCCACTCCTCAACAGCAGCAAACACTTGCCGGCCACATCCCCTCCTGAATCTGTCCATTTGCTTTCTTCCCCACCCCACACGTTCCCCTCTTCTCCAAATATTTAAACAGTTTATGATGCTTGAAAAACACATCAGCATCCGGCACCGTGGCACATACCTGTGATCCCAGCACTCGGGAGGCAAAGGGATGTAGACCTCATGAGTTCAAGGCCAGCCTGGTCTACAAAGGGAGTCCAGGACAGCCGAGGCTACACAGAGAAGCCCCTGTCTTGAAAAACAAAGACAAAGGCCGGGCGTGGTGGCACACGCCTTTAATCCCAGCACTCGGGAGGCAGAGGTGGGCGGATCGCTGTGAGTTCGAGGCCAGCCTGGTCTACAAAGTGAGTCCAGGACAGCCAAGGCTAACACAGAGAGACCCTGTCTCGGAAAAAGAAAAAAATAAAAAAAATTTTAAAAAAAGACAAACAAACAAAAAAAAGAGCCAGAGCAGCCCATGGTAGACACACCTGCAATCCTAGCACTCGGAGGGCGGAGGAAGGAGGATCAGGGGTTCAAGGCCAGCCTGGGCTACAAAGTAAAGCCTTGGTTCATAAAGCAAAGAATGAGGACTGGACAGATGGCTCAGTGGTTAAGCAAACACACTGCTTTTGCACAGGACCCAAGTCTGATCCCCAGCACCTGTGTCAGAGGACTTACAACCACCTGTAAACTCCAGTTCCAGAAGATCTAAGGGCCTCTTCTGGCAGCCACAGGCACTGCACTCACATGCACAAACTCCCATGCACATATTAAAGTTTTTTAAAATAACAAAAAGGAAACTAAACATGGTGGCACATGCTTGGAATCCCAGCACTAAGGAGGCTGAGGCAGAAGGATCAAGTTGAGGCCAAAAGAAGAAAAAGAAGGCCGGGGGGGGGGGAATGAAGATGTTAGAAGAAGCAGGAAAGCATAAAACCTAATTCCCAACCACCATGCACACCAGGATAGCCACAGCATGCACAACACCAGGATAGCCACAGCAT
>OU015745.1:55838686-55977519 GCA_907169655.1 Acomys percivali | reverse complement strand
AGAGGAAGAGGGAGGGAGGGGGAGGAGAGAGAGGAAGAGGGAGGGGGAGGAGAGAGAGGAAGAGGGAGGGAGGGGGGAGGAGAGAGGAGAGAAGGAAGAAAAGGGAGGGGATATAAGGAGGGGAGAGGAGGAGAAAAAGAGCAAAGAGAGAAGAGAGGAAGAAGAGGGAAAGAGAAAGGACTTATTTGGCTTCCTTTCCACGTCATAGTCCATTACTAAGGAAAAAGTGGGATGCTCTGGAGAGACGGCTCAGTGTTAAAAGCACCTGCTGATCTTCCAGAGGACAGAGGTTTGGTTCTCAGCACCCACATGACTCACAACTGCCTAACTCCAATTCCAGGAAATCCAATACCCTCTTCTGGTTTTGGAGGCACCTGTATATGTGTGGTACACAGACTTACATGCAGATGCAGGCAAAACACCCATATACATAAAATGTCTAAAATGTTCATTTAAAAAATAAATTTATTATAAAACAATTGTATATACATATAATTTTCCATTTATTAAAAATGGAAGCAAATTAACATACTAATGAGATGAAGGTGTTTATTTTTACATAAAAAAATTAAATCTCAGTGGGGCACAACATGCATGCCTGTGGCCCCAACACTCAGGAGGCAGAGGCAAAAGGATTGCTGTAAATTCTAGTGCAGCCTGGTCTACAGAGTGAGTTCTAGGCCAGCCTGGTCTACATAATTAATTCCAGGCCAGCCAAAGCTACATAGTGAAACTCTTTCCAATGATAATACTAATAATAAGTCTTGGCTGGATAACTGCATTGCAGAATGTGGAACATCTTCAACAGTTTTCAGAGATGACACATATTTTGATTTTATAAGCAATGCTGAGATCACCACATCACATAAATACACACTGAAAAATGGCAAGAGTATAGTATAGGGCCATTTTAAAAATTCCTAGAAAGTATTTAATGATTTTTTTAAAGACAGGGTTTCTCTGTGTAGCCTTGGCTGTCCTGAACTCACTTTGTAGACCAGACCAGGCTGGCCTTGAACTCACAGAGATCCACCTGCCTCTGTCCCCTGAGTGCTGGGATTAAAGGCGTGCACCACCACACCCAGAAATTTTTTGGTTTTTCTTTTTTCTTTCTTTTTTTTTTTTTTTTTTTTTTTTTTTTTGCTGTTTTGCTTTTGTTTGTTTGTTTGTTTGTTTGTTTTTGGTTTTGTTTTGTTTTTTGAGACAAGGTTTCTCTGTGTTAGCCTTGGGTGACCTGGACTCACTTTGTAAACCAGGTTGGCCTCGAATTCACAGCGATCCACCTGTCTCTGCCTCCCGAGTGCTGGGACTAAAGGCGTGTGTCACCATGCCCGGCCTCAGACAGTAATTTTTAAATCAGGCATTCTAATGCAACCCAGAAACAAGCTGTAACACTCACATGCCGAGGAATGAAGGCAGGAAATATGAAGTCTTTGTGCTTATGACTAAACTACAATTCTCTAAAGACAGAAAACTTTGTGTATACAGTAAAACATAGTGATTCATACAATAGGAGGAATTTAGACCCGGGTGTGTTGTCTCATGTTGGGAGGCAAAGGCAAGAGGGTCATCATGTTTTCAAGGCCAGCCTGGGCTATATAATGAGTTCTGACATAGCCTGTGCTACAAGATGAGAGACTCTCTTTAAAAAGAAAAAAAAATCTCCAGGTGTGATGGTGTAGAACTCTAATCTTAGCACTTAGGAGGCAGAAGCAGGCAGATCTCTATGAGTTCAAAGCCAGCCTGGTCTACATAGTGAGTTCCAAGCCAGCTAAGGCTACATTGTAAGATACTGTCTCAAGCCAACAAAATAACAATGACAAAAATCCGCATGGATGGTGGAAGAAATATGTCTGTAGTTCTATAATTCTGCAAGTGGATGCGGGGTTAGGAGCTCAAGGATAGCCTCAGTTACCCTGCGTTTTGAGGACAGCCTGAACTACATCATGTTACGGGCTAACCTGGCCTAGAATGTGAGACCCTGTCTACCTCCCCTTCCCCAAATTAAAAAACAAAAACAAAAACACAGGTGCTACGTAGCACAGCCTTGTCTTCAGCGGTCTAGTCTGCATTCCATGTCCTACATGGAGGGGTGGGGCATGTTCCATGGGTTTCTGTAAGCCTCCTTTGCTGAGCAGACACTGTACCCTGGACAAGAGACTCAGTCTCCAAACTCCCAAATAATCTATGAACCATAGTGACTGTGGCAAGGATTCCTTGGAACAGCCATGGAGGGGACCACGGTACCGTACCCGGTTGCAGCTTTTTCTCCAGCGTGGGAGGAGCTCAGCAGAGCTCAGGCACATCTCACTGTGCACCACATCTGCCAATCTCCCAGCTCACCTGCCTTCCTGCTCCCCTTCCCCGTTTGCCCCTCTTCTCCCTTCTCCCCCTTTCTCTCCTTTTAGAATCAAAGAGCACAATTCTCTCCCCGCTGTCAAGCAGAGCCGCCTCCTCCTCCTCCTCCTCCTCCTCCTCCTCCTCCTCCTCCTCCTCCTCCTCCTCTAAAGGCTTGTTCAAGGCTTTCTGAGAACAAAGACAGCTTTCTTCCTAAGAGAAATTACGGTGGATAAAATTGCCTCCGCCTCATTACACATACAAGGGTTGGAATCTTTTTAAAGCTTGGCCAGTTATAAATTGCAAGCCAACAGCTGCAGAACCTTCTGAAGAGGATTCTATCTGCAGACTCCAAGACTGCCTCAGATCTGGGGCTGCAGGTGGCTCAGGCTCTGGGGTCGTTCCTCTCTGATACCTCCAGCTGGCACAGCCACCTTCTCATGTACTCTACTGTCCTCCCTCCCTCAGGCCTCCAACCAAGCAGCCACCACCACCACCACCACCCCCCCCCACACACACTGTCTTCCACATCTCCAGCCACAGCCCGGGAGTAAAGCAGGGTCCTGTAAACACACGTTCCGGTATACAGGGGGGCCTGGCAGGCTGTGTCCCACAGCCCAGCAGAGCACACCAAGGTCAGAGACTCTTTCCTCTCACTCCCGCTGTTTCTGGTGAGCACTGAGACCACTGCCTTGCTGGCCGGGAGGTCCATGTGGGACTCCTGCAGACTTTGAGGGATTCGGGACTTTCTGAGACTATAACTTCCTCAGGAGGCTAGCAGGTGCTCCAGGAAACAAACCTCAACTCCGGTGTCACAGTGACAGAAAAGACAGAGCCACCGGAAGCCTGTCCTATACCTATGAAGAGTAGAAGGGAACTAGTGCAATCTGAACGTTACTTCAAAGTTGCTGTTACCTGAGTTTATTCTTAATTGGTAAGTGTCTATGTTGCTTTGACATTTTAGCTGCTAATGGGACAGGAAGGCATGAGGTTTGATTATTATTAATTAATATAAGAAACCAGCTCAAAATGGGTTGGTATTACATAAGTAGGTTGTGATCTTTCAAATGCAAGAGTTCCACTGGCCATGGTAGTGTGTGCCTGTAATTCTTGCCCTTGGGAAGCTGTGGCAGGGAAAGTACAGTGAGTTCAAAGCCAGCCTGAGCTACTTAGTGAATTCCAGGTCAGCCTAGACTAACTAGCAAGAGCCTGTTTTAGAAAAAAGTAAAATAGCTGGGCGTGGTGGTGCATGCCTTTAATCCCAGCACTCGGGAACTCTGGTCTACAAAGAGAGCCCAGGACAGCCAAGGCTACACAGAGAAACTCTGTCTCGGGGGAAGAAAAAAAAAGGAAAGAAAGAAAGAAAGAAGTAAAATAAAAATGAGCAACAATGACCCAAAAGCAAGATTTGAATCAAGCTGTAAATGACAGAAAGCAACAGGAAATGAAATGCTGAGTCTGCGAGGAAGAAGGGTGCTCTTGGAAGAGGGAGGATGGCATCTGGCTCTACAGTACCTCCTCTGTCCCCAAAGTCTCCCTGCTCATGAGCACTGAGGGCCTCTCAAATCCTCCCCTCCATTCCCCCCAGAACTCCAAGGACACCATCAACATCTCCAGCCTTAAATTAATCTCCGGCTTCCATTGACTCCTCACCAAGCAAGTGGCATTTCAAAACTATAACTGTATCTAGTTTTAGACAGTTCTAGAACTTTCTAGGGTGAAATATTTTTTATTTTATTTTATTTATTTATTTATTTATTTATTTATTTATTTATTTATTGGTTTTTTTTTTCCGAGACAGGGTTTCTCTATGTAGCCCTGGCTGTGCTGGACTCACTTTGTAGACTAGGCTGGCCTCGAACTCACAGCGATCCACCTGCCTCTACCTCCTGAGTGCTGGGATTAAAGGCGTGCGCCACCACGCCCGGCTCTAGGGTGAAATATTACTGGAATGGAAAAGCAGTTGTTCAAACTTGGTGCTCTCCCAAATGTTTGCACAGTCACCTCCAGTATAGGAGAATCCAGACAAAGCCTAGGTATGCAGCACGCTTGGCCTTTTAGGACTGGTAGCTCACTGGGGCCAATAAAAGCAGATAGTAAACTGTCCAGGCCTTATGTACTTACTGAGGTGTAGTAGGCCACCACATATCTAAGTAATCCCCACATTTCATGTTCCGTGGTGCTACCCAGGCACACTAGACGGTGGCTCAATGTTCATGTACCCAGAAAGCCATGTACTTCCTCCCACCATGCCTTTGGGTTAGTGATAATACAAATGTGTTGGGGGTCTTCAAAATATAAGAGTTGGAGCTGAGCAGGAAGATTGTGAGTTTGAAGGCTTAGCTTGAGCTAGTGAGTTCCAGGCCAGCCAGAGCTACACAGCAAGACCCTGTCCCCCTCCCCCTGTCCCCCTCCCCCTGCCCCCCAAAAGAAAAACCAAACCCACAAACAAACAAAAGCAAGATTTGAAGACAGTGCTTGAGAGTAAGTCTCCCCAGGGGCCTGTGGGTCACTGCCAGGCAGAGAGGTGCAGGGCAGCTCTGGCAGTCAAGAGCTGCCTCTGAGGCTCAGTGAGGAGCCTGAGGGAGCAAGGCACTCACTTGGGCATGGAGCTTAGTTCTGCCGCTAGCTCAGCTATCCTGGCCAACTTCCCAAAATGCAGATTTTCTAAACAGGAATGCAAACCTGTTGAGCACCACGCTGGGCAGCTCTGCGTGCACAATGAGCCTTGGCTTCCTGCTCTTCATCTGTAGAATGGGATGTGTAACAGCAGCCTCTAGTGGGGCAGATTCTCTGTGATTCTGATAAGCTGATGGGTGTGAAATGTTTACTGTCACCACAGAGATATGCAAATGTTGGCGAGGGACCAAGACAGTTACTCTGCTATGAACATGGCAGAGGCACATGGGTACTGAATCATGACAGGGAACTGCAAAGCTATGTGTGTCATGGATCAATTTAAAAATACAGAGCTGGTGAGATGGCTCAGTGGGTAAGGGCACTTGCCACCAAGCCTGATGACCTGAGTTCAAGCCCCAGAACCCATGTGGTAGGAGGTACTCATGGCAAAGTTCACAGCCCTTGACATACTTACACATTAATTAATTAATTAATTAATTAATATAATACAAAATAAAAAATAAGGGGGCTGGAGTTAAGAGCACTTGCTTCTCTTCCAGAGGACTCAAGTTCAATTCCCAGCACCTGTATTCAGCAGCTCACAACTGCTTCTAACTCCAGCTCCAAGGGCTCTGTCAACTGCTTCTGACCTCCAGAGGCACTGGAACACACACGGCACATTCTCATTCACACATACACAGGAACATGCACACACATGCATGCACTGAATACATCCTTTAAAATAAATAAAGAATAAAGCTAACTAAATAAATAAAACTAAAAACACAAACTGTCTTGTTCAGCACGTATTTAATAATTGTGTGTTTTTGTTTGGTTTGGTTTTGGTTTTGGTTTTTAGAGACAGGGTGTCTCTATATTAGCCTTGGCTGTCCTGGACTCACTTTGTAGACCAGGCTGGCCTCGAACTCACAGCAATCCACATGCCTCTGCCTCCCCGAGTGCTGAGATTAAAGGTGTGTGCCACCATCGCCCAGCTAAGATTTTTTTTTTTTTAACTTAGTAATACTGATTGCTTCTGAGCCTTTTGGCTAAGATCAAGAGGTAATAATAGCAAGTGTCATGTGAGAAAGTGGAGCCACACATCATTGATGATGTCACACAGAGAGCCACTATGAAAAACAATGTGATAGTTTCCCCAAAAAGTTAAACATATATTTTCCACACTTGCCTTACAAGCTAGCCATCTTGTTCCCAAGGCCAGCCTGGTCTACAAAGCAAGTTCCAACATAGCCAGGGCTACATAGTGAGATGGCCTCTCAGAAACAAAACAGAGAGAGAAAGAAGAAAGCTATGTCCACACAATGAATGTTCGTAGCAACTTTACTCATAACAGTCAAATGCTGGGAAAGGGCCAGATGTCCACTAACAAGGCAACAGACAAATTTCTGAACATGTTTTCAATGGGACACTTCCCAGCATTAAGAGACAGACACAAGCCGGGCGTGGTGGCTCACATTTTTAATCCCAGCACTCAGGAGGCAGAGGCAGGTGGATCACTGTGAATTTGAGGCCAGCCTGGTCTACAAAGTGAGTCCAGGACAGGCAAGGCTAACACAGAGAGACCCTGTCTCAAAAATCAAAAAAACAAAAAACAAAAACAAAAGAGAGAGAGATACAGACAGACAGACAGACACAGCCTGGGTGAGCAGCATTTGTGAGAGAGCAGAGGTGGCTGTGGAAACAGCCAAATGGACAAGAAGCTGACAGGAGCTGGTGACAGAGAGGATATGCTCCAACAAAGCATAAGCCAGCTGTGAGAATGATGCAAATGCTTCACACCCTGTGTGTACATGCACATATGCTTATGTGTGCACCGTGCATGTGGAGACCAGAGATTGGTTAACACTGGGTGCCTTCCTAATCACTTTCCACCTTATTTTATTATTATTATTATTATTTATTATGTATACAAAGTTGTGTCTGCATATACAACTGCACACCAGAAGAGGGCACCACACCTCATTACAGATGGATAGGAACCACCATGTGGGGAATTGAGCTCAGGACCTTAGGAAGAGCAGCCAGTGCTCTTAACTTCTGAGCCATCTCTCCAGCTGCCCCACCTCCACCTTATTTTATTTATTTATTTTTATTTTATTTATTTATTTATTTATTTATTTTGAGGCACGGTGTCTCACTGAACCTGGACGCATCCATGCGAATATTCTGGTTGAATGTCACAGTGATGATCCTCCTGCCTCCACCTTCCTGGCTTACACAGGAAGGGACTCTGGGCTTTTTCTTTCTTTCTTTCTTTCTTTCTTTCTTTCTTTCTTTCTTTCTTTCTCTCTTTCTTTCTTTTTTTTAATGCTGTGTCTACAGTGTTCCTGTGTGTGCAGTTGCACATGTGCCGTGTATGTGTGCAAGTGGAGGCCAGAGGTGTCATCCTTGGGCTGGCCATCTACCTCCTTTGAAACAGGGTCTTTCATTGGCCTGGTGCTCACAGAACAGGATCCACCAGCCAGTGAGGCCCAGGGGTCCCTTTGTCTCTGCCTCCCGAGCACTGAGATTAGAAGTGTGTGCCACAGCACCTGGCTTTTCATGTGGGTCCTGGGGACTGAACTTAGATCCACATGCTTGCAAGGCGAACAACTTACCAACCAAACCCTCTCTTACATGGTCATGGTCACAAATACTTGACTGACTCTGTTTGTCAAAATTCATAGAACTGTACAATTTTAGAGACAAATGATGCCTTAGTAAACCAGACATTAAAACCCAAGGACAGTGGCCACCGAGGAGAAGGGGGACTGAGCAAGGAGAATAATGAAGGCACTTTTTGCTTTGCTAACTACATCTAGACTGCTTGGCTCCTCCCACCCATGGCCATTGCCCCCCCCCCCCCAGCCTCCCCCCCAGACTGGAGATCTAACCCAGAGTCTCATACATGTAGGTGAGCACTGTATCACTGAGCCCCACCTTGGGCCCTATTCTGAGCATATGACTTATATAATTGGTACCAACGTCATTGAGGTTTTCAAAAATAAAAGTGATGCTTCTCTAGAAAGGGTACAGTGAGGGCCAGTGGGAGACACGGCACAGGTAGGAACGCCCTCTGGATTGAGACGCATGACCTTCCTCTCACCTTGAGCCTTCCTTACCCTCTCCTCCTCCTCTTCATCTTCCTCCTCCTCCTCCTCCCCTCTGATGACTCACACTTTCCGAAGTGACAAAGCACAAAGGCCAAGGGAGCAACCTCCATTGAGAGTGCTGGCTCTGACTCACCTCAGTGACAAAGAGTGTTCGAGGGTCGATGATGTCCAAGAAGTGTCTGAAGCGACCGTAGAAGGATGTCTGGAGAAGGAGGGGAGAGGAGGAAAGAGAAGAGGAGGTCAGAGGCTGAACGCAAGACACTGGTGGGCTCACCCACAGTCCCCAGGGTCCCCCATGTAGGTGATGGAGGTCACTGAAACCTCAGTCCTCATCCCAGGGCTGGGCGCCTCCTAAAATCAACTCAGAGACCATTAAGACACATCATGGTTGGGCTAGAGAGATGGCTCAGTGGTTAAGAGCACTTCCTGCTCTTCCAAAGGTCCTGAGTTCAATTCCCAGCAACCACATGGTGGCTCACAACCATCTATAATGTAATCTGGTGCCCTCTTCTGGCCTGCAGGTGTACATGCAGACAGAACATTGTATACATAATAATAAATAAATAAATCTTTTTTTTTTAAAAAAGGCACATCATGGTGACAGGTACAGTGGCACACTCCTTTAAGCCCAAGCACTCGGGAAGGAAGACAGAGCTCTGTGAGTTTGAGAACAGCCTGGTCCACATAGTGAGTTTCAGGACAGCCAGGCTATGTAGAAAGACCCTGTCTCTTTGGTTTGTCTGTCTGTCTATCTGTCTGTCTGAGACAGAGTTTTCTCTGTGGAGACCCAGCTGTCCTGGATTCACTTTGTAGACCAGGCTAGCCTTGAACTCACAGAAATCTGCCTGCCTCTGCCTCCCGAGTGCTGGGATTAAAGGCGTGTCTCAAAAAACAAAACCAAACAAGATACATCATGACTAGGGCTGAAGAGATAACTTAGCCATTAAGAACACTTGCTGCTCTTGCAGAGGACCGGAGTTTGATTCTCAGCACCCACATCAGGTAGCTCACAACTGCCTGAACTTAAGCTCCAGGAGATCCAATGTCCTCTTCTGGCCTCTGTGTGTACAGACACAGGCACACCATATATGTATTTCCCCCCAACCCTTTCTTCGCGTGTCCCCCATGTTTTCCCTCCCTCCCACTGTCCCGGGATCTAGTCTAGACACTTCAGAAGTGTCTAGGCACACAGGTACTTTCCTTGCTGCAGAAGGCCAGAGAGAAGGCTTGCCCATTCTTCACAGGGCCCCTTTCTGAGGTCCTGCTCCCCAAAGGCAGAGCCCAAATATGGCAGGCCCAACTCACAGCCCAGAGCCTCCTTCAACTCACAGCCCTGTTGCCACAGTGAAACGCAGAACAAGGGGCCAGCTCCCCTAGCTTTGCCCAAGAGCAGCGGCTCTGGAAAAGGAGGGCTTTGTGCTAAGCGGGGCCATCGGCATTCACGCACATTGAAAGGAAACCAAGCAACAGGGCTGCTGGGCCTTCTGCCTGAGGACAAAGCCAATAGGGCAGGACCGAGCTGGGCGGGGAAAGAGAAGGTGTTGGCCCAAGGATGAAGGGGCAAGATGCAAGCGCTGGGGGTTCACGCCTCACTGCACTCTGGGCTAGGCCCCAATGTCCTTCCCAGACTTCCATCACTTTCCAAGTACCACCCTCTGCACAGTGAAGGAAAGAGAAGAGCTGCCATTGCTCATCCCCTCACTGCTGCACATGCTGCAGTCAACTCCTGTCCCTCCCCTTCCCTTCCCAGCAAAGACCCTGCGAGGTCCCTCTGAGGGATCTCAAGGTTCCCACGCACACCAAGCCTATTTTCTCCTTCCACATCTTACCTACCTGCCATGGCTGCGTGGGGTGGGCCCTCCACTTCAGAGCAGAGGCCAGATTAAGGCTCAGCACAATTCAAGCTGAATATGCTTTTTCCTAGCCTCTCACGAGTGGCTGGACCTAGTCTTCACTTAAGACATGCTGTAGGATGCACACTCACACATACTGTCCCCACACAATTGTATCCCTAAGAATACTAGAAGAGAGAGTCCCCACTGCACTGTTCATAAATGGAGTGACAAGTGTGACTACCATATCAACTTGTGCTTTCAAGCAACAATTATGATATAAAAGTGATTGTGAGTCCATAAAATGCATGCCAACAGTGAGAGTCCAACTTTCCAACTTAATAAGTAAGGAGACAGAGAGGGGATGGATTTCATGTGTGTGTGTGT
Source organism: Acomys percivali (assembly GCA_907169655.1). Taxonomy (NCBI): domain Eukaryota; kingdom Metazoa; phylum Chordata; class Mammalia; order Rodentia; family Muridae; genus Acomys; species Acomys percivali. Next base: position 55,967,231 of record OU015745.1, on the reverse strand, counting down.
GTGTGTGTGTGTGTGTGTGTGTGTGTGTGTGTGTTACCAGGGATTGAATCCCAGGCATCACGCATGCTAAGCAAGTACTTCTATCAAATAAGATACAGTCCCAAGACACATGGGTACTAAAGATGAACAAAAGGCCCAGATGACATCCAGCCCCTAAAAGAACCAGGGCTTCCCTTAAGAAGTGACTGGTTTCAGGGCTGGGACAGAGAAGGCATAAGACGAAACTAATATATTTCAGGGGGTCCAACAGTACATACATACATACATGCAAGAAAAACACGTATACACACATAAAATAACAAAATAATAAAACCACACTGTATCTGTGTTAAATTTCCTGAGCATAGAGACCATATGAGTTACAGAGTCCTTGCACTGAGGCACTGTGGGGTAAATGGATGTAACCTACTCTCTGTAGACCAACTGTAATCTAGCAACATGGTTGCTCTGGTAAGGGATCGTATCTAAAGTCCTTCTAGGTCTATGTGATCTGGAATGCAGACACACTCTGGATTACAGTATGATCTGGCTGGAATAAGACGTGCCCTTTATACACACCCTTAATCATAAACAATGAAAAGAAGGTTAGTTTATAGAAAGAAACAGTGATGGTGACATCTAATTGAGGGGCAGACAAAGTGACCAAACAGAGAAAGAGTTGACCGAATGAGTCAGAGATAGGGTATGTCCAACTCTCACAAGAACAGCATAGGAAAGAAAGGCTATTTAAGAGCAGTGCAGAGGGAGAGAAAGAGAGAGTGAGAAAGAGAGAGGGAGGGAAGGGAAGGGTATGTGGCAATGTTACAGAGACAGGTTGCAGAGAGAACAAGCTAGATGCAGGTGAAGACAGAACAGGCCAGAGAATAAGATTAGAAGATTAGAACATATTGCCAAAGTTAGTATGGAGCCAAGCAGAGCAATTCAGTGAGAATCCAAGAGAAGCCAGATCAAATCAATCAGCTTGGAGAGGAGTTTTGGCTAGTACAGCTGAGTTGAACCAGCCAGCGAATAGTCCAGAAAGAGCTAGAAAGGGTGAGCTTATTCAACAGTAAGCCTCAGAGGCTGAAACACTCTAGGCCTAGGTTAGCAGATAGAGGCTGGAAGCTGAAGCCTTCAAGGTTTGGGTTTACAGAAGATTAGGTTGTACGGAGGTTAGAAACTTCTAGGCCTAGCTAGGCCTAGAAACAGCTGGAACAGAGAAGGAAACACTCTGGGCTCAGCCCAAGCCGAATATTCATACAGACCGGGTACAGCTCTTATCTCATCCCTTCATCTGAGGAAATAAAAACATTTACAACTCTCAAGTAGCTGAAGCAAAAAGAAAAGACCTAAGCCGGGCGTGGTGGCGCACGCCTTTAATCCCAGCACTCGGGAGGCAGAGGTGGATGGATCGCTGTGAGTTCGAGGCCAGCCTGGTCTACATAGTGAGTCCAGGACAGCCAAGGCTACACAGAGAGACCCTGTCTCAAAAAAAAAAAAAAGAAAAAAAAAGAAAAGACCTAAATGCACCGGCCAGCCACGAAACCTGACAGGTGGCCGCTATTGCTATTGCTTTATTTTCTTCCAGACTAAAGACGTCCTTAATAGTGGCGTGTATTTCTGCTGTGTCCCCAGACTTTCTGGTCACTTCCAGACAATGGTGGCAGCAAGTGGCCCTTGCTCCCCAAAGACAAGAACCACAAAGTGACTTGAATAGATGACAGACACAGAAGGTGTGGTGGTGTACACCTTTAATCCCAGCACCAGGAGTCTGGGAGGAGGACAGATCTCTTTCAGTTTGAGGCTAGCCTGGTCTACATAGAAAGTTTTATAGCAGCCAGGGCTACATAGTGAGACCCTGCCTTAATAATAATCATCATCATAATCATAATAATCATAATCATAACCATAATCATAATCATAATAATTTATTTTAGTGGATATAAGGTACAAACTGGGTATGCTAGGTAATACACTTTCTTTTATAAAAATTATTTTTTCTTTTATGTGTATGCGGGCTTTGCCTGAGTGTTTTTATGTGTATCATGTGCACACCTGGTGCCCAAGGCTAGAAGAGAGCGTCAGAGCTCCTCGAACTGGAGTTATAGAGAGTTGTGAGCCACACCGTGTGCTGCTGGGAACAGAACCCAGGTCCTCGACAAGAGCAGCAAATGTTCTCACCCACCTAGCCATCCCATCAGCCCCTGTGTGATACACTGGAGAGTAAGCTCTAGGACGCTAGGGGTGTTTAGATGTCCCCTCCTCTTCCTCTGTGGCTCCTGCTTTCTACTTACAGACAGACCTGGCATGCAATCAACATGTCCCTGGAGGGACAGTGGCTGGGTGCAGCTTCAAGAGGAAGGTAGGATTAGAAAGAATAGCAGTTTAAGGGGGACGAAGATGAGCAGAGGTGCCAATGAGACCCCTCAAGGGAATGGCCCACGGGAGGTGACTTCTCCAAGATGCCATCTACCTTCTGACTCAGCCTGAAGTCTTGATCCAATAGGCTTGCTTACTTATGCACATGTCTGTGTGCTTGCATGAGTTTATAAGCACTACATGTGTGCAGATGCCCAAGGAGGCCAGAGGGCGTCGGACGCCCTGGAACAGGAGGTACAGGGGGTGTGAGCCGCCATGTGGGTGCTGGGAACTGAACCCGGGTCGTCCACTATAGCAGTAAGCTCTCTTAACCACTTAGCCATTTCTCCAAGCCCACATGTTTTGTGTTCCTGCACACAGTACTAGAGCAGCAAACTTCTGACCATCGTGATCTTAGAGAATTCTTGGGGATGGTGAGTGACTTGGATCAGCAGTTAGGACGAATGCCTTCAAGCATATACGCTAAGTCGACGCACCGGTCCACATGTAACGAAGCCTTGAAAAGCAGAGACCGGGGATCCCAAAGCAAACTGGCCGGGAAGACCAGCCAGAGAGGCAAGCTCTGGGTTTGATGGAGAGACCCTACCTCAAAGAGTGAGACGGAGAATGACAGAGAATGCTTCCTGACCTCAGCCTCAGGCCTCCACATGCAGGTGTGCACATGTACCTGCATGCCGACATACATGCAGAAACATACATACACATACACGCAAACTGCACTCACGCACATGAAAAATGGAGGAAAGAGGAGGAGGAGGAGGAGTGGGACTAAGTAAATTCAGTACTGAGTTGCTGGTGTCAGTTCTTGTTAGAAACAGTGTTTCCGAGTTCTGTCAAAAGACATTGTTTGCCTACAGGAAAAAAAAAAAAACTTTATCTGTGTCTGTCCCTCTCTGCCTGTTGAGTGACATGCAGTTTTTACTTTCTCAGTCTGAGTTCATTTTAGTTTCTCAGTACTTTAAAATGTATAGTCAACCCTCCCCCTCCTCCCCCTCCCCCTTCTCTTCCTCCACCCCCATTTGGCCCCATCTTTGCTCAATCATACAGTGTATTTTTTCCCCTTTCCTTTTTTCTTCACTGAAAGAATGAGTCAATGAAATGATCCCTTCCCTTTCCCTTCACAAGCGAGGTGAGTCAGCTCACTGTGGGTGGCGTCCCTGCCCCCAGCAACCCCGAGCTGTCCCCTCCCCAGGTACAGCCCAGCCAACAAGGCCTGAGAAGACCTGCTAGTCCCAGACCTGCCTCTAAATCACCCTTCTTCAGGAATTACTTGCACGGGACCAAGCTAGCGAGTGGTTGGCATGACCCGTCACTGAATCTGGCACAGGCACCTTCACAGCATCAGCACCATGATCACCTGGGACTTCCCAGGCAGCCTCATCTCCAGGATGCTGGTTCCACTAGTCTGGGGCGGGGCGGGCTTCACACACCAGCATCTATTTAGATACCTACCCAGGGGCTGGAGAGATGGCTCAGAGGTTGGGAGTGAGTATAGCTCTTGCAGAGAACTTGAGTCCATTCTTGGTACCCACACTGGGTGGCTCAAAACTACCAATAACTCTAGCTCCAGGATGTCTGATGTCCCTTTCTGGCCCTTTGGGGCACCCATACTCATGTGTGCAAGCACAAGCACATACTTAGGTAAAGGTAAATTTGTTTTTGTTTTTGTTTTTCGAGACACGATTTCTCTGTGTAGCCCAGGCTGTCCTGGAACTTGCTCTGTAGACCAGGTTGGCCTCGAACTCACCTACCTCTGCCTCCCAAGTGCTGGGATTAAAGGCGTGCGCCACCGCCACCCTGCTGAAGGTAAGTAAAATTTTAAGAAGACATCTATCCAGGGCTCTGAGGAGTTGTTAAGGCCCCTCTACACACAAACTCCAAAAGCTACTTTGGGTAACAGTCAGTTCATGCCAAATAAATGATTAAAGGACAGAGCTGGCTTCAAGGGACTAGGATTCCAGAAGTTTATTTCAAGCAAATTAAATGAGATAGGCTCAAAGCCACACAATTCAGCCCACACCAACTTCTCCCTCAACTTTGATGTAAGGGGTGCGCTTTGCTACCCAGAGTCTCCCTGAATCCCACAGGCAGCCTGAGGCTGCTCAGGCCCAGTTAGTTCGGGCCCATCTCGGAGCCTAGCGCACATACAACATGCTCTGACCCCCGCCATCTGATCAGGTAAGTGAGATGTCTGAAAGAGCAAGAATACTAAAGACGTCTGGCAGTGATGGAGCACGCCTCTAATGCCAGCACTCGGGGGGTGGGGGCAGAGGAAGGGCAGATCTCTGTGAGTTCGAGGCCAGCCTGGACTACAGAGCAAGGTTCTAGGACAGTCATGACTACAAAGAGAACCCCTGTCTCAAAAAAACAAAAACAGACAAACAAAGAACACTAAAGAAGTGAGCAGACCAGGCTGGAGAGATGGGTTTTGTTTTTTTGTTTTGTTCAGTTTTTTGGTTTTTTGTTTTTTGTTTTTTTTGTTGTTAAGAGCACTGGCTGTTCTTCCAGATGACCTGGGTTTGATCCCAGCACCACATGGCAAAGCACAAATGTCTGTAACTCCAGTTCCAGGAGATCTGATGACCTCTTCTGGCCTCCATGAGCACCAGGCACACACACAGTGCACAGATAAACATGCAGGCAAAACATCCATTCATATTTTTTTTTTTAAAGACAAATAAAATAAAGGACATGGAGAAAAAAGTAAACCAACAACTGTGATTCTTGCAGATGGACTGACAAACAGGAAGAGGCCCGTGTGTGGTTTTCTAATCTGGGGCCCGCAACTTGCCCAACCAATATCTGAGTCTGAAGGGAAGAAAAGAATAGAGGAAGGTCTGAAGAAAAGGAGGGGGAGGGGCTGGGGAGATGGCTCAGCGGTTAAGAGCACTGTCTACTCTTCCAGAGGTCCCGAGTTCAATTCTCAGCAACCACATAGTGGCTCACAACCATCTATAATGTGATCTGATGCCCTCTTCTGGCATGCAGGTGTACATACAGATAGAGCTCTCATACACATTAAATAAATAAAATTTTTTTAAAAAGAAGAAAAGGAAGGGAAACACTGTGGGAGGGGGCTGGAGGAAGAACGCAGGAGACCCAAGATGAGACAGAATGCTACAAAACGCTGTCTTCTGGGCACACGGCCGTTACACTCAGAAACACAGAGCAGCTGTGAGGACCCGAGGCCAGGCCAGTCACCACCCCAGCATGGACCGGACAGACAGAGGAGGGACTCATGAGGCCCCCACCCATACCAAGGGTCCAAGGACTGCTGGGGAAAGAGAGTCAGGGTCCTTCAGGTGCCCTGGATCAGGGTCTAAAAGTGTTTTAAGTCACCTAACATAGGTCCTGGGATAGAACTTAGAGTTCTCTGCAAAAGAGCAATTCACACTCTTAGCCACTGAGGCATCATCTGTCCAGTGTGTGGTGTATGTGTGTGTGTTTCTGTGTGTGTATACACACATATATACATACATACATATATATGTATATACATACTTATAACAGAAACAGGGTCTCACTATGTAGCTCTGGTTGTCCTGGAACTCACTATGTAAATCAGGCTGGTCTTGAGCTCACAGAGCTATGCCTATTCCTACCTCCCAAGAGCTGGGGACAAAGGTATATGCTATTATTCCCAGCTTCAAACTATTTTCCAAAAGAAGCTGAAAATAGAAGGGGGGTGGGGAGAAGAAAGGCGGCTCTCAGAGGCTCCTGGGAGGCAAGCTAGCCTCCTTTCATGGGAATGTGGAGTAGTGTTGAAACACAAGGCAGAAAAACGGGGCAAAACAACAGGCCAGCCAGGCAGTGGTGGCACACACCTTTAATCCCAGCACTCAGGAGGCAGAGACAGGTGGATATTTGTGAGTTCGAGGCCAGCCTGGTCTACAAAGTGAGTCCAGGATAGCCAAGGCTACACAGAGAAATCCTGTCTCGAAAAACCAAAACAACAACACAACAACAACAAAACCAGAACCACAGAGATACAACCAGCCACAACTTAATAAGGGGAATTCTATAGGAAACCCCAGTTCTTCAACATATATGAGAGGTGAAAGCGGGAGAGAACCAGTAAACGAAATAAGCAAGAAAGCTCTTGCTTCACATGCCTGCAAATCACTAAAGGGGGGGGGGGGCACGGTGCAAGACCCAAGCCAAGCTAGACTACATAGGCAAGCCCTATCTCCAAAGCATCATACAAGTCTGTGGGATGTGGCTGTTACACAGGACTAATCCACCCAGCCAAGCTGCCACCATCTCCACCGGATCAGCTGTGACCACCTGAAAAAGACCTTCCCAGCCGAGCTCACTGACTGTGGACATCTCCTGGCGGAAGGAAGCGGGTAGGGAGGGTACTGGGACCCTCATCAGTATATCCAGTTACTGTTCCTCCCAACCAGTCACACGCAATTCTGTCCTAATTGCACATGACTTCGGGTCAGAGGGCACAGTGGGGAAGGACCAGGGGAGGGAGCCCCACCTACACAGCCACTGGGGAGTCACTCACCCACACTGGGTATATGTCATCCAGCGTGGCAGCATGGTGGATTGGCCTGACCATGCATCTGCCCTCACCCATGCTCTGTAAGTAAGCCTCGTGAACGTGTTGGTTCCCCAGAGTGAGTGCTACAGAGTGGCACCTCAGTTTGTCTTTGGGGCCTCAGGAACAGGGGTAGGCATTGCTCCCATCCCTCAAAGGGACGGCACTTTAGCAACAGTGGGGGCTGACAGGGAGCGTCATTCAAACAAACCAGGCAACAATCAGGGAAATGTGAGGTGACTGGTTGTTTAACGGTAAGAAAGACTGAGGGCTGGAGAGATGGCTCTGTCGCTCTTGCAGAGGGCGCGGGTTTGATTCCCAGCATGCACATAACTCGTAACCATACATAATCCCAGGAGATCGGACGACCTCTTCTGACCTTCAAGGGAACCAGGAACACACATGGTGCATAGACATACATGCAAGCAAACACTCATACACATAAAATAAAATAAGTAAATCTTTTTTAAAAAGAAAAGAAAAAAGAAACAACGAGAGACTGGAGAGATAAATTAGCAGTTAGAGACAGGCATTATGGCACATACCTATGATCCCAGTACTCAGGGAGGCAGAAACAGGTGGATCTTTCTGAGTTTGAGGCCAGCCTGGTATACAAATCCAGTCCAGGACAGCCAAGGGTACACAGAAAAACCTTGTCTCAAATACATACATACATACATACATACATACATACATGCAAATAAATAAGTTAGCAGTTAGAAGCATTTGCTGATCTTCCAAAGGATTTGAGTTCTGTTCCCAGCACCCATGTCAGGCAGCTCACTACTGTTTCTAACTCCAGCTCCAAAAGACACTGGCGCACATGTGTGAATATATACACAGACATAGACATATACAAATAAATAAAATAATAATATTTGAAAATAAGATTAATTAGTGGGGCATAGTGGCAGAAGCCTGTAGCCTCAGCACTGAGAGGTGAAGGCAGGAGGATCAGGAGTCAATCAAAGTCATTCTCAGTTACATAGCAAGTTCAAGGCCAGCCTGGCTACATGAAACCCTGTTTTTAAAAAAAAAAAAAAAAATGGGCAGTTGATCCCATGCCTTTGATCCCAGCACTTGAGAGGCAGAGGCAGGCAGAGCTCTGTGAGTTCAAGGCCAGCCTGGTCTACAGAGTGAGTTCCAGGACATCTAGAACTATGCAGAGAAACTCTGTCTTGTTTGGTTTTTTTGTTGTTGTTCTTCGAGACAGGGTCTCTCTTAAAGGCATGCACCACCACGCCCAGCAACTCTGTCTTAAAATAATAAATAAATAATATAAAACTTAAATAAATAAGGGGGCAGGCTAATGTGGTGTGGGGAATACTGGACTCACATTAACACTAGTTTTAATTTATTTATTCTTTTTTTTTTTTTTTTTTTTTTTTGGTTTTTCGAGACAGGGTTTCTCTGTGTAGCCTTGGCTGTCCTGGAACTCTCTTTGTAGACCAGGCTGGCCTTGAACTCACAGTGATCCACCTGCCTCTGCCAGCGCTGGGATTGAAGGTATGCACCACCACGCCCTGGCCTTGGAAAAGTAGAATTTTTTTTTTTACTTTGCTGGACATGGTGGTGCATACCTTTAATCCCAGCACTTGAGAGGCAGAGGCAGGCTGATCGCTGAGTTCGAGGCCAGCCTGGTCTACTAAGGCCAGCCAAGGCTACAGATAAACCCTGTCTTGAAAAACCAATAATGTACCTTTATTTTTTGTGTATTCACTGCCTCACCCTCCTATTTATTTATTTTAATTTTTTTGTGTGCCCGTAGGGCCTAGAAAAGGGTGTTAGATCCCTGGAGATGAAGTCACAGGCCATAAGAGCCACCCACCTCACGTGCGTGGTAGGGACTGAATTCGGGTCCTCTGCAAGAACAAGCGAGCACTCTTAACTGTTGTGCCATCTCTCCAGCCACTGATTATTTTTGACATACGTACCTTGGCCCTGTGAGATGCTAAAGGACCCGTATGAGAGCTGTGCAGAAATTCTGTTTTAACTCTGTAAATCTAAAAGCATCTGCCCCTACCCCCTTTTTTAAGTTTGTAAAACAAACCAAGGCTGGGTGTGGCACCTGAGGAACTACAGCTAAAGTGCTCTGGTCTCCACACACAGAGGTGCACAAACGCAACACACACACACACCATACACAAATCCTTGTTTCTGTTCGGGTTTGCTTCATAGCCATCTGTTGACTAAGAATGGGAAAGAATGCGGGTGAGATACTGTTTGGCTTTAAACAGGCAAAGCTGAGGTTGAACAATGGGGAAGAAAGGCTTTACTTTTGTGATTGAAAACCTCCAAAATAAGGAACACTGACAAACAGGTCTCTTCTGATTCTTTCAAATACCCTTATCCTGCCCACAGGGCCAGGGCCGCACAGACCTCCCTCACTGGACCTCCTTGTGGTTTGCTTTAGAAGGCTGTAAAACATTAATTCAGCAACAACAACCAAAAAAAAGTTGACAGTAAATAAGTAAGCCTGGACTCTGGAGTGAGGCTGCCTGGGAAGTCCTTGCCTCTGTTTGAGAGCTGCAACTCTCTCACCTGAAAACTAAAGGTCATTGGGCCTCTCACGAGGGGGGCCATAAAATTTTCATGAGCCAATATGCAAAAAGGTGTGGGGGAAGTTAGGCCACAATCATTATCTTATGGAGAGAAAAACAGCCATAGACCAAAAACAAAAAAAACAAAAAACAAAAACCCATCACCCTTTCTGGCTCAGTGCTGCCCTCCTTCCTGCAGAGACCCTTGAAGAGGGAAGGGAGGCAGGGCTTCCAGAGAGCAAGGAAGACCTCACCTCCCAGTCCTACAAAAAGCACTAGGGCCTTACTTGACTAGGACTGTACCTCAGTTAGCAGTGTTTGCCTAGTATGCACAAAGCCTTGGGCTTGGCCCCTAGCGCCTCATAAAACTAGGTGTGGTGTTGAATGCCTGCACTTCAGAGGCAGAGGCAGAGGACCATAAGGTCATCATCCGGTGACCTTGGTAAGTTTGAAGGCAATATAGGCTACATGGCGGGGAGGGTGGGTTCTGGGAATGGACCATGGTTTATTTTATTTATTTATTTTTCTTGTTTTGTTTCTCAAGACAGGGTTTCTCTGTGTAGCCTTGGCTGACCTAGACTTACTATGTAGACCACACTGGCCTTGAACTCACAGAGATCCACCTGCCTCTGCCTCCCCAGCGCTGGGATTAAAGGTATGTGGCGCTACATCCGGCTAGGACCATGGTTTATGAACCACTGTCAGCAGCAGGCATCTCTGCCAGGCCTGCACTGGCATCTCTCTGCTGTCCTTAGACACCCACTGTTTGCCAAACACTGAAAACAGGACGGGATCCAGTGTGTAGCCTAATTGATGGAGGACTTGCTTAGCACGTGCAAAGCTGGGTTCCTATCTCCAGTATCAACCTAAATGTCATGGCTGCTCACACCTGGAAGCAGAGACAGGAAGGTCACATATTCAAGGTCATCCTCCGCTATGGGGAGTTTTGAGGCCAGCCCCTGCAGAAACCTGTCGGCTCAGAACGCAGGGGCAAACAACTGTGCCTTTAGAATTACCTCTTAACAACTTAGATAAAATTTGGCCAATCACCCCACCCCAAAGACTTGTAAGTCAATTTCATTCAATTCCACAAACCCCACTGCCCAGCCTCACTCAGTTCACAAAGCTCCGTGACACCCCTCGGCCTTCGGGATAACAAGGTAGACACGGTCCCTGATCCTATGGAGCATACGATCAAAATGGGGAAACATATGGTAATAAAGAAGCGAGGGGCATAAGGTTCCTTGGAGGAAATGATGTTTTGTGGATACTGTAGGGATGAGGAGAAGCCAGAAAAGAGCTGATGTCCCAGTGGGAGGCCCAGGTGTGGGAGGGAACATGCCAAGCCTGAGGGGTGAAAAATCAACCAGTGTGGTGGAAAGACGGGTGCAAGTTGGGAGCCAAGTGTCAAGCAAGGAGCCGGCCTTGCAAAACTTTCGGTGCCTTCAGATGTGAGGTCTCTATCTGAAAAGTAGAGGAAACCACTGCGGGGTGTTTAAGGATGCTGCCTGTGTGGGAGTCACCTGACCAGACCTGCATTGCTGGGACTCTGCCATAGAAGAAAGGGAAAGATTGGAAGGGGGCCAGAGCAGGACCGGGAGCCCAGGAGCCCTTCGGAGGCTCCCACGTTGGCTCAAAAAATAGCCGGTGTGGACTGGCTTAGCGTTGGAGAGGGCGGCGGAGGGAGTTGTGGGAGAGACGAGAACCAGGCCTCTGGCTGAACTGGGAAGGCTAGGGAGCACAGAGGAGAATAATCTAGGTTTATGCGTCTTGGGTGGCAGGCTGAGGGGGGGGGCAGGTGCGGAAGAAACAAGTTCTCAGCGTGGGTGAATCAGACCTGCTCAGCACCCTTTCTTACCAGGCCACTAGGCTGCCGGCAGTGGAAGCCTCGGCGGAGGTAACCGCATACTTGACTGCTAAAGCTAATAGAGCCTCAAACACACTCCAACAGAGCAAAGAGCCAGTGCAGAAAGCCATTAGAAGGTAGTCAGTAGACGTCTGTTGGGTAGATGGATGTCCCAAATGCCACCCAGATATCAGATACCCGGGAAAGAATCCCTTACTTGGGGCATGTTATTAAAAGCCTAATAGCCTCCTGGTAAGAGCAACCTCTTTTCTCAGGGTTGAAGGACCGCAGGGAATACTTTAGGAGAGTTTGGTGTTCTGATAGGACCACAGGGTGGTGGCTCCAAAGACAGTAAGTGTTTCCCAGTCGGGGGGGGGGGGGGCCTGTCTGGCTTCAGGATGAGCAGAATCAGGGGTGGGGACAAACGGAGGGTGACTCAAGGCCAAGGCACAGGCACCCCTGACCGCGTCGCCGCTGTAGGTGGGAGTTTACACTAGCTAAGTCTCTCCAATTCCTCTATGCTGAGACAGTCTATTTTTAAAAGAAACCAAGTCCCATTTAAAAGCTCTAGGGATATATTCTCAGAAAGCTCAGCGAAGTTGGGAGCTGAATTAGCACCCACTCTCACCTCCACGCCGCTGCCGCCCCCCCCCCCAAAGCCACTGCATCCCACCTTTGTAGCATTTCCTTTCTTCCTTCAAAGTTTTCTCTAGCACATCTGCTGCCCCCCACTTCAGGCAAGCCAAGGGTCACTTTAGCTCTGGAGGCAGCGGGGGGGGGGGATCTACGGCGTTGTAACCCAGCCCCCCTCCCCACCCCCCACCCCCACCCCCGGCTCCTGGCTCACAGACGTGCATCTCTGGTTCCGTGGCCGAGTTAGTGATGCCCTGCCGGGTTCCTGGGTTTGTGCGTCCCGGAATAAGGTTAATCATAGTCACTGTGCACCCGGAAGAGCCCAAGCGAAAGTGGATGGGGACTAGAGATGCGCAGCGCCGGGGAGCAGCGTGTGTGAGACTGGGGCGCGCTTGGGACCCTCAGGAGGACCGCGGCGGCTCCCGAGGATGACACAGCGTTTCCCCGCACCCAGCTCTCTCCGCGTCCCAGCCGCATCTCCACAGATCGCACTAGCTGGCCCGCTGGTCTCGTCACGGAAGCCCCCGCCCCGGGATAGGGATCGGGTCCCTGCGCCCGTGCTCGCGGTCCCATCCTGGGGCGCACGCAACACCCTGCCTGAGGTCGAGGAACCGGAGCATGACCGTGGGGCGTGACCAGAGAGTTTAGCCCTGCTACTGTCCCGCAGCTCAAGGAAGGTCAGTCCCACTCGGGGAAAAGTTGAGAAGCGTACGGGCCACGCCACCTGCCCATTCAGCGCAGGACTGGAACTTTGCGCCTAGGGCGCACTTGCCAGAGCGACCCTTCAGAACGACTCGGACCCGGGACCCGCCACCCGCGTGGCCAATCACGGCGCGACTCGGACGGGGGCGGTGGCAGGGCGCGGGGCATCCGCGGAGTGACTGCGCTACTCGCCAATAGGAAATGACGGTAGGAGACCTCGCCCATCCGATTGACCAATGAGAATGGAGCGGCTACAGCCGAGGTCCCCGCACTAGCTCTCGGCTCTAGTGGCCAGGGGTTGGAGACCTTCTGGCTCAAGTGACTTTACAGGAGATTTAGCTCGGTGCCCTCCTTTGTGCCTCCCTCCCACCTGCCTGCCGCAGCCCGGGCCTCACCTGCTGGAAGCGGGGCTTGCCCAGCTGGAAAGGGGGAGCATCGGTGGAGGCGTTCGCGGTAGTGGCCGCTGCCGCCGCCGAGGCTGTGGTCGCTGTATCCGCCATGGCCACTGACGCCCGCAATCTCCAGCCCTTTTAAAATGTCCCTCCTCGGCCCCCGCCACAGTTCCCTCTCCCGATTGGCCGTGAACAACCGCAGCGAACCAGGCACGCAGGGCCTTCTGGGGAGTGTAGTTTTCCCCCAGCTCTGAGCCTGGCAACCCGACTGCGGAGAGTCACTCCCACGCAGACCCAGTCTCGGTTCCCGCAACCAAAGCGGCAGACGTCGGCAGTCCTGGGAATGTGTGCTGGTGCATGCTCGTGATGTACGTGCAGCCTAGCGTCTTAGGACGAGGAACCCCTACAAACGCGGGCCGGACCGGAGATCAGATAGGCAAGGATTCCAGGCAGAGTGGGGTTAATTCAGAAGGCCTTCAACAAGGAGGTCGCACTGCGGGATTTTCCTAGTTTCTTTTATCTTAGCCCTGCCTCCAGCCATTCTGTCATTCTCTGAAACGCCACGCTCAAACTGCTGTGACCCTTGAACATTCTACTCATACTTTTATCATGGCCTGATTCGGTTCTTTTTCTGGGCTCTGCCTAAACATTCATTGATCCCATCACCCGACTTCCACAAAATCTGCCTCAGAATTCTGTACCACACAGCACTCTCTTTTGCATCGTTTTGCATGTAGCTCAGGCTGGCCTCAAATGTGTGATCTTCTTCCTCTGCCTCCCAAATCCCACGATTGCAGGTGCCAGCTATGGGCTGAAATAACTTTCCTAAGTATGGTATGTGTGTGTTGGGGTGGGGGTGGGGGTTTGAACGAATCTTCAGTGCAGGCATGGGGGGCTCACGCTAAGAATTCAAGTCTATTGGGGGAGTTAAATAGCCAGAACTTAAGCATCCAGAGACCCCACTTCTTTTGCTGCCAGGAGGTTCCCTAATTATTAAGGACCAGCAATAGGGATGCACCAGGAGCTGCAAAGCACACTGGGTAATAAACCCACACTCTTGCAGCATGGCATCAAATGGTAACTGAGCCACCCCAGCTCAGTGGTCTGGTTATGAGCCACAAGACGTAACTACTTGACTCTAGGGAAGCCTCCGTTTCATGGTGGGGTCCAGAGGTCACTTGGGTTACCCCTCTTGTCCTTCTGGACACTGCATGAGCCGTAGGCGGCCCAAGTGCTCATCCACACACTAACAGCTGAGCCACAAGGAACAGAACTCACAGATGACCCTAAAGCTGGGGAGATGATGGCTAACCAAAGAACAGGTTTTTTTTACTTTTTTGTTTGTTTGTTTTTGGCTTGTATCTTACCTCCCCTTCCTAAACTCAGTGGATTCAGAAAATCACAAAACGTTCCCTCTTTCTTCCCTCTCCACCAGCACTCACTAAATGTGCCTGTGATCAGCGTCCAGTGAACACAGGCATCTGAGGCACACAGCCATGAGGCAGCACTGCCTGTGATTTCAGGGCAGTGGCAGTGTCAGCCAACAGCCACACTGCCCTCTCCCACGGGCGGCTCCTTCACCCACTCACTTCAAAACAGAAACACGCCAGGCTGGCTGCAGTACACCAACTTTTTATTCTTCATAAAGTGCTCGAGACATGAAGAACAAGCTCTTTATAGACAGCAGTTTCAACCAGGAAGACAAACAGCAGGGCCGCGCTGCGCCTGCTCGTGCCTGCCCGGCTGCACTCCGCAGTGTGTGGTAAGGAGCAGACACAACAAGCAGATCCCTGGCCTCAGTTCAGAACCTCTCTGGAAGACACCCTGCCCTGGCCACACAGGGAGGCCAAACAGCAGGGATGGGTGAAAGATGAGGGCAGGGCTGAGACCAATTAAAGCCCACAGGAATACCTAGCAGAGAGATGTGCTTCCTTAAGAGACTCTCTCTCTCTCCCCAACAGCCAATGACCACCCTACCCCACCCCAATTCTGGGATCTGGTGGCTACTTCCTCAGCTCTGAGTTGACCTAGAGTTGGTAACTGCACTGTGGGGGACACCATTGTGGGGTTCCTCTGCTCTATGCTAGCAGAAGACTGATACCACCCACAGAGCAAATCCTCCTGAGGTGTTCTGAATGAACCCAGGACCCTGTCATTAGGAGACAGCTGGGAAGAAGCTGTTGCCTCTCCATCGGGCCAAAGGCATCTTGTTCTCAACATCTCACCTTTCACACATACCTTTTGCTAATGCGCAGCCACCAAGGACCCCCCGCAGATGCCATGGAGAGACCTGCTGTATTCACAAGCAAACTAAAAGCCAGACCACAGGGCAGATACGTGGCTTCAAAATGCACTTCAGCCAAGCCAGGCAAGGCAGGAGGAGTTGGTGAGCAGGAGGGAGGCTGCACAGCAGCTCACAGAACAGCCGGAGAGCCACAAGGCATTTTCCTAAGTGTAAGTGTCTCCTAAGGCAGAGTGAAGCCTCCTGCTTTCAGACGAGCCCACTGCCCAGCACAGCTGGACACAAGGCCAGACACAACAAGGCCCAGGGCAGGCCCAGCCTCACTGTGCACTAGACTTTTATCACAGGATGCTCCAGATAGGAGCCAAGGGAGGAGCAGCAGGTGGGAGGAAGGCTTAGGGGGCGGCAGCAGGCTGGTAGAGCCTGAGCTGAGGTACTTCTCAGGGAAGCAGAAAGCCTGGCCCACAGTGCCCTTTCAGGGCCCTAACAGCCATTTTCATGTGTTCAACAGGAGGGAGGGGATGGCATGGCCAGAGAGAGGTCCACATCCAGAGGTTCTTGTCCTCGCCCACAAAAGGCACATTTTAATTGGTTTCCAAAAGTTCCGACCCCACAGCAGCACAGTTTTGGCATCTGGACAAGTGTTAACAACAGACACGGAGGCCTGATCCATAAAATATGAGCTGCCCAAAGCCCCAACCTGGAGAGTCTCATGGTAGAAAGGTAGAGAGGACCTAGGAGCAAGGAGTCATTCTCTCTGCGCCCAGCCCCACCTCCCATCACTACTGGGACACAGAGTGGGAAGGTCTGAAGAGGGGCAGGGAGCCACTGAAGAAAACACACATATCACTATCACCACCACCACCACCACCACACCGTATACATCTCCACACACAGCCCTAGACAGAAAGAGACAAGACAAAAACACACAGGCCCCCTGCTCTAACGGAACAGACGCAAGGTTGAGGTGTAGGTGCCCTGATTGTCTAAGGTACACAGACAAGCAAGCGGCTTAGTGCCCATCCCTGTCGCTGTCACTTGTAGGAGGCCCTCCAAGTGCTGAAAGGAAAAGGACATTAAGAGTCGGCCAAGAGAACAAACAACTGACCAACCTCACAGGGTGATTAAGTCTGTGCTGTCACCAGTGTTGCCCTACATACCACAGCACACCCCAGAATCCATAGCTCACTCCTGCTCCATCTTGACAGCTAACATCCTTGTTCCAATTCTCTAGGGGACCCCAAAACTACAAATGTGAAAATGGGCATGTAGGGAGACCCAGGGCTCTGGTGGGAGTTCAAAAGGCCCCCTTCCAGCAGCCCGAGCAGAGGCAGGATGGGGTGGGGAGCAGAGGGTGACCATGACAGCAGGCTGTGCCCTATTCAGGTGAGAGCAGTCAGTGGAGGGCTCCACACTGGGCTTCACCAACCCTCCAGGGAGGGAGTGAAGGGTTACTTGGGGGGACCAGGGGAGATCTGCAGCAGTGTGGGTGAGGTCTCCATGATCCGCACCAGCAGCCGGTCAATGTAGCTCTCCAGCTCCTGCACATGCTCATCCCTCTGGCTCAGCTCACGCTCACGCTGCAGAAGCAGGCCAATGAGCTCATCGTGAGTCAGGTGATAGTACTTGGCCGACTGGTCCAGCATAGCAGAGTCCTATGGCCAAACAGGATAGAATAAGAAGGGGAGGCCCAAGTCTTCCAGCAGCTAACCCACCCAAGCCTGTCTCTCCACTGCAGACCCCCAGACCTCCGACATACCCTCTTCACTTCGGAGCTGAGGCTTGGGGAACAACCTGTCCACCCTCGGCATCACTTGGCCTCTCTCTACAGAACTACCTGTTCCCTCAGGTGGCCCCTAACACCTTGCCGGGCCTCACCTTCAGCCTCTTGGTGTCCACAGTTGGGCCAGGCTGGGATGCTGGAACCACAGAATGGATGCTGCCAGATGTGACGGTTTTGAGCCTCTCTAGTCCGCTGCTCAGGGCTGTGCTCAGGCTAGTGCGGGCCTGTTTCCTGTCTGGGCTGGCCTCCACGGGGGCAGCACTGAGGGGTTTCACAGGATGAGGACTGCAAAGACAAACAGGAGGTGAGCTGCAAGGAGGGAAGAGTGGCACAAAGGTGAAGCCACTGTCTCTGTGTGAGGCACAGGCACAGCATCCTGCCCTTCTCAACCCACCAGCCTCAATCCAGCATGGATAACTGCCCTACAGACCTGTGCCCAGTCTTTGCCTCATCACCTACGTTTCAGTGTCCCAGGTGTCAAGACTCTGGGTCTGAGAACTTCAGGGCTAAAAGCAGGAGAGACCCACACAGACTTGGGTGTGCTCTCCCTCCGCATCACCTCTCTCTGCTGGTGGCTCAAGTGAGCTTCCTCCTCCCCCGCCCCTGCCCAGAGGGTGAGAACTGCCCTCTGTTTCGAACCTCTCACTTGGAACACTCAGGCCAAGAGCTCAGTGCTGCTAGACTAGGCCAAGGGAACATACTGGTCTCCTCCTTCAGCCCTGAGCCCACAGCTACCCACCTCTCTCCTTCAAGACCTACAGCTAGTGTTCTGACCTTTCAGCTCCTCTCAGTCTAGACTGCTGATTCCATGGCTTCTCCTTCTCCTGGACATCTTGTTATCTTGCCAGCTGCAGCCCCATTTGTTTGTTACCTCTCGGCCAGCTGTTTCCCTGGGGGTCCTCCTAGCTGTACCAAGTTCCCCTCACACCTGCCATGTCCAGGAAGTGTCTATTTGGGAGGCCCTCCACCCTGGCCTCTCCAGCCTCAGCCATCCCTTCCTCTCCCAGCTGCACCTGCCTTCAGTCACCCACTCCCTCTTCTGCACAAGGACAATTAGTGGCTTTCCACTTCTGAAAATACCTTTACTGGCTCCTTTCTAGGTAAGGTCACAGGCTCTAGGACAAATGGGGCTCGGCCTGTGCCTCCTGGCCCACAAGCTCCGCCCCAGTCATAAACAACCAAGATCTTTTGACCCTCACAAAAACTATTTCTGCCTAGACATGGTGGTGTACACCTGTAATAACAGTACAGCAGAGGCAGAAGCATCAGGAGTTCAAAGCCAGCTTCTGTGCCTCAACCACTCCCCCACAACCAAAAAAAAAAAAGCTATTCCTCTACCTCAGAATTCTTTCCTTCCTATTAACCTAGTTCCTACTACTGTGTCAAAGGTTTACAAGCTCACGTCCTCCAGAAAACCTAGTGATTCCCTGAGCTAAGATAAAACCATCTCCTGGGATGCCTTAGCACCTCGCACCTGCAAGCTGTAAGCATCAGGCCCCTAAGCCAGTTAACCTGACCTGGGGGATCTCATAAGTCCACACTCACCCTACAAGGACTCCAGGGCTTCAGGCAAAGTACAGAAACAACAGCCACCTAGCCTCATCCCTGAACACCCCGACACAGGCTCAGGACAACCCCAAGAAATAGCCCTGCTCCTCAGGGCAGGGCTGGTGTTTAGTCTCACAAATATGAATATATATATATCAAGTCTCCACCTGGGGAAACGTCACCTAGAAGCCACCTCACCAGGACTTCACCTAGTCCTGTCACCTAGGAGTCTGCACTGGAGATGTTATGAAAGTAGTTCTAAGGGGCCTGGAGAGATGGCTCAGAGGTTAAGCACACTGTCTGTTCTTTCAGAGGCCCTGAGTTCAATTGCCAGCAACCATATGGTGGATCATAACCATCTATAATGAGATCTGATGCCCTTTTCTGGCTACATGCAGGCAGAATACTATATAATAAATAAATCTTTAAAAAAATAAATAAAAGAAAGTAGTTCTAAGCTGGGCATGGTCCTGCACACCTTTAATGCCAGCACTCAGGAGGCAGAGGCAGGTGGATCTTTGTGAGTTCTCAAGGCCAGCCTGGTCTACAAAGAATGTCCAGGGCAGCCAAGGCTGTTACACAGAGAAAGCCTGTCTCAAAAACAAAAAAAGAAAAAAAGAAAAAAAAGGAAGGTAGTTCTAAGGCCTCCTGTTGAAGAGCCGCCCTCAATGCATGAAGGTGCCCCCTCAGGAAGCAGCTAGAATACTGGGCTCTCAGCCTGACCCTCTATACATCTGAGAAACAGGGATATCACTTCACAGTGTATGGTCATGCTCCATATAGACATGAAATGCAATTCTGAAAGGGAGCCCTATAAATAGAGGTTATACTGCAAGACCTGGGCCAGATGAGGACACTGCCATCAGGAAATGAGGAAACCATAGACACCAGCTCCTTCTCCCTACAGGGGGCACAGCCCTACCCACCATTGGGGTCACCAGCAAGCCCTACTGCTTACCTCAATGAAATCTCCCTGGTTGCCCACCTGGATTGGGCATTCCTTGGTTCTGGCACAAAATACATGCTCAGCAACCCTGGGCAACTGGACATAAGAGCCAGCAGGTGCCTGAGCAGGCTGGAGGCCTCACAGAGCCTGGGGCTAGGTGCTGAGCAACCACCTCCCCCCACCCCTACCTCAGCCCCTCTGTTCATGCCACCCTCATTCAGGCACCTAGAGCACTGCTGTCCTCTGGACTCCACTGCCCTTGCTGAGTCACGCTCACTGACACTCGATGGCAGGCCTCCTGGCCTCTGCTCTCATCACCTGCAGGTGAGGTCTCAGCCTCTCCACTTTGCCCAAGGCCTAATGGTGTAGAGACCACAGCCACACAGCCATCAGGTGTTCATCAGCTGCCCTAAAGTGATGGGAGCTCAGCTCAAGACCAACGGCACGGCAAGCCGGTGAGGCCCCTGCTGCAGCTGGAAAGCCCTTTGTAAGGGCTATGGGTGTGGAGAGCATCTAAGGAGAGCTTCCTTTCCTTTTCAGCTTCCTCTCTTGAGTCCTGGACCCTCTGCCAGCTCTCTGCTTCCTCACCCTGCCTGGACAAGAAACTGCTATGGGCCTCACTGCTGCCTGTTAAAATGCCCCAAGGCCTTAAGAAGCATCACCCTTTGTGGCACTGCACTCCCCCAACCATGGCATCTCTGTCCGGTGCACAGCTCTCATCCCCTAGCTCCTGCCAGAGCACACTGACGCCAACCTCATTCTTCAACCCCCGTCCTTGTGGAGTCACCCTGACAGGACAAACAGCATCAGAGCTGGTCCTGCAGAAGCTCATGCCTTCAACGCCTTCACCACCTGCCCTCCTTCCTACGTGCCCTTGGCAAAGACGAAGCTGGGCTGTGCAACCCTTCTCCTCCTGTGTCACTGTCCCGCCCACTGCCTTCCTGGGAAGGGTTCTGGGTGCATGCTCACCTGCCGTTGGGCTGGGGCTCCTCAGCTGGTCGTGTCTCCAAGGGCAGAAGCACAAGCGGGGAGGCTGGGGTGGCTGCAGCGTGGTCTTCCCCATACGGTGTGGGGGAGCCCCCACTGGGGGAGAGCTCAGGGGGACCAAGGGATGAGGCTGACTCCTCGGGAGGTAAGGAAGAAGAAGTCAAGGGCCAGGCTATAGGCAGGGGAGGGCATGGAGGGCCTGGCACCCCGTGGCGGTGGCTGGCCCAGGGGGGTAGAGGGGGAGGTGGGAAGGCAGGTTCTGGGGGTGTGGACAACTGTTCTGGACCTGAGTGGATAGAGGATTCCCTTGACCCTGGTGGTGATACAGATGGGAGGCTGGGGGGATCTTGGCTCTCCTCACATAAGAAGGGATTCAAAGCCTCCTCCTCCTCCTCCTCCTCCTCCTCCTCCTCCTCGGAGGCCCACAGATCAGCCTGCTGGGGGATCACTGAGAGAGGCCCAGAGTCATCTTTGGCTAGCTCTGGGCTCTGGGTTTCAGTGTTCTCATCTGTCTCCCAGACCTCCTGGCTCAGCAGAGTTGAGCTAGTTGAATTATGGGATCTGGGTCTGGGCCCCTCAAGGCAGCTGGTGGGCCTAGGTGGACAGGCCCCGGACACAGGAACGCCCGTTCCTTCGAGTTCTGGCTCACTTATCATGGTCCCACAGGGCAGGCTGTCCAATTCCTCCAATTCTGGACTAGCCCCCTTCTCCTTATACTCTTGGGGACCAGTAAGCAGTGCACTTGGGGTGGTGTCTTCCATCCCTGGCCCCCTGCTACTCAGCCCCCCTGTAGTGCTCTCTTCCTCCTCTCTGTCCTCCTCCTCTTCCTCCTCCTCCACCTGGGAATTTGTGGGCGTGAAGAGGCGTGGTGGCTTGGGAGGAGGTGGGCCAGGCCATGGCCCTTCATCCAATTCCTGCTCAGGCTTTGGCTCCAACTGCAGTGTAGGGAGCCCCTCGCTCGCCAGGGGGTGCACAGTGTCTGGTGTTTGGGGCTGCACTTGAGGAGAAAGCACCTCATCCAATTCTCCCTGCATGGTGGGTGAAGCGATCTCTCCTGTAGGAGAAACGGTGATCACGTCCCAAGGCCAGGAATCCTCCACCGTGTTCAGCTCCTGGAAAAGCTGGCTTCCATCTTGGGGGGCCTCCTCATCCTGGCCCCCAGCGGTGTCATCTGAACCAGGAAGTCTCTCCCACACACTGAGCACTTCTGGGGAGCTGAACAGAGATGCCCCACTATCTGCTGGACTCTGCCCGGCTCCCCCTTCTGAGGCAGGAAGCTCCCGGTCTGGTGTTGAGACTGAGGCTCGCAGGTGCAACTGCGCTGCTCTGGAGGATGGGCCAGTCCCTGGAGACCCAGGGGGTCCTGGGTCAGACACGCTTGAGCTTAGGTGGTCCAATCCCGAGTCCACAGGAGCCCTGGGCTCCAGCCATATGCTGCTTCCACCTCTTCCTCCCCCGGGTGCTCCCTGGGGCTCTGTTGCTTTCACTGCCATGGTCCCAGGGTCTTGCAGCCCATCCTCCTCCAGCCCCATTCCTGCAGCGGCCAGGATCTCACACCCGGCCTCTGGCTGTAGCCTGCCAGCCGCAAAGATGTTGAAGGAGTCGTCCCACTCAGGCAGGGCTTTCCCAGGGGAGGCCAGGGGGGCCAGGCCGGCCCTCGAGGCACTGGGGAGAGAGGGAGCAGGTGAAGGAGAATTTAGTGCTATGTCGGCTTTGAGCTCCTCGAAGAAAGGGTTGTTCTGCAGGGAGGTGAGGAACGGGTTGGTGACCCCCAAGAATCCAGATGGGGTGGCTTCAGGGACAATGGTGGCAGCAGCGGCAGTGGCAGCAGCAGGGGAGGTGGCTGCAAAAAGGTTAGTGCTTAGCATGGGAGCAGCAGCGGGAGCAGGAGTAGGGGGGGCCAGAGCCCGGGGGGAGCAGGGGTGAGGAGCAGCTGGGTCAGATTCTACCTGAGGAGACACGTCCAGGCTGTGAAGAAGACAAAACCATGAGCCTCCTGGTTAATGCTGAGACTGGAAACATCCCTTCCAAGCCTCCGCCCTCCCCACCTCCAGGCCAGGAGCCACACCACCACACAGGCTGTACGGAGCCACAGGACCCAGGCAGGGGACAAATGAACAAAGACCCCAATGTTATGAAGTGCCAAAAGGAAGGATGCTGGGATAGGTCATGGACAAACAGCATTAAGAGAACCAAGCAGAGGCCGGGCGGTGGTGGCGCACGCCTCTAATCCCAGCACTTGGGAGGCAGAGGCAGGCGGATCACTGTGAGTTCGAGGCCAGCCTGGTCTACAAAGTGAGTTCTGGACAGCCAAGGCTATACAGAGAAACCCTGTCTCAAAAAAACCAAATAAAAAAAAAAAAAAAAGGAGAGAGAGAACCAAGCAGGGGACCTGGGGCTGCAAAACTGAAATAGACTACGTTCTACTGAGCTCTTGCAGCACTGTCACCAGGCAGGACAAGGTCCAAGAGTGCCCACCATAGCGGGAGTGGGCAAAATGGCCACTGCCACAGATAGCACCCTCATCTTACCCCTCTTGTGGACCAGCCTCTAGAGATGAGATAAAGGGGTACACACTGTTCTAAGAGCCTTCACTTTCCCAGGACACAGACAGAATCCAGAACACAATAAAAGAAAAAAGCAAGCCAAACCCTCCAATGCGAGCAGACTGGCAGTGGCCTGTGGCTAGCTTTACAATCGGATACTAACTTTGGTGGTCTCACCCTGCTTTCTGACAGAGTCCCTCCTTACAGGCAGCTTTTCAGTTCTCCAAGTGCCTAAGGCCTCCTGATTTCAGCCCGCCTAAATGAGCGCATGCGGGGAACCTCCTCCTGGGGAACCTCCTCCTGTCCATCTTTCCCACTCAACTGGCAGCTTCACAGAAAGGACTGGGGTTGAGTGAGCCGAAGCAGCTGAAGCCAGGCTCTGCTGGCCAGCCATAAAGGAAGGTGGGTTGTGGTAGCAAGGCGGGAGGCTTGCCACACTCTTTCAGGAAGTCAAGGTGTAGACTGGATGGGTTGTACATAGGGCCTGGCAGAAAACAGGAAAGAGCCCAGGTCAGCCAGAAGCCAAGGAGGCTCCAAAAACAAGCATGGAGAAGATCAGCCTCCCCAGCAGGACACAGCCAGATTCTCATAAGGATTCAGCTGTCAAAAGCAGAACAAGGTAGAAGCAAGAGGATCGGAAGCACAGTGTCATTGTCACCTACAGAGCCAGCCCCACCTATATGACACACTGTCTAAATAAACCAGAAACAATTAAAGCAGGCTGGGGCTGTAATTCAGGTGGCGGCATGTTTGCCCAACATGCATATAGCTCTGGGTTCCATTCCCAGCACTGCATTACCCTGAGAGCTAGGGGTATGAGAAGCTACACACTGACTACCACTTGGGTCACAGCCCTGCTTGGAGCATCCATAGCACCCAAGCTGCACCCCAGGAACAAGGCTGGGGCACTCTGAACTCTGAATGACACAGCCTCTCTCTAGGCCTCTTAGGATGAGTGGCCCTAGATGCCCCATCAGCACTGCACAGCAGCAAGCTTAGCCCTGCCTGACAACCCCCCCCCCCCCCCCCCCCCCCCCCACACACACACGCTCACCCTCAGGCTTGCAGCAATCAGCTGCCAGTCATACTTCAGGGAGAAGGGCACCAGGGAAGCGGACTGGAAGCCCCGGGCTCTGTCAGCAGTCTCTTCCCCACATGGTTCCCCAGAGAGGCACACAAAGCGGTTGGTATGGAAGCAGCAAAGGGCTCTCTTGAGGCTGGAGCTCCAGGCAGCAGCCCCAGCAGGGCTTGCTCTAATGCCCTGCCTGTTCTCACCTTCAGAACCCCTCCACCTTCACTCTCCCGGCTCCACACCAAGCACACATCCTTTTGGTTGTGAGCCTGGCTGGCCTTTAACAGCTGAGCCAGGCACACATTCGGAAGGTCACTAGTGGAACACTCCTGCCCTCGCAGTGCACATGGCACAAGGCAGCAGAAGCGCGTTCCTTTGTGTGGTCTCCTATGCAGGTTGTACCCTGAGACCACCACTGCCCTCTGGAGCCTACCCCGCCAGCCTGGCACAGCCTCCCTCTCTCAAGTAGCAGGGTACAACATATGCTGGTCTCCCTCAGGGCCAAATTCTGGGAAGAAAAGAAAGGTGGCCTTCCCTGGGGCCAGAAGGCAGGTTCCACTGCTGGCTGGGGCTTCCTTGGGCTGAGATGAGCTCTATGCTTCATACACTAGCCAGAGAGGTGACAAATGGCTCTTTCGAGGCAACTGACCCGTCCTCAAAGGGTAAAGCCAGCCTTCAAGACATCACCTGCAGGGCTGGAGAGATGGCTTAGAGGTTAAGGGCACCATCTGCTCTTCCAAAGGTCCTGAGTTCAATTCCCAGCAACCACATGGTGGCTCACAACCATCTATAATGAGATCTGGTGCCTTCTTCTGGTGTGTAGGTGTACATGCAAACGGAACACTGTATAAAAAAATAATAAAGAAATAAATCTTAAAAAAAAAAAAAAAAAAGACATCACCTGCAGACAATGTGCCCTCCCGAGCTTTGGAGGCCCCAGCTCCCAGGGAACACGTCCAGGAGGTGTGCTTGTCCTGTTGTCATCAGGACATCAGGAGGAGACACAGAGCAGCCTTCTAAGCTTAAGCAGAGACCCTAGCATCTATCTTCTAACCAAATCGGTGCTAAAACAGCAACTATTCTGCAAAAACAGCCACAGAAGGGACAAGAAATGTGCTAAAGCCAGCCAGAGGACACCTGAGATGACTCACTCTTTTTTGCAACACCAGTATCTGCCTACCACATCTCAGGAGGAGGGACTAGACATACACAGAGGGACTCAAGGCCATTTTGAATACTCCTGGCTCCCTGTTGCATCAGATTTACCCCACAGTTAAATGTATTTTCACATTCGTATTTGGTCCCTTCCTGTGTGCAAAGGTTGTTGTGGGACAAAGGAGCAAAAACCAAGGCACCTTGGCACTGGAGCCTACCGTGCTTTACTCAAGCACAGGTCACAGCCCAACACCAAGGGCACAGCAGGTTCTGAGGCCCAGATGAGGCTCAGTCCCATTCTGACTCCTCTTGGGCTCACACAAGTAGGGATCATGGGTAACAGCCACATGTCACATCATAGGAGGAGGGCCAGGAGTATCCTCATGCCAGCTACTGAATTCTACAACACTGCCTCAGGCCTCTCCAGAGCACAAGTGCTACACGGTCACTAGAGGGCGCTGCTGCCCTTACTCAAAACAAACTTTCAGGCTCTGCGACTGTAGCCCTGGGCACAGCAGGGTTCACAAGCCCTGAGGCCTGTGGGCTGGCTCTCCGGGGCCCAGGTAAATGTCCAGCTGTAACCAGTTCTGGTTCTGAGCTGCAGGTGCTGCCCTGAGCTGCCTCTCAGCTCTCTCTCTCCCCAGGACTCTAAGTAAGCATTCTAAACAACAACCCCTCCTCTGGGCCAGCTTTGCCTCCCACTACAGGCATCTAAAGTTCGAGTGTTGCTGCTGGAGCTCACAGTCCCTGAGGGTGGCCCCTCCTGCCCTCTCTGGATGCTTGGCCCAGGGCCTGCTGTGAAGGCCAGGGCAGACAGGCAGGGTGCTTAGATACCCCAGCCTGTGATAAGAATCCAAATTCAAATGAGAGCAGGACAGAAATTCCTTCTTCCTTCTGCCCATCACTGGCCAGAGTTTCTGGACTCTGAGAGGCCGCTGAAATCAGAGACGCACAAGGGAGATGGAGATGGAAGGCACTAGAAGCAAAACTAGAGCTGCAACGTCCTGCTGCCTCCCCTCTGCTGGGAAACAGGCTGAGAGCTGTCACAGCCAGGCCCAGCTTTCTATACCCACTGAACGGGAGGGGGAGACTTGCTGAGGGGACAAACTGGCCTCAGGACACTAGCTGGAACTGCCACCAATGCTGGGCAGCAAGAAAACCTTCTGTGACCTGCCCACGGAGACTCTGCTTAGGGCCCTGCCAAACAATACAGCAGTTGCTCTGTCTCAGAATAAGGAAGCAGAGTGGGGATCGGAGGCTCTGACCAGGGCCAAGGGAGAGGTCTGGACACATTGCCAACAGCAGAGTCACTGGCATTCCCAACAGAGTATGTACCAAGGTCAAGAAACACCAGGCCTTGGTGGAGGGACTTATTTCAAGGGAGCTGTTATGGTCTCTGTCCAGGCTAAGAAGCAACTAGGGGAGAGGAGGAAGGTACAGCAGCAGTGATTTAACTCCTCTCCCTCAAGAGGACAAGATCCAGGAGACAGGTGGGTAGCCAGGGGAAGCCATCTAGGTGCAGACAGGGGAAGGTGTCTGAAGGGACAGTGCCCAGTCTCCAGGCTTCCTTGTCTTGAGGTGAGGAGGTCAGAAAATCAAGAGGTCACACAAATGACCCCTCCCGTCCTTCGCACTACCAACTCAAGCATCAGCACCTGGGCCCACCTTCACCCACAGGACCCTCATGGCACTGTGCCCTTGCTACTCACCTGCATTGGTGGGCTCAGAAAGACAGGATACCCCACTTAACCATGCAAAGCTAGAGCCCAAGCAGCCTGCTCCCTGCCCCTCCCAGCCCCCAGGCCCCAGGGGGCAAACACCCCCCTCCTCCACACAGCACCCAAAGCAGCCTTGACAAGTATGTACCTGGGCTTCTGAGACGGCTCCTTGGATTCTCTCAGGCCAAACCAGCTACTCTTGGCCTTTTCCTCCCCGGTGGATGAGTGGTGGGGGGAGGCCCCCAGGGAAGGACTCCCTTTCTCCCCGACCGAGCCACGGCGCCCCAGCTCGTTGCGGCTCAGGCCTTGGTGGTGGTGGTGATGGAAGAGCCCCATCCGGGGCTTCCGCTCCTTCTCCGCCGCAGACTCAGAGGATGCCACCATGGGTGTGGCCACCTGGACTGGCTTTCCCTCAGGAGGCCGAGGCTCCTCTTCCTCGCCAGAGCAACTAGCAACTTTGGCCTGCGCGCTCAGCTCCTCGTGTCCAGGCGCTGCCTCCAAGCTACTGCTGCCACGGCTGCCTCTGGTCCAAGAGTCATCTGAGGACCGAGGCCCCTCCTCAGAGGACCGAGGTGGGACGCTGTGTAGAGAGCCTGAGGGTGGAAAGGGGCCTGAGATGGAGCTGCGATGCCGTAGGGGGGGCTGGGGCTCCTCATTGTACACATGGCTCCCGTTGACACAGAGGGAAGACCGGGAGGCACCATCAAGGTGGCCTTGGAGCTCAAGAAGGGCCCTGGGGGGAGCTGCTCGCAGCTGGCTGGCCTCGTCACTGTATGTCCTCTTGTGGGTGAGTAGCTTGGGGGACTGTGTAGAGTCCCTACCTGTAAAGGAAATGTGCACGGTGTCAACACTTGGAAAGAAGAGCCCTGCTTCTCCGCCATGCTCACCACCTGGGAATAATAGCCCACCCTCTCCCCCCACTCACCCCCTTCGGTGGACAGCCAGCTGCTGTGGCTTGGTGAGCGGCTGAGGAGCTCGGCTCCAGGGCCCTGGCAGAGCAGGCTGCCACTAGCAGAGGACAGGGTGCTGCCGGAGCCCAGCGAGGTGTTGGACTGTGAGAGCGAGGACTTGCGCAGCTTGTTACGGAGAAAGAAGCCTTTGGCTTTGCCCATCTTGCCCAGGCTGCCTAGGTCAGGGTCCTCCAGGGCGCTGCTTGGAAGAATTGCTGAGGCAGATTCTAGATCATACTTTTTCTTGCCCTTCACCTTGTCCTTGAGCTTGCTGAAGGGGGACCGTGGCTTGTCCTTCATGGAGAGGTCGAACATGCTGGCGCTCAGGTTGTTTCGGGTGAACTGGATGGTTACTTGGATCTCACCGCGCTCCTTCTCCTTCTTGCCGGGCTTGGAGTGCAGCTTGTACCACCTGAAAGAAGCGGCAGGGGTGAGCTCTGGTCACAGGCACCTCAGAGCCTCCCTTTCCTTCCCAGGCCAGCTCTACACCCTACACCCCCACCAGCTCCGGCTCCAGCACACAAGCGTGGGTTTTGGAACTACCAGTATAGCTGAGAAACTCTCAATGGAGAAAACCACATCCTGAGTTAGGGAAGCTCCTCGGGTGCTACTGAGCAGGGCAGCAGCGGCAGGGCCACAGTCTTTCCCAACCAGTGCTCAGAGACCCCACAGCACCTCGTATCACCCCCTACCTGTAACTCTGAAGGCAAAAAGAGCTGGGCCTGTTGAGAACTGCCCTGTTTCTAGGCCCATGGTATAGACAGCCCTCGCCATGATTCACATTATTTCCTCTGGCCAGGTCTACTCTGAGCCACCAAAAAAAGAACACAGAGGCCAAGGGTGCTAGTGTTGGTAGGCACAGTCCTCACCCATGCGCTGACTCACCCCGAGTCCTGCCAAGAAGACTTCTATGAAGTGGAGGAGCAGACAGGCATGCCTGAGGCCTGAAGCAAGAAAGCTGGGGGAGGAGTGCCTCCCTCCACCCCCACCCCCACCCTACCAGGGACTCCCAAGGGTGTCATCTCCCTGTTGTACAGACTAGAAGGTGAAGCCTGGACTGAGAACAGCAGACAGGCAAACAAAGAGCCACGCTCTCATCCCTCCCAAGCCCAGGGAGTAGCTTTGGTCATAATGTGTCCTGCTTGTTTTTGTTTCTAGAGACCCCCAGGCTGGCCTTGAACTCACAATCAGCTGCAGTTTACCTTGAACTCCACCACCCAAGTGCTGGGATGACAGGTGTGCATCACCATACCCACTAACCTTGTACAGCTAAATGCACTGAGGAGCAAGCGGACTTCTTGGTTTCCACCTGTTGAGGTGCAAACCTGTGTCCAGCGAAAAATCTCTCTCAGAAGCTATAGCACCTCTACTTACAACTGCCCAGACTTGGAAGTTCCCAAGGTGCCCTTCAATAGATGAATGCATAAACACACTGGTAGGGACAGTGGAATTGTATGCAATGATAAACAAACTGAGCTACAGAGCCATGAAAAGTAACAGGAAGATTTGTGAATGTACAAGAAAAAGAAGCCAAGTGGATAAAGCGCCATAGATTCCACTGACAGTCAAGAAAAGACAAAACTATCAAGACAACAACAACAACAAAGTCAGGACAGCACAGCAGGCGGTGCACACCTGGGATCCTACCGTGGGGATGCTGAGGCAGGAGGATCACTCAAAACTTGAGGTCAGTCTAGGCTACACACAATGAGACCCCATCTAAAAAAGCTAAAATGAAAGAAGAAAGAGATTAGTGCTTGGCAGGGGGCTGAGGGAAGGAAACAGGAACGAACAGGCAGAGAATTTTGATGGATGAATGAGGAATTTTTATAGGGATGAGACTATCCAGATGCTGCCATCATGGTAAATGGGTGCCATTTTGCCGGGCATGGTGGTGCTCACCTGTAATCCCAGCAGAGGCAGGTGGATCTCTGAGTTCAAGCCCAGCCTGGTCTACAAAAGAGTCCAGGACAGCCAAGGCTACACAGAGAAACCCTGTCTCAGAAAAGGTGTCATTTTGTTTGTCAAAACCCAAAGAATGTACAATACACTGAATGAGCCCTGACGTATAATCACCCAAGGAGGGAGAAGCAGGATTACCACAGCGGCAAGGGCAGCTTGGGCTACACGGGGATTTCTAAACCAGTTAGGGATTACATAGTGAGACCCTGTCTCAAAACCTAAGCATTAAAAACCTCTGATACCTTGATATTGACCTCTCTGCCTTAACAAACGCACTACTGTTGCCAGATGTTAGCAACAAAAAGAAGTGGTGGTTGGGGGAGTGTGTGTGGAGTGGAAAATAAAATTCAAACTTTAATTCACCTTTTCTTTTTTTCTTTTTTTTTTTCTTTTTGGTTTTTCGAGACAAGGTTTCTCTGTGTAGCCTTGGCTGTCCTGGACCCGCTTTGTAGACCAGGCTGGCCTCGAACTCACAGCAATCCACCTGCCTCTGCCTCCCGAGTGCTGGGATTATAGGCGTGCGCCACCACGCCCGGCCTTAATTCACCTTTTCTAAATCTAACATTAAAACTGTGCTTTTAAAGAGCAAATCAATGGAGTTAGGGAGCTAGCTCAGCTGTTAAGAGCATACACTGTCAGCCAAAGCTACACAGAGAAACCCTGTCTTGAAAAAACAAAAACAAAACAAAACAAACAAAAAAGAGCATACACTGCTTTTACAGGGCAGCCACATAAGAGGCTCACAACTGCCTGCAAGTCCATCTATAAGTGAAGCCCTCTTCTGGCCTCCACAAGCACTGCACTCACATGTGCACACATACACACACAGGCTTAGTGGATTCAATGACAGTCACTGTGATGCTATTTTACCCAATATAAATAGCAGCAAGGGGAAAGAGCTCATAGTGTCAGAGGCTTGGGTACATGGTCCAGGCCTTCCTCAGTGCTTGAGTCGCTGATAAGGCTGCATGAGCACATGGTGGGGGGCGCCCACCAGGGACAGATGCCTGGCCAGCAGCATCTCTAGAACCAAGCAGGATGGCTGATGCCACTCACATTAGGGGTCATTAGTGTCCCCTGGCTGCGGGAATCCTATGGACACAGAGCCCTTATAGGCATGCTCAGAGGGTTTCATTAATCTCCCAGGTCCTTCTGGGTCTAATGAAGTTGTGGAGCAACCTAGTATAAGGCATTTAAGCAGCACATCTTCTCTGCTTCCTGAATGCTGGTATTAAAGGCGTGTACCACCACACCTAGCTTCATTTTTGTTTTTCAAGACAAGGTTTCTCTGTATGGCCGCAGCTGTCCTGGAATTTACTCTGTTGCCTCAAACTCACTCATGCTCCACACACACAGTGGGCATACATGCATGCCTTGGGAGACTAAGGCAACCATTCCAACCAGGTGTGGTGGCGCATGCCTTTGATCCCAGCACTGGGGAGGCAGAGGCAGGTGGATCACTATGAGTTCAAGGCCAACCTGGTCTACAGAGTTCCAGGACAGCCAGGGCTATTACATAGAGAAACCCTGACTCAAAAAAAAATTTTTTTTTAATTAACTTAAGGCAACCATTCCTTGCTGGCCTCCTTCCTCACAACACTGGCAACTTGGGGGGTTCTGGCAGGCAGGAGGTTGGGAGTGGGAGTGGGCCCTTTTATAAAAGTCCTCTGTGTAGCTAGGCAGGGTAGGTTCACAAGTATAATCCTAGCTTTTAGGAGGATGACCAGCTCAAGGCCAGCCTGGGCTGCAGAGTGAGATCCTGTCTCAAAGTGGGTGAGGGAGGGTGAAGTTTCTCATCCAAATATACAAAATTAAGTCACCATAGGAGGAAGTGGGTGACATCTGGTGGCAGTGGCTTGTTTTATTGGGGTGAGGGGGTACTGCCTTTTAAGGCAGGGTCGTGTTATATAGCCTAGGTCGGCGGCTAAATTAGGATCCTCCAGCCTCAGCTGTCTGAGTGCTGAGATGAAGGTATGTTTCACAGTAGCTGGCTTCTTAAAGACCAAAGCCCTAGTCACACTCCCCAAATCCAGACAAGGCCTCATCTGGAGCAGGAAGGAGGGGGAGGGGGGGGAGAGGGGGGGGAGAGAGAAGTGGGGGCGGGGAAGAGAAGCTTATGGACTCTGACTGCACTCCGACCCAGCCCCTACTAAGATGATAGGCAGGTGGGCCACGGACATCCTCAGTGCTTGGCCTGAAGGTCACGTGCAGCAGAAGAGATTAGCAGGGAGAGACACTGCAGGGAACTGTCTTGTCCTCTGTGGCTATTTTTATACTGCCTGAATTTTTTATAAGGAGCATCTATCCCAGCTATAATAGAAAGGAGAAATGCCGGCCCGAGCTCCTGTCTTCCTCTTCAGCTCCTGGGGCCACCAGAAAGGGTGGCTCTCTGGACTTCCCCTGGTAAAGGCAGGGGTGTCAGCCGCCCAGGTTGAGGCTTGACCCTCTCTCCCGTGAGGTCACTGCCACATCTGATACTCCTCCCAGGCAATCAAGTGTCTCTGGGGGGCTAGGAAGGAAGAGGCCTTTGCTCAATGTAATGGTTACTGTTAACCACTGATCTGAGTGAGTGCAAGTTACCCAGGAAGCAAGCAAGTCTCTGGGAGGCTATGTCTGGGGTCACTGCTGTGGGGAAACATTCCCTAACTGAGGGCACTGTCCCACTGGCTGTGGCTTTGGACTAAACAAAAGGCAAAGGGGAGCTAAGCATTACATTTGTGGCTCTCTGCTTGCTGACTGCAGATACAATGTGACCAGCTACCTCACATTCTTGTCAGGATAATTTCAGTGCCATGATGGACTGTACCTCCAAACTGTACCCTAAAACAGGTGTTTCCTCCCTTAAGTTGCTTTTGTAAGGGTATTTTACCACAGCAAAGGAGAAAGTTAGTGGTTAAAAGACTCAACATTTCTCTTGTTCAGAAGACTGGGGTTGCCAATGCCTTGAGACACAAAACCCTGTCGTTCCTGTCCCTCACCAAGCTCACTCAGGGCCTCTCTGGCCACCAGTTCAGGCACCTTGAGCACCCTGAGGACTTGAC
The DNA here is from genome assembly GCA_907169655.1 of Acomys percivali. Lineage (NCBI taxonomy): Eukaryota > Metazoa > Chordata > Mammalia > Rodentia > Muridae > Acomys > Acomys percivali. Next base: position 55,934,267 of record OU015745.1, on the reverse strand, counting down.
CAGAACTTAGTCTTCCTCCAGCAAGTGACCCTCCTCTTGCTGAGATGGCAAGGATCCTCAGTGAAATTCTTGCTTCCTCATTCCAGGACTACACAAGTCCTCAAATGCACCCACCCAGACACTGCCTAGTGGGCTGACACAGCCGGCACACCACAGAACCAGGAGCAATCAGCTATGAGCAGCAACTTCCTGAAGCCTGAGGCTCCCCCATGAGAAGGAGCCATCGACAGCCTTATTGGGTGTGCAGCCCTCTCCTAATAATGTTCACCCCTCCCCTATATCCAAGACTGGGCAAAGGAAGGTAGGGCCTGACTCTGGAAGCTCTCCTTCCCTCCCCACCCCCCTCTCTGCCCCTCCCAGGCCCACGCAGATGAGCTTGTCACAGCCCTGGGAGCCTCAAGGCCCATGACTGACCCAATACTTCCATTCAGGGTTGAGTGAGACCCAGCCAAATCCATCAAGATTTGACCAAAGCCTCAACAAAGCCTGAACTGTGATGCACAAGGCCAGAGCTCTACAGCGAAGGCCCCAACCAGCTGGGCACCATGAGTGCAGGATTATTCTGTCTGCTATCTCTCCCTCTAGGGATACCAAGACTACCTAAAAGTTACTGAACTATTAAGTCCATACTGGAAACACAGACATAATGGTGGTGCATCAGATGACTACACTCAGCCCTGGGTGAGAACAGGATGGTCTCTGCCTTATTTCCATCAGTTTGCCAAGTCAGAAACCAAATTTCCCCCACATGGTTTCATTCTCAAAGACATTCAGGTGGAACCAAGAGAATCCTTTGTCACCCTGGGCCCAGCCAAGTCAGTACTTACTTCTCTTTCTTTCTTTTTTGGGGGTGAGTGGGTTTTGGTTTGGCATTTTGCTTTGCTTTGTTTTTCAAGACAGGGTTTCTCCATGTACTTGGCTGTTCTGAACTCTTTGTAGACCAGGCTAGCCTGGAACTCACAGAGATCCACCTGTGTCTGCCTCCCCAAGTGCTAGGATTACAGGGCGTGCCACCACACTCAGCCCAGGACACAACTGTCTATCTCTAGTTTTTTGTTTGGTTTTTAGACAAGAGTCCAGTGATACTGCCCAGACTGGCCTCAAACTCTTAGTTCCCCTGCCTTGGCCTGTCTAATGCTGGGGACACAGCAGTGTACCATTACTGTCAGCAGGACATGCTATTTTGTTGTTGTTGTTGTTGGGATACTGTTGCTTGGATGTAGGCTCCCATGCATTCTTTTTTGTTTGTTTGTTTTTCAAGACAGGGTTTCTCTGTGTAGCCTTGGCTGCCCTGGACTCACTTTGTAGACCAGGCTGGCCTTGAACTCACAGTGATCCGACTGCCTCTGCCTCCCAAGTGCTGGGATTAAAGGTGCGTGCCACCACGTGGCTCCCATGCATTCTAAGCAAGTGTCTTACCACTGAGCTATACTAAACCTCAGCATTTGTTTATTTTTAATTTTTTCTATTATTTTGTGTATGGGTGTTTTACCTGCACACACATCTGTGCCCCACATGCATGCCAGGTGCCCTTGGAGGCCAGTGGAGAGCACCAGCTCCTGTAACTGAGTTATAGATGGTTGTGAACCACCACGTGGGTCTTGGAAGTAAACCTGGCTCCTCTAAAAAGCAGGCAGGGCTCTTAACCACTGAGCCATTTCTCCAACCCCCTAATTATTTTTGAAACAAGGTTTCACTGAGTTGACCTGGCTGACCTTGAACTTGCACTGTAACAAGGCTGCCCTTGAACTCTGATCCACCTGGCCCAGCTAAGACACTTCTTATTAGATGCCTGACCCTAGATGTGCCACTCCCTCCCCAGAAGGAGGCTACCTGCCAAGGACAGCACACCTGGGGAAGGGGCCACCTCATAAAGACTTTCTGTAAACTGTGCCATGATGGATTCAACTTCTTTTCTTCCCTGTAAGGAGATGGGAGGCAAACACAGGAGAATCTTCAGATGCCCCTGGGCCATCTAGCCTGGCTCAATGCAGTGACAAACAGCATAGAGACCTTGACTTGATCAAGATGGAAGGTAAGAACTGATACCCGAGGGTATCCTCTGACATCCACATATCATACACATACTCTGGATGCCTCAGATATTTCCCAAGACGCTCCATTTCCACCCAGTTCCCGGTAGTGACCAGGCTACTGCTGCCCGGAGCCACACTGTGTGAGGGGCTGTAGACAAACAGACCAGACAGACCACAACCAGAGTTAGCCTTATGGGGAGCTTGTCACACACCAGGTTCTGAATGACTTTAACTACCCGGTCATGGACCTGCTATTTCCGCTGAACTGACAAACGGAGGTTTGTGGTTTGCCCGTGGTCACACAGTAAGTGGAGTCCATCTGAACATGAAGCTGCCTGGCTTTGAGGTTCAGTGTCTCATTAGAGGTAACCTGTGAGGTAGACGATAGAGAAAGCATAGCATATCTTACAGGCCCCTGAATAGGACTAGGGGTAAATCAAGGCTCCCCACAATCCTCAGCCTGACAGGGGTCTCCTGCTGCTTATACAGGCACCTGTGGCCACTGCCACATTAGTTCTCCAAGTATTGGGGCTCCCGTGTCACACTGTGTGGTAAACAGTGGGTATGAAGGCTGGGAAGCCCACTAGTACAAACAGCTAATTAGGGTCCAGTTACTGAGTGCTGATGGTCCTCCCACACCCATCCCGCTGCTCTCTGCCCCTGGGGTCATAAGGAAGAGGCTGAGACCTGAGTCCAGAGGCCACACGTGACCACTGGACTTTGTCAGGGAGATGAGCTCCAGGAAGAGCTCAGCTGACAGGGTTCTTACTAAGCTTCCCCATAGTCCAGGCCTGCTTTCCATGGCTCCATGCAGGAGGCTGTTTTCCCCAAGTTCGTTTCTGTTTTGATTTGAGACAAGGTATCATGTAGCCGCAGGATGGCCTCCTATTTGATATGTAGTTGAGGATGACCTTGAACTTCTGACCCTCTTGCCTCTAGCTCCTGAATGCTAAGACTGCGAGTGTGAGCTACTCTTGGCTTTTTGCAGTGCTGAGGATGAACCCATGGGCCTCACACATGGCCATGCAAGCTCTCTTACCAACTGAGCTGCTTCAGCAAGGTTTAAAGGAGCCATGGGTGGGGTGACCCCTCAGGGGGTCCAAGTCCTGGGATCATGTGACCTCTGTGAAAGGGCCTGCTTTTGATACCCACCCACTGAGAGAAGATGCTCTAGCAGACCTAGAAAGTACCAAGGATTAGGAAAGGAAGAGGCTGGGTGCTGACCTCTAGCCCAACACTTGACCCTGAAAAACCACTGATGTCATCACCACTCCACTACCAAACACAGCCCTTCACTATAGTAAGTGCACAACACACTGAAATGTCCTGATCCCTTCACAGCCTGTGACATCAGGGTAGAATGCAGAACCTGAGTGATAAAAACATGGTGGGGGTGAAGAAGCCATTTCTTCACCAACATCCAAAAATGTTTTGTTTTGTTTTTGTTTTGTTTGGTCGTTTGTGACAGTAACAGCATAGTGGCAATATACAGAAGTGTAACACACACACACTGTTCCATATTGATTGACAGCTGCTGAAAGCACATCGACCACTGCTCTGATCTACATAACAAAGAGCAAAGAACCAGCTCACTGGACTCAATGCAGGACCAAAGCCTAGTCTTCTCCTGCGTTGACTCCTCTCAGTGTGCAGGGTTTATAACCCATCTATTTAGAGACCTAACTCTGAGAAGAGGCCCCTGGGCTTCAGAGGCCAATGAGCCCACAGCACTGGGAAGGCTGAGAATGCCCAGAAAGGGAGCTCAGCAGAGGCCCAGACCTCCCTCTCTTCCAAAGCCTCCAGGCTGAGAGGCTCTAGCAGAAGACAGAAAGCAGGCACCTCTGTCAATTCCCACCCAGGTTCCCCAGCATCATATCTGGTCATGGTGGTCGGATGGTCTTCAAACACCCTGAATACCAATGAAGGTGACTTAGGGAGAGAGAAAGAGGGGGCCAGCGAGGGCACCTGCCTCCTAGGAACAGCAACTAGTGATCATGTGACCTACATCACACATTTCTGCTTCCTAGTCCAGGCAGCAGTTAAAGGCTTTGTCAGGCATGGTGGCGCACGCCTTTAACCCCAGCACTTAAGGCAGAGGTAGGTGGATCTCTGTGAGTTCCAGGCCAGCCTGGTCTACATAGCCAGTTCTAAGACAGCCAGAGTTAAAGAGAGACTCTGTCTCAAAAACAAAACAGGAAGGAGATGGAATAGATCCCAGACACTCCCTCCATGCTATCTCCCACACCCCAGCTGCAAAGAACAGTGTCAAGCCACTTGTGGCCTTAGAAAGCACTAGACTACCTAAGCAGTAGGCTGACTGAAGAGGAGACTCCATCTGTGCAGCTTTGGAGAGGTCATTACCCATGCTGGGATGGGGCTTTGGGGAGATACAACTATCCTGGATTCACTCACACCCCTCTCTATAACCCCTCAATGTACTCATACCATGCTCCCTAAGTAAGCCCAATGACACACTGCTTGCAAGCTGCACCTGGTAGAACACCTTCTGGGCCAATGAGTGGGTGGGACTGCAGTGTCCACAGGTGAGCACAAGGCTCAGGAGTTGGGGGGCATCGTTAGAAGTTGGGGCCAGTCATAAAACAAGAGAAAAGGCTAACCCCCAATCTCCACAAGGGTTTACAGTAACCCCATCATAGATTCCTAGTGAGAGAAAAAGGAGAGTGAATGAATCAGAACACACAAATGTTCCAGAATATTCTGGAGCTATCTTTAGATCCAGGTGCTGTATGAAAATACAGGCATGGTGCCAACCTCACACAGCAGCAGCTCTGTTGACAATGCCCCCAAGCCAAAACATCTCTTCATGGCTATTGGCTGTGTCTCTTCTCCCAACTTTTCCAATTCTCTCTGTTCCATACGTCATCCAGTAGCAGAACTGGAACTCCTGTGGCCCCAGAAGTAGATCCCCCCATGTTCCCATTCATTATAATTCTCCAGCCCCAGGCACCAGACATCTTGGTGTGAGTTCTCCTGGCATGGGTGCGGGCTTCCTACATGAACTCAGGGACGCACAGACAAGGCAGTGGGTTCTCCACAGTTGGCCCTGCACAACTGTTAGGGAGCTCCTTCTTATGTGACTTTTCCTGGAAAAAAATGTGAACAGAAGTCTGTTCACCTCAGGCTGGCACACAGCACATAAGCCAGCACCATCCCTCCCAGAGGCACAGGGGTCCTGCCAGCAACACCCTACAGAGCCAGAGGTTGCCTAAGCCAGGCCTCCACTCCAATATTCCAGGGAAAAGAACAGAGTGTCCTGTGGCACTCACACCCTAGAGAGGCAAATAGAGGAAGATGTCGTCCACCACAGGAAAACACAGATGAAATGCACAGTGAAAAGGAATGGCCAGGAGACCTGGGAGGGGCCAGGGGACCTGGGAGGCGTCACATCACGGGATGGGTAGGAAAGGGGCCTCCGCAGAAGACATTCCAGATGGGAAGAATACAAAGTGCAGGAGCTGGGATGGGCTGCAAGTAACAGACTGGGGGCAGACAGGCGACAGCCTATACCATATATAGGAACCAGGGCTTTCTTTTCTTTTTCTTTTCTTTTTTGACTTTTTAATACAGGGTTTCTTTGTATAATAGCCCAAGCTGTCCTGGAACTCTCTTTGCAGACCAGGCTGGCCTCAAACTCACAGAGATCCATCTGCCTCTACCTCCCAAGTGCTGGGATTAAAGATGTGTGCCACCATGTCTGGCTTCGTTTCTTGTTTTTACCTTTTTAAAAGTTTCATTTTGTTATTTATGTGTTTGTGTATGAGTTTGTGCACAGGAATTCAAGTGTCCATGGAGGCCAGAAGAGGGTATCAGATCCCCTGGTGCTGGAATTACAGGTGGTAATGAGCTGCTGGACATGGGGCGGGCAATGTGCTCTTTTAATCACTGAGCCATTCTCCAGCCCCTGTTATTTGGTTTTGGAACAGGGTCTCACTCTGTAGCCCGGTTTGGCCTGGAACTCTCAGCAGTCCTCCTCCCTCAGCCTCTCCAAGTGCTGGGATTATAGGTGTGAGCCATCATGCCTGTCTGCAGACCTGTAGCTTTATTGTGAACCCTGGAATGTATTATAGGGTATGACCCAAGGGCAGTACGGATGGACACTGATGTAGGAAGAGAGACGATCCCATGGAAGGGCAGCATAGTGAGAAGAAACAGGGGGCCAGCATGGAGCCAGTACAACCATGGCAGGTCCCAGGCCAGGCTGGTCCCCAAACCCCTCACACTTTAACAGCAATTTCTCATCATGAAAAAATAAACAGACACTTTGTTTATTTTTTCTTTAAGTAGCAGCGGGTAACAGCCTAAAACAGAAGTTTAAAAACATAATCCTGGGCCAAAGAGATGGCTCAGAAAAGTGTTTGCCACTAAGCTTGATGACTTGAGTTTGATCCAAGGGACCTACATGGTGGAGAGAACCTATTCCAGTAAGTTTCCTCTGACTGCCACATGTGCCATGGCATTTATACACTCATATACACCCACCCTCCCACCCACACCACACACACACACACACACACACACACACACACGAAAAGAAAATCCATGCTGGGCAGTGGTGACACACACCTTTAATCCCAACACTTGAAAGGCAGAGGCAGAAGATGAATTCAAGGCCAGCCTGGTCTATAAAGAAAGTTCCAGGAATGTCAAAACTATACAGAGAAAGCCTGTCTTGAAAAAACAAAAACAAGACACAAAAGGAGAAAGAGAAAGAAAGAAAGAAAGAAAGAAAGAAAGAAAGAAAGAAAGAAAGAAAGAAAGAAAGAAAAGAAAAGAAAATCCTGGGGCAGTGAGATGGTTCAACAGGTAAAATCACTTGTCACACAAGCTTGGTGACCTTAGTTCAATCCCCGGACTGACTCCAGGAGGCTGTTCTTTGACCTCTATACACATATTGGAGAGCACATGTACCTGCTCATAGGTAGGGGCATCATCACACAATAATAAATAAAGTAAAAACTATATAAACACTATTCTGGGAGCCGGGCATGGTTGCAAGCACTCTACCAGCTGAGCTGCAGCTCCAGCCCTCTGAGTTGCACTTTTGGGACTGCTTTTGCTTTTTGACAGTAGGGGGAATTGAGCCCAGGACTTCACACCTGGTAGATAAGGGCTCTGCTACTGAGCATATTATACCACCAGAGCTCTGTGCGTAAATTTTCAAATGCTATTTGCCTCTGCAAAATAGCTAATCCATAGTTGGAAGTCTGGAGACAACCAGGAGACACACACACACACACACACACACACACACACACACACACACACACACACCTCTTCTGCCTTCTCCCTCCATCTTCTACCTCCTCTCCTCTCCAAATTCCCACGGAAGCAGTCTGTCTCACATACCAGTGGACAGGTGCAGGCAGGCTCACAGGACAGCCCCTGTGTCTCCTAACACCCACAACCTAAAACCTGCTCTTTGACTTGGTCCCTATACTTAAAACTACAAGCCAGACACAGTCCCGGGACATGATAGAGCCTTTTATCAGGCCAAAAGACTAATCTTATCACCTCCTCTGGCATTGTGCCAGGCCTGGCAGCCACAACCCTTGGAGAGGGCCCAGGCTGGCATTCACTTGTTACCCCTGTGGCTGTCACCTCAAACCACAGCCAGATTCAACCCCACCACACTTCCTTCACATAAACATCTCCTCCAATCCTTGTCCCACTGCCCTAAGCTCCAAAGGTCAGCCTGTCAGCTGGCCTCAGAAGGGGCTGGGAGCCCCACACCATAAAAATGCCAAGAGACAAGTCTAACCACCAAGAAGCAATGGCAGATATTCAGGGTGCAGGGCCAGGAGCACAGGCAGGGGAAAGTGCACTGAGCTCAAGGTTGGGAACCTGCCTGCTACTAACAAGCCCTGAGACCTCAAACAGGTCATGTCGCGAGACCCCAGTCTTCTGTCTGTGGAGATAGGGGTCACCCTGCTGTCCTCAGGGGGGGAGCGAAATGAGATAGTTCTGGAAAAGCACGCTGAGAAGTAGGCTAGCCACATATAAAAGCTTTGGGTTTATTGTCTATGGATGGCCTTTTACAGGCTGTCACTTGCCTCAAGGAACAAGGTGGCCAGGACCAGGCAGCAATGACTCCATCCAGGAGGAAGGAAGAAATTGGCAAGATGACCTTCCATGGGGAACTTCAGTGACAAGAGATGAACAGACTTCCATTTGGCTAACCCACCTGGCCTCCACCAGGCTCCCAAGCACACTTTGCCCAGGAACCTTGGGTCACAGAGGCCAGAGCGGGGTGGTGACTATTCTTGTCCAGAGCCTGTTTGAAGCCCAGGATAGATAGAGAACATTAATAATGTTCCCTGTGTGGGAAAGCGAAGCAGGAGGGTCACAGGCCCAGAGCTGCATTTGAGAATGCTGCACTTGGGCAAACAAACAGGGAGGGAAGAGAAAATATGCAGTTCACTTGTTTGTAATGCAGGAAGTGAGTTTGGAAGCTCACCCCAGAGCTAGAAAAACTGGCTGCCTCTGAGAAGGGGAGCAATGTGGCCCAAGGTGGAGGGGGCAAGATGTACCCAAACTCAGCTCACTCAAATACCCTCGCTGCCTTTCCCCATAGTTCTGAGCGGTCCCTGCTGCCTTCTGATCACTAGGCCATGTCAGGTCTCTTCTGCATCCCCCAAGAGGCCCAGCCTGATTCCTCCACCCTGAACACATTCTCCTGGCTCTCCTTCTGGGGCTGACTGGCTGCTGGCTCTGTGGAAGCAAAAGCTCCCTACTAAGCCCTCAAACACACTGTTGTCCCTTTCCGGAAAAGACAACCCATTTTCTCTCTCATCTCTTCTCCAGACCTGCCTAGGCCCAGCGGTTACAATGGGACCTCAGGGAAGGTTGAAAACAATGGAAAGCAAATAGCAAGGGGATGCATTGCGCAGAAGAACGGGAGGGCTAGCAGCCTTCTGTCAAGTCAAACAAGCCTGGGGCACACGAGGAAGCTGGGGAGATTTGGAGGGGCCCATCCAAATCTGAGGGGTATCCCGGCCTCATCCTACCCTTATGATGCCCCAAGCCCCAAACAACACTTAGCCCCTAGGATGAGCGTGACCAGCTAGAACCGGAGACGCCCATGATGAACTGCTTAACTCAAAAACTCAGGGAGCAGCCAGGCAGTGGTGGTGCACGCCTTTAATCCCAGCACTTAGGAGGCAGAGGCAGGCAGATCGCTGTGAGTTCGAGGCCAGCCTGGTCTACAGAGAAAGTCTAGGACAACCAAGGCTACACAGAGAAACCCTGTCTTGCAAAAAACAAAACAAAACAACAACAACAACAACAAAACTCAAAAAACAAAAAAAACTCAGGGAGCATAGTTCCCAAGGCTAACCCCAAGATCTGGAGATCTGTATTGGAGAAAGAGAGGAAGCCTCAGCCGAGAACACCCCCCCCCCACATACACACACACCAAACACCTGGCCTTGTGCAAGGCAGGGGGAGGGGAGGGAGGGATAAACAAATGTTCCTATGGTGGTGTGCTGTGTCAAAGTTGGTCACTTCTCTGTACCAAGAACTACTCAGCCATGAAGCAAGGTGACAATGACAGCTCACAGAATTTGTGACTGACACACAGGAACAGGACAGAAAGAAGCCCGATCCTAGGGCTGGGAGGCAGATAGTTTCACTAAAGGCCACCCAACAGGCCTCTAGTGTATGTTATCGCCTCAAGGAGGCTGGCCTTGATTATAGCAAAGCCAGTGACCCATCTGCTCTGAACACTGCCAGGGCTTCTGACCAGGCCCAAGAACACAGGCTGTAACTAAAATGTCTCCTCCCAGTGCAGAGAGATGTCCATGTCCCCGCAGAGCCCCTCCCCTGCAGAGGCTGATCTTGAACTTTGTCATGTGCTCCAGGGCGCCCCTACAGGAGGCTACCCTTCCGGGCCTGTAGAGAGCCCACACACCCCTCTGCTACCCACAGCCGGGCTCCCAACCAGCAGAAAGCCCGTGATGCACACAGGACCCCAACCACCAGCTCTTGCTCACCATAACTTGTCAAGCTGCCCAGGCTTAAGACCGAGCCACACCCTCCCTGACTACAGAGTAGCTTCTGGGCTCTCTTCTCCCTATGCCCAGCCAGTCTCCACATGTTCCGTCCTCCTCTAGCTCTGAGGCTGGAATTCGCAGGGGAAAGACCAGCGGACAGGAGGTAAGACAAAGCTCAGATGACCTACTAAAGCCTCTCTCCACAACATCTTCTGTGAGCCCTGCTCACTGCTGGCTGAGGAGACCCTGGTCCTCACCCTATGCAGGGCCTCATCACCAAGAACCATGACCTCTCTCACCCATAGGGAAGCCAGCTCAGCAAAGGACAAAGTGAGCAGTCTTGCAGTTCTGGGCTTCCAGAATCCAGGCTGAGGACACACTCGATGGGGGAAATGCAGTGTGGGGGCTGATTTCCACAGAGCAGTGGCCGCTCCTGTCATTGTGTGTTAGTCATCTGTCCCGAACGGGGTGGGCAGGGCAAGGAAACATCTGGCAAAGGCCAGACCAGCAGTTTAGCAGCAAGGAAAGCACCACAGCGCCAGGGTGGCTGTAACAACAAGGGGCGGTCGGCTGCAGCCTGGGCCACACAGCAAGTTCCAGGTCAGCCTCAGATCTGCAGGGAAACTGTCACAAAGGAAGAAAAAAAAATTTCCAAGGAAAATCAGGCCTCAAGGTCAATAAGGATCGGGGTTCTGCTGACTTGTTATCTTCTCCCCCATACTGGAATGGGGAGGGGGCAGATGAGGTTGGCCATACATCCCTGGGGACTGCCTGGTCCTGGCCCAGGGCTCACTCAGTGACAGCGGCAGATTCAAAGGAGAAGGGAAGCCACTGTGGCGGGGTTAGGAGTCACACTTCCTCCCCCACTGCCACCATCCTCCCCCCACCCTCCCGATGCTGCTGCTCAAGCAACCCCACACAGGGCTAGGCCACCAGCCACAATCAAGCCTTCCTAATGCCACACCCCACCAGCATCCACTCCAGACCTGCGGTTCAAGCAGGAGTCTAAACCAGGGGCCTGAGTGGGCGTTGGCTGCTTCTTGAAAACCAGGTCACACTGAGAAGCCAGAGGAAAGAAGGTTGCACGGCTGTGGGACGAAAAGAAGCCCCAGAGACCCTCCCAACAGCCGAGCACAATGGCTCATGCCAGTCATCCCAGCTCTTAGGGTGCAGGGGCAGGAGGATCAGAAACTAAAGTGGTCACAACCAGTTAGGAAGAACCTCTGCTCTCAAACCTCCACACTCATGAGCTTCCCTGGGCCTGCCCTCTCCAATAAACAAACACACAGCAGCGCAGGCCGGGCAGGGTCTGAGGAAGCCACTCAAGGGGCACAGTTAGCCACCTGTCCTGGGTCCCACACAGTTGTAGACTATGATGAGAAAAGACAACTCCTCCAAGCCAACAACCCCACAGCCATGGCTTTTCCAGAGCACCGGTTCAATCCATTTCTGTACCACAGGCTTCAGGGCTGGGACCAGGTCGGGGAGAAGGCAAACGGGCTCCACACAAGCTGACGCTATGTCCTCCCTTGTAAAAGCAACTTTTATTTGCCTGCCTTAATTGTTGTCCCGGACGATTATAGCCTCTGTCTGCTAAAGTAGGCCTAAGCCTAGTCCTGGAAGCTTCCTGCCCCCATACAATCCAATCTAGGCCTAGAATGGTTTCAATCTGAGACTTACTGCTTAATGAGGTCACCCTTATTCTTTCTGAGCTCATAGCTAGCTGGTTCAACTCTGCTGTTCTGGCTCAAACTCCTTTCCCGGCTGACTGATCCGATCTGGCTTCTCTCTCAGCCCAAAACTGCTCTGCTTGGCATCAAACTAACCCCAGCAATCTGCTCTAATCTTCTGACTCCTTCTCATTCTCTGGCTCATTCTGCCTTCAACCTCTCTCTGTAAAACTCTCTGGGTAGCCGGGTGTGGTGGCGCATGCCTATAATCCCAGCACTCGGGAGGCAGAGGCAGGTGGTTCGCTGTGAGTTCGAGGCCAGCCTGGTCTACAAAGCGGGTCCAGGACAGCCAAGGCTACACAGAGAAACCCTGTCTTGAAAAAAAAAAAAAAAAAAAACTCTCTGGGTAAAACTGCCTTTTCTCCCTCCCTCCCCCCGCCCCCCTCTCTCTCTCTCAAAACTTCCCTTTTTTTTCTCTTCTCAGGAGGTCAGGAGAGTTGGGCATATCTTATCCTCTCAAATCTTTCTCTTATTCATCACTTTTTCTGTCACTCAATTAAACATCACTTTCAAGCATGGGTGTTTCCTTCTTTTTTTTTTTTGTTTTTGTTTTGTTTTGTTTTTGGAGACAGAGTTTCTCTGTGTAGCCTTGGTTGTTCTGGACTCACTCTGTAGACCAGGCTGGCCTCGAACTCGCAGCGATCCGCCTGCCTCTGCCTCCCAAGTGCTGGGATTAAAGGCGGGTGCCACCACCGCCCAGCGGGTGTTTCCTTCTATAAACTAACTTTACCTTCATTGTTTGGGATTAAAGGCATGTGCCACCACACCTGGACCTAAGCTTTACTTTATAAACTTGCTCTACACTAGGCTGGCCTTGAACTCAGATCTGCTTGCCCCTGTCTGCTGAATTAAAGGTGTGTTTGTATTCCAGTCCTCAGTACGGACCAACCAGCACTCTCAGGGGGCCAAAACTAGTCTCTCTAGCCAAAAAGCTAGTCCAGGTATCCCCATCTGACTCCCAGGTAACAAGGAGCACTAACTGCCACTACTCCACTTGGGTCCTGGGAGCCAGCGGGTCAAGTCTTGCTCCCACCGGGAGGGGAGGAGGACAGTGGCAGTAAAAAGCTACAAGGGAGTAGCATGTTGGATTGTCCCAGCCATACGACACTGATGTCACCAAGGGAGCTGGTGCTCCAGAGGGGGGCAAGTAGCTCTCACCAAGTGTCATGTGCCCCATGTTTTTTGTTTTGAGAGCTTCCTCTCTGAGGTCTGGAAAAACAGCTCAGCGATAGTGTGTTTGCCTAGCACACACTAGCCACCGAGTTCCATCCCTGGTGGGGTGGGGTGGCACGGGTTTCCTCTTTGGATATTTCGAAAGCTAACCCTCTCACATGGAAGACTGCCTCACAGAGAAGTGACTTTCAGGGGTCCCTGGGGCAGCTAGAGCCTCAGCACAGGAAAGCGGTCCCACAAGAAAGCTGTCCCACAGCAACTCCAGCCCTGCCCTGTGAGAGCAGCCATCTCTATTACACCAAGCCTTCACAGATAGCATCTTACCAATCTATATAGCCAATCTCTACCATCATGCGAGCCTTGCAGAAATGTGGTGAAATGGTTAAGGAACCAGCATTGTGCCAGCAAGCCTTCCTCCAGGGCACGAGCAGTGCCAAGAAAGGCTGCCAGGGAGATCTGCAGAGCCACTAGGTGACCTAAGCCAGTCTTTAGGACTATGGATGCCTCCCAGGTGCCACTCAAGTTCTGCCCCCCCCCCGGGGCTACAGAGGGCAGTAGGGAATTCTGATGCCCCTCTTGTCACCACCCACGGTCATGAGGCTTTCCCAGAGTTATGAATTCTTGAGCAGTTCTTTCAAGGCAAGAGGACTTCTTCCAGATGTGGGCAGACAGGTTGTGTTGCCAACGTGTCCTTCCACTACCACTGCTGTTCACTGATCAACACCCGCAGCACAGTGCCTGGGAGCTGCATGGGGTCTTCCTCCATAGTCTCATCAACCCACATCAACCCTGGCAAGGGATGTCACCCCCATTTTAAAGACTGGTAAACTGAGACACTCAAGAGTTTACCTGCCGGGCCGTGAAGCAGCACATTTGAGAAATGGATCTGCTCCATGCAACTTCTCAGTCTCCTCTTCCATGAGCCAGCCTTTCCCATGTAAGATTGTCTAGGTGCCGGGGCCAACCTCTGCTCCCTCCACCCTTGCCTGCCTCCTAGACTTAATGTGAATACAGTACTTTTCCACCAGTATTTGAAACCAAGGCTGTTACCCCTGGTCTTCTCTGCCTCGATGGTTCAGGCCAGGGTGGTCCAGGAAATGCCTCCAGGACTGGCCATTAAAGCCTGAGGGATGTGGAATGGAAGTGGCAGCTGTGGTTCTCTGTCAGTGAGCATACTGTGAGGGCCAGTAACTGGAGGACCAGAGCGAGCCAACGGCGAGGACTTTTCCTCTGCCCACCCTAAGTGCCCCACTTCCTGCCCTCTCCAACTCTATAAATAAGCCGGGTCAGTGCCTCAGCAGAAAGGCAGCCAGGTGGGTGTGAAGTGAGGCTTGTGGAAAAGATGACTTCTGAAAGTAAATTAAGGCTCCTGCTCAGATCAAGGGATAGGACGTCAGATTCTCCCGGGAGCACTGTTCTTGGCTGAAAACAGGCCCACCTGGACTTGCAGGCTGGGCCAGCTCCAGCAGGGAAACAAGGGCATGAACTGGGGGGGGGGGGGGGGAGATCAAAGAAGCTTCTCCCTGCAAGCTAGTTTAGTTGTTGTTGTTGTTGTTTGTTTTCCCTGTCCCTTTTAGTCCGTCCTCCCGCTAACACACATGTAATGTCCAAGCCCGGTTGGAACAGCTGAATGTCGGAAGAGGTAACAGGCATGGGAAAAGGAAAAGAGCTAAGCGATCAGGAGAGAACATTCCATCCCACACCCAGGCCCCTGGTCTGCCTGGACCAGGAAGGAGGGAAAGGACACAAGAGAGGGAGGGAAAAGGACAAAACAAGGGTCAAGTTATACCTCATGACTCCACACCCAACAACCAAAAAACAGCAAGTCCTGAGGACGGCGGAAAGAAGTCAGGGGAGGGGAGATGAGGACGGATCCCAGCCCGGCCTGGAATGTGCCCAGGTCTATCCCACCCTAGCCGCTGTAGGCCAGCCAGGAAAGCCCTTCCCTAATCTTGTTTTGGGGGAAAAAAAAAAACCTTGTTCAAGGTCGGAACCCTTTTCTAGTCCAACCCTGCTTTCCTCTGCGTCTGACCAGACTCAAGGCTTTACTCAAAACCATCGGCCCTTTTCCAGCAGCTCTCCTGGGTAGGACACCACTCTGTACCCATTCCCTGGGACCCCACCCAGGAGGCTTAGAAATTAACTGCTCCAGCAAACCACAGCAGGTGATCATCCCTGGGGACTGACTTCCAGATAGTCCTTGGCCCAAACAGGAAAGGGTGCTCCAAGTCTCCGGTCTTCTGTTTGTTTGTTTGTATTGGTTTGGTTTTCAAGGCAGGATCTGTGTATGTAGTTCTGGCTAGCCTGGAATTCACTAGGTAGACCAGGCTGGCCTCAGACTCAGAGATCCACATGCCTCTGCCTCCCAAGTGCTGGCATTAAAGGCATGCACCACCACTGCTCAGGCAAGTCTTAGGTCTTGGTCTTAACCCTGGAAAGGGGAAACCCTGACAAAACGATTAAAACCTATCCAAGCCAGGCGGTGGTGGCCCACACCTATAATCCCAGTACTGGGGGGGAGGTAGAGGTGGGGAAGATCTCTGTGAGTTCCTGACTAGCCTGGTCTACATAGCAAGTTCCAGGCCAGCCAGAGCTACGTAGACAGACATCTCAAAACAATAAGAAAGCCTCCTACACGTCCTAGAGAAAATAATCTGAAGAACTGTGGAGCATTATAACCAACCCGCTGGCTCACGGACCCAAGTGTTTCCCTTCTTTACTCTAAGGAGGCTGCCCAGTTCTCTCAAGTCCTGGTACCCTGAGCAGAGCCAGGGAATATGTCTAGACAGTGAAGGGCATCCCTAAAATTTCAAGAGGCACATATCCTGTGTAACCCCTGAGTTTTCCGTGGCATCTCCCTTCAATCTTGCCCTGGAAGATAACACCTCACCTTGCTGCCCCTACAAGGTGAGAGACAGCTTCTCCACTCCCCAACGGGCTGGGCATTTCTGAGAAAAGGAAGGCAGGCCCCAGAAGCTCTGAAATTTCCCTTCTTGAACTCCCACAGCCTCAGAATCCCATTCCGAACTTCCCTTAGCCATGTACCCCTAACGCTTGGTCACTACGCCAACTCCATCAGGCCTTCCAGGCCCACCAGGGTGTTTGGGAAACAGTCAGAAGGGACCCCAAAATGAGAAGTAACCACTAGTGTGTCGGTTTGTGTCCTTGAGCGCGAGGTCCGGGTCCCGATGTCCCACAGGCCCCACCGGGTTAGGCCTTCAACCGTTTTGTGCCCCCACCCCTCCCAGGGCCCCAGACTCACTCCGTGTGCTGGGCGCGGCCTGCGCGGAAGACCTCGTCCAGAGCCACGGTGGCCCGGCCCAGAAACTTGTCCACACCGATGAGTGAGCGGTGCATAGTGGTGAGCACCAGCTCGCAGGCTGCGTTGGGGCCCGAGGCCCAGGGCGCAGGGCCCGCATCTGCCTCCTGCGCCCGCAGCAGGCCGTCCAGGGCGCCGGGCGGCAGCTCGAACGAGCACTCTTCGCACCATTCCGGACAGCCTTGCGTCTTCTCCACCACCGAGGTGCTGTACTTCTCTCGGCCCACCTGGATCACCGTGTACGCGTCGCTAGTGCTGCCGGCGCCGGAGCTCTTGCCCCTCAACCCGCTGGCCCGCAGCACCGTCACCTGGACGTGCGTGGGCAGCCAGCGGGAGGACCCGGCCGCCGATTCAGCGTCCCGCACCAGTGCCATGGCGGACCCCGGGACCGAGTGACAAACGCGGCCGCCGCGGGATGCTGTCAGGAGCCCGCTCCCCGCGCTGCCTGCAGCGCACCGACCGCCGCAGCTGCTGGATGGCCTGGGCCGAGCGGGCCGCCGCCTCCCCGCCGCCCCGCCTCCCGGGCCGCCGGCCGCCGGGCGACGTCACGCCCCGCCCAGGCCCAGGCCAGGCCCCGCCCCCGGTTCCACCAGCCTAGGAGCAGAAGGAACCCAGAGAGGGGCGCGGCCTCTGCAAAGATGTGGGCGGGGCTTCCTCACAGGCCCAGCCCCTCTAGCGGACCCTCAAGATAGAGCTGCAGCATTAAAAGGTGACCCGTGCGGAAGGGGCGCGGCCTCTGCATGCATTCGGGTGGGAGGGGGTTGGGAGTCGGCCACGCCTTATTCGCGACAGGATTCGCGTGTGCACATTGCGGTGCTGCAAAAGAAGACACGCAGGGGACTAACAGCAAAGGCTGCTAACGGCTTCTGCAGAAAGGTGGGCGTGGTTCTACCGTGGTCCCGCCCCGTTTGGGCCGCGACCCTAAGCTGGAGAATGCGACCTTTGAACTGTTTATCCGCAGCGCTCTACTTCGTCAGCCCCAGGTTTTCTTGCAAGCTCCCCTACTCCCGAAAGCCCTCCCCGCTTCGTAGACCCACTCTCTTCAGTGTGGGTTTGAAGGAGGTCTTACTCTGGAGAACCCCTAAATCGCACATGCGCTCCGGTCTTCATCTCGCGGCTTCACGTGACTGGCCCTCACAGCAGCCTTCGCTGACACTGCAGCTGAGGATGTGTGATCACTTGGAGCAGCCACCTGGGTGATGATGAGACGTCACTTAGAGCAGGGCTCCAAGCAAACAGACCTTCTTTTTCTGTTTTGATTTTCGCCCCCCTTTTTTTTTTTTTTTTTTTTTTTTTTGGTTTTTCGAGACAGGGTTTCTCTGTGTAGCCTTGGCTGTCCTGGACTCACTTTGTAGACCAGGTTGGCCTCGAACTCACAGCGATCCACCAAGACAGGGTCTCTTATGTAGTCCTGACTGTCCTGGAACCCTATGTAGATTAGGGTTTGAACTCACTGAAATTCTCCTGACACCCCACCTCCACCCACCCACCCCCCACCGAGTACTGGGATTAAAGGTGGACTCCACCGTGACAGACTCTTTTTCCTTTTGATCCACCACACCATACTGAATACCTTTTTTGAGACAGGGTTTCTCCGGGTATCCTTGACTGTCCCAGAACTCACCCTGTAGACCAGGCTGGCCTCGAACTCACAGAGATCCTCCTGCCTCCTCAGTGCTGGGAGTAAAAGCATGTGCCACCACCACCACCAGATTTTCTTTCTTTCTTTTTTTATTTTATTTTATTTTTTGTTTGTTTGTTGAGATCTGGGGTTAGAAATTTAGCCCTGTACATCCTCCAGTTTACGCCCAGATGGCTTTAAAACTTTTGTGTCGCTTAGTATGCTGGTGCACACCTTTAATCCTAGCACTTGCCCTTGGGAGGCAGAGACAGGAGGATCTTTTTGCGTTTTGAAGCTAGCCTGGTCTATGGAGTAAGTTCCAGGACAGCTAAGGCTGCAGGGTGAGACTTTGACCTAAAAATAAATAAATAAATAAATAAATAAATAAATAAATAAATGAAGAAGAAACAAATCAAAACTGGGGGAGGGGGGCCAGTTGCACGCCTTTAATCCCAGCACTTGGGAGGCAGAGGCAGGTGGATCGCTATGAGTTTGAGTCCAGTCTGGTCTACATAGTGAGATCCAAGACAGCCAGGGCTACACAGAGAAAACCCTGTCTGGAAAAACAAAAACAAAAACAAAACTCAAAACCCACAAACATTTTCTGTTAGGTTAATACTGCCCACCACAGGGTCTTGTTTGTAGTAGGCAAGCTTTCTACCACAGAGCTACAACCCTCAGCCTCTGAATTCCTTCATACATTCCTACTGTGTGCTGTGTCCTGAGAACTACCAGAACACTTGGCTCATTATGAACACGATGGCTGATAATTATGGATGCTGAATTTCAGCAGGAGTCAGCCAACACTGACTCATGAGCTGTATGTACGTGACCTCACGTCATCTTCAGAGCCATCCTGTATGTGAATTCGGTTTCCCAGAAGACAGAATTATAGGTTAGAGAAATTTTCCTAAGACGCATATAACAAAGAAGTCATGGTAGTGCAGCCTGTTATCCTAGGACTCTGGAGGCAAATTCAAGGCTAGCCTGGTCTACACGGTGAGCCTTTACTTTTTGCTGTTAAATTTCAGAGCCTACACCTAAATTATATTTTTTTTTTCTTATTTTTGGGGAGTTGGGGAGGAGGTGTTCAAGACAGAATCTCACTGTAACCTTGGATGTCCTGGAACTCTTTCTGTAGACCAGTTTGGCCTTGAACTCAGAGATGTGCCTGTCTCTGCTTTCCGGATGCTGGAATTAAAGGCGTGTCCCACCACATAATAGGCTGTGACAAGGCGCTCCATGGCCACCACACGTGAGGACTTGAGCTTGATCCTCAAGACCCACGTGATAGGAGGAGGGAGCCTACGTTGTCTTCAAGCCTGCACGTATGCACTGTAGCCTACGCTTTCCCACCAAAAATAAGCCAATGGGACTCAGTTCTCACAGGATCAGGCTATTAGGTTCCATGAAAAGCACCTGCTGAGCCATCCTATCTGATCATACTTTTAAATTTTTATTTGAGACAGGGTCTTACCATGGAACCCTGGCTGGCCTCAAACTCAAGGAGAGTTGCCTGCCTCCCCTCCCAAGGACTCTTCTAAAAGGTATTCTCCACCCCCAGGCATGGTGGCACATGCCTTTAATCCCAGCACTCAGGAAGGGAGAGGCAGGCGGATCACTGTGAATTTGAGGCCAACCTGGTCTACCAAGACAGCCAAGGCTACAAAGAGAAACCCTGTCTCAAAAACCAAACAAACAAAATAAGGTATTCTCCACCATGCCCGCCCTTTATTAACTTATTTTTACTCTGAGACAGGGTCTTGTGTAGCCCAGGCTGGCTGTGAAATCACCATAGACTGGCCTTGAACTCTGGATTCTCCTGCCTTTCCCTCCAGAGTTCTGGGATTCCAGTTCAGCACCACCGTGGCCATCTTCAACCCAGCACACTTGTTTTTGTTTCATTTAAGTTGTCCCAGCACCTCCAGTTGTATACTGGAGATTGACCCCAGGACTTCACTTGGGCGTCCTACAACCGAGCACACACCTGAGGCTGTACTTCCTAAAGCTACTTGTGTTTCCAGGCCTGGGGGTCGGCTCCACCCAGCTGTATAAAATTGCTTCTGTGGCTCTATCTAAATCTGGCAAGGGCCAGATTATCCATTACCTATTGCTGTCCTGCTAAGATAGACACAGACTGTCTCTGGCTAACACCCACTCTCCAGGCTCAGTTCTACTATTGTTCTAGGCTCTACTATTGTTGTCCTTCCTCGATTAGGAGGTTCACAGGGCTAGCCTCTACTTCTTATGTAGCGCCCAAATTTCCACTTCCTGGGCCACCCTCCTCTACCGCAAAGGGGGTGTCGGGGTGGGAGAGAACTCAGTACTCTAGGGAAAGGAGTCTCTTGGGAACACTCCTCCACAGCCCATTGGGTCAACCTATCATGGTAGGAGGTCTGTCTGTCTGTCTGTCTGTCTGTCTGTCTGTCTGTCTGTCTCCCAGTGTTGATCCTCACGCCACATTTTACATAGGGTTCCTTTGTTGCTTTCTCCTAGACTGAGTACACCAATTTTGCTGGCCCATGAGCTTCCCGGTACTCTCCTTTTTTCCCTCCTCCTTTCATCTATCTCAGTGAGCGCTCTGGGAGTACAAATGTGAGCTTTGAGCCCCACCCAGCCTTCTGTGTGTTATAGGGATTCAAAGGCAGGGCCATGGCCACGGTTGCATGAAGCCCCATCTCCAGCACCACATAAACTGGGCGTGGGGGAACACGCCTTCATTCCCGTCGCTTGGGAGATGGATGCAGGAGGATCATAAATCCATGTTCATCCTTGGCCACAGAGTGAATTTAAATCCAACCTAAGCTACACAAGACCCTGTCTCCAAAAATAAATAAATAAGTTATTTGGAAAATACAGAAAAGGAAAAGAAAAGTACCACCCAGAAAATGACACTGCCAGCAATTTGCTGCCCTTCTAATCTTTACACTCTATCTGCATATAACTTGAGGGTCCTAGACAGTAAAGGGTAAATGCGTGGGGTTTGGACTCTACTGTTTGCATCCCGTGTTATCTCCTTTGCCCCCGCAAAACAGGGAGGGAGGTGCTCTTGCTACCCTCAGTTTGCAGATGAGGGAATTCGGGTAGAGACAGCGTAGCCCATTTCCCTGAAGTCAGCAGCTGAAAACTTGCAAACTTGAAGTTAAATAACAGTTTTAGTAATTTTATTGCCTGTGGCACTCTGCCTTCCCACTGGTTTGCCGGCCATCTAAATGCTACAAACTTTTGTAGGTTAGTCATTTTGTTCTAATTTTTTGAAATAGGATTCAGTAACCAAGCCATTAGTCACTGTTCTATTGCTGTGAAGAGACACCATGACCATGGCAACTCCAATAAAAGACAGATTTGAGTGGGGCTTGCCAGCAGTTTCAGAGGGCTAACTGCTCTCATCATGGGGGGAGGCAGGTGGGCCGTGGTGCTGGATATGTAGAAAGGTTAGCAGACTTGCCCAAAGTTTTAGACTCAGAAGTCTCCAGTCCACTCCCCCCAACTAAACCCAGGGCCTTACATACTGACCTTACATACACACACACACACACACACACACACACACACACTTCGGGGAGTTGAAGTTCCCATTTTAACAGTAAATTCCCAAGGTCTTTCTAAATGAAAGCTTTTTTATTAACGTTCAACTACCATGGGTTTGCCACGCTCCATTAAGAGCCTGTTTCATGTTGGCTGGCTTCTCTAGCTGAGGTGCCTCCACCCCTGCCCCCACCCCTGCCTCCACCCCTGCCTCCACCCCTGCCTCCACCCCACCCCCGACTTAAGCAATAGGAAGACTCCAGGAAACGGCAAACAGAAGCCAGTTGTACCAAGCCTGCTCCTTGCTCTCCTTCCTCCTGCCCTGGCCTGAGCAGTTGGCAAGTCGAGGCTTCCTGCTGGCTCAGGCCTGGAGCTGTGAGAGAGCCATGAAAGCCTGGCAGTGCTCACCTGAGAAGGCCCTTGGCCCTAAGAGAAAAAGAGTCAGCCAACTGGCTGTCTGTAGCCTGGCAAGAGTTGACCTCCAGACATGAAGAGAGCCATGGGACATCTTCCTCTAGAAGTGGGGACCACTCACCTTCCCAACGCAGACATAGAGGAATCACTGATTGTAGGACCAGAGAAAAGAAAACAGGATGAACTTGGATCATTTTGTAATAGTGGAAAATAAGGATGTCCTCAGGCACAAGAGGTCTGGGGATGCCAGAAAAACAAAGGGACCAACCAGGAAGGGCTATAGGTGCCTGAGGGGAGTGGGGGGGTAGGGGATAGGGGGAGGCTAGTGGAGCCAGAAGTGTGTCTCAATAGAACAGGAAACCCATTAAGAAAAAAAGGGGGGGCGGGGGCTGGAGAGATGGCTCAGAGGTCAAGAGCGCTGTCTGTTCTTCCAAAGGTCCTGAGTTCAATTCCCAGCAACCACATGGTGGCTCACAACCATCTATCATGAGATCTGGTGCCCCTTTCTGGAGGGCAGGAATACATGCAGGCAAAATACTGTATATGTAATAAATAAATCTTTACCAAAAAAAATCAGCCTGACGTGGTGGCAAACACCTTTAATCCCAGCACCCAGGAGGCAGAGGCAGGCGGATCACTGTGAGTTCTAGGCCAGCCTGGTCTACAAATCGAGTCCAGGACAGCCAAGATAATATAGAGAAACCCTGACTAGAAAAACCAAAAAGAAAAAAAAAAGTCCAACAAATCCAGGTGGAGGCAGGTGAGCAGTGGTGCACGACATTAATCCCAGCACTCAGGGAGGCAGAGGCAGGCAGATCCTGTGAGTCCGAGGTCAGCCTGGTCTACAAAGCAAGTCTAGGACAGCCAAGGCGATACAGAGAAACCCTCTCTTGAAAAAACAAAAACAAAAAGTTCATGTGTCTATAAAGATATCAGTAAATGCTTGAATGAATAAATAAGGGCAAACTATGGCATCCAAGTGCCCCTGTTCTCTGCAGGGCTACATTTCATTCAGAGTGATTGCTTTGGTTGTGTGGTAGTGGTGGTTTTGCTTGGTTGGTTGGCTGGGGTTTTTGTTGTTTTGGGTTTTGTTTTGTTTTCTTTCTGAGACAGGGTTTCTCTATGTTATCTTGGCTGTCCTGGACTCACTTTGTAGACCAGGCTGGCCTTGAACTCACAGCCATCCGCCTGCCTCTGCCTCCTGAGTGCTGGGATTAAAGGCGTGTGCCACCACGCCTGGCTTTTTTTTTTTTTTTTTTTTTCTTGAGACAAGGTTTTTCTGTGTAAAAGCCCTGGCTGTCCTGGACTCAGGGTTAGGGTTAGGGTTAGGGTTAGGGTTAGGGTTAGGGTTAGGGTTAGGGTTAGGGTTAGGGTTAGGGTTAGGGTTAGGGTTAGGGTTAGGTCTCCAACTCATGGAAATCCTCCTGCCTCTGCCTCCTGAGTACTGAGGCATGTACTAGCTCTTGTTTATTGTTTTTCAGACAGCCTGGCCTGGAACTTAATCCTCCTGCCTCAGCCTTCTGAGACTGGGATGAGTATTGTATGCCACCATACTCAAGAGGATTTAGGATTGTCTTTTCTTTCTTTCATTTGTCTTTTTTGTTGTTCTTGTTGTTTGTTTGATTTGGTTAATTTGGCTTTTTTTTTTTTTTAATTTGGGGGTTTTCTTTGTCTGTTGTGGTTCGGACAGGGTTTCTCTGTGTAGCCTTGGCTATCCTGGAACTCTCTCTGTGGACCAGGCTGGCTACCACTTGGCAGTTTAGAATTTTCTTAGGGTAATTCAAAATTATTTCACAATTAGGAAAAGAAAGCTTCCTTAAAACAATATTATTCAGATCTGGCTGTCTCTGCGCTGGGCAAGGGTGTGGGTGTTCCCTGGCAGGAGGAGTTCCCCACAGGGAATGGGAAGAGAGCCAGAGTAACCCTCCTTGTAGTAAGGGGACTTGAGTTGGAAGAGCAGTAGTGTTGCTGCCCCTACGACTGAGGCATCTCCTCCAGGGGAGGCACACTGGTGGGGTTCTTTGGTGAGGGTAGGAATGCAGATTATAAGATTATAGGAAACGGAGCCGGGGCGTGGTGGTCCCAAGCACTTGAGAGGCAGAGGCAGGCAGATCTCTGTGAGTTCGAGGCCAGCCTGGTCTACAAAGTGAGTCTAGGCCAGCCAAGGCTACACAGGGAAAGCCTGTCTCAAAACAACAAAACAACAAAAGATTATACAAAACTGTTGGTTCTTTGAGATAAAGGCAGGGCAGAGTGTGGAAGACCTCAGAAGCTGACCTGAGACCAGGGCTGCAGGAAATCCAAGGCAGAGGAAGTCCTTGCGATAGATAGCATTTCTCAAGGTACACAGGAGAGGTCCTGAGGACGGGTGGGGCCTGAGTGACAAACCCTCCTCCTTCTCCTCCCTCTTCTCCCTGTGCTGTGTAGCTCAGTAAGGCCTCTAACTATGGAGCCAAGGGTGGCCTTAGAATATTTCCTGCTTCTACTTCTCAACTACTGAGGTGACAGGTATATATACACCATCAAACCTAACTTTAGGATGCCCCCTGCAGGGCGGGCAGGGGAGTGGTGGTGGGGTCTCACCATGTAACCCTTACTGGCCTGGAGCCCACTGGCTCACTGTGAGACCAAGCTGGCCTCTAAGTAACTTTGTGGCACTTCTACTCATAGTGTGCTGGGATTTCAGGCATAACACACACTTCTCTCTCTCTCTCTCTCTCTCTCTCTCTCTCTCTCTCTCTTTTCTTTTTTTGATTTTTCCTTTGTTTTTCTTTCTATCTGTTTTTTTTTTTTTTTAAGATTTATTATTTATACAGTATGTTGCCCCCATGTGAGCTTGCCCGCCACAAGAAGGCACCAGATCTCATTACATGGGCTACCATGTGGTTGCTGAGAATTGAACTCAGAATCTTTGGAAGAGCAGACGGTGCTCTTAACATCTGAGCCATCTCTCCAGCCCATTTTTTGGTTTTTTATTTTGTTTCCTTTTGGTTTTTTTGTTTTTTTAAGACAGGGTTTCTCTGTGTAGCCTTGGCTGTCCTGGACTCACTTTGTAAGCCAGGCTGGCCTCGAACTCACAGCAATACACCTACCTCTGCCCCCCACCCCCCTAGTCCTAGGATTAAAGGCATGTGCCATCATGCCCGGCTCCTAACACACACTTTTAAGGTATGTTTACTGTGTGTTGCACCCCATCAGGTGAGTAGATGATCTCTCACTTGTGCTGAGGGAAACACCTAGACAGGTGTATGTTGATGTCCCAGACACAGAACAACTTTTCTCACCCCCAAGGTAACTGGGCTGAAGGAGTGGATGGTGGCCCTGGGCTCCCAAAAGGCTGTCAATAAGTACCATGTTAAGACACAGCAAGATCCACACTAGAGAGACTCCTGACCCCCAAATATCCTAGAGCGGCCAGAAGCATGACACAGGGAATGAACCTCTGGCTTACAGGGTGGGGAGGGGGTAAAGGGTTGAGGGGTGGGGGGTTCCAGCCAGATGTGCAGCTGACAGGATAGAATAATCAGGCAGGGACTGGTGATGTAGCTTGGTTGGAAGAGCACTTTGCCCAGCATGCAGGAAGTCCTGGATTCAATCCCCTATATAAATCTGTACTGTGAGTGGTGCATGCCTGTAATCCCAGCACCCCCAGTGTGGAAGCAGGTAGATTTGAAGTTCAAGGTCATCCCTAGCTACATAGTGAGTTTGAGACCAGCGTGGGCTATATAAGGCCCTGTCCAAATGGTGCTGGTGCTGTTGCTGCTGCTGGTGGTGGTGGTGGTGGAGGTGATGGTGGTGGTGGTGGAGGTGCTGCTGCTGCTGCTGCTGCTGGTGGAGGTGGTGGTGGTGGTGGTGGTGGTGGTTGTGGTGGTGGTGGTGGTGGAGATGGAGGTAGTGATGATGATGATGCAGCCACCTCAGAAGTAGCCATTCTGTCCCTGCTTTAGGACCTCTGAAAGGGCTTGTAGGAGAGACCGAACTCCTTGTGCTCACAGACAAGCACTGAGGGAACCTAGAGTGCCAGCATCCAGGCTTCCTCCTTCCAGGGAAGGAGTGTAATGCTTGTCAGACGCCTGGAAGGCTGGGAGCAGACGTGCATGCTAGCCTGGTGGCCTCTTCAATGTCTGTACACAGAGAGACCACACAGGCCCTTACTGTAAGCTTGGTTTTCTCAGTCAGACTATAGAGCCTATCTTCACGGACTTTAAAAAGAGCTTCGGTGTAGTCACATCAAATCTTTGGCTGTCCTGGACTCACTTTGTAGATCAAGCAGTCCTCGAACTCGCAGCGATCTGCCTGCCTCTGCCTCCCTGAGCTCTGAGGCTGAGACAAGCACCACCACATCTAGCGATCACATCGAATCTTTTTTTTTCCCCCTGGCTTTTTCAAGACAGGGTTTCTCTGTGTAGCCTTGGCTGTCCTGGACTCTTTGTAGACCAGGCTGGCCTCAAACTCAGTGATCCACCTGCCTCTGCCTCCCGAGTGCTGGGATTAAAGGCATGTGCTACCATTCCTGGCTCGGCTCTTTTTCTAAATTTTTTTGTTTATTTTTATGTACATTTGGTGTTTGGCATATATCTGTGCAGGGATGCACTGGAATTTGAGTTATGGACAGTTGTGAAATGCCATGTGGGTGCTGGGAATTGAACCTGGGTCCTCTGGAGGAGCAGCCAATGTTCTTAACCTCTGAGCCACCTCTCTAGCCCTGGCTCGGCTCTTAAATCCATTCCTAATAGGAAAGTATGTGGTTGCTATTATTCAAAAAGATATATTAGCAGTAACAATTAGTTAGAAAAGAGGACATGCCAGGCATGGTGGTGCATGCCTCAGGTGGATCGTTATGAGTTCGAGGCCAGCCTGGTCTACAAAGTGAATCCAGAACAACCAAAGCTACACAGAGAAACCCTGTCTTGAAAAACCAAATAAAATAAAATAATAATAATAATAATCTCAAAAAAACCTAAAAATACATCAAGGCTAAAATATACTAAGTGGCAAAATCTTTGCCTTGCATGCACAAAGCTCAGGGTTCTACTTCCTAAAGTAAGATAAAATATAAATAAAACATGGGTTGTTGGTAAGGATTTTCGTTTTCCTTTTCTTGTCTTTTTGATTTCTGAGACAGGGTGCCCATGCCCCAGTTTTTTCCTTTTGGGATAAGGTTTCAGTATGTAGCCTAGGCTGCCTCAAACCTGCGCTTCCACTGCCTCGGGCTCCTAGTGCCAGGATTAGAAGCATGTGCTACATCACATGTTAGTTTCTTATTGTGTTTCCTGCTCAATGACTTCAAACACCCCAAATTTAAGGCAGGAGTGTCAGTGTGAGTCTTTGATCCTGAGCTGGGTGTGGTGGCCCAAGCCTGTAATCCCAGCACTTGGGGAGATGGAGGCAGCCGATCGCTGTGAGTTCTACAAAGCTAGTGCAGGTCAGCCAAGGCTATACAGAGAATCCCTGTCTTGAATCGTTGATCCCAGTGATTGGGGGTGGGGGGGAGCAGACAATGGCAGATCTCTGTGAATTTCAGGCCAGCCTGGTCTACATTGTGAGTTGTGAGTCAGCCAGAGCTACATAGAGAGACCCTATCTAAAAAAGAAAAGAAAGGAAAAAAAAAAAAAACCCACTAATTTATTTTCTTCTTCTGAAGCCTGGAAGAGGAAATCTAGAGTTAGTCTCATTGAACCCAAGTCAGTGCAGGCAGGGCTGGGTCAGCTGGGAGACACTGGGTGGGGTCTATTTGTTTGTCCTTTAGTTATGACCCTTTCTGGCGGCCCCTCCAGCTCCCTGTCTCTCTTTTCCATCCCTTGCTTCCTTAATCAAAACTCCTTTTTCCTTTCGGGATGGTTGATTTTATTATGACTAGGGAAGGGGAGGGGTGTGCACACTATAACACACTGTAGGGGTCGGAGGGCAGCTCTCCAGAGTCGGGTCCCTTCCTCCACCTTCATGTGGTTTCCAGGGATTGAACTCAGGTTGCCAGGCTCTCACAGCAAGCATCTTTACCCACCACGGCATCTCCCTGCCCTCCCAGGAAAAGGTACTTGTAATTACCTTTAAGGGTAACTCATAATAATCTTCCTGTAATGCTTAATCTCCACTGTCAGTTTGATGAGGTCTAGAGTCACCTGGCAGTGGGCTTCTGTGCTTGCTGTGCTCCTTGGCTGGGATTCTGGACTGCATATATATAACAAGTTAGTAGAGCAGCGGCAAGCATGCCCAGATCTCTGATTCTTGATAGTGAATGTGATGCGACTGTCTTAGTTGGGGTTTTATTGCTGGGGTGAAACACCATGACCAAAAAAAAAAAACAAGCTGTGGGTTGGGCGTAGTGGCACACGCCTGTTATCCCAGCACTTAGCAGGCAGAGAAAGGCAGTTCTCTTGTGAATTTGAGGCTATCCTGGTCTACAAAACCAGGTCCTTCCAGGACAGCAAGGGCTACATAGAGAAGCCTTGTCTCAAAAACAAAACAAAACAAAACAGAACAAAAACTTCTACACTGCTCTTCATCACCAAAGAAAGTCAGGACAGGAACTCAAACAGGTCAGGATCCTGCAGGCAGGAGCTGATGGTGCTGCTTACTGGCATCTCTCCTGTGACTTGCTCAGCCCCACAAAGGGCTCAGCCCTCCCCCACTGATCACTAATTGAGAAAAAAAAATGCCTCACAGCAGGATCTCATGGAGGCATTTCCCCAACCGAGGTTCCTTCCTAGCTTGACCCTAACTCACTCGTACCAAGTTGACAAAACCAACCAGTACAATGGCCAACTGCTTAAATGTCTGCATTCTTGACTTCCCCAGCATCCTGAGCTGCACCTGTGAAGCGCACACAGAATAAACCCTTTTCTCCTTCATGTTGTGTGTGTCATAGCATCTTATCACAAAAACTGGGGCATAAACTAAAGCAACTATGTAGCAAGATTCTCACTCAGAACAGACAAACCCTAGAAACAAACAAATACAAACCACTCAGAAGGCTCATTAAGAGCACTTGCTGCTATTGAAGAGAACCCAGGTTCGGTTCCCAGCACCCACATAGTGTCCCACAAGTACTTGTAACTCCAGTTCTGAAGATCTGGCACCTTCGGGCCTCCTCTGCCACCACACACACACTGTCTACAGGCAAACCCTCACACACATAAAATAAAAATAGGCCTTTAAAAAAAGTGCAGGGGGGCTGGAGAGATGACTTAGCGGTTAAGAGCACTGTCTGCTCTTCCAGAGGTCCTGAGTTCAATTCCCAGCAACCACATGGTGGCTCATAGCCATCTATAAGGAGATCTGGTGCCCTCTTCTGGTGTACAGGCATACATGCAGGCATAACATTGTATATATAATAAATAAATCTTTAAAAAAAAAAAGTGCAGGGGCTGGAGAGATGGCTCAATGATTAAGAGCACCATCTGGTCTTCCAAAGGACCCGGGTTCAATTCTCAGCACCCACACGGCAGCTCATAACTGTCTGTAACTCTAGTTCCAAGGGATCTGACACCTTCACACTAATGCACATAAAATAAAATTTAATAATAATAATAATAATAATAATAATAATAATAGGGAAAAGTGCAATATCCAGATCCAAAGTGGTCTCCCAGCATGAGATCTCTCATCTACTCAGCCCTGAGAGCGTAGCAGCAACAGAGGGGGTAGAAAAAGCAGGTTAAGTGGTACCATGAGGAAGGTGAGAGACAAAACCAGAAATTAGAGCAGTCCACAGAATGACTGATCCAGTTTTTCAACCTGTCATTATCAGGAGAAATTAAAGAAAGGGAAGCCTACCCTAGATTAAAAGAAACATAAGAGCCATAATTACTAAGTGCAATTTGTGTACCCCGATGCCAACAGGCTGGGGAATAAAAGGACCTGTTTGAGGCAATTAGGGGAATTTGAATGTGACCTAGTAGTAGGAGTGTGAAGGAAGGGTTGTTAGTTTTGTTCAATGCAGTTGGGGTAATATCTGTGGAAGGAAATGGCCAGCCACTGGAGAAACACTAAGTCTAGACTTTATTACAAAATACTGCAGAGATAATGAAAGTGACGGGCAGACGGGACAGCTTGTAGACTGTGGAGGTTCACTTAGTGGAGAGGAGATAATGACATCTAAGGAGGGGCCGGGAATGGTCACCCAGGCTGGGGGAGACTTTCCAGAGGCTTGGTTGTTTGGCACTTGTTGGGGGGAGGGGCACCCCTGATTCTGTAAGTAAGTTCGGTAATTCATTGGCTCACCTCGGGACTCAATCCTTAAATGCTTTGTTTTGTTGTTTGTGCCCTCTCGAGGCTCTGCGATTGTTGTTTGTTTGTTTGCTTGATATTCCCAGGGAAAGCTCACACAGTAAAACCCACTCTGCTTGAAAAATCAAAACCTAAAAATCAATCAATCAATAATCAATCTATTCCGTTCTGCCTCCTGTACTGGTTGGATGCAAACTGTCCCCTCAGGGGAGTCAATATTGCAGCAGTGTTCAGGAATACAGCTTTGGAAAGAGGTCAGATGATAAAGGCTGTGACTTCATCAGGGGGACAGAGCCTTGGACAGCTTCATAATTCCATAGGCTATTGGGGGGTGCGGTGATGCAGACATAGGAGGTTGCACCTAGTTGAGGGGTGTCGGTCCTTCGAGAACTTATCCTAGGCCTTTCTGTATCTTTCTGATTCTGACCACCACGGTTTGTCCACCACATACTCCCCTCCTGACCTAGAAATGGCAGAGCCAACTGGCCATGGACTAAAACCTATAAAACTATTGACACCAAATTCCTTTTTTCTCCTTTAAGATGATTTTCTCAAGGATTTTGTCAGGGTGATAAACTGACTCAGTCACTATTCAGTTTTAAAGATATGCCTGAGCCGGGCGTAGTGGCGCATGCCTTTAATCCCAGCACTTGGGAGGCACAGGCCGGTGGATTGCTGTGAGTTCAAGGCCAGCCTGGTCTACAAAGTGAGTCCAGGACAGCCAAGGCTACACAGAGAAACCCTGTCTCGAAAAACCAAAAAAACAAAAGAAGAAAAAAAACAAAAACAAAGATATACTTGAACTTTTTCATAATTATTTTGAAATTCTTGGAGAATGGTATCCTACTGTATCTTTTTGTTTGTTTTTTGTTTTTTTGTTTTTTTTTTTTGGGGGGGGTTGGTTTTTTGAGACTGGGTTTCTCCATGTAACAGCTCTGGCCATCCTGGAACTCAAGCTGTAGTCCAGGCTAACCTCAAACTCGCAGAGTTCCGCCTGCCTCTGCCTCCCAAGTGCTGGGATTAAAAGCGTACGCCACCACCGCTCGGCTCCTACTATATCTTATAACATTTATGAAGTCTCTCAAACCTGACTGTTGGAGAAAGCATTATGAACTTTAAAAATATTGCTAAGGATGGTGGCACATGCCTTAATCTGAGTACTCAGGAGGTAGAGACAGATGGATCTCTGTGAGTTTGAGGCCAGAAAGACAGTTCCAGGAGAGCCAGGGCTACACAGAAAAATCTTGAAAAACTGTCTTGAAAAACTACAAAAAAGTCGGACATCGTGGCACATGCCTTTAATCCTAGCACTTGGAGGCAGAGGCAGAGGCAGAGGCAGAGGCAGAGGCAGAGGCAATCGGATCTCTGTGAGTTGGACGCCAGCCTGGTCTACAAAGTGCGTCCAGGACAGCAAAGCCTATACAGAGAAACCCTGACTCAAAACAAACAAACAAACAAAACAAAACAAAAAACATAAAAAGAAAAGCCACACACAAAAAAGTCAAAGTGTCTTCAAAGCCATATGTGTGGTAGAGCAGGACTTTAATGCCAGCGTTCGGGAGGCAGAGGCAGGCAGATCTCTGCGAGTTCAAGGTCAACCAGATCTCCACTGTGAGTTCCAGCCTAGCCAGGCCCACATGTAAGGCCATGTTTGAAAAGAAAGGAGGAGGAGGAGGAGGAGGAGGAGGAGGAGGAGGAGGAGGAGGAAATAAACATATGTGTGCAGGATGTCTTAGAAAGGGGAAGCTGAATAGAAGATGGGACCCTTACCCTAAGAAGCTAAAGTTATCAGTGTTGTTAACACACACACACACACACACACACACACACACACACACACACACAAAGAAAACAAAAAACAAAACAAAAAAAACAGGCCAGAGGGTCTGGCAAACTACAGGGGGAAAAAAAAAACACAACAAGCCCAACAAACCAAAATATGGAGGTCAGATTTCACAGTGATTTAATGGAGGAGGCACAGTTTAGCTCTCCGGGTACCATTTATTTGCTCATGGTTTTCCTGAATTCTTTCTGTCTTCCTGAAGAATGCTCCTTAGCAGGATTTTTGCACCTGTTTATTGGGCTAAGCACAGCTTTTGTTTATTCTAACCGTATCCTTAATTCACCTCACTCTTCCAGGCTGGTTTTGCTGAATATTTAATTCTAACGTGGCCGTTATTTTCTGTCCTTTGAGGATGTTATTCCCCCATGGTCTGTTCACCCTCGCTGGTGAGAAACCTGTCAGCTCCGTGCTTGTCTCTTTGTAGATGATGTGACTTTGCTTTCTGCTTGCCTGGAAAAAAAAGATCCTTTTTGTTGTCGAAGTTTTCAAACACCCTAAAATAGAGAGAAGAATATAATGAATGCTTTCATTTCCGATATTTAGTTTCAAAACTTGTCAATATTTATCTCTATTCTGCCCATCCCTCCATAGGCTTTTTCCCTTTGAGACAGGATTTTTTTTTTTTTCGGTTTCTCGAGACAGGGTTTCTCTGTGTAGCCTTGGCTGTCCTGGACCCGCTTTGTAGACCAGGCTGGCCTCGAACTCACAGTGATCCACCTGCCTCTGCCTCCTGAGTACTGGGATTATAGGTGTGCGCCACCATGCCCGGCTTCACTCACGTTTAATTTTCTTTTCTTGAGACAAAATTTCACGTAGCCCAGGCTGGCCAAGGATTGCCTTGAATTCCTGATCTTCTGTTCCTCCAAATTCTGGGAGTATAAATGTGCATCACCAGGGCCAGTTTCCTATGTCGTGGTTATCCAAAGCTGGTCAGCTCACCTTCCAAGTCACGGGTTAGGCTCAGCACCTTAGCTCCTTTCCAGGCCTTTGCTCACGGTCTCTCCGCATTTAGCTGAGTGCGCCCTCTACTGCCCACGTGCAGAACTATAATGTCTACAGACCTTCTAGCACTGGCAGTAGCCAGGCTGCCCAGGCTTTGGAGCCGCACTCCATCCGACTCTGTCTCTCCAAAAGAAATAAAAACTCTTTGCCCTGGCCCGCAAGCCTATGCCGAGCTGGGTCTGTGCACTCTGAGGAAACAGACCATCCCTCTTCTTTGGTCCCTGGTCGTTTCCTCTGCCCAAAATGCCTCACGGAGCGCAGAGATGCCCTCTTCCCTAGCTGCCTTCTCCTCTCCTGGCTCACGCGAGCCCTTTCCTGGAGCTCAACACACTGAAGTCTGAGTGACAGCTGGACTTTCAGGATTTAGAAGGAGATGGCCTTTCTGGGATGGATAAAGCGAATGCCAGTCACCGAGCACGATGCCTGCGACCCATGCGATGGAAGGAGAGAACCAATTCCAGAAAGCTGGGCATACACACAGACAGGAAGGGTGGGGAGAGCGGGAGAGCAAGTAAACATGATACAGTTTTTTTCAAAAGGAAAAAGACGTGGCCTTTCTGAGAAGATCCATGCATGTGCCCACCAAGAGGCATCCTTCCTTCTGGGCGGCAGGGGAGACCCTGACAAGGCCACAGCCCTATGACAGGTCCCCCAAACACTCTTCTGTAGCATCTCTTTGGTGGTGGTGTTTAGTTTTGTTTTTCAGCCAAGGTCCCTCTGTGTCAGTGGTTCTCAGCCTTCCCAATGCTGTGACCCTGTAATCCAGATTCTCAGGCTGTGGTGACCTCCAACCATAACATTATTTTGCTGCTACTTCATAACTGTAATTTTGCTACTGTTATGAATCATGGTGGTGCACGCCTTTAGTCCCAGCACTTGGGAGGCAGAGGCAGGCGGATCACTGTGAGTTCGAGGCCAGCCTGGTCTACAAAGTGAGTCCAGGACAGCCAAGGCTATACAGAGAAACCTTGTCTCAAAAAAATAAAAAGGCGCGGGGGGTGGGGTGCGGGCGGCGCTGGAGGGATGGCTCAGTGGTTAAGAGCCCTGACTGCTCTTCCAGAGGTCTTGAGTTCAATTCCCAGCAACCACATGGTGGCTCACAACCACCTACAATGTGATCTGGTGCCCTCTTCTGGCCTGCAGGTGTACATGCAGGCAGAGCACTGTGTATGTAATAAATAAATCTTTTGGGGTTTTTTGTTTTGTTTTGTTTTGTGTTTTTGTTTTTCAAGACAGGGTTTCTCTGTGTAGCCTTGGCTGTCCTGGCCTCACTTTGTAGACCAGACTAGCCTTGAACTCATAGCAATCTGCCTGTCTCTGCCTCCCAAGTGCTTGGATTAAAGGGGTGCGCCACCATGCCCGGCCTGTAATAAAAAAAAAAAAAAATCTTGAAAAAAAGAAAAGAGGGCTGGAGAGATGGCTCAGAGGTTAAGAGCACTGACTGCTCTTTCAGAGGTACTGAGTTCAATTCCCAGAAACCCCATGGTGGCTCACAGCCATCTATAATGTGATCTAATGCCCTCTTCTGGCATGCAGGTACAACATTGTATACATAATAAATAAATAAATCTTTTTTTAAAAAAAAGAAAAGAGAACCACTGCTAACTGAGCGTGGTGGCGCATGCCTTTAATCCGAGTACTCAGGAGGCAGAGGCAGGCAGATCACTGTCAGTTCGACGTCAGCCTGGTCTACAAGGCAAGTTTAGGACAGCCAAGGTCTCACAGGGAAACCCTGTCTCGGAAAGAGAGAGAGAGAGAGAGAGAGAGAGAGAGAGAGAGAGAGAGAGAGAATATGAACAACTGCTCTTTGTAGACCAGGCTGGCCTAGAACTCAGAGATTTGCCTGCCTCTGCTTGCCAAATACTGGTATTAAAGGTGTGTGCCATCACACCAGGCTTGCCTTGGCTGTTTAAAGCCTGCAAGTGCCTCCCTCGCACACTGTCTAGTGTTCCTAAGCATAGGAGGCTGCCATTGCAGAGAAAACAGTCATGTGTTGACCAGCCATGAGTGCATTCTGTTTGTTTGTTTGTTTGTTTGATTTTCAAGACAGGGTTTCTTTGTGTAGCTTTGGCTGTCCTGGACTCTTTTTGTATACCAGGCTGGCCTTGAACTCACAATGATCTGCCTGCCTCTGCCTCCAGAGAGTTGAGATTAAAGGTGTGCCCCAGGCAATGAGCTTAATGTTAGGATTTTGCCACATAGGGTATTGGAGATGGCTTAGCAGGCAAAGGTGACTGCCACCAAGCCTGATGACCCGACTTAGCCTTGGCTGTCCTGGACTCACTGTGTAGACCAGGCTGGCCTCGAACTCACAGTGATCCTCCTGCCTCTTTCCCCCACCCCACCCCCCATATGCTGGGATTAAAGGTGTGTGCCACCACAGCTGGCCTGATGACCTGACTTCAATCCCTAGGATCTACACAGTAGAAAGGAGAACTAACGTCCTCTAGTATGACCTCCATATGCTGTGGTACCACTCTGACACTTACACACAAACACATAAACAAATCAATGGGAAAAAGCTGTATAAACCAGGTGGTGTGGCGCACACCTTTAATCCCAGTACTTGGGAGGCAGAGGCAGGCAGATAGATCTTTGTGAGTTCAAGTGGTCTTGAGTTCTGGTCTACAAAGTGAGTCCAGGATAGTCAACACTACACAGAGAAACCCTGCCTCAAAAAACCAAACCAAAACAAACAAAAAGCTGATATATATAGATAAAATAAAGTATATCCAAACAGAAACACCCATATACTCAAGTTATGCAAGCTAGGAATATAGCTCAATTAGTAGAGGGCTTTCCCAGCATGCTCACATCCTGGATTCCATCTCCAGTTCCATGTAAACCAGGAGTAACAACACTGGTAACCCTGGCACCTGGAGATAAAGACAGGAGCACCAGGAGTTCAAGGTCATCCTTGCCTATGTAGCTAGTTCAAAACCGGCCTGGCCTTCTTGAGACCCTGTCTCAAAACAAAACAGAAATAAGCCGGATGATGGTGGCTCACAGCTTTCATCTCGGCACTCAGGAGAGGCTGGTAGATCTCTGAGTTTGAGGCCAACCTGACCTAGAGAGCAAGTTCCAGGATGGCCAAGGCTGCTATATAAAGAAACCTGTTGTTGTTAATTTACCAGTATGGACTAATAATGTTTATTATCAGGCCTATAATTATTATTATGGTAGTATAACCCACTAGCAATCAATCAAGACTCAGGCACTTGTTATATTTTAAAATAGCCTTAGTTAGGCTGGGTGGTGGTGGCGGCGGCGGCGGCGGCGCACACCTTTAATCCCAGCACTTGGGAGGCGTAGGCAGAGGCAGGTGGACTGCTGTGAGTTCAAGGCCAGCCTGGTCTACAAAGTGAGTCCAGGACAATCAAGGCTACACAGAGAAACCCTATCTTGAAAAAGCCAAAAACAAAGCAAGACAAAACAAAACTAAAATAGCCTTAGTTAACCTGGGACAGGGAAGATATTAATCCCCTAAACTACTTCCCATAGTGGGGCAGGTATCCCATGCCATCTGCTTCTACTAATTTCTATCAAGCTACCTCCCATCCATAATCCCAAATATTTGCTAATGTTCTTCATCTGGGCCAAATCTCCATCCATGCTGGCCACGTGCTTCTCTTCCATCTGACCCACGGTGGCCTGTTTCTCCCTCTGGTCTCTCTTCTTTCCAAAAATTCTCTCTGTCTCCCCACACCCGGGAACCTTAGCCACACTTATCTCATTTGTCCTGCCCAGGTATGCCCGCCTTTTATTAACTAGCATCAAAATACATCAGACCAACAGAAACCCTGGCTGGGAGGAGGGGGGTTGGAGGCAGGTGGAGCCAAATGGGGATCAGCAGTTAAGAGTGCTTGCTGCAGGGCTGGAGAGATGGCTCAGAGGTTAAGAACACTGACTGCTCTTCCAGAGGTCCTGAGTTCAACTCCCAGCAACCACATGGTGGCTCACAACCATCTATGATATGCTCTGATGCCCTCTTCTGCAGGTGTACATAATAATAAATAAACAAATCTTGAGAGAGAGAGAGAGAGAGAGGGGGGGGGGGAAGGGTGGCGAGCTTGCTGCTCTTTCCGGGAAAGGCTGGGTCAGGTTCCCAGAATAACTACCTCTAGTTCCGGCTCCGGCAGGATCCTCCTGCGGCTGCCTTGAGTTTGGGGATTAAAGGTGTGTGCCACACCTGATGGTTTTGTATAATGTTTATCTTTGGAATTTTAACAATGTAAATCTATACTCCTCCAAAATAAACCCGTTTCCAATGGTGGCAGACTATTGGGTTTTGTTAAATCAAATTGTTACAACCTCCGGTTTGATTAGGGCCAAAGTTATTTGAGTCCTGCTTAGTCATTAACTTGAGGCTTGTGATCAGATGAGGTTGGGGCATGGTTTGGGGGTGGGGTGGGGTGGGGGGGTGAGGAAGACAACGGTGCTTAGGGGGAAAGATTCAGAGAACACATCTCTGTTGATATCGGTTCTTGGCCTTGAACTCAAAGCAATCCTCCTGCTGCAGCTTTTCTCACCTGCTCCCTCTCTTTCCCTTTTGCTGTTTATTGGACCATGGGGGCAGAGCCTCCCTTAGCCTTGACTCTTCCAGCAGAGACTCCAGCCTCAAGGCTGGCCTTGACCTTTTGAGCTGGACCTCACGTACCTAGTGCTAGAATTACAGGTGTTGCAGGAAGCCCACCAGAGATGACCACTAAGACAGCTGATAGCCAACTGGAAGTCTTTTTTCATTCCAGCCGGCTGGGACTACACTCAGGTAATCGGGACCTACATGTAGCTCTGGGCATTTAGACCAAGAGCTTTTTTTTTTTTTTTTTTTTGTTTTTTGTTTTTTGTTTTTTCGAGACAGGGTCTCTCTGTGTAGCCTTGGCTGTCCAAGACTCGCTTTGTAGTCCAGGCTGGCCTCGAACTCACAGCGATCCGCCTGCCTCTGCCTCCCGAGTGCTGGGATTAAAGGCGTGCGCCACCACGCCCGGCTCTTAGACCAAGAGCTTTTAAAGGTGAAAACCACAGCCTGTTGTCCCACGAACAGCTAGCTGCAGGGGGAGGTCTGCAAGCAGTTTAACAGAAACTAAGGGTTGGGACGTCTTGGCCACGGATCCCAAAATAGGACTGAGTAATTTTTTTTTTCATGAGGTTCTCCATCAAGGAGATCAAATTCTGGTTCTAACTGAGATGCCTCAACAAGAACACAGGATGGAGGAACCGCCGCACTGTCTTTCCCCGTACCATCATGCCTGGCTTTTTGTTGTTGCTGCGATTTCATTTATCATCATGCATGTGAGTGTTTGCCTGAATGTATGCGAACTATATGTGTCCAGTGAAGAAGTCAGGAGAGGGCATCGGATCCCCTGGGACTGGAGTTACAGATGGCTGTGAGCCGCCCTGTGAATACTGGGAAGTGAACCTGCCCTCTCTTTAGCTCCTCTGCCTTTAAAAAAAAAAATTATTATTTTTAACATCTTGATATGCATCACAGGATGACCTGGAACTTACTACATAACTCAGGCGGGCCTCAATCTGCAAGCAACCCTCTTACCTCAGCCTCACCGTTGCTGGGACGATAGGCATATGCCACTATGTGTAGCTGGCAAATTTCTTGTGGAGGGAAAAAGCTATATGGAAGAGGTGACATTTAGCTGAACCATGAAGGTGGTATTTAGCCTAAGCTGGCACTGGCCCTCCAGGGAGAGAATACGTAAGGCCAGGTGGTAGCCAGGCAATGAGGAGGACACACGGGGACAGTGGAGATGGGGGTGAAGGCAGAGGGGTGGCAGAGGAGTAGACAGGTGTGCCCCGTGTCTCCAAGCGCTAGACTGGCAGGCAGGCAAGGCATTTGAGGTGCTTTTATTGGCAGAGGGTGTGGGGGTG
The DNA here is from genome assembly GCA_907169655.1 of Acomys percivali. Classification (NCBI taxonomy): domain Eukaryota; kingdom Metazoa; phylum Chordata; class Mammalia; order Rodentia; family Muridae; genus Acomys; species Acomys percivali. Next base: position 55,895,480 of record OU015745.1, on the reverse strand, counting down.
TGGTTTTGATCAGCTCTCACATTACTGGGACAACGCTCTGGTAAGGTCAGTCTGAGCTGAGGACAGTTGGATTTGGTAAGGTCTGGAGGCCACACACCCCAGTCTCCATGTGTGGCTTGCACCCATGTACACACTCTAGACTACTTGGGACCAGCATACCGCTTAGCTGTGCTACCACATCACAACTACAAAGTGATAATAGCTTTTCTTGTGAGTGTGGAATTTGTGTTCCATTGGTAATTTAAAAAAAAAAAATTTTTTTTAGATTGATTTATATTACCTTATGTGTATGAGTATTTTGCCTGCATGTGCCACATTCATGCCTGGTGTCCGAGGAGGTGGTAAGACTCCACGGGGGTGCTGGGAATTATACCCTTATCCTTTGTAACAGCAACAGGTTCTCTTAACCACTGAGCCAACTCTCCAGCCCCAGTCAAGTTTTTTGGGTTTTTTGTTTGTTTGTTTTTTGTTTTTCGAGACAGGGTCTCTTTATGTAGCTTTGGCTGTCCTGGATTCACTTTGTAGACCAGGCTGGCCTCGAACTCACAGCGATCCGTCTGCATCTGCCTCCCGAATGCTGGGATTAAAGGCGTGCGCCACCACGCCTGCCCAGCTTCCCAGTAAAGTTTTTTAAATTGGAACATGCAGGGTTCACATTTAAACAAAGACCTACTTCTCAGAGTTAGCTTTCCACCATTGTGTTTCTGTCCATTGAAACAATTTCAAAAGTCCCGAGGCCCTTATAAGGTTGTACTGTTAATATTGGGAGGCAGTTTGCAGGTTAGGTATCTGAGCAGGTACATCATTACTTTTTTTGTTTTGTTTTTTTGAGACAGGGTTTTTCTGTGTCCTGGACTAACTTTGTAGACCAGCCTGGCCTCGAATTCACAGCGATCCGCCTGCCTCTGCCTCCCGAGTGCTGGGATCAAAGGTGTGCACCACCACGCCCAGCTCCGATACATCATGTCTTAATATGCCTGGGGTGCAGATGTTTGACAGAAATCCTAATTAGCCAAGGTCTTCCAGGAGCAGGTGCACAGAGAAGGCCATCCGTCTGATCTGAGACATGAGAGAAGCTGGGAACTTGCAGGAGGGAGAGGTAGCGTTGGTGGATGTGCGGTACAGGGAACGGCAAATAGAATGGAGCCTGGAGGGCACAAAGAGTCAATGTAGCGGCTTACAGCTTACATGGGAGACCGCTATGTCACCGTCACCGAGAGGGTGGGTCTGGCTCAGGGGCTGGGGATGAACAGCCCGGCTTGGGGGGGGGGGGAAGGGGACAGGTCTAAGGGCAGCAGTTGGGAAAGCAGGGCCAGCGGGGTGCCTCTCCAGGCATGACTTATCGTGCCCATCAAAGGGCCACCTTCCACTTGCTCAGGTTCAGCTTTACCCAGCCGTCTGCCCCAGGGAGCGTGGGAATAGGACCCAGCATCATTTCCTCTGTGATTAATGGACCTGTACCAACGTCTCTGCACTTCCATAGTGGAGAGCAGGGTAGTCACAGCTCCAAGTGCAGTCTGTCTGCGGGGTTTGGCTCTATATTAGCCTGTATTTGTTTGTTTGTTTGTTTGTTTTGTTTTGTTGTTTACATCAGTCCCCGCCCTGATTCTATTTGGGTACAATCATGTTTCTTCTTTCAAGATCTCAGAGGGCTTGCAGAGTGGAAGATAGGCAACAGTTCAATCTTGGTTCCTAAACTTCCCTGGGCATTGTGAGGCACACTTGTAAACTGCAACCCCAGACTATGGAGGTTGAGCCAGTTTTGGCTTCTAGGCCATGCCCTGTCTCAAGTCACAATTAGCATCATCATCGGCATCCTCTGAACAGACTCTTCAACGGTGGCAAGTGTATCGAGGCTGCCACCCAGTGGCCGAGTCCTGAAAGACAGCGCCCTGCTCCTTTTGGGACTTTGAATAGAAAAGGTCACAAGCAGTTCTGTATTTATTTATTTAGGTCTGTTGAGACACGGTTTCAATATGTGGCCCAGTGCGGCCTCAAACATCCATGTATCTGTCTTCGTTTCTTTTCTGTTGCTGTGATAATCTCCCAGCAAACGTAACTCAAGGGAGAAAGACTTCATTTGGGCTCATAGTTACAGTCACAATGGATCTGGAGACAGACCCATGCTAGTGTTCAGTTGGCTTTCTCCATTTTGTACAGACCATGCCCAGGCAACGGTCCTTCCCACGGTTAAGATAGATCTTCCCACAGCATCAGTGCAATCAAGATCGACCCCCCACGCCCCCACCCCAACACACCCTGCACCAGGCACATCCAGAGGTGCACCCTCTAGGTGACTAGAGCAGTGGTCTTCGATCTTCTCAATGCTGTATTAACCTCAACCATAAAATCATTTCGTTGTTACATCATATCTGTAAGTTTGATGCTGGTTTGAATCATAATGTAAATATCTGTGTTTTCTGATGGTCTTAGGGGACCCCTATGAAAGTGTTTTACCGCCCTCACCCCCAGGTTTCAATCCATGGGCTGAGAACCACTGCCCTAGATCCTGTTCAATGTCAGTTAACCCATGCCATGCCACCACAGAAGCCAAGATGACCTTGGCTTTTTTTGTTTGTTTTCTGTTTTGTTTGTTTGTTTGTTTTGATTTTTCGAGACAGGGTTTCTCTGTGTAGCCTTGGCTGTCCTGGACCCTCTTTGTAGACCAGGCTGGCCTCGAACTCACAGCGATCCACCTGCCTCTGCCTCCCGAGTGCTGGGATTATAGGCGTGCGCTACCACGCCCGGCTGTTTGTTTGTTTTTTGAGACAGGGTTTCTTTGTGTAGCCTTGACTGTCCTGGGCTCATTTTGTAGACCAGGCTGGCCTCAAACTCACAGCGATCTGCCTGCCTCTGCCTCTCAAGTGCTGGGATTAAAGGCGTGCGCCACTACCACCTGGCCTCAACCTTGGCTTTTATTCTTCTGTCTCTACTTCCCAAGTGCTGGGATCAGAGACATGCACCATGCCAGGCAAACCATGCTTTTAAGGGGGAAATTAGAAATGATAGAAACTGGGGGCTAGAGAGATAGTTTGGGGGTTAAATATAAGGTACTACAGCACTTGCAGAAGACCCAGGTTCAAGTCCACTTAGAGGGATCTGACATCCTCTTCTGACTTGCACAGGCACCAGGCTTGTGCATGGTACACAGACATTGGGGCAAATCACTCAAAGACACAAAAAAGTAAAAAAAAAAAAAAAAAAGTTTAAAAACCTGAGCATAGTGGTGCACGCCTCTAATCCAACACTCAGGAGGCACAGGCAGGCGGATTGCTGTGAGTTTGAGGCCAGCCTGGTCTACAGGGTGAGTCTAGGACAGCCAAGGCTACACAGAGAAAACCTGTCTCAAAAAAATTTTTTTTGTTTTTAAAAGAAAGAACTGATAAGCAGGTGTGGTGGTGCATGCCTTTAATCCAAGCACTCAGGAGGAAGGGGCAGGTGGATCTCTGTGAGTTTGAGGCCAGCTTGGTCTACAAAGTCCAGGAGAGCCGGGGCTACACAGAGAAACCCTGTCTCAAAACAACAACAACAACAATCTTTATTTACGTGCTTGAGTGGTTTTCTTGTATGTATTATGTGCACCATGTGCATGCAGTGCCCATGGAGGCCAGAAGAGGGCATCAGAGCCCCTGGAACTAGAGTTAGAGAGGTTGTGAGCCGCCCTGTGGTGCTGGTTTCTGTGGATAGCAGAGTCCTCTGCATGAACAGCCAGTGTGTTTTTATTCACTGAGCCATCTCTCCAGCCAGAGAACAGATATTTTTCTGCCGCCACTCTATCTTTACACGTAATTCCTCACTGCTTTTCTCCCCTCTGGGTTTTGGTTTTTAGAGACAGGGTGTCCTTGTGTTTTCCTTGTACAGCCCTGGCTGTCCTGGACTAACTTTGTAGACCAGTTTGGCCTTGAACTCACGACGATCCACCTGTCTCTGCCTCCCCAAGTGCTGGGATTACAGGCATGCACCAACATTCCTGGCTCCTCACTGCTTTTTGTTTTGTTTTTGTTTTTGTTTTTTCGAGACAGGGTTTCTCTATGTAGCCTTGGCTGTCCTTTCACTTTGTAGAGCAAGCTGGCCTCAAACTCACAGGGATCTACCTACCTCTGCCTCACCAAGTGCTGGGATTAAAGGCATGTATCACCATGCCCGGCCCTTCTTTTTGTTTTTGTTGTTTTTTTGTTTTGTTTTTTTGTTTGTTTGTCACTGCTTTTTTAAGGGTAGTTTTGTGTGTTTTTAATTTTTTCCAATCATATTAATTTATCTGTGTATGTGCATGAATGCACACATGCCTGTGTGTGTGTGTGTGTGTGTGTGTGTGTGTGTGTGTGTGTGTGTAGGTTGGACAACAGTTTGCAGGAGTCTGGTCTCTCCTTCCACCATGCAGGTCCTAGGGATTGAACTCTGATCGTAGAGCTTAGCATCAGGCACTTTATGAGCCACGCCTCTCTCCAGCTCAGCCTTTTTCCCTCTTCTACTTTAGGGTATTTTTTTTCTTGTCCACACATAAATATTCCTATTTTTATTATTATTATTATTTGTTTTTGTTTTGAAGCAGGATCTTAAATAGCTCAGGCTGACTTCAAACTCCATAGATAGCCAAGGATAAGTTTGAACCCCTAAGTCTCCTGCCTCCACGTCCCCCTTTCCAGGTACTGGGACTATGGCCATGTGCCACCTCAGCAAGCCATTCCTTTTGAGGGCTGAGTGATAGTCCACCGTGTGGATGAGACAAATGCTTCTCCTTGCTATTATTGCCTGGCAGCGAGTGTGCCTCTGCTCCTACATTGCATGGAGAGAGAAATCTTCTCTTCCTTTCCTTGTAGTGGGGTATGGGCAGGATAGGGGCAGGCAGGGAAAAACTTAGAAGGCCAATGGAAAGGCTCTAGAAGCTTCTGTCGCCCCTTTGTGACTCTCGGAACCCTTACCTAAACTCCCAGCATCCTTTTCTTGCCCAGGGAACTCACAGGAGCTAGGCACCCTCCCAGCTTCTCCTCCTGGCCTAGGCCAGGCCCTGGCTGGCAGCAGCCTCCGCCTGGCAGGAGGGCCCCTCCAGGAAGGGGAGCCTGAGCCCAGAATGCTTAGCAACACTCTTGAGTTAATTATTTAATTGGGTGAAACACCCATTAGGGAGGATTCTCACTTTCCAGACAGCCTGTGAGTAAACATGTCAAGAAGAGTGAGGTGTCCGTGAAAGCTGCCACTCACCCAGGCTCCTCCCCCGCCCCCCATTCTCCATCTGAGGAAGAGACCCTGGAGGGTTCTTCTACCCAGATGTGTCTGCAGGCAGGGGCAGGCGAGGCTAGCCAGACAGGCCTCTGAGAAAGACAGACTGTGGCCTGGAGGTGGGAGGCTGTATCAGGGACCTGCATCCAGCTTTGCAGCAGGAGGTAAGGAATTCTCTAGAATGCCATTTTTATCAGGGAGCTCGGGATGAGGACAACTCTGGAGCCAGTGGTAGTGTGTTCAGAGAGCTGGAGGCAGAATATAGGGGCCCCTCACAGCTGAGCATTTAGGGTTGGGGAAATGGCTCAAAGGTAAAGTGATGCTGGGCGTGGTGGCCCACGCCTTTAATCCCAGCACTCAGAAGACAGAGGCAGGCAGATCGCTGTGAGTTTGAGGCCAGCCTGGTCTACAAAGCGAGTCCAGGACAACCAAGTTTAACACAGAGATACCCTATCTCGAAAAAAAGAAAAGAAAAAAAAAAAAAGTAAAGTTGTCGACAGCTAAGCAGACACCAGAACCTTGGTCCAATCCCCAGTCCCCATGTAAGCACTGGACATGAACCCAGGCTGGTGGTGCACACCTTGAATTCCAAGATTCAGGAGGCAGAGGCAGGGGAATTGCTGTGAGTTCAAGGCCAGCCTGGTCTACAAAGCGAGTCCAGGACAGCGAAGGTTAACACATAGAGACCCTGTCTCAAAAAAACAAACAAAAAAAGTGCCTACTGTTCTTACAGAGGACCTGGGTTTGATTTCCAACAGTCACATGGCAGTTCCCAATGGCCAGTTACTCTAGTTCTGTTGAATCCAATGACCTCTTCTGACCTCAACAGCCACCAGGCACATAGTACACATACACACAATGGCAGAACACACACACACACACACAACTAAAATAAACAATGCTAAGCCAGGCATGATGGCACACACCTGTAGCCCCACCACTTGGGAGGCAGAGGTAGGCAGATCTCTGTGAGTTCCAGGCCAGCCTGGTCTTCATAGAGTTGCATAGTGATAGCCTGCCTCAAAAACCAACAACAGAAGTAAAATGAAACTGAGGAAGTGGTCCTGGAGGGATGCTGCTGTCACTCACACCTTAGCACCGAGGGGACAGATTCCCTAGAGTTCACTGTCCAGCTAGCCTCGCTGAATTGAGGCACTCTGGGCTCAGTGAGACACTGTCTCAAAATATAAGGCGGAGAATGAGGAAGACATAAAACATCAACTTCTGGCCTCTAAATGCATAACCATTTGCATCCTTTGCAAGTACATGTGTACACACTCATGAACACATACTCCACATGTGCACACACAGGTGTTCTCCTCTCTCTCTCTCTCTCTCTCTCTCTCTCTCTCTTCTCTCTCTCTCTTTCTCTCTCTGTTGAGACAGGATTCTTCTGTGTAACAAACCTGGCTATCCTGGACTCACTTTGTAGACCAGGCTGGCCTCAAACTCATAGAGATCTCTCTGCCTCTGCCTCTGCCTCTCCTCTCGAGTGCTGGGATTAAAGATGTGCGCCACCACACCTGGCCACACGAGCTCTCTTGGGAGCTCTGTGGACAGTGTTTAAGGGGTCAAAGGCCCAGCTGTGGAGCACAGAGCCCTATAGGGACGGCAGGAGGTGAAGGAAGCTAGCTAATATGGAGGCAGGGAGTTTGTGCATAGGACCAGGCTTCTTCAGGAGAGAAAGCTTCCATCTGTGTGCTGTGTCAGGGGACCAAAGAAGAGCTCTGTGACTTATCTATACTTTGTCTGTCAGGGCTCAGCATAGAAAGCTCCACCAAGCATTTTTACCCACAAAAATCTGTTTGCTTTAATCTAATTGTTTTGTTTTTGAGACATGGTCTCTCAGTGTAGCTCCCTGGCCTGGAGCTTGCTATATGGACCAGGCTGGCCTCAAATTTCCAGAGATCCACTTTTGCCTCTTTTTTTTTTTTTGGTTCTTCAAGACAGGGTTTTGCGCTGGGCATGGTAGTGCATGCCTTTAATCCCAGCACTCAGGAGGCAGAGGCAGGTGGATCGCTGTGAGTTTAAGGACAGCCTTGTCTACAAAGTGAGTCTAGGACAGCCAAGGCTACACAGAGAAACCCTGTCTCAAAAAAGAAGAAGAAGAAGAAGAAGAAGAAGAAGAAGAAGAAGAAGAAGAAGAAGAAGAAGAAAGGGGAAGTCAAAACAGAATGACAGCCTGCACCTCCAGACATTTAGGAGAGTGAGATCCAGAAAATTCTATAACCTTAGGCTCCACATATTCCAAATATGTGGAAATCCAAGACAAGAGGGCAGGGCAGCTGGCCCTGTGAGCTGAGGTGTGAGAGACTTCCGGCTACTGTGGGAACATTCCTGAGGCTAGCCCTAAGGGGAATTCTTTTCCTGTCTCAACCAATCCAGTTTCCCATGAGCACAGCAAGCGGTTCCCACCCACCACAAAGCCATTTACAGGCAGAGCAACTGAGGCTGGCACAGGAGATCCTACCTCCAGAGCTGTGGGCTCGGTGAGGGAACAGCAAGGGCAGCGGGTGGGAGAGAGGCTACAGGAAGACCCAGTGAGGGCCTAGAGTGAGCAGAGGCACAGGAGGAGGGTGGTGTCGCACAGGACGCAAGGGGGAGGGGCTCCATGGGAGACTCTCTGCAAGCCTAGCTTTGTTTCCTTTGTGTGCATAGCATGGAAAACGTATCTGCATGTGTGCGCACGCGTGTGCTGAGGTCTGAGGAGGACTCTGGTCCTTTTGTCCATGGAGCTCTTATTTTCTTGAAGCAGAGTCTCTCAGTAAGCCGAGAGCTTGCTATTTTCCAGCTAGGGTGGTGGCCAGCCAAACCCCGTCATGCCCCCTGCAGTCTGGAACAGAAGCACCACTGTGGCCACACCAAGCTATATGGGTGGGTCTCAGGGGTCTGCACTCGGGTTCTCCTGCCCTTTCCAATTGAGAATGAGAACTCAGAAGTCCTGGAGTTTTTTGTTTGTTTGGTCTTGTTTTGTTTTGTTTTCGAGAAAAGGTCCCTGTATTCCTGGCTGTCTTAGATTCACTCTGTAGACTAGGCTGGCCTCGAACTCACAGAGATCCACCTGCCTCTGCCTGCCCGAGTGCTGGCATTAAAGAAGTGTGCCAGCACCACCCAGCTTTTTCTCAACCATTTTTTAACAAGGCCCTGTGGACTTTTGCTTTGTATCCAGGTTCTACAAAGCATAAAACCTGCCTTGCCTAGAGCTAAGTTTTTAAGTTTTTCACAACCCCTGGAGGGGACAGAGGAGCCTCTCTGAGACCTTGAGGAAGGTATATTGGGGGACTATATTCTTTTTTTTTCTTGTTTTGGATTTCAAGTACACACAGGCTCCCTTAAGCCTTGCACATCTCGCATAAAAAAAAAGAATCGCCGTTTCTAGGTCCTACACAAAGCCTGCCCAGAGACACAAGGCCTGCGTTTAGCAACATTGACAGACCTCACGCCTCCTCCAGTTCCCCAAAGGACACGGAACACTGTAAGGATCCAATGGGCCTGTTGACAAACTGACATCCCCCTGAATAGCATGTGCTGCAACCTGAGCAAGATGAGGAAGGAGGGGTGTGTGTGTGTGTGTGTGTGTGTGTGTGTGTGTGTGTGTAGCACAGAAAAACAGAAACAAATAAAGAGTTCAAATGTGAAACGATTAAAAAAAAATAAATCGAAGGGAGCGAGATAAGGCTGCCAAGGCCCTGCTTCCTAGTTAACATTCATTGGATTGAATAATCAGCCTTCATTATCTCAAATTGTCTGCATATTTGCCCTCAAAATGCTAATTTACAGTTGGCTGGGAGCAGTCTCGGCCTATTTTGACTAAAATATGATTTCACTTTATTGAGCATTGTCCTTAGCTGTCGGGCATCTCGGTTGCATGGACAAGGAGGGGAGCAATAGGGAGAAAGGAAACCATTTTCTATCAAAGCGATGCCCCGGCTCAGCTCTGATTATGGCTCCCTGTTTTGCGTGGAAATGGCATTTCTAAGCCTGCAAGTAAAATTAAAGTCGTTATCGTTTTCTTTTAGGGGACAGACAGTTTATCGTTAATCTCAGAGAAGGAAATGGGAGAAATAATTTTTTTTTGTTGTTTCACTGAGGGGTGAAAAATCTTTCCCATCACTCCCCTCCCGCCCCCTTAGAGCAGCGGCAGGTTCCTTCTTTCTTTTGCTTCCTCTGTGACCTCCAAAGGCCTGGGTTCCCTGCCTCTTGCCCTTCTGTGTCCTCTGAGCTGGAGGGCAAATAAATAACTCCATTACTGAAAGTAGCCCAGGACAACCGAGACGGCTACGCGTTCCTGGGGATGACCTCAAACTTGTAATCTCCCTGCCCTCCCCTCTTGAGTGCTGGGATCACAGATACATGCCACCATGTCCAGCTCTAACCTTTACTTAGGCTTAGGATGACAGAAGAGGCAGGTGTGGTGGTGCACGCCTTTAGGCCCAGCACCAGAAGCCAGAGGCAGGTGGATCTCTGAGTTCGAGGCCAGCCTGGTCTACATAATGAGTTCCAGGACAGCCAGGACTATACAGTGAGACCCTGTCTGGAAAAGAAAGAAAGAAAGAAAGAAAAAGAGGGAGAAAAGTCAGAGGTCTAGCGGGGTGAGGTGGTTCATGTCTTCAATCCCAGCACTAAGGAGGCTAAGCATTTGAGACCAACTTGGCGCACAAGTGAGATACCACTGGAAAGAAGGAAGGGAGGAAAGGAGGGAGGGAGGGGTGGGGTGGGTCCTTCATGTAGCTGAAATGCTGCAAGAACCACATGTTTTTCTTCACACAGGAGCCTCAAGTTTTAGCCAGCCAGCTACTAGCCATAAGCTGATTTTCAGCCTCGAGAGAGGCCATCCCGAGCCATCATACCGACCGCTGCCTCCCAGCTCCTCTTGGGAATAAGGATGTGGGCCAGGAAGGGACAACTCCTATCACAACCCTCTCTCTGCAATGGCAAAGGCCAGGCCAGTCAGTACACAGCCCCAGGCTACAGCGGGCAGTAGGCCTCCTCCACTGACAGTGCTGTAGCCAGGGAGCGGCCACTCTGACCTTGGTGGGGAAGTCCCTGCGTTTCTGTGCTCTCTTTCCAAGCCTCAGAAGACAGAGTCTCAGCTACTAGGTGTCTGCTACCCTGCTACCACCTTTAGTCCTCCCCAGGCCTTCCTCCTCTCTTCCGCAGTGTGTGCCGTCCTGTCCCACCGCCTCAGGCAAACAGGCCACCCAGGAGGCAGAGAAGTAAAGGGTTAGGACCCAGGTCGGACTTCCTCCTCAGGGCCCTGGGCCTTGGTATGGGGATGTCTTTGCCCAGAAGGATGGTGCATGGACAAGCCTGGGCCTGCAGAGCTGGCTCACTTCTCTCTCATGCCTTCTCTACGCACTCGAGCTCAGCCTTCCCGGAGATTCCTCTCCTGAGCCTCAGTGTGCGGTCTGCATGGAGACACAAGCGTCTTTATTTACCATCTCTTTCCGGCCTGGGCTCTCTGGGGCCTATGATGTCCAGGGCCTTGTTACCTTGTTGTTGTTGCTTGAGGCAGAGCCTCTTGTAGCCCGGGTTGGTCTCACTATGGAGTTGAAGATGGCCTTGAACTTCTCTGATCCTCCTGCCTCAACCTCCTAAGCACTGAGCTCATGTGCATCTGCTGCCATGCCTAACTTGTTCTTTGTTTCTCTTTGTTTTCGAGATAGGGTCTTACTATGTAGCCCAGGCTGGACTCGAACTCACTTTCTATTCACCTCTGTGTTCTGAGCGCTGAGATCATAGACGTAGGCCACTACACCTCCTAAAAGCATCCAGTTTTAATAGGATTTGGAACCCCCAAGTATGGCCTCTGCCCACTTTTTCAGCTATGACCTTTCACTGTCTTAAGTCCCCCAAACCCTGGGGATGGCAGTTCCCCCTTTCCCTCAGTTCCTGGTCTCTTCACATACAAGGCCAACTGCTTGCCTGGGAGAACCAGAGCCAGTGGGGAGAAATCTCAACAGGCACTTAGCATCCTGAGGCAGCCAGCAGGCACCTTCACCTACCCACACACAGAGACATCTCAAGTGTATTCCTAGGCCTGTGCACACCGCATGCACAGTCCACAGACACCAACTCCCCTCACTTTCCACAAGCACAACACAATTAGCCAACTCAGGGTATACCGCATGCACACCAAAGTCCCTAGGATATCCCTAAGGATATCCCTTGGGAGCCTACACTCCCCTGGCAGAATCCATACACACCATCAGCCGAGGACACAGACCAACCCCCACACAATCAGGAGACACAATACACACACACACACACACACACACACACTCCAGCCCTCTCATCTATATGCTGTGTCATTCCTTGGAGCGAGTGGCCATGAGAAGATCTGAGACACCTTCACCAGCCTACCCACCACCATGAGACCCAGAAATGGCACCTCCCTTAACTCACGCCTTATGACCTCTGAATGTGGTGAACTCCTGCAGCCCAAGATGCTTCTGGAATGCAGGGCCTCCAGCTTCAGCCCCTCTTCTACCCCTATAGAGACTCGGGACCCAAATCTCTTTTGTGATCAGAAAAAAACCCAACAAAACAAAACAAAACATTAGGAGACTTGGCCAGTCAAAGTCTACAAGAGGAGGTTAGGGGCTGGACATGGCGACACAGCCTTTAATTCTGTGAGTTCAAGGCCTACCTGACCTGCATAGTGAATTCCAGGACAGCCAAGTAAAAAGATCCTGTCTCCCCTTCCACCTCCCCCCCCAAAAGAGGGGTCAGGATGCCAGATCAGCCCATTCCATTAACTGCTCCAGGAGTTCAAAGCTAGGCTTGGTTCCTGCCGTTAGGGGTCAGGGCCTCATGTGCAGGCCTGTGGCTGGAGGCAGAGCTTGGTGTCAGAAGAGGAGAAAGCCAGCTGTAAAGAATTAGCAAGCAAAAAAAAAAAAAAAAAAACAAGCGAAAAAAAATAAAAAAAAAAAAAAAAAAAAAAAAAGAACTAGCAAGCAAACTGAAATTAATAAAATATTAAAAAAAAAGAAATGATATGTAATTGAAATGAAAGGATGTAATGAGAAAACATACTTGTTTATCCTTTTTGAATATTATACAATGTATATATGTATATGTGAAAATATTGCCAGATACTTTGTTAATATTTGCAATTTACATAAAGTATCAGTTTCAAAAAGAATAAAAAGACAATGATATTGCTACATAGATGCATGTACTATTAGCATTTGCCATTAAAATGTTTAAAGCAAAACAAAACAAAACAAAAAACTAGCAAGCTAGACGTGGCCATGTCCCTCGCTGCGCCTGGGAGGCTGGAGGGGACTGATGGTTTCAGGGGAGTTACTGATTCCTGAGCCATTTATTAGGCCCTGAATGGCAGTGAGGCTCTGCCTTGGGCTGTCTCACTGGGACATAGTCTCCTGGCCATACCAACCAAGTGGATGAGGCAGTGTGGGATTGGTGGGCAGTGGCGAAGGCCTCCCTCTGAGGGAGGGAAAGGGTTTCTCAGGCCCTTATGCTATGGGGAGGGGAGGAGGCACTCCCTCTCAGGGGCGCACTCTGCCTTGTACCGTGCTGAGAGAGTGCATCTCCTTAAAACAGGTTCTTTGGAGGGCCTTGCTGGCCTCTAAGTGAGGCACTGGAGCAGTGTCTGTGTGTGTGTATAGCTTGCTGTGGAGTTCTCCACCTCTCTCTTTGTGTTTCTGTTCCAGCTGCCTCTGCTCCCAGCGAGAGCTTACCTTTCCAGAAAGGAGTTCAGGGTGTTGGAGTGACAGGGAAATAAAGGGGACGTGGAGCTTGTGAGCTTGAGGAAAGCCTCCCGCCAGCTAAGAGTGAGAACTGTACAGGAGCATTGCTGGAAAGGCTGCCAGCATGAGGTGGCTATTGCTTTCACATACAGATCGTTTATGTTAAAGCAGTAGTGAACCAGGCCTCAGGGTTCTGGCCTTGGGAAAGGGCTCATGGCTTTGCCCAGCCGTTGGCTAATTCTCAAACACAGCTGTTGACAGTGAAGGTAGCCTTCCTGCATTCCTGTGGGCCAGACTTTTACCTTAACTGTCGCAACCCTGTAATTTGCCCCTCAGGAACCACCCAGTGACATTGTAAAAACAGTGAGTGGGGACTCTGAGAAGCTCACATCTGGGCTTTTGGATGGGCCTGCCTTTTTTTCTGAGTGCCCATTCTCCTCCTAATCCTCGTGTTTAAGCCTATATTAAAACATTGTCAATAAAAATCTCCCACTTTCCCTGGGTGTGGTGGTGCACATCTTTAATCCCAGCACTCAGGGGGCAGAGGCAGGCAGATCGCTGTGAGTTTGAGGCCAGCCTGGTCTGCAAAGCGAGACAAGGACAGCCAAGGCTACACAGAGAGATTCTGTCTTGAAAACCAAGCAACCAACCAACCAAACAAAACAAAAACAAAACCTCCCATTTTGACCAAAAAAGAAAAGAAAAGAAACGGGGGAGGGGAAGCCGGGCAGTCTAGCAATCAAGTAGATAGAATTCTGTGAGTTCAAGGCCAGCCTGATCTACAAAGTGAATCCAGGACAGCCAAGGCTATACAGAGAAATCCTGTCCTGAAAAAACAAAACAAAAATCTCCCATTCTCTTTCTTAAAGCTGGCTAGTCCTGAAATTCTTTTCGGTGTCAAAGCGACAAACCCTGTTTCAGGCCGAGATGAGCTTCCTAAAACTCCAGGGCAACTCCTCCCGCTGCTGAGGGCAACGGAGGGGACCTGGGCTTCCTTTGCTGTCTATAAAAGCCACACTGCCAGTATGGGCCTAGAACCCAGAGCGTCTGCCCAGGTTTCCTGGCCTGGGGTGGGAGTGAGACACACATGACTCTTAGCCTGGATGGGGAGGGAGTAAAAGGTGGAAAGCGCGCTAGACAAAACCCCACCCAGATAGGACAGCCGCGCCAGTCCTCAAAGACTCCCACAGCACCCATCTCTCCTCCTGGCACGGTTTCTCTCATTAGCTGCTTGTGGAGCTGCTGGTGTCTAGCTTGGAGCCCCTGAGCCCCCTGCCTTCCACCATAAGGCTGGGTGAGGGCTTGTGGTCGACCCGAGGGAGCAGCTTGGTCATTGCAGTGCGCTGAGGTCTTGGTGGTTTGGGCTTCTTCCCAGCTCCATAGTGAGTTTACAGGGTATGGAACCCACAGGCACCCACGAGTTCCTGTACTCTGTACCCCTAGATGGTCGAGCGTGTACTCCTCAGCCTGGGAGGAGCCGCCTTCGGCTCCGTTTGCTAGTCAAGTCAGAGGGTGTCCCCACTCTTATGCCACCTCCCTGCTGGCAACCCCGCCGTCCTTCCTAGGGACAGACAGCCTCAGCTGAAAAGGACCGGGTCCCCGCCAGTCTGCGGCCCTAGGGAGCCGGCGGAATGGCCCGCGTGCTAATCCGCCGGTTGCAGCCGGCCAGGCCCTGGCAGGGATTAGGCCGAGAAGGGCGCTGACCAGCCTGCGACACCCGCGTCCTCCGCCCGCGGCTCAAATGCCGCATTTGGGATGCGGCGCGCGCCCTCCTGTTTGCTCGCGGAGCTGGCCCGGGGGCGGGAAGCCGACTCGCAAGTGTATCAGAGATTAGGGCGCCGCTTCAATCCTTCGCCCGCGATTCCTCCCGCGGGCGCCGCCTCTGTAACCACTGGTCCTGGGGAGGGGGACACCCAGGGGAGATGCCGAGGGGCGCCCGGTGAGGACCAGGAAGGCCTCCCTCCTTCCAGTGCCACTTGCAACTTGCAATTTGTCTATCCTCTGGAGTTCGGGCAGTAAAAACAGGGTTGGTTAAGTATCACGATAAGGGAGTGAGAGTAAAACGGGGGTGGGGGTGGGGGTGAGGCCACTGCTGCAAGAGGTGGTAACACATGTTTCTAATTCAGCGGTAGGGAGATGGAGGCTGGTGGTTCAGATTCAAGATTAGCCTTGACTACATAGTGAGTTTAAGGCCAGCCTGGGCTACATGCCACACTGTTTCAGAAAGCTAGAGGAGGAGGGGGGAGGAGGAGGAGGAGGACAGGAAACGGAGAAGAAGAGGGAGAGGGGGAGAGGTTGGGCTGGGAGGACAAGAATAGACACAAAGAAAAACGACCAATAAGGAGTCCCCTTGCCTCTAGCCTCACCTCCAGTCTCTAGTTCACTGTCTCCAGGAACAATGGCGCATCCCTCTTCTACTCTCTGGCCCCACGCTGCCAGGGCACAGCCCTAGCACAGGCATCCATGGTGCCCACCTGGCTGGTCCCCAGTCCAGCTCTGAGTACTTGGTGCCCTATAAAGCCTTCAGTTTCCTTTGGCTCTGGCCAGGAGTGTGTTTCTGAGGTTTTTGTTTTGTTTTGTTTTTGTTTTTCACGGTTTCTCTATGTTATCTTGGCTGTCCTGGACTGGCTTTGTAGACCAGGCTGGCCTTGAACGCACAGTGATCGCCTGCTTCTGCCTCCCAAGTGCTGGGAGTAAAGGCGTGTGCGCCACCACAACCGACCATGTTTCTGAGTCTTTTTTTTTGTTTTTGTTTTTGTTTTTTCGAGACAGGGTTTCTCTATGCAGCCTTGGCTGTCCTGGACTCACTTTGTAGACCAGGCTGGCTTTGAACTCAGCGATTCGCCTGCCTCTGCCTGTGCTGGGTGTTTCTGAGTCTTTTTTTTTAAAAAGATTTATTTATTTATTATTATGTATACAGTGCTCTGCTTGCATGTCACCTGCAGGTGTATATGTGGTTTCTGGGAATTGAACTCAGGACCTCTGGAAGAGCAGTCAGTGCTCTTAACCGCTAAGCCATCTCTCCATCCCGTGTTTCTGAGTCTTAAGTCAAATTTCTCAGAGCTCTCAGAGGTGGGAAGGGCAGTCATATGCTCCTGGATGTTGTGGGACACACAGAAGCCATGTCCCCAGCTAGATCCGAGACCTCTGCTCTCCTCTCTCCCTCCAGCACATTCCCTCTTCTGTCCTGGCACTGTTGACTCCCTATTCCTGCAGGAAGCTCTCCAGGTCATCTTCACCTCAGAGATTTTTTCTCCGCGGTTTCCCTTTCCCTTCAGGCCACATGTTAGGCTTTCTCAGGAGTCATCCAGGGGCTCTCCAGCCTACCCCACTCCCTGACCCCGCCTTTGGGAGACAGTGGGAATCAGCCCTCCTTCTTGGAGTTCTGAAGTCTTCTCTCTCTTCCTATTCAGACACTTATGAACTGACCAAATAAATCCCTACCCGGTTCTGTACTCTCTGGGCATGGGGGCCTGCCTCTACTCCCCCACGCGAGCTTTATCTCGTGGCTTTGGAGGAGCTGGTTGGCCCCAAAAACGGTCCCAACTCCTGGGCTTCTGTGTGAGGGCCTCTCCCTCCGCCTCGTTTCCCGATCTAGCGTTGATGTCCCGCCGCTACGGAAACTGGGCGCCTCCATCGAGCGGTATGCGAGCGCCCTCTGCCGCCCGCTGTGAGAGATGACAGTCTTCATAGGCCTGGCCCTGCAGGTGACCTCGGATTAGCCTGGCACCCTTACTGGGTGCTTTCTTGAGTTCTGGCTGGGACAGAGCCAAGGAGCGCAGGTATTTCCAAAGCAAAATAGTATGTCCATTTAAATGATTCAGTACCACTTGGTGGTACAGAAGAGAAGGGGAAAAAAGAGTCCCTCACTATCTCTGCCGGGGTTTGAAGTAAGCAAGCAGCTTAGCTGAGGAAAATTACATTCACGTATTAGGTGCACCAGAGCATAATGGGAAACAAAAATAATAGCCAAAAGCCCAGAAAAGCCTGTGTGGTGGCTGTCACAGGCCTATAATTCCACTACTAGGTAGATGGAAGCAGAAAGATCAGGGGTTCACGGTCATCCTTGGCTACACGGCCAATTTGAGGCTAGCCTGGGCTACGTGAGATTGTGTCTTAAACACAAAAGAGCCTTGCATGATAGCACATGCTTTTAATGCCAGCACTCAGAGGCAGAGACAGGGAGGTCTCTGTGAGTTAGAGGTCATCCTGGTCTACAAAGTGAGTTCCAGGCCGGCCAGGGCCACATAGTGAGATCCTGTCTGAGGTAAACTAAGAGGGGTGACAAGATGGTTTGATGGGCAACAGTCGTTCTTTAATTCCCCTGTGTGAACTCCAGGGACTGACCTCAGATTGCTAGGCTTGAAAGCAGGTGCCTGATGCATTATCTCACTGGCCCACCAGCTTAGTTCTTTTTGGTTTTTTGAGACAGGGTTTCTCTGTGTAGCCTTGGCTGTCCTGGACTCACTTTGTAGACCAGGCTGGCCTCAAACTCACAGAGATCCACCTGCCTGAGTGCTGGATTACAGGCGTGCATCATGTGCCCAGCTTCCCAGCTCTGTTCTTGACTCACACTGAAGATCTCCATTGTCTGAACTGGAGGTTAGTGAATAGGAATTTTCCCTCTCTAGAAGCCTGGCAACGGTCTTAACCTAAGAGATTTCCAACCCAGTGGCCTGTGTGACAGCTAGCTTTTCATCCATGTGTCGTTGAGCTAGCTGGTGTCAACAGCTAAGAAGCATGAAGGGCTGGGCTCACAGAGTGAGAGGATGCTGCCCGTGGCCTGGGCTCACGGTGTGAGAGGATGCTGCTGCCTGTGGCCTGGGCTCAGTGTGAGAGGATGCTGCTGCCCGTGGCCTGGGCTCACGGTGTGAGAGGATGCTGCTGCCCGTGGCCTGGGCTCAGTGTGAGAGGATGCTGCTGCCCATGGCCTGGGCTCACGGTGTGAGAGGATGCTGCTGCCCGTGGCCTGGGCTCAGTGTGAGAGGATGCTGCTGCCCGTGGCCTGGGCTCAGTGTGAGAGGATGCTGCTGCTCGTGGCCTGGGCTCACGGTGTGAGAGGATGTTGCCTGTGGCCTGGGCTCATGGTGTGAGAGGATGCTGCCCGGGGCCACAGCTCTATCAACTGGGGCCTATGGTGAGGAAGAATGTCAGGGTGGAAAGGGGTGATAGAGCAGAGCCAGGAAGGAGAGGAAGAGAGGAGACAGGGAGAGGGACAGCCTGCTAGTACCACATTCAGGGCAGGTCTTTCTACCTTAGCTGATGTCCTGAAACACCTTTGAGGAAATACCCAGAAGTGTATCTAAGTAATCTCCTAGGGGTTTCTCAGTCCACTCAAGTATAACTGTAATCCCAGTACTCAAGAAGCTGAGGCAGGGGGATGGCAAGTTCAAGGCTACATAGAAAGACCCGGTCTCACAAACAGACAAAATTGATGAAGTGAACTGTCACAACGTTTTATGTCCTGACAACATAGCCTCAAGCACTCCCTTTGCTGTAAGAGTCAAAGCATCATGGACTGTGTTGTGGTTCTTGAACAAATCATCTCTATACACTGTGGCTTTAATGGCAACTCCTTTTTTTTTTTTTTTTCTTCCTTTCAGGAAAAAGGATAACAATATAACTCAGCAAGTAAAGGCATTTGCTGCCAAACCTGATGGCTAGAGATGGACCCCTGGAACTCACATGAGAGAAATGGAAAACCAATTTAATTTTCGCAAATTGTCTCCTTGACTTCGACACACACACATGTGCACACACACACACACACACATGGGGGGGATTAATAAAATAAGTATATTTTTTGGTTGGTTGGTTTTTGAGACAAAGGAGTCTCTCTATGTGGTCCGAATTGTCCAGGAACTCACCGTGTAGACTAGGCTGCCCTTGAACTCACAGAGACATGCCTATCTCTCTACCCCCTGAGGTGGACTTAATCCCTAGGGGTTAAAGGTATAGACTACCGTGTCTATCCTTTTTGATGTTTATGAGACAGGGTCTCATGTAGCCACCACTGTCTAAAAACTGTGTAACCAAAGGTGGCATTGAATTACTAATCTTTCTTTTTGGCTGGGGCAGGGTTTGTGACAGGGTTTCTCTGTGTAGCCCTGGCTATCCTGGAACTTGCTATATAGAACAGGCTAGCCTTGAACTCGCAGAGGTCCATCTGCCTGCTTCAGCCTTCTGAGTGCCGAGACTAAGTGTGTGCGCTGACACTACCTGGCCAAATTACTGTTCTTCCTGCTTCTCCCTCCTGAGTGTCACCATGCCATGCTCAGTGTGTCAATCATTGCTGGGGCTCAAAGCCAGGATTTGGGAATGCTTTGGGGTTTGTTTGTTTTTGTTTTTTGTTTTCCAGACAGGGTCTCTCTGTGTAGCCTTGGCTGTCCTGGACTCACTTTGTAGACCAGGCTGACTTCAAACTCACAGCGATCCGCCTGCCTGAGTGCTGGATTACAGGCATGCACCATGCGCCCAGCTTCCCAGCTCTGTTCTTGACTCACACTGAAGCTCTCCACCACGCCGGCCTTGGATTTGGGAATGCTAAAGTAAGTGTTATACCAGCTGCACCACAGCGCTATCCCAGGATGGATCTTACATGTGTCAAGCATGTCAACCTCCATTTGTCAAGCACTTGAATTACCAAGTGGGGAGGAAACAAGACTGAACCAAATTAATGATCAAGGGTATACATTCATTCTAGGTTTAGTCCATTAATAAGGTCCAGGTGTACCTGGCCCACGATAAGAAAGACCATATGTATATAAAAACAAAGACCAAATGGTTAGCTATCTGACACAAGACAGACATTTGTTTCTTTTTTTAAATATTTATTTAAATATCTGTTTTTTGCATATACATTTGCATGACAGAAGAGGGTATCAGATCTCGTTATATATGGTTGTGAGCCACCATGTAGTTCTGGGAATTGAACTCAGGACCTCTGTAAAAGCAGCCAGTTCTCTTTTTTGTTTGTTTGTTTGTTTGGTTGGTTGGTTGGTTTTGTTTTTGGGTTTTTCTTTTCTTTTTTTAAGATTTATTTATTATATATTCAGTGTTCTCCCTGTGGGTCTGCATGCAGAACCAGATCTCATTGCAGATGGTTGTGAGCCACCATGTGGTTGCTGGGAATTGAACTCAGAACCTCTGGAAGAACAACCAGTGCTCTTAACCTCTGAGCCATCTCTCCAGCCCTGTTCTTTTGGTTTTTTCCGGACAGGGTTTCTCTGTGTAATAGCCCTAGCTGTCTTGTACTTCTTTTGTAGGCCAGGCTGGCCTTGAACTCATAGAGATCCACCTGTCTCTGCCTCCCAAGTGCTGGGAATAAAGGCAGCCCAGTGCAGTGCGCTTAACAGCTGAGCCATCTCTCCAGCCCCAGACAGCTGTTTCTTAGAAAAACCTTGACATAAAAAAACTCTTGCTTTGAACACATAATGTACATTTGAAATAAGAAAAAGATAATACTTCTGCTTTGTACTCATAAAATGAGTATGTAGATACAACCACCTCTTATAAGGAGCAACAATATCTAGCTAGTTAGATACGGTTCTAATGAAAGAACTTATAATCAGTAGGTCCACTAACTCCCTTTTTATGTAGCAATTGTATCTAGTTTTAAATGAGGTCATTTTTTTTTCATACATAGCGAACCTTTGTCTTAGATGGTATAAAAATGCAGGACAGAAATAAACATTTGTCGAAGTGCCCTGCTTTTTGCAGAAAAGCATCCGTCTGTCTGATGGCCTGTACATATGTATGCTTTTATGAATGTGTGCATGCATGCCTCCATTGAATGTTTGTATAAATGTGATTCTTTCCTCTTTTTCTTTCTTGCTGGAGGAGTTGAAAGGAGTTTAGAGTCTCTAACCAGTCACAGAGAGCACTGGCCCCAGATAATTAAGTTCTACACCCTCAGAAAAAGTCTGCTGAGTGATCTTCCTGTTTGTTTGTTTTTCACTGTTTTTGTTTTTCTTTTGCTTTGCTTGTTTGGTTTGTTTGAGATAGGGTTTCTCTGTGGCCCCCAGCTACCCTGGAACCCTTTGTAGACCAGGCTGGCCTCGAACTCACAGAGATCCGCTGCCTCTAGCCACACCTTGCCAGTCTTTTCCCTTGACCAAGGCAGCTGGCCTTTGGCAAAGGTTGTTTACAACTGCTGCAGCTCTAATCGCAGGGAACCAGGCGCCTCTTCTGGCCTCTGTAGGCACCAGGCACACACACATAGGCTCAGACGTGCATGCAGGCAAAATACTCATAAATATAAAATAAATTATCTTTGTTTGTTTGTTTGTTTGTTTGTTTTCGAGACAGCGTTTCTCTCTGTAGCCTTGGCTGTCCTGAACTCGCTTTATAGACCAGGCTGGCCTCGAACTCACAACTATCCACCTGCCTCTGCCTCCCGAGTGCTGGGATTAAAAGTGTGCGCCACCATGCCTGGCCATAAAATAAATTATCTTAACTGGACTTCAGTCTGTCTGTCTGTCTGTCTGTCTGTCTGTCTGTCTGTCTGTCTCTCTCTCTCTCTCTCTCTCTCTCTGCTTGAACTTCTTCACGTTGCCACTGGACCCAAAGAACAAACACTGCAACAGTTTAGAGAAGGCTCCAGATCATAAGACCCACACTCAGAAGTTAAAATGTACCGTCAATCCCACACTCTCCTGGGGAAAGCAAGTCACACCTAAGTGCCCGGAACCCATAGAACAGGCCTAGAGTCTGTGCTCTGTGCCAGCACTCCTGACCCTGGAGCACAAAACACATCTCAGGGAGAGAACCTGCCTCAGAAATCAAGGTGGAAAGCTGAGTCTGGTGTTGAAGGTATGTAATCCCAGCACTTTGAAGGCAGAGACAGATGGATTTCTGTGAGTTCATGAACAGCCTTGCCTACACACGTTCTAGGCCAGCTAGGGGTACATAGTGAGACTTTGTCTCAAAAAGCAAAACAAAACAGTGGAGAAGAACTGAAGAAGGCATCGCTGGCTTCCGTAGGCATGTGCACACATATGCACATACACCAAATAAGTAAATAAATATGGATTATTTTTTTGGTTTTTTGAGACAGGGTTTCTCTGTGTAGCCTTGGCTGTCCTGGACTTTGTAGACCAGGCTGGCCTCTGCCTCCCAAGTACTGGGATTAAAGGTGTGTGCCATCACGCCCAGCTATAAATACGGATCTTAAGGGCCCAAGCTAGACCAGCTGAGTGGGTAGGGACACAGCCCACAGCCCCATTGCTTTATGTTTCAGTTAAGCTAGCCTCCGCCACCCCTACCTCCCACCCTGGCCACAGGTTAGACCAACCAAGTCAGACCCTCTCAGGTGGGACAACAGAATACGATCATTTGCTTCTCCCTAGGTGGTCCTTGCAAAGCCCAGACCCTTCTACCCAGGATTCTCACCGATGACCCCCATGTGGTGGTTCTTTCCAGGAAAGGAGGGGGCTGACTGAGCCACTCTCATCTTATTTTTTTTTTTTTTTTTTTTTACGAGTCAGGGTTTCTCTGTGTAGCTTTGGCTGTCCTGGACTCGCTTTGTAGACCAAGCTGGCCTCAAACTCACAGCAATCCACCTGCCTCTGCCTCCCGAGTGCTGGGATTAAAGGCATGCGCCACCTCCTCCAGTACCCCTCTCATCCCTTACAGCTTCCAAAGGGGGTCAACTCTCTTCTCCCTCTCCAGGAGCTGGAAGACAGTGGCTTTTTGAGGCTATTCTCTGTATTCTGGGGACTCCGAGTTCAGCCAACTCCCTTTCCTAGGCCACACCAAGGGGGTAGCCCTTCTGGCAAGTGTGAAGAGCAAACAAATCACTCTGGACACAAACTTCCTCACAGGAATCTCAGGTCCATGCTGAGCAAACATCCAGCCAGGTCCCCATCCCACTAGGAGACCCCCAGGCTCTGCACCTGGCCTGGGAAATGAGCTTCCCCAGACCCTCCAGAGCCCTCTCAGCCCCTGCCACTTAGGCTCAGCACCCCAGCCTTGGGGCTAGGGGCAAAGGCTTAATGATCAACCAGAGAGTTCACTTGTAGAAGAGCGTTAGAGGTTACGAGGGATGACAGAAGGTCTGAGCAGATCTGTAGGACAGTGACATCTGTCTTTGTCCCCTGGTGCAGCAGCACCTGGTATCCATCCCACAGGGCACACCATTGGCAGCCTGGTGTTCTTGCCTTTGAGAATAGACGCTCTGGGAAAAGGTGGTCCATCACACTGTCTCCTCTCTGCCTCCATCCACTGACAAGGCATCCTAACCCATTGCTTTGTCATTTTAGTGCTGCTCCCTCTGTGGGCCTTCCCCAGACTCTGGTACACCATAGGCCTTGCTCGCTTGGAAGCTAATTACAGAGGCAAGTCTCTGGGCAGCCTTCTCACACCTCTGGTGGTGCAGGCCTGTTGGCTCAGTAACTTGGAAGACTGAGGCAGAAACACTGAAAGCTCAAGGCCTGCCTGGGCTACAGAATGAAATCAGGGCCAGCCTGGACACTTTAGGATGGTCCTGTCTCCAAGTATAAAATGTGCTGGGTTATAATTTGATGGCAGAGAGCTAGCCTAGCATGCACAAGACCCTGCGTTCTATTCCCAAGCATTGCAAAACAAAACAAACAAACAAACAAACAAACAAAAAACCACAAAACTAATAATAAAATAAGTTATCCCTAACCGTTCTGCCTTTCACACTCCCATAGACTCTGCCCCTGGCTTTGCAGCTGCATTAACAAGTTGTAGCTGTGTCTCTGTTTCATCTCCCACCCCACCATGAGGCCGGTAGTTCCCACGGCAGGAACTGCAGCACACACACACACCCATAGCTCTTTGTGCCCCTCATAAAACCCACCTCACAGAAAAGAGCTCAAACAAATACACCTTTGTTAACTTCAGTCTAATTAAAGAGCATGGGACTTCTGAGGGGCTTAAAAGCGACATACATAAGAAAAAGTTAGGAAGCCCTTGGAAACTGCCTAAGTGCATGTGTGTCAACACACAGCACCTCCTTTGCCTGAGCATTCCAGGGAGGGAGGAACAAACAACCTTGTTTGCTCTTTGCTCTTGGTCAGGTGCAGGGTGGGAGGAGGGGCAGAGAAAGAGGAGCAGGTGTGTGCTGGACCCTGGGCAGGGGAAACCATGAGGGTCTTCTCCAGGGGCCTATGCTGTGGGCTGTGGGCCTTAGCTCCATAGATCTTCATGGTTATCCGCCAAGCATGTGGCTTTAGGATGGAGACAACTCCCCTTTGGCATGGGGTGGGATGGAGGCATGGGGCCATTGTAATAGGGACAGTGAAGAAAGAAAACAGGAAACAGGGATTCTGGGAGAGAGAGCATCAAGGGGGTCTAACTATCTCCCCAACTCTCAGCTCCCCAGTGGCTCGAACATCTCAGCCAGGGCACTCCCCAATCCAGTGGCAGGGATAGCCGAGCACAGCCCCAACGATGCAGAATGTCAATTTCTGGGATCCCTCCCACCTCCTGTCACACACCCCATTCTCTTACCCTTTCAGAGAGAGGAGAGCGAGCCCCTTAGTGCAGAGAGGATGAGGAGGGAGGAGTTTGAGGGGGGCGCACTGGGGGAGCTCTTAGTTACTGTTTGAAAGAGAACAGGCTCTCCCTGTGTAGTCCATGCTGACCCCTGACCTGCTTCAACTTCCCAAGAGTTCGGGTTATAGGTGTCTGCTGCCGACCATTAAAAATATACACATTTGGGGGCTGGAGAGATGGCTCGGAGGTCAAGAGCACTTGTTGCTTTTGCAGAGGACCAACATTTGGCTCCCAATAGCCACATGGCAACTTACACCTCCAGTTCCCGAGGAGCTAATATCCTCCTCTGGCTTCTCTGAACACTACGTACATACGGTGTACAAACATACCTATAGGCAAAACACCTATACACCATTTATTGATATATTGTGTGGGGTTTTGCTCTGTTTTTTTACTGGAATCTCGGTATGTAGATCCACCTGCTTCTGTCTCCCAGGGTCTAGAATTAAAGTCATGCACCATCATGCCTGGCCATTTTTGTTCTGTATTTATTTGTGTGCAGGCACACACGTGTGCATGAGTGCTCATAGGCAGTCATGTTCTGGTCACAGCACACGTATGGAAGCCAGAGGACAACGTTCAGAAGCCAGTTCTCTCCTTCCGTTCTGTAGGGCTTGGGGAGTTAAATTCAGGTTGGCCGTCTTGGTGCCAAGTGACTTTACCCACTGAGCCATCCTGCCGGCCTGTGTTTGATGCTTTGAGAGGAGCTCATATTGCCCAGCTTGGCTTTGACCTTGCCATGCAGTTGAAGATGATCTTGATCCTGATTTTACTTTCATGTTCCCATGCTAGGATTACAGGCCTGTGCCCCCCACCCATACTCGTGTGTGTGTGTGTGTGTGTGTGTGTGTTGAGACAAATTCTAATATAAACAGAGTTTGTCTCAAACTTGCTATGTAGCCGAGGCTGGTCTTGAACTCCTGATCATCCCGCCCCCACCTCCTGATGCTAGGAATACAGACAGACCGTGCACCATCGCACTACCATGCTTTAAAAATTTATATCATTTACTTGATCAACTGAGTCCTTGGCATTGTGATGGACCCTTGGATATAGCGGGGAGCAAGCGCTGAATTATTAAAGACTAGCTTGGAGAGCAATGTGGCACAAAATAGAAACTTATGCCCATTCACCCTGTTTGCAGAATTTTGTATAGAAGATCACCAGTTGTGTATTAAATATTAAAAGTAGTGTCTGTTACCTGTTCTGTTTGTAGAGGCAGAAACTAGGGAGGTGCTGCATGTTCTTTGGAAAGGAATGGCTGAGTGATTGTGGTTTGCCTGCACCATGGGGCCTAATGCAGCCGTTACAAAGGACAAGCTATAGCATGACTTGGGTACAAGCCAGTAAGTACGACTGCTTAAGTGGCCGAGGCAGTTCAAGGCCTGTAAAACAAAGTGAAACCCAGTCTTAAAAATGAAAGAGAGGCCTGGGCATGGTAACACAGTTTTTTCCCCCATTGGTGTTTTGCCTGCATGTGTGTCTGTGAGAGGGTGTCAGATCCTCTGGAACTGGAGTTACAGACAGTTGTGAGCTGCCATGCGGGTGCAGGGAATTGAACTCAGGATCTCTGGAGAACAGCCAGTGCTCTTAACCACTGAGTCATCTTTCCAGGCCCAGGTGACACACTCCTTTAATTCCAGCACTTGGGAGGTAAAGGCAGGTGAATCTCTGTGAGTCTGAGGCTATAGTCTGGCCTACATAGTGAGACTCTATCTCAAAATAAAATAAAATAAAATAAAATAAAATGAATTAACTAATTAGTACTGGTGATGTAGCTCCGTGGTGGAGTGCTGCACGCTCACCAAAATATAAGTTCTAAACTCGATAACTTTGGGGGAAGGGAATGTTCACAATTGAGGGAGAAGAAGAAAACTGATTCTCCCGGACGAATGGCAAAAATTAATTTCTACAGAAAATTCTGGGCAGCAGATTCCTTCCAGGCATTATGCACCCGGGAAATGTGTGAGTTGTTGTCTCTGTTTGTTTTCCGTCTTTCCATTTTTACGTTTGTGTGTGCTGTGCATGTGGATACACATGTGTTGTAGGTGCACATACATGTGGAAGCTTGAGTTTAATGTCAGGACATGTCATCCTCCAGGTTTCTGTTGGTGGCTCTGCAGATTGACCCCAGCACCAAGTGCCTTACCACTGAGCTCCATCTTCAGCCGTCTTCTGGTTTGCTGTTGTAAAATGTGCTACAAGCTGGGCATGGTGGTGCACGCCTTCAATCCCAGCACTCAGGAGGCTGCGACAGGCAGATCTCTGTGAGTTCGAGGCCAGCCTGGTCTACAAAGAAAGGTCCAGGACAGACAGGACTACACAGAGAAACCCTGTCTCAAACAACAACAAAGAAACAGAACAACAGCTCTAAATGTGTGGGACAAATCATACCCCCAACCTCACACCGCGTAACTGCCAAGCCTTTCACTTTTTCCCTTTTGAGAAAGGGTCTCACGTAGGCCAGGCTGGCCTCAAACTCCTACATAGCCAGGGATGACCGTCAACTGCTTCTCTTCTCTCCCATTACACAGGGATTGCAGGCACGCACCACCATGCCCGGTTCGCTGAGGTGCTGAGGCCAGAGCGTCCCACGTGTTAGCCTGGCACTCTACCGTCTGACCCACATCCACAGAGCTTCACTTGCCAGGCTCCTTGCTGGGCCGCTCAGAAGGCAAGACAGGTGTGTACTGTTTAGTTTTTATTGGCAGCTTGACAAAACTAGAGCCACCTGATTGGCCTTTGGGCATGTTTGTGGGGGAATTCTCTGGAGTACTGATTGATATAGGAGGAGCCAAGCCACTGTGGGAGGAACCTCCCCACGTAGGGTATAAGTAATGCTCCATCTCCCTCATCCCTGCCCTGTCTTCCCCTCAATGACGGATTGTAATCTGTGAGCAGAAATAAACCTTTTCCTCCCCAGTTTGCTTTGATTGTGGCAAACTAGGGCAGCAGAGGGCCACTTTGTTGTTGTTGTTATTGTTGCTTTTGTTTTTCAAGACGGGGTTTCCTTGTGTAGCCTTGGCTGTTCTGGACTTGCTGTATAGGCCAGGCTGGCCTTGAACTCACATCGATCTGCCTGCCTCTGCCTCCCGAGTGCTGAGATTAAAGGCGTGTGCCACCACGTCTGGCACAGAGGGCCACATTTGTGTCCCAAATAGCCAAGGACTGTGGGGGTGACACAGAGCCAGCTGCAACATGGTGGTGCAGTTTTAGCGCTAGGCATTGATTTGGGAAGGCAAGATGCCAGGAGAGCAGGGGGATTGGGACTCTCAGGGCTCCACTGTCACAGCTCAGTGCTCACACTCCAGACCAGCTTTAAAGCATTGGGTGCTTTCCCTCACCTCAAGCCCCACCTCAAAGCCAAGGTAACCACTATTAGTTTACACCTCACAGATGGTAAATACAAACGGGAACTTGCAACTCACCAAATGCGAAGTGTTGTACGTTCCTCAAACTCACAGAAACCCACCAGCCTCTGCCTCCCACATGCTGGGATTAAAGGCGTGCGCCACACCACTCCCAGCCCTGAGACAGGGGACAATGCTGATTAAATAAATACTGGGGCATGTGGGAGTAAGCAAAGCAAGGCAAACAAAGCTTATGAAGGGAAAGGCGAAAGTAAGGGGGGGGGGTGAGAGACTAAGAGTGGGTGGGGCTCCAAGAGGGGAAACTACAGAGCCACTTTTATAGGACCTCTAGCAGAAACTGGGTAAAGGCTGAGGGCATTTCCACTGAGACTGGTTAATTCGCCAGGCTGATCACAGGCTGCCAAGCAATAGGAGTCCACACACTCTGGGCACGTTCCTGGGTTGACCAGGTAGACACCTCTCATGTACCACTTGTTCATTTCCGGGTGTGTGGGGGGTGGTATCCACGTGTTGAAGCCCCTCTGTCTGTCTATGGTTTGCGTCTGCTGACCTTGGGTCCTCTGCAGGCCCCTAGACCTGGCTGACCTTGCAGGTGTTGCCACTCTCTGACCTTGGCTAGTGTTTCCCTGGAAAGTATGTGTGGTGTCTTTGTTCTTACCTTTTACACTGGGGGCCAGGAGCTGGGGGCCGGGGGCTGGGGCCCGTTTTCCCTTTATTGCCTACAGAGAACTAACTTCGGCCTACTTCCTTTCTTTCTTTTCTCTCTTCCTCCCAATCCTACCTCCCTTTCCCCCTCCCCTCTCTCTTTTTAAAATGTGCATGCTCGCGCTTGCACACCTGCACATATGAACACGCCATGGTCCATGTATGGGGATCAGAGAACAAACTTGGTTGCCTATCCTCCCATTCCACCTAGTCTGAAACAGGTTCCTGCCCCCTCCCCCTCCCTCCCCCTCTCCCCCCTCCCCTCCCCTTTTCTTTCTTTCCCTCTTTCTCCTAGACTAGCTGGCCCTGGAGCTTCTGAGACTTTTACCTTCTTTGTTTGCTATCTCCCCACAGGAGCTCGGCGAACACGAGACACTTGCTGACACATCTGATTTTATGGGATTCTGGAAACCTGAACTTGCCCTCCGCTCTTGTACGGCAATCACTTTATCCACTGTGCCATTTTCCCAGGCCCTTATCTAAATTTTTTGTTTTGTTTTGTTTTTTCGAGACAAGGTCTCTCTGTGTAGCCTTGGCTGTCCTGGACTCGATTTGTAGACCAGGCTGGCCTCGAACTCACAGCGATCCACCTGCCTCTGCCTCCCGAGTGTTGGGATTAAAGGCGTGCGCCATCACCGCCTGGCTCTAAATTTTTTTTTTTTTTAAAGACAGAGTCTCACTGGAACTTTCTATGTAGACCAGGTTGGTCTCAAACTCAGAGAACCATCTGTTTCTGCCTTCTGAGTGCTGGGATTAAATGTGACTCACCATGTGGGTGCTGGGACTCCAACCCAGGCCCTTTGTAAGAGCAGCATAAACTTTTGAGGTCTTTTTGTTGTTGTTGTTTTTATTTTAGACAGGGTTTCTCTGTGTAGCCTTGGCTGTCCTGAACTCCCTTTGTAGACCAGGCTGGCCTCAAACTCACAGAGATCCACCTGCCTCTGCCTCCTGAGTGCTGGGATTAAGGGTGTGGCGCCACACGCCACACCCAGCCCTAACAAGACCTTATGTTGGGGGCCAGGACATTCCTGAAAGGAGCTCAGAGAAAATGATACCAGCACAGCGGCCTCCACAGCAGCAGCAGGCATAAGAGGAGTCTGGGAAGTTCTTTTTTTAATGGATAAAATGTTTACATATTTTAAATTTTTTTTGTTTTTTGCATATTTTAAAGTCCTAGTCCTTAAGAGATTCTAGTCAGGCAGAATACATGGCTCTCCTAGGAACTCCAGTAGTAGGCTGCTTGCTTAGCAAGTGGGGGCCCAGTCCCAGTTACAGTGAGGCATGCCCACATTTATTTGGAAAGAGGATGAAGATTAGAAAAAAGAAGGTCAGGAGCCAGGCACAGTGGCTCATGCCTGTAATCCCAGCACTCATGGAGACTGAGGCAGGTGGGTCTCTGTGAGTTGTGAGGACAGCCTGGTCTACAAAGGGAGTGCAGGACAGCCAAGGCTATCCAGAGAAAAACCCTGTCTCGGAAAACAAACAAACAAACAAGTTCAGGACAGCAAGTGCTGGCCCATCCTTCCGAGATCACACCAGCGGCAGAGACAGGCATCACAGACAGCATGAGGTTTGGCAAAGAAGCTACACCCAGGATCATGAGAGAGCCACTGTGAAGCCAAGCACAGGGGCACATGCCTGTAATCCTAAAGCTTAGGAAGCTGAGGCAAGGGTGCCGCACATGGTTCATGATTTGGACACCAGCCTGGAAATATATAGCTTGAGGAGAGTAGGAAGGAGGAGGGGCGGTGTGGTGGGGCACACCTTTAATCCCAGCAGTCACAAGGCAGAAGTGGATGGATCTCTGTGAGTTCAAGGCCAGCCTGATGTACATACGTAGCCTAGTCCAGGACAAGCCACAGTGACACAGTAAGACCTTCTAAAAACAAAGAGCGGCGGGGGGGGTGGGGGGTGGGGGAGGGCACCACAGTGAGCTGTGGAAAACTCAAGGTCCTTTTCCCCAAAGCACCGGGCTGGAGGAGGCTCCCTTCTCTGCCTCCCACTCCCGCCCTGATGGGATGCAACCTGCAGCTGCTGCTGTTGTGGGGACTTTAGAGGCCTGGCCTCCTCTTTCTGGGATGATTAAATCTGACCTTCGCCCCGCCTCCTCCCACCCGCTAAGTTTAAGAGCCCTTGTGAACAGCTGGCCCTAGGAGATCCTGACTCACAAGTCCTCCTGTCCTTTCAGTAGGGTGGTCTCTTTCTCCCCTATTGGACTCCTCGCCCAGCCTGGGAGGTCCTCCCGTGTAGGTCCCTCAGGGGTCTCGCCATGTCCAGCCCACAGCCCCAGCAGCCTGCTCCCTCTGACACTCAGGTCCAACCCAGGCGCTTGGACCCCTGTCCGGTGGCTGCTTCCCCACTGGAACCGCGCCGCCGCGTAGCTCAGGGACACCTGAAGTCCTCCTTCTCTGTGGAGGCCATCCTGGCGAGACCCGAGACCCGTGAGCCGGCTGCCACCCCCCTGGCGCTCCCCACCTGCACCAGTCTGAACCTCGGCTCTGGGTCGCAGTACCCAGTCTTGCCCTGGGTGTGCTCCTCAGCAACTTGGCTGCCCGCCTACCTGAGCGTGGGCGTCTACCCGCTGTGCTCCGTGTCCTGCGTGCCGGGACTGAACGTGGCTCACCTCCTCTGCCCGCAGGGATTCAGCCTCACAGGTACTGGGGATCAAGGGGAAATCCTAGAGTCAGCCAGGGGTAATGGTGTATGCCTGCAATCACAGCTGATGCGGGTTCACAGCGATAACCATCGCGTCAAATCCAGAAGACAGGTTTTCCACAGCGTTCCTTCCCCTTCCTCTGGCTCTTTCATACTTCTGAGTTAGTTTTTTTTTAAGTCTATATTCATATGTGCGCAGGTGAGCGCACAGGAATGTTGATATCATAGGTCAACATCAGATGTCTTCCTCGATACCTTTCGGATTCCCCGGAGCTATTTACAAGTGTTATAAGCCATTGGACGTGGGGGCAGGGAACCAAACTCAGGTCCTCTGGAAGCGCAGCAATTACTCTTAATTGCCAAACCATCTTTTTTTTTTTTTCCTTAAGCCCTTTTCCATCTTAATTTTGAGATAGGGCCGCTCACCTAATCTGGAGCTCTCCAATTGGCTAGACTTACAGGGTAAACGTCCTCCGGTCTCCACTTCCTCGGTCCTGCTTTGTTTGTTCGTTTGTTTGTTTGTTTTAAGCCTTGGTGCTAGGGGGCCAGAATTCAGGTCCTCAGTTTTGTGCCATTAACTGACTGAGTCATCTCTCCAGCTCTTTTTTTTGGGGGGGGGGTTTATTTCTATACAGCCTCTTCCACGCTGAGCAAAGGGAAAGGAGAGCATTGGGCCGGTCCTTTTCTCTCTCTCCTCTTGGCCCTGTGGGGCAGGAGGCTGCTGGCTGACTGACTTCCTCTGCCCTCGGTTGTTCTGTAGGCTCAGGGCTGCCTTACTGTCCAGCCCCCCGGAAGCCTCTCGACTGGGCACCTACCGTGGACCTGAAGGACCCCGAGAGACACCAGAAAAGGGCTCGCACAATGTTTAACTTGGGGCAGCTGGAAGAGCTGGAAAAGGCATTCGCGAAGCAGCACAACCTGGTGGGGAGGAAGAGAGCGCAGCTGGCTGCCAGGCTGCACTTGACAGAGAACCAGGTGAGAACAGGAAGCAAGTCGCAGGCGAAGACTGCCTTTTCCCTCTGGACTGGGATGCTGAGGTCATAGGCCTGTTTGTTTGTTTTACACATTCCCTAAAATAACACAATCTTCCTATTTGAATCCGGGTGTGGTGTTGCACGCCTTTAATCCCAGGCAGAGGCAGGCAGTGAGTTCAAGTCCAACCTGGTCTACAAAGCAAGTTCCAGAACAGCTAGGGCTGTTACACAGAGAAACCCTATCTCGAAAAACTAAAAAACAGAATAAATTATTAAAAAAACAAAACAAAAAAGCCCTCAAACAACCAAAAGACCCAATATTCCTATTTGGAGTCATATTATAAGCATAACATAATGTCACTCTAATGCTTACATCTTTTTATTTTTCATGTGTGTGTGTGTTGCATATATATATGCATGTTTTTGTATGTGTGCAGGCGCGTACACACATGTATGAGTGTGTGCGTACATGTGGAGGCCTGAGGTTGATGTCAGGAATCATCCCCTGTTGCTCTTCCATTTTGTTCACTGAGGCCGACTCTCTCAATCAAACCCAGAGCTAGCCAATATGACTAATCTCACTGAGCCAACCTGCTCTGGGGATTCTGCCTCTGCCTGCTGAGGCTGGGATTACAGGTGGGCCTGAACTCTGGTCTTCAGTCTTTCCTAGCCATCTGCGAGCCATCTCCCTAGCCCCCTCTAGCACCTTCTGATTGTTTCCATGCTAAATAAGGGGCTGTGAGCAAACCAAGTAGTTATTCAAGAGACTCCATATTTGCATAGTGACTGTCCCCTTGACCCTGTATTCTCTTGCTACTGTGCCACTGCTCCATTCCATTTGTAGGCAAACTTCTCAGGAGTGTGCTCTGCCCACTATCATCCTGTCCTCACTTCCGTTCACTCTTTGTATTTCTCTGTGTGTCTGTCTGTCTGTTTTGAAACAGGTTCTCCAGCCCCCCCCCCTTTTAAATTTCTTTATTTTTATTTTTTCTTAGTTTTTATTTTATGTGCATTGGTGTTTTGCCTGCATGTAGTCTTGTGAGCTGCCACACTGGTTCCGGGAATTGAACTCAGGTCCTCTTGAAGAGCAGTCAGTGCTCTTAACCACAGAGCCATCTCTCCAGCCTCAGCTGAAGATTATCTTGAACCCCTAGTTCTCCTGCCCTCAACTCCTAAGTGCTACGATGACACGCCTTCACCATGGTGCTGAGTGTCGGGTCCGGTGATTTCTGTGTGCCTGGCCAGCGCTCTGCCAGCTGAGCTACATCCCAGCCCACTGTTTTCTCTTGAAGTCATCCCAACAAGATGGTTCCCCCTCTGTTTCACCAAAGCCAACAGACGTGTTCCTTTCTTAAGCTGACTCCTGAGTGTCAGGGCTCTCAGGATGACTGACTACACCTTCCCCACTGTGACAAATTTTCCTCATGACCTTCCTCCCACTTCCCTGGTCGTTACTGTCTCCTTTTTAGGCTACTCTTCCCCTTGGGACTTCATACCATCTAGTCTCATGCCTAGCCATGGTTTAAAATGATGGCTCAAATGTATATTCCCGGTCCAACCTTCTCTGCTAGGAATTGAACCTCATCCTAGGCAAGTTCTCCATCACTAAGGCACATCCTCAGCCCCTAACCACCCCCTTAAAATCCCCTCTTAGGCTGGGCGTGGTGGCACACAGATCCCAGCACTCAGGAGGCAGAGGTGGATCATTGTGAGTTCAAGGGCACACAGAGAAACCCTATCTCAAAAAATCAAAAGAAAAAACAAAAAACAAAAAACAAGCCGGGCAGTGGTGGCGAATGCCTTTAATCCCAGCACTCGGGAGGCAGAGGCAGGTGGATCCCTGTGAGTTTGAGGCCAGCCTGGTCTACAAAGTGAGTCCAGGACAGCCAAGGCTACACAGAAACCCTGTCAAAAAAACTCCTCTTAGACATCTCTGAGAAGGAATTGCAAATGTTCTAAAACTTAATTCCCAATTGTCTGTCTTCTCTAAATCTCTTTGTCTCCTCAATGCATGGTCACACTACCCATCCAGCTGCTCAAAAATGAAGTCATCCTAGATCCTGTCTCTTCCCCCTCCCACTTCAAACCCTCTGCAAGCCTTGCCCCTACCTCTGGAGGACAGACGGAATTGCTTCTTCGTTTTCCCCAGTGCCCTCGCTTTATAGTCCTATATCCCTCGCTCACCCCCCTGGGTTGCTGCAACAGCTGCCTCTGCCTTCATCCAGCCTTCACATGCCAGCCAGCTGTGCCGTTACTTCAGAACTATGTCATGCGGCAAAGGGGACTCTCCCTCCCCATGGCCTTCAAGGTCCTAGCTGTTCTGGCTCTTGTGGCCCTCTCACTTTCCTGCTCTTTCTCCCCTGCAGCCATGCTCTTCTTTCTGGTCCTCACCTTGAGTTGGATGTCAACTGAAAGCCGCTCATTCTCCACAGGCTGTCCCCGTGCTTTACTCAATCCCCTCTCTGTCCCTGCTAGGATGGACCTCAACTTCCAGGAGCTCACCCAACCCAAGCCTCTGTTCATGCCCCCGCCTATATCTGTTTCTTACCTATTTACATTGGGTCTTCTTCCACCAGGTGGTGAGCTCTAGAGGACAGGGGTCATGCTTCTTACTCACCACTGTCATTGTCACCTAGTAACAGCGCAGGCATGTTGTTGGCATAAGGTAGCTCAGCTGGTAGACTGCTTGCCTCAAATGTGCAAAGTTCTGGATTTCATTTCCATTACCACATAAATTGGACATGGTGGCACACACCTGTAGTCCCAGCACTTGGGAGGGAGAGGCAGGGGGACCAGGAGTTCAAGATCATCTTGAGCTACATAGTGAGTTTGATGCTAGCCTGGGTGATATGAGACTCTAGCTCAAAATAACAAGCAAGGTTCATTGTGGGATGGGGCTGTGGTGACTGAGAATACAGAAATGGCATTTGGGAGGAGGTGCATTGGTTGTCCAGCAAGAACAAATTTTGTACAGACAGCCAGAAGTGGGCACCTCTGGAAGTGAGTGACCGTGACAGAGGACCCGCTGGCCAGATTCTGATGCCTGTTCACTGCCTCCAATTACAGGTGAGGATCTGGTTCCAAAATCGCCGGGTGAAGTATCAGAAGCAGCAAAGGCTGAAATCACCTTCCTCCTCTGCCACAGAGGAGCCCTCTAGCAGCTCAGATGGAAACATCCAGAGTGCAGATGCTGAGTCACGAGTTGGCAGCAAGAGGCTCTAGCCATGCTCTGTGAGCTAGTTCTTCCTGTGGCACTGGCTGGCCCTCCCTGGCCCTCATCTCAATGAAGACCTTCCTTCCGGTCAAAGGCCACCAAACGTACTTGGACAATCATGGGATCCCTGGGAACAGAAGAACGGCTTGTTGTGCGTGCTAGGCCAGATTTTTCTTCCTGTGGCTAGCAGGTATATTGACAATTTACACATCTCTCCCGGGGGCGAGCTGACGTCTATGAAACACTTGTGGAGTGCTAGCCCTGAGGTCAGGGTGCCCAGTGGTAAGGGTGAGGGACTGGTGCTGTTTATGGGTCCTCTCACCTAGGGGAATGGAAGTGCTATCCCAGATCTGCCCTGAGGATGGATGGGATGGCCTGGCTGTGGAGAAGGGGCCTCCTTGAATCAGCACCAGAGTGTGGAAGAATTCCTTCCCCCAGAGTCTGGAGGGAAACAGGTTGCTTAGTTCACTTCAAAGTTTCCTGCATTTCTTTCTTTTTTTTTCCTGGTTTTTCAAGACAGGGTTTCTCTACGTTATCTTGGCTGTCCTGGACTTGCTTTGGTAGACCAGGCTGGCCTCGAACTCACAGCAATACGCCTGCCTCTGGCTCCCAAGTGCTGGGATTACAGGTGTGCGCCACCATGCCCGGCAAGTTTCCTGCATTTCAACCCTACTCTTCTGTCCTCTCCCTCTTCTGTATCTGAGGATTATTTTGAATTCCTGACCCTTTGCTTCACACATGCTAGGATTACAGCTTTTTTTTATTTAGGGAGTACAAATTCACAGACTGACCTCAAACTCATGGAAGCCCTCCTGCCTTAGCCTGGTGCTGAGATAAGAGGCAGGAGCCGCCATGCTTTGCCCAAAGTTTTCTTGGCTTGTCTGATACCACTGTTAGTAGGAGCTCATGTTTGTGGTAATTGTTTCCTTGGAGCAACAAGCTACTTTTTCTCTGAGGCTCCTATCTTTTTCTCTGAATTTATGTTGTCCTCATTTTGTCATTTTTCACGCAGCATTAACAATACAGTTCTTCCCTGAATGACCCTCTGACCCTGCTCAGTTTTCTCGAGAGGAAACCTGCTTAGAGCTTATTCTTGTGAAGTCAGCCCCCAACACTTCTGTAGTTAGTGCAGACTGTTGTTCACTGGCAGTTCCTGGGCTGAGGTGAGGAGACGGGGGAAGGAGGGCCTGATCTTCCTCCGTGAGGTTGTTCTCAGGGCCTAGTTTTCTGGGTAAAGAGGAAGGAAGGTGGCGGCTGAGCTTGGGCTGAAAGAAACCAGCACACAAGACAGTGTATGTTAGCCAGACTTTGTGGTACACACCATTAATCCCAGCACCCTCGAGGCAGAGCCCAGCCTGGTCACCAGAGTGAGTTCAGGACAGCCAGGGCTACACAGAGAAACCCTGCCAAGAAAAACAAAACAACAAAAAAAGGGGGGGGAGGGGACACACAGTGAATTTGTAAACATTAAGTGGCAGGCTTGAGGGAATCCAGAGCAAGAAGCCATCTTCTAGAGCTGGGCAGCATAGTATACACCTGTAGTCTTGTTTGCTTGCTTGTTTTTCTAGATAGGATTTCTCTCTTTTAACCCTGGCTGTCTAAAACTCACTCTGTAGACCAGGCTGGCCTAGAATTCATGGAGATCTGCCTGTCTCTACCTTCCAAGTGCTGGGATCAAAAGTGTGCGCCATGGCAGTCTTAGCACGAGGGAGGTGAAGGAAGAAGAGCAGAGTCAGCCGGAGCTACCATCATGAGTCTGAAGCAAGCCTAGAGGAAGCAGTAAGGCACTGCCTCAAAGCGAGGGCTGGTAGAAGGCTCAATAGGTACAGACTCCTGCTGCCAAGCCTGGGACCTACATGATGGAAGGAGTGCACACACCCACACACATACAGAGACACTCAAAATGACTATAAGAGAACAACAACAAAAAAGGTTTATAAGAACCTAGGACTGGAGAGATGTCTCAGCAATGGAAATAGGTTTGATTCCTGGTGCTTATATGGTGGCTTACAACCATCTAAAACTCCAGCTCAGGGGACCCATAGCCCTTTTCTGACTTTTGCAGACACTAGGCTCATGCAGGCAAACATTCACACATGTAAAAACTAAATAAACTTAAAAATTTACAAAAACAATGCAGGCGGGGGTGAGGGGAAGCCTGAAAACTTTCTTTTGCCCATATCCTCAGGGAAATCCTTGCTGGGCTCAAAAGTCGTACTCACCAAAGGAATCCAGTCTCGACCAGGAACAACTGGACACCCGAACGTGTTCATTGGAGGCCAGAGGTCAACACTGAGTGACTTAATTGCTCTCTTCACTTTTTTTAGTCAGGCTCTCCCGCTGAACCTAGAGCTAGCCCATTGGTTTGACTAGGCTAGTTAGGCAGGAGCCCTAGGTACCATCCTGTCTCTACCACCTCAGCCCTAGGATTACAAATGTGTGCCACCAGGGCTGGGGAGATGGCTCAGAGTTTAAGAACACTGACTGCAGGGCCAGGCGTGGTGGTGCATGTCTTTAATCCCAGCACTCAGGTGGCAGAGGCAGGTGGATCGCTGTGAGCTGGAGGCCAGCCTGGTCTACAAAGTGAGACCAGGACAGCCAAGGCTAACACAGAGAAACCTTGTTACAAAACCCCCTCCCCGCAAAAGAGCACTGACTGCTCCTCCAGAGGTCCTGAGTTCAATTCCCAGCAACCACATGATGACTCACAACCCTATAATGAGCTAGCTCTATAATGAGGTCTGGTGCCCTCTTCTGGCGGGAAGGTGTACATGCAGGCAGAGCACTATACATAGTAAAATTTTAAAACAAGGCAAATGTGTGCCACCATGCCTAGCTTGTCACATGGGTGCTGGGGATCAAACTCACGTGCTCATGTGTATGTGACAAGCACAGCCCCAATTGGCTCACTTTTTAAAAAATCACATTTAGGAGGGAGGGGCAGGTGGATCTCTTTGAATTTGAAGCCAGCTTGGTCTACATTGCAAGTTCTAGGACAGCCAGGTCTAGAGAGAGAGACAGAGAGACACAGACAGACCTTGTTTCAGCTGAGCTGTGGCAGCACACGCTTTTAATCTCCACACTCGAGGCAGAGGCAGGCTCTGACTACTGTTCCATAACCACGCTCTGCCAAGTCAAGAAAGTCCCTGATAACTCTTTTTTTTTTTTTTTCAATTTACTTATGTATATGATTGTCTTGCCTTTGTGTATATATGTGCACTATGTGTGTGCCTGGTGCCTGAGGAGGCTGGGAGAGGGCATCAGAGGCCCCTGGACTGGAGTTACATACAGAGAGTTTTGAACCAAACCTGGGTCCTCCGCTAGGGCAACACGTATTAACTGTAAAAAAACAAAACAAAAACCCTACGTTTTCTTTTTCTTCCTTTCTTTAAAAAAAGATTTTACTAATGTATGAGTACTCTACCTGCATATACAACTGCACTCCAGGAGAGGGCATCAGATCCCAGTATAGATGGTTGTGAGCTACCATGTGGTGGCTGGGAACTGAACTCAGGACTTCTGGACAAGCAGACAGTGCTCTTATCTGCTGAGCCATTTCTCCAGCCCCCTGCAATTTCTTTCTTTCCGAGTGCTGGGATTAAAGGCTTGCCCCACCACTCCCGGCTGCAATTTTTTTTTTTTTTTTTAGACAGGGTTTCAGGTATTCCAGGCTAGCCTTGAACTTCTAGTCCTCCTGGCCTCACTTCCTGAGTTCAGAGGTTATAGGCATAGGTATCATACTGGGCTTAAGCTGTCTTGGGGCTCAAACCTTGGCACACATGCACTGAAGGCAAACATTCTACCAACCACAGAAGTGTGGCCAATGGAGGGAGGGAGACGTTTTAAACCGAGTGAGCCCCAGCAACTAGACTGTGGCCTACACCTTCTCTGGGTCTAAAAAAAGGCATTGTTGGGGCTGGAGAGATGGCTCAGAGGTTAAGAGCACTCTCTGTTCTTCCAAAGGTCCTGAGTTCAATTCCCAGCAACCACATGGTGGCTCACAACCATCTAGAATGAGATCTGGTGCCTCCTTCTGGCGGGCAGGCACACATGAGGGCAGAATATTGTATAAATAATAAATAAATCTTAAAAAAAAAAAAAGGCATTGTTCAGTATTGGAGGGTGGTGAGGGGATTCTGAAGCAGAAGGATGGCTGCGAGCTCATGGCCAACCTGGGAGACAGCTAAAACAATCAACAACAAAACAGACTGGCTGGGTGTGGTGGCACACACGCCTTTAATCCCAGCACTCTGGAGGCAGAGGCGGAGGCAGGCGGATCTCTATGAGTTTGAGACCAGCCTGGCCTACAAAGCGAGTCCAGGACAGCCAGGGCTACAGAAAGAAACCCTGTTTCAAAAAACCAACAGAATAAAACCACATAGAATGAAGCCCAGCGCGGTGGCGCTCGGAAGGCAAAGGCAGGTGGGATCTTTCTGATTTCGAGGCCAGCCTGGTCTACAAAGTGAGTCCAAGATAGCCATGGCTACACGCTGAAACCCTGTCTCCAAAAAAACAAAAACCAACCAAACAAAGACAGGGATAGGCTAGGGTCTCCCACTGCGTTATTCCATCAGCCGACATTCGTGGACTCCACGGAGTGAGACACAGACTACCAGAAATATAAGCACACAGGCAGGCTCGGTTCCCAGTCAAGCAACCAAGACGCGAAAAGCCATGACTAGCTGCAGAGCAAGTTGTGGGAGTTGCTCCGCACATCCCGGGGCGGGGTGGGATCGGGAAGTGAGCGCTCGCCGGCCCTGTGGGCGGGGCCTCAGGGGGTGAGGTCAAGGGTCAGAAGGCGGAGGCGTGCCCAAGATGGCGGCCTCCATGTGCGAC
Organism: Acomys percivali; assembly: GCA_907169655.1. Taxonomy (NCBI): domain Eukaryota; kingdom Metazoa; phylum Chordata; class Mammalia; order Rodentia; family Muridae; genus Acomys; species Acomys percivali. Next base: position 55,855,273 of record OU015745.1, on the reverse strand, counting down.
GTGTTCTCCTTCTGCGTGGGCGTGGCGGGCGGCACCCGGGGCTCCGTGGAAGTCCGTTTTGTGAGCAGCGCCAAGGTGAGGCCCGGCCGGACCCAGCTCGGAGAACCACGCCAGGGACTCGGTGCCCACAGCCTGGAGTCCGGCCCGATCGTGGCAGTGCTGGCCTCTGCTCGGGCCCGGGGCGCACGGTCTGTTCTCGTGCCCAGGCTCGTGGCGCTATCACGCGCGGGGAAGCCCAGCCTTGGAGCCTGCGTGCGCACCCCTCCCAGCGGAGCCCCTTGCCCACTGACGGGGGTCCGTGCTGCTGCGGTTGTGGGCGGAGTTGAGGCTCTGGGAGGTCCTGGGGTTGGGGAGATGTCCTGGGTCAGGTTGAGGGACTCTTGACTAGGCAGTGGGGGGGGGGGGGGGGGGTGTGGGGGGGGGTGAGAGGGGCGCGGCCCCCCCCCGGGGCCCTGCGGGGGGGGTTGGGGGGGGGGAGTTGAGGGGGGGGGGGGGCGGGGGGGGGGGGGGGTGGCCGGGGGGGGGGGGGGGGGCCTTTGACGGGGGGGGGGGGGGGGGGGGAGTGCTCTGCAGAGGGATATAGAGCAGTCTGGCCCCCACCTCGACCCTTCTGAGTGTGTTGTGGCTGGAGACTTGAAGAGGTAGCGAACTTGGACCAGAACCACTCACCAAGCACTCATCAGAAGGGTTTTAAAGCAAGAGGATGGCACGATTTCGTGATTTATATTATACGTGGGTTTTGTTTTGTGTCTCGGTTTTTTGAGACCGGGTTTCTCTGTGTAGCCTTAGCTGTCCTGGACTCGCTTTGTAGACCAGGCTGGCCTCGAACTCACAGCAATCCGCCTGCCTCTGCCTCCTGAGTGCTGGGGCGGGGGGTGGGGGTGGGGGAGTTGTTTAGTTTGGTTTGGTGGTTTTGAGACATAGTCTCACAATGTAGCTCTGGCTGTCCTGGAACTCAACTGTGTAGACCAGGCTGGCCTCTGCCTCTGCCTGCTGGCCTTAAAGGCGTGTGTCATTCGTGTTTTATTCCTTGTAGAATAGGAAATATACATAAGTAAAGGTAAAAATCACGAGACAGGGTCTCTCTGTGTAGCCCTGGCTGTCCTGGACTCGCTTTGTAAACCAGGCTGGCCTTGAACTCACAGCGATCCACCTGCCTCTGCCTCCCGAGTGCTGGCCTTTGTTTGTGTGTGGGGGAGCATTTCTTTAAATACATCTTTCCAGTACTTTGATATTAATGGGCACATTTCTACTTGGTTAAAGGGTTAATTGGTAGTGTTTCAGGAGAGGGCCAACATCCTGCGTCTAAATCCTTACTTATGGGTCCTTTAGCCATATCTTACTTATCACCCCGAGAGCAGAGGGCTTGCTGCTGGGTTTCAGAGCAGGCAGCACTAGGTTTTTTTTCCCTCTCTGACTTTGCCAGTTGACATATGCAAAATGGTATTGTTTTATCTTCATTTGCATTCCTCTGGGTAAAAGCCAGGTCGAATAATAATAATATGATATCCTTGGTCCTTGGCCCAAGATGGCGGCTCTGTGGTCATCTGCTGTTAGCATCTCCATTTCTGTTTGGGTTCCTATCCTAAGCCTCTTCCCTTTCTGCTCCGTTGGCACTAGGGGCACCCCTGTCCTTCTCATACCCTTTGTGTCCTTAGCTGCTTGCATCCCCATCACCCAGAGCTTCTGGTGCTCTTGGGGGCCCACAGTTTGGGGTGTCTTGGACCCAGTAATACCCCCTTCATCTCTGCTACCCCTCTGCTATCTTGCCCCCTCATTTCTACACTTCCTCCTCATTTTTCACTTCTACCCATCAGTCTCCTTGCCCAGGTCGGTCCTAGCCTTCTCTCAAGACCGCAGCTGGTGACTGGGCCTAGTGGCCCTGGCCCGTATTCCAGCAACTCAGGAGACTGAGGTAAGAGGACTCTTAGGAGTTCCAGACCAGCCTAGGGTACAGAGTAGAATCCTGTCTCAAAAACAAACAAAACTCTGGGCGAGGCACACACGCCTGTAATCCCGAGCACTTGAGAGGTAGAGGATTGCTGTGAGTTTGAGGCCAGCCTGGTCTACAAAGTGAGTCCAGGACAGCCGGGCTATACAGAGAAACCCTGTCTCAAAACACACACACACACACACACAAACACACACACAAACAGGGTTCAAGCATGCACATCATACACACATTCACATGCGAGGGAACACAAAGGAAGATGCAGATTCTGATTTAGCAGGTCTGAGCAGGGCCTCAGAATTTGCCCTTTAAACACTGGGTCATGAGGAGGTAGTTCATGAGGGTGCTCACTTGCACTCTATCGCTCCACCTTGGAAACTGCCTGGTAGACTGAGTGGAGTACCCACTTCTCCAGTGGGAAGCAGTTAGCTAGGAGGTTCCCAGGAGGTGTTGGGAGATGGTTCTAGAACTAGCTCAGAGCTTTGTGCATCCTTTGAGCACTGACCAAGGAAAGAGGTCAGTCCTCCCCTGACTAGGCTGCCGCTCTCTGCTGGGATATAGGATGTATCTGTAACCCTGAGCAGCAGCACAGGGGTTCCTGGGGAATTGAGGATGGTGCCACCCTGGTAGCCACTGCTGGTGTAGGAGGCTCCAGCCTAGTAGGAGCACTGGCCTTGCCCTGCCGTTCTGAAATGTCCAGGTGTCTAGGTGTCCGCTGAGGTGGCACCCCTCCCCCGCTTGGCCAGGTACTGTGAGCTGAGAGGTGCAGCTGAGCTCCTGGAGCTGTAGCTAGCTTTGTTTAAAGATTTATTTTTTTTAAGATTTGTGTAAGTGCATCTCACGTATGTTTGGTGCCTGCAAAGGCCTTGGATTACCTAGAACTGTAGTTACAGGTGGATGTAAGCTGCCTGATGTGAATGCTGGGCACCAAAAATGGCTCTGATGGAAGAGCAGTAAACATTCTAAACTGCTGAGCCATCTCTTTAGCCCTGTTTGTGTGTGTGTGTGTGCGCGCGTGCATCTGTATGTGTAGGTGTGCGTTCCTGTGTATGTGCACAGAGGCCTGTGTATGTGCAGAAGATGGCACTGGGTTTCCTCTTCCATTACATCCCACCAATTCCCCTGCGGTAGGGTCTCTTCCTGAATCTGGAGCTCATCTCAGCTTGGCTGAAAGCCCACCGGCCCCAATGAGCTTCTTTTCCTGTCTCTGCCCTCTTTGGAGCTGCGATACAGGCATTTATAGACACCCCTGGAGTATTATGTGGGTACCGGGATCTAAACGCTGGTCCTCCTGATTATGGAACAAGCACACTTAACTACTGATTCATCTTTCAAGTCTGTTTGTTTTTTTTTTTTTTTGAAACAAGGTCTTATGTAGTCCAGGCTAGCCTTGAACCACTGATCCTTCTGTTTCCACGCACTAGGATAATAGACGCGGGTCACCATGGCAGGTTTGGAACTATGTCTTACCCTGTCCATTCTCTGTTCCTCTTAGGGAAAGGGACTGTTTGCCACACAGCTGATCCGGAAGGGAGAGACCATTTTTGTTGAAAGGCCCCTGGTGGCGTCGCAGTTTCTCTGGAATGCACTTTATCGGTACCGGGGTGAGCACGTCTTTCCTGCTTCAGGTGGCTGCTAGGCCTGCCCGTTTTGTGCATGGAAGAGAGCCTTGCACATCTCCTGGCCCACCCTCTGGGTGTTGGGAAGAATGCTGTCTTTCCCTGGAGAACAGGACCTGAGAACATAACTCTGCCCACCTTTGTGTTTGGGGTTGTACACCTGCAATAGGGGTGCCTCCAGAGTGCTCCTTGGGAAGGACTCTCTCAGACAGAACTTAGAGTCTACTCCCATAGTATAAATGTCTAGACAGCATGCTGAAGGGCTCTGTACCAAAGTAGATGTCCCTACCGAAACATGGTGCATAACCCATGCTCAGTGAAGACTGAGCTAGGTGCCAGAGCAAGACGCCCTTAACTTTGCCAGCCACAGGCTCTTTCATATTTTTCTTAAGCTAGAGACAAACTGAAAGGAGCGCCAGTCTGCAGCAGGGATCCCATAGACTGAGTCTGATGGAGAAGCAGTGGGATCAGGGGAGCCAAAGGCTCTTGAAAAAGGGCACTTACTGTGTCTGGCTTCCCTGCAGCCTGTGACCACTGTCTCCGGGCCCTGGAGAAGGCAGAGGAGAATGCCCAGAGGCTGACTGGGAAACCAGACCAGGTTCTACCCCACCCAGAGCTATGCAGTGTGCGCAAGGACCTCCACCAGAACTGCCCCCACTGCCAGGTGAGTGCGCCTGGGGAATGCGCAGGAAAGGGAGCAGGCCAAGGAGGCTTTGGGTAAGGCAAAGTTCTGAACAGACCTGGTCCATTCCTCAAGGCTCACGCTGTAGTGAGTGACAGCGAAAGGCCCAGGAATTAGCTGCTTCTTTGCATCTTGCCCACTGACTCTGGAGTGCCTGTCTTTATCCCAGAATCCCTTCTGCCTGCTGGATGTTCCACCTGTTTCCTGCCTCAGCCATAGGCCATAGGTTTTGTTTGTTTGTTTGTTTTTTAAGATTTATTTATTTTATGTATATGCGTGCTCTATCTGGATGTACATTTGCATGTCAGAAGAGGGTATCAGATCACATTATAGATGGTTGTAAGCCACCATGTGGTTGCTGGGAATTGAACTCAGGACCTCTGGAAGAGCAGACAGTGCTCTTAACCACTGAGTCATCTTTCCAGCCCTGTTTGTTTGTTTGTTTGTTTTTGAGAAATGGTTTCACTGTGTAGCCTTAGCTGTCCTAGACTTTGTAGACCAGGCTGACCTCGAACTCACAGCGACCCACTTGCCTCTGCCTCCTGAGTGCTAGGATTAAAGGTGTGCGCCACCACGCCCAGCTGGCCGTAGGTTTTTAAATTGACAGGTGTTCCATCCTTACAGTACACAGAGATTCCTTCTACAGCTGAGAGTTCCACATCTTGACCCCCAGGCAGCAGAAGGAGACTGTGTCCCACACTGGGCAGGCTGGAGCATATATGACCTCAAAGCCCACCCACATAGTGACAGACTTCCTCCAACAAGGCCACACCTATTCCAAGGTTACACTTGGAATTACACTTCCTAATATGCCACATCTATGGTCAAGCATTCAAAGACATGAGTTTGTGGGGGCCATTCCTATGGCCCCCAGTGGGACGTGCCTTTGTCTTGGGAGTCTGCTAGAAGCTGGAAAGCTCTCTTCCCTTCATGTGGTATAGCAAGCTTAGGTTAGGTGCATGCCTCAGAATAGCCTGTTTCATCCTCGCTGAGCTCTTTCCCTGGCTGTTATGAAAGAATGCACTTAAATGAGGTGGGCACCCCAGGTCCTGAGGGCTAACCTGCACCCCACTTAACAGGTGATGTACTGCAGTGCAGAATGTCGGCTGGCAGCTGCGGAGCAATACCACCAGATCCTGTGCCCAGGCCCATCCCAGGATGACCCCCGGCACCCCCTCAATAAGCTGCAGGAGGCGTGGAGGTAGGTCTCTTCCTCTCTTTAGCCTTCCACCCGCTCCTGCCTCAGCTCAGCCGCTGTGAGCAACATTCGTGAGTTATGTCCCTAAGTCGTGTTCTCCACTGTTAGGCTTAAACAGAAGTCACAGCTTTCAGCAGCCTGCCTGTACTCTGAGCAGCCATCCCTACCAGAGTTTACGCACTACCAGAGAGAGCCCACCAAACCCAAAGGGCTACAAAGTTGCCTAAGTCCAGCCTTTGATAACTGGTGGACCGGCAGGAAGTGTGCTGTAGCCTTCAGACCGGGTTTCCCAGGCTCTGCTCCCAGGAAGGGAATTACCAGGCTACACTTTTCCCCTCTCTCCCTAGGAGTGTTCACTACCCTCCTGAGACTGCAAGTATAATGCTGATGGCCCGGATGGTGGCCACAGTGAAACAGGTGAGCCAGAGACGCTGACCCCCAATTAGCCCTGGGTCTCAGCCATCTGACCTTGCTTGGATGCTCTTGCTTCTGGGTTTCCTGAAGGACAGCTGCTTGCTATGTGGACTCCAGAACATGCTAACCAGAACTCAGGTGTAGGCCGTGGGCACTGGTTTTGCCTGTCTTAGTTTTTCTGTGAGATGTTTGTCTTAGGGAGCAGCAGTTCCTGAATTTGATAGGCATCACTGTCCCAGGATAGTGTCTTTCACATAAAGGGAGAGGCCATGCTGACCCCTCTGTCTGTACTTCCTCAGTGGCCTTCTGTTTTCAGGATGTTTTGAGTTGGCAAGCCCTGGCCCGGTTGGGAAATGGCTGAGTGTGGACAGACTGGGACGGGAGACCTGGGCAGACGCTCTTGGGTGGTGGCCATTCCCTCACAGAAGGGACTTGAGCAACTTAAGCCTTCTGTTCCACATGGGCCCATGGTTCTCATGTGCATTTGTCCTGCAGGCCAAGGACAAGGACCACTGGGTCAGGCTCTTCTCCCAGTTCTGCAGCAAAACAGCCAATGAGGAAGAGGAAATTGTCCACAAACTGCTGGGAGACAAATTCAAGGTTGGTTTTCCCCCATGACTTCTTTCCCCCACCCCTCAAGTAGCCTGGGGTGTCTGTGGCTACCTAACTCCACATTTGGATTCTTCTTTGCTAAGGTGGGGCTAAAACCTGGTCCTAAAAATCCCTTCAAATATGTGTTCCTGGCACTATCTACCTTTGCGACCTAATATAGACCTGAAGTTGGAAGTAGGGACAAGGGAGTGCACGCTCTGCCCGGAGTGCTCATTGCTCCACGTGGGAAGGCAGGAGTAGGCCCAGCAGGTTTTCTAGAGAGTCGCAGGCTGGGGTCCGCAGGTCTGGGAGTGCTGTGGAATTCACGTGGTGAGAGTGAGACACTTCAGCCTTTCTTTGGAGTTGCCGAAGTGGGAGGTTGCCAGGGCTGGAGACTGTTGGAGTGAGGCAGACAGGGCGGGGAAGATGTCCCCCAGGGTGAGTGATGTTGTACTGGGTCTAGAAGGATAAAGGAGAAAGCCGAGTGGGCCAGAAGGCCAAGCAAGTCTCGGCCACTCCAAGAGGGGGTGAAAATGGGTGTTCTAAGCCTTGCTGCCTCAACCTTGCTGGAACAAGTCCTGGAAACAGGAAGAAGCTTAAGCTCACACCCTCACTTGGAGTCTGCAGACAGCTGGAGACAGTACAGCTTTTGTCCCCAGGGAAAGCTCAGGCCACTCTCTTTCACCTGACTTTTCCCCACCTACCTAGTGCCAAGGGGAAGTCTCCAGGGCTGCAAATGTCCCTCTGTTTCTCCTAAACCAGGGCCAGCTGGAACTTCTGCGCAGGCTCTTCACGGAGGCCCTCTATGAGGAGACCCTCAGCCAGGTGAGTGTGGGAAGGCAGGCCCTGAAGCCGAAGTGAGGCCAACTTTTAAGAAGCTCCCGCTGCACTTCGGTTAAGAAGACCACCAGACTCACCTCTCTCTCCCTACAGTGGTTCACGCCTGATGGATTCCGGTCTCTCTTTGCCCTTGTTGGAACCAATGGTCAAGGGATTGGAACCAGGTTAGGAGAGAATGTTTAGACCTATTGGGTAACCCTTCGGGTTTAGTGGGAGTTAACGAGGAAGCCACAGATTCTTTGAAGATGGGTGGGATTGGGTGCTGCCATGACCTGGATGGGAGGAGCGAGGCAGGGGAATTTGCTGCTGGGAGTCTTGCTCTTTTGGGAGGATAGGATGCTTACTCTAGAAAAAGAACAGGGTGGGGTGGGAGGCTCTTCTGCCTGGGCTTAACATAACTAGACGTGGAGATCCCTGTGACCTGGGCCACTTCCAACCACGGGCTGCTGGGACCCCAGCTCCCTCAGCCAGTGGGTGCATGCCTGTGATGCGCTGGAGCTGAAGCCGCGGGACCGGGAACAGCTGGACACCTTCATTGACCAGTTGTACAAGGACATCGAGGCAGGTTGGTGAGATGGGGCTGTGGCTTCCCCACCACCCCTGGGGCGTCCTTAGTCAGATAGTCGACACGGTTCTTGCCAGGGAGCTCTAAGCTTATGGTAGGGGAAGGTCTTCCCTGTGTGCCCATAGGAAGCCTCAGATCTGTCCACAGGCCATACAGGTGAGAAATGGTCTGAGACCCGTGCAGAAGCTCAGTGCTGGGGGAGGGAGTCAGAGGAGCAAGGAGCTTCTCCCAGAAGCAAGCCTAGGCAGAATGGTGGTACCTAGGTGTCTCGTTTGGAGGGTGGCAGGACAGCTGAGCTGGTGTCTATTCTTGTGACTTTAATTTCCTTTTCCCACTGCTATCTGCACATTCCAGCCACCGGCGAATTCCTTAACTGTGAAGGCTCTGGCCTCTTCGTGCTTCAAAGCTGCTGTGAGTTTCGGCACTGGGGAGGACTGGGCCAACAGGCTTCTGCCCTTCAGGTCATCTTTCCCAGTTTGCCCTCTGGGCTGAGCAGGGCAAGTCTAGAAGTGGAGTTAGGTCTGTTTCTTTGGAGATCCTCTTGGACATTACTGCTGCATTAGTTGCATTCATTCATTCGTTTGTTCTTGGAGTTACCGGAGCCAAACCCAAGGCCTCATCCCCAGACTCCTGCTTGTGTTTTAGTAGGTATATATAGTGGGTCGGGGCCACCTGTAGGGAAGGCATAGGGCCCTGCGCCACCACTGCCCTGTGGGGTGTGGTTAGGCATTCGAGAGCCTGAGGCCTGCAGAGCCTGGGGAGTGGGTCTCAGGTGGAAGTCTCCTTAGCTCCTCCTGGCTGCCTCCGACTGAGACTTTTCCAGATCTTAGCCTCCTACTTGCTTTGCTCACTACTAACCTCTCCTCCCAGGCTGCGTGGTCGGGGTCCCTAGTTAGCAGACAGAAATAAATGGTCTGTTGTAGGGCACCCTCAGAGCCCGTTTCTGTCAACGAGGCTGTTGGATACAAGGTCGTGTGTGTGTGTGTGTGTGTGTGTGTGTGTGTGTGTGTGTGTGTGACCAGCAGTAATACAAGGCACATTATTTTGCACTGAGGTCTTTAGGAAAGAACACTGGGTAGAGAAGAACGAGGCTGTGGGATACAAGGTCAGGTGTGTGTGTGTGTGTGAGACCAGCAGTAATACAAGGCACATTATTTTGCACTGAGGTCTTTAGGAAAGAACACTGGGTAGAGAAGAACCTGCCCCTCCCTGCAGTTTTCAGCCACAAAGGAAGAGTGCAAAGCCAGCCTGGTCTACAGAGTGAGTCCAGGACAGCCGAGGCTACAAAGAGAAACCTTGTCTCAAAACACCAAGAATAAAGTTTTGAGACAGGGTTTCCTGTAGTCCAGGTTGACCTTGAACTTGCTATGTAGCCAAGGATGACTTTTAGATTCCTGATCCCCCGGTGCCACCTCATAAGTGCTGAGACTTCAGGCATACTATGCCCAGTTTTCTTTCTTTTTCTTCTTTTTTATTTATTTATTTATTTCTTGAGAGTGTCTCTTAACTGAGACACTGAGAGTGTCCAGTGACTAGACTGGAACTCATTGTATAGTCCAGTTGGGCCTCAAACTTGTAACAAATGCCAAATCCTCCTAATCTGCTCATGGGGTAGAGACTACATTTGTGAGCTGCTGTGCTTGGCTTGAAGATAACAGTTTGACTTCATTTATTTATTTATTTTGTTTTTGTTTATTGAGACAGGGTTTCTCTGTGTAGCCTTAGCTGTCCTGGACTCACTTTGTAGACCAGGCTGGCTTCGAACTGACAGCAATCTGCCTGCTTCTGCCTCCCGAGTGCTGGGATTAAAGGCATGTGCCACTACGCCCAGCCCATTTATTTATTTTTAATATTTATTTGTTATATATTTTGAGATAAGGTTACACTGTCTAGCCCTGGCTGGCCTGGAACTTGCTATGTAGATCTACTTGCACTGCCTCCTAAGCACTATGACAGAAGGCCAGGCCACCATGCATGGCTTTTTGTTTTTAACATTTGTTTATTTATTTACACACACACACACACACACACACACACACACACACACACACAAAGACTATGGTATGCGCATGGAGGTCAGAGTCAGTTCTCTTTCTGCTAAGTGGGTGCTAGGGCTCCCACTCAGGTTGTCAGGCTTGAAGCAAGCACCTTTATCTGCTGAGCCATCTCCCTGGCCCATTTTCTAAAACTGATTCTCATTGCTGGGTACAGTGGTGCACTTGAGTCAGAGGCAAGAGTGTCCCAAAGTTCAAGGGAAGCCTGAGGAACATAGCAAGACCCTGATTCAAACATAGGGGTTGAGGGTGTAGACCAGTCATGGAATGCTTGCCTAACATGTTCAAGGTCTTGGCACTCGTGCTCTCTGTCTCTCTCGCTCGCTCTCTCTCGCTCTACTCCTTATCTGTCTTTTGTGACCCAGGCAACCACAGCTGTGTCCCCAATGCAGAGACCTCCTTCCCAGAAAACAACTTCCTTTTACATGTTACCGCCCTGGAGGACATTAAGCCGGGCGAGGTGAGAGGGCTGGGTAGCAGGGGTGGGCATAGGGCCTTGCAGCTTCTCTCCAGGAAGCAGCAGAAACTAGCTGGAGCCCTTGGTTGGGTTATGGTGAGCCATCACAGGCCCCAGAGCCTGAGGCTTTTTGCCTGTGAGGATGCTGTAAGCCCTCCCAGTTCTTCAACCACTGTCAGAAAGTCTCAGATAAGGCAGTGTTCGGTGCCCACGCCCTGACCCCAGCTACCGTTTACAGTTTTCTGTGGCTTGGGCCACAGAGGCTAGTGTGGGTTGTGGGGTCTGGTTGGTGACCACTGCCTGACAACATTTTTTCCTGCCCAAGTTATCATACCAACATTAATTTCTGATCCCATCCAGACCTTAGCTACTGTCTGGTTTTCCCCGTGGTGTGAGGTCAGCCTCCCTCCCTTCTCTATCTTAGCCCAGGTGGGAGTCTTGCCTGCTGGAGGTATGGGAATGGCTGCTCAAGAGCCAGGCTCCCGGGGAAGGAACCGTGGCTGGTAATAGATAAGGCAGCTGTCGGGGAAGCGCTTTTCCTTCCTGATAGAGTGCACAGGCACTCAGGCCCTCCTCTACCCCACAGGAAATCTGTATCAGCTATTTAGACTGCTGTCAGCGCGAGCGAAGCCGCCACAGCCGTCACAAGATCCTCAGGTGCCAACTGGGGACATGGTTGGGCTCTGGGACTCTTTCTGTCCCAGCAACTGCCTGACTTGTCACCACTCTACTTTGAAGGGAGAACTACTTGTTCATCTGTTCCTGTCCCAGATGCCTGGCAGAGGCTGACGACCCCAATGTGACCTCAGAAGAGGAGGAAGAAGATGAGGAGGGAGAGCCAGAAGATGCAGAGCTAGGAGATGAGATGACTGATGTGTGATGTTACCCTGCCTGGAAGGGGCCCTGTCCAGATGCCCTGCTGGAAAAGGGGGCCCATCCTCCACAACTGTGGTTGGAAGGAGCATCCCCTCCCCCTTGCACCCGTTGCCTGCTCTCTTCCTTCTAGCAACCTGCTGGAGGGTAGGATTGAGGCTGGACCCAAGACCCACCCCCCACCAGACCTCATGCCCTGAGCGCTGCTGCTGAGCTGCATTGGCTCTGTGCCATCACCAAGCCTTCCAGAACTGGCCTTCCCCTGCCATGCTCCACTGTAGCTTTGAGACTGGAATCAGGCTCCTGGCCTCATAGTGTTCTTCCTCTTGGGCCCCTTGGCCCATACTCACCTGTCCATCAGAGGCTTGCCTCCTACTGACTAGCTGTTAATTTGAGTGGCGCAACAAAGTGGCCGATCTGAGAGCAAACTGCTATCCTTGATAAAAAGAGGTAATGTGATACTTTACCTCTCTTCCTTACTGCTCACCTACCACAGCTACAGCTGAAGTAATGGCCTGCCACTTGGCAGCAAGAGGCAGGAGCAAGGGCCCTCTGAACACTTCAAAAGATTCCCTGCCGGGGGTGCTAAGCTGTCCCCACTGGACACTGCAGATGTGGAGATGAACCTATTCTCCAAACTCCAGAGTTGCTGTGCCTGTGTCTTGCCTCTTAGGCTCAGGCAAGGGGACTGGCTCCATAAGGTGTGGAGGGGCCTGTTTTCATCCGGGTGGAGACTACCTCCCTTTCTCAGGCTAGCAGTATGATAGATGACAGATTGTGTTCCTTAACTTAGGACACTTGAGCTTCCCTGGGACCAGTTGCAGTGGTCCAGCAAAGGGCCTCTGGATCTCAGACATCCTCCTTTAAGATCTCCATAGAACGCCGAAGTCTTCCAGAAACCTGAAGGAACTGGGCAGGACACTTAGAGATGAGCCCTGACTTTATTCTCTTCTTGCCACAGATGACTGACTGTCTCTTGGGGTGGGCACTATGGAAATTATACCTATCACTCCCCATTCCATCCCTGAGACACCTGCACATGGTTGCTGGGGGCTCCCAGGGAGGACCAGTGCCCATGCTGCGGGCTCTTTCCAAGGTGGAACTAGGTGGAACATGCCTAACTGGCCTCTTTACCTGTTGGGTACACTCCTTCACAACAGCCAGCACCCTCTCCCTCTGGTCTGCCCACTGGTCTCAATAAAATGTGAGTGGTGACAGGCCTCGCCAGTGACAGTTTTTGTGGAGAATGGGCTGGGTGGACCACTCTAGGCCAGTAGCAGTCAAGGAGGAGGTGGATGCAAAGAGCACAAGTTAGACCAGTGGGTGGCAGCAGAGTGCTCCAGGTTTTTCAGTAGTGCTCAGACTCAGCCACACTGTGTACAAATGTCCCTGAAGCCTGAACAAGGGTCTCAGAGGTTTAGTTTCAATTATTGGCTGTAGGCCACAAAAGACTTCTTCCCAAAGGCCTGGGTTACAATTAACAGTCTGAGGTACTTATCTTTTTTTATTTTTTCTTATGTGTAGCCTTGGCTGTCCTGGACTTACTTTGTAGACCAGGCTGGCCTTGAACTCACAGCGGTCTGCCTACCTCTGCCTCCTAAGTGCTGGGGCCACCACTGCCCAGCTTGAAGTACTTATCTTAATGGTCCTTGAGAAGCCATAGTCTTTGAGCCTCCACTAGAAGTAACAGAATGATGTGGGACGAAATAGGTGAGTTTCCCACCCCCATGCATTCTTAGTTTAGGATGCAGGTATGAACCTGGTAAGTGTTATTTGGCTTTATTGCTAAACGCAGGGGGGTTATTAGTCCCTAAAATAGCAGTCCACCAACAGCTCACTGTGAGGAGGTCCTGGCTGCGGGAGGCTGAAATAGGTGGTATGTGACAGGGCCACTTGCCTTCAGCACCTTTTGTTCCAAATTCTAGCCAGAAGCTCTGGTCTGGTTCTTGCCTTTTCCTGGAGCATGAGATGTCCTTGCAGGCCTAGGGAAGGAAAAGCCAGCAGTGTGGCTTCCTTGTCCTCTCCCTGGCTCTGCTAGTCCTCAGAGTCTTATTTCCAAACTCAAAATAGCAGAGTCTTGGGTATCCTCTTCCCACAAGTCACCTGTAGCTGGAGCCTGGGGTCAGCCGTTCTACCAGAAAGTCCAGGGAGGCTGCAGCAGCTCAAAGGTGGGAATACTGGTGACATTGACAGGGATAGAGATGACAGCCCACGGCAGGCCATGCTGTTCCAGAGAACGTCGGATCATGTAGCTGGGAGGACATGAAGAGCAGTGCCGGCTGTCACTTCCTCAGCACCCCAGCACTGCCCTCTGCCCCCGGGGTACTCTGGGAGTTCCAGACCCTGTGAGAGGGGACTGGTGACTGCTGTGCACCCCAGCAAGTCACGCTACCCAGTTTAATGGACAGCCAGAAGAGCCCTCACCCATCTCGGCCGAGCAGGAAGAGGGCAGGAATGTCAGCTGTGCGTTGAGTGCTATCCTGGATCATCTCCACGTAGAAACTGTCATTGTCAACTGCGTTGTCCGAGATGATGACAGCCCGCCCGCCGTGCTCCTGTACCACTCTGGTCTTGGAGAGGAAGGAGCAGCCCCTGGAAGAGGTGGTGATGAGACCAAAAGAAAGGCAGGCGTTGGCTGCCCCTCCCTCACATCCTCTCCTTGGGAGGATGAAAAGGACCATAGAGAACTTGTATTGAGGTTCATCAGTACACAGCTGAAAGCCGACAATCGACATTATTTAAAAATCGACATTTTGAAGTACCATTGGCTGTGGCCAGAATCTGCCCTTCCCATGTGTCACCCCCGCCCACTCCTTACCCCCTTTCCACCAGAGCAATTTGGTCCTGGATGAAGAAGCCGTTGCTGAGTTCCCCGCAGGCCTCTGGAGGTTCAGCAGGGACGAGGTGAATCTGCTCATACCGTGTGTGCTAGAAAACGTTCAGACATTTGAACAAGTAAGAGCCTCAGGAAGCACGGCTTTGGGAAGGGATAACGATTCCATCTAACAGGTGCCTCCTAGTGAGCGAGGGGAGAAAATGGAGTGGCTTCTCTGAGGCTGAGCACTTGAGTGTTTTAATCTAATTCCCACAAAATCCCTTCTGATTATCCAGCCTCACCCTGCCTTTCTGTAACTGGGGGGGGAGGGGGGAGGGAGGAGGGGGAAGCCGGTGCCCTTGGTTTTTCAGGTGTTTTCTAGCTGAAAGGCAGTCCCTCCCTGGCTTACAGTGCACAGCAGCTCCTGGAGGGCACAGCTCGATTCTGCTTCTTGCCTATCCCAGCATGAAAGTGAGAAGAGGGTCACCGTGGCTGAGTGAGGGTCAGATCTGGGTATCTTTGAACTTACAAATATACCACCAAAGTCCTTGGCAGGTGTGGCTGTGAAGATGTATCGAATATCCCCGGGACTCAGCACTTGGAAGTATAAATAGTCATGGATGCGTAAGCCTAGAGGAAAGAGTGCAGGTGAAAAGCCTGTCAGGAGCTGGCTGGTTCCGCTTTGGACCATGAGGTTCTCTATGAATCCAACTGGGTGGGCTATGGTCTGGGTCCAGAGACTCTGACATCAGCTGATTGGATCCTCAGCATGAAACTAAAAAAAATTTTTTTTTACTTTATTTTTTTAAAAATTTTATTCGTTTTTTTATGTACACAGGTGTTTTGCCTACATGTCTGTCTGTGTGAGGGTGTCAGATCATGAAGTTACAGACAGGTGTGAACTGCCATGTGGGTGCTGGGAATTGAACCTGGATCCCCTGGAAGAGCAGTCAGTGTGCTCTTATCCGCTAAGCCATTTCTCCAGTCCCTACTTTATTTTTTTTTTAAACAGGGCCTCACTATGTAGTCCTGGCTGGCCTCAAACTCACAGAGCTCCACTGGCCTCTGATATCCCCACTTATACCCCCCAGAACTGGAATTAAAGGTGTGCCATCATACCCTGCGATATTTGTTTAAGAGCCTCTTTGAACTAGTTTTGTTGTTTTCTTTCTTTTTCTGTTTTTTCGAGATAGTTTCTCTGTGTAGCCTTGGCGGTCTCAAGCTCCCAGCGATCCGCCTGCCTCTGCCTCCCAAGTGCTGGGATTAAAGGCATGCGCCACCACACCTAGCTTAATTTTCTTGGTTGGTCTTGAACTCTTCCTCCTGACTGCCTCCCAAACATCAAGGCATGTTGGATGAAGGAGATTTGTATTTGCAGGTCAGCCACAAAGGCCCAGAGCTCTCCGGTTAACATCAGCCCTTCTCTGAAGAAGACCTAAGAGTTGCAGAGTGGATACCAAAAGCCCCATATTTCTAACCGAAACTTACAAGTTAGCACGTGTCTCACTGACATCTCTTAGACCAGTCACCATCATCTCTTGTCCTGACTGCTCCAACTTAACGCGTCTTGCTCCCACGTCTTCTTTTTTAAATGGGGTCCTGCTATGTTGCCCCGGCTAGTTTTCAACATTTTGGGCTCAAGCAATCCTCCTGCCTCAGCTTCCCATCTGTCTTCCATTTTATAATTTTTTATATATACATGTGCTTTGGCTGCAGACATGCCCATCCAACATGTGTGTGCCTGGTGCCTGTAGAGTCTAGAAGAGGTCATCAGTTCCCCAGACTGGAGGGATAGGTAGCTGTGAGCTGGGCCCTCTGGAAGAGCAACTAGTATCCGTAACTGCTGAGCTCTCTCTCCAGCTCTCTGCCTCCATTCTTGCTCCTTAAAGTCCACCTGCCACCCGCCCACTGGCAGAGCCCCAGTGTCCCCTTCACTGACTGTTCACTGTGGTGTAGAACGGCCTGCCTGGCTTGACTCCCACTCCAACCTCAATCTTGTCACCTCTTCCCCATGCTCAAGCTGTAGTGGCTTTTCAGTGTCTTCATCATGTGTGGGTCTTCCTAAAAGTTCACCTGTTATTTCTCGGAAAGATGCTGCCTTGTCCCTTCCTACACCCATCCAAAATATACTTTCTTTCAGCTAATAACTTCCTCTGTAAATACGGGGCATTCATAATATTCTATGTCTGCTTCTTCCACCAGAGCAGTGATTCTAAGTATGAGTCCCAGTGTCTAGGACACAGAGGCTGCTCAGTAAAGGTTACTGGAAAGCACAGGTAACTCTGCCCAGATCTGCTGTCCTGAACCAGAGGACTGCCTGAACAACTGGGGCTTTGCTAGCATAGAGAAACTTCTCCCAGCATCCAAGTGTAATGCTTTCCTGGGATTTGAGTCCCTGGATTCCTTATTCCGTAAACCCAGATAAGTGAATGAATGTTGATGGATGGATGCTCAGGGCTGTTAGTCAACCCAACTACCACGGTGTGTGTGTGTGTGTGTGTGTGTGTGTGTGTGTGTGTGTGTGTGTG
>OU015745.1:55798805-55838676 GCA_907169655.1 Acomys percivali | reverse complement strand
TGTGTGTGTGTGTGTGTGTGTGTGTGTGTGTGTGTGTGTGTGTGTGTCTGTCTGTCTGTCTGTCTGTCTGTCTATGGTACAAATCACAGCCAACCAGAGAGCTCAGAGTGCTTGAAGTTTTTTGTCCGGAGCGTAGGTTCAGCCCATCAGATGGCTACACTTTCAGGAAGATGGCTACACTTTCAGGAAGCCTTCTAGATTAACACGAAGCTACCCTTTCCACAAGCACACTCCTCCCTGGCATTTCATGTGCTTATCTAATAAACTTCGGGTACATGCATGTGTTCACTTAGCGCGTAGGTGTGTACATTTATGTTCGAGTTGTGTAAGTGGGTGCCTGTGAGCCCACGTGTGTTCCCCTGCCTGTAAGAATGCTCACGTTTCTCCTTTCTGGAATCTCTAGCTGTCACCAGAGTCGCCCTCAGTGAGAGGAGGGTTAGAGGATCTTGCTTTGACGGAGGGAGGGAGGTTAAGGGGGAGCCTCGGGTTGCACCTACTCATGGCCCCAGCGACCAGTACCCACCCACTACAGCTGCCTGGCCCCGGGACCTGGCTGGCCCAAACTCGAGGGGTCTCCAAGGTGACCCGTGCCCACCTCCCCCTCCCCCGAGCAGCGCGCATCCTGGATGCCCGCCCCGCCCGCCCGCCGCCGCTCACCGTGGGCTGCGACACACGCGGGCAGCCAGAGCACGAGACAGCACCAACCCGCGGCGCCACGGCTCATCTCCAGGGCCCGTCCGGCCGCCACCGCCGTCCCGCCGCTCTCGCTTGCCGGACTTTAGCCTGACAGCTGCCAAGGCTCCCTCTCCCCTCCCCGACCTCCCCCCCACCCCCAGGCCCGCTTTCCGAGCCGGTTGGAGCGCCAAACCGAGGCAGGCGGCTGATTGGCTGCCACACCTGCTCTTGTGGCCGCACTTTCCGCCTCTGCGCCCTAGGTCACTTCCTATTGGCTATGAGAAGTGGCACCCAGAACTGATTTGCCAAAACTCTTAATAGTGACTGCAATTCGCAGCCCGGCCCCCGCGCTCCTCAGTATAGACGCGACTCCCCGATGGAGGGGAGTCCAGCGGGGATGCTCGGGTCTCCTTCCACTTGAGGCCGCTGGCGGCAAGGCGGTGCCTCGGCCGACAGGAGGTACCGACGAGTCAGAGGCCGCCCGGAGCAAGTTTCCCGCGCCCGAGCGGGCTGCGCACCTGTGACCCGGGTCACCGGTCTCAACTTCCCAGGCAACCTGTGAAACGCACAGAGCTCCCACGCCACGGAGCCGTGTGGGTGCAGTAAGGCCACTCACCTGAGTGTGCTTGTCACAGCCGGCATTCAGTGTTGACATTTCAATTGCATGTCTCCCATGGTGTCCTGCGGGGACGCGGGCCGAAGCGGGAGCTTACTGCAGCCTCAGAGCAAAGGCTGATCGGAACTCGATGATCCCACCGTAGCGAACGTGTTCCTAGAGCGTTCCTGGGCGGGGGGGGGGGGGGAAGGCGGGACTTCCGGCTCCTCTAGCCAGCCACCCTCGGTAGTAGCTAACCATAGAGTGGCGGAAGTAGTCCGTCCCTTTCCTCTCCTGGGCTGACTTCTCACCAGAAGCTTCTGGGGAGTTCTCCAGCGCGGAGCATTGTGGGCTTTGGGTGGGCGGCCCCGGGACGGAGACCGGACGTGTTGCGGGTCCCTGAAGCCGCTTCCAAGATGATGGTGAGTGGTTCTCCGCGCATCCGCTGCCATCCGCGGCTTGTGCGGCCCGGGTCCGCTCGCCCGGACCCGCTGCCCGTAGGCGGCCTCGGCCCGGAGCTTGGAGCGGTTGGCGGGAGCCGAGTGGGGCTCGGGGGGCCACCGGGCCTGGAAACCACGGGTCCCCGGTGCTTCGGGGCCGCGAGCCCTTCCCTGTAGTAGAAACTCGGGTTTTCGGAGCCGAGTGTGGGTTGAGCGTTTGTACCTGCAGCCACCGGGCCGGGCTGCGCCGCCGTGGAAGGTGCGGAAGTGAAGGCGGGAGCTTCTAGAGCGCGCCGAGGCGGCGTGCGGGCCGAGAGAAGCCCTGCCGGGCACTGTGGCCGCTTGTGCTCATCCCGGCTGCCGCCTGCGGGAAAATAGAACCCTTCGTTCCTGTTGAAATCCGTTCGTTCACTTAGTCATTCGGCAGGTGCCTTTTTAATGTCTCCTGGACGTGCAGGCCCAGCTTGGTGCTGGAAAAGGGCAGCAGTTGAGGTACACAGCAGCAGAGAATGGAAGACCTGAGTGCCTTATGCGTCAGAGAGCCTTTTTCAGATGACCTTCCCTTTTCCCTGGGATATGCCAACATCTAAGACAGACTCCTGTACACTTAGCATCACTTCACTCATTCATTTTTGCTTTTCACTGTCAGTCCTTTGACTTTCGCACCTTCTTCCTGACGCCGTAGATTCCAAAAGGATAACTTGTGAAGTGCCTCCCCAGCCACCAAATGCTTTGCGGTTACAGCCCCTACTCAGAAGGAATCCTGCTGCGCAAGCATGTCCGTGCTCCCTGACCCCCTAGCACTGCCCTTTTCAGAGTCTGTTGTCAATGTGACTTGTCCTTGATTTGCTTGGCCAGGACCAGAGCTGAGGAGTAAATCCAAGACTTAACGTGCAGCATTAGAACATTGTTCATTGCTGCAGATGTGACCAGTGGCAAGAGCATTTGCCTAGCATGCCCAGGGCCCCGGGATCCATGCCCACCCCAAACAGGTGTCAAACCTTTTAACCTGAATTCATGGGTCTTACTTACCCTGTCCAATTTGCTTATTTGCCTGCTGGGTATCTCACTTCTTAAAAAGTGTAACATGGCCATGGATTTGTTCACGATGTCAACAGACTGTTAGTCTAGAAGCCTTTTCTAATGGAAAGAGAGTTAAAAGGGTCCCCTGAAATTCTGATTCTCTGCCTTTGGTACATCTATAGCAAGAAGTATCCTTGCCTTTTTGTCATTAAGTTGTATGCCTTAATGTGTGTGTGTGTCTACATATGCACACACACACACACATATATATATATACACACACACACACATATATATAGTGCTGGTCTTTTTTATAGACTATCAAGTCTAATAGTGGCAGCTTTGTTTTTATTTTAGGTACTGGGTATTGAGCCTAGGCCTCATTTGATTGTTCTACAACACGTAGCTGTAGCCTGAGCCTCTTTTTCTTTTTCTTTTTTGTTATTTAGAACAGGCTCTTTGTAGCTCAAGGCTTGTTTGGAAGTCACTTTGTCATCCACTGTAGTGACTGGTTTTGTCAACGTGACCCAGCCTAGAATGGCCTGGGAAGAAAATCTGAGCCGGAGATTGTCCAGACTCGGTTGGCCTTTGGGAGAGTTGCCTTGGTTGCTTTATCTGATGTTGGAAGACCCAACCCACTATGGGTGACACCATTCCCTGAACTTGGGGACTGTGTAAGAAGAGTGCTAGCTCTGAGCATCCTCCTCCTCCTCCTCTCTTCTTCTCTCCTTCTGTTCTTGACTGTAGATAAGATGTGACCAGCTCCCTCAGATTACTTGGTGCCCCCTTCCCAAGTAGCAGATTGCAACCTGGATTTGTAAGCTAAAATAAACCCTTTTGCCTTTGGGGGAGCAGCCAGGGTATTTATCACAGGGACAGAAATGAAACTAAGACAGACACTAGACACAGGGAATGGTGTTGAACTTAGGATGCTATGTTTCGGCTGGGAGTATAGGTGTCCACTGTTATGCTCTATTCAAGCTTGCTTTGCCATGCTTATTTGTTTATTTTGTGTGTGAGAGAATGTGGGCCCTGTGCACCAGTGGGGAGGGCAAAAGGACAATTTTCTAGGCATGTTCCACCTTGCTGAGGCAGGAGTTCTTGTTTCTGCTGCTGCACTGCATACTCAAGGCTAGAGCGCACAAGCTTCCTGGCGATTCTTCTGTTTCCTCCCATCTTGCTGTAGGAGGTCTGGAGTTACAGATACGCGTCCCACATCTGGCTTTTATGAGTTCTCGTGGCTAGGCTTGTGCATCTAGCACCTTCACCCCCGAGCCATTTCTAGCGCTGACTAATTGTTTAATAATTTTTGTTTGTTTGTTTGTTTTTGTGTGTTGTGAGTGTTGTGCCAATATGTATGCCTGTGTACTATGTATTTATGAAATAACCCGACCAAAAAATTGACAAAAATGGGGCTGGAGAGATGGCTCAGAGGTTAAGAGCATGGTCTGCTCTTCCAGAGGTTCTGAGTTCAATTCCCAGCAACCACATGGTGGCTCACAACCATCCATTCTGAGACTTGGTGCCCTCTTCTGGCCTGCAGGTGTACATGCAGGTGAAACACTGTATCCATAATAAATAAAGAAATAAATAAACAAACCTTTTTTTAAAATTGACAAAAATGTATTGTACGTTTCCTTAAAAATTATACATTTTTATTTTAAGAAGAAAGGCCATTTATTTTACCAAAAAGAAAAATGTGGCCCAGTTCTATAGATCTAGCCTAGCCTTTAAAAAGGAAAAGAAAGCTGGGAGCAGAGACTCACCAAGGTCATTTCCAGATCTAACACCCACTGGAGTAGAGGGCAGGGAAGAGACCCCACAGCTCCACTACACTGTCTGCAGAGAAGGAAAAAACAAAACTACGGAAGGACTCAACAACAGGAGGAAGGGAAATGAGCCAGAGAGAGGAGAGGAAAGGAGCTCTGTATTTAGCAAGGCACAGCAAGATTCATGGTTCTAGCCGGTGGTGCTCACCTTTAGTCCCAGCACTCGGGAGGCAGGGGCAGGTGGATCTCTGAGTTCAAGGCCAGCCTGGTCTACAAGTGAGTCCAGGACAGTCAAGGCTACACAGAGAAACCCTGTTCAAGAAGAAGAAAAAGATCTATGGTTCCATATAGGAAGTGGGCTGCCATGAAAAGTAGAAGCCCCAAGTTTCTGCCTCGACCCTTTCCACTTTCCCTTAGCACTGTCCAGTCCTTTGTGCCCACACAAAGGCACATCTGGCTGGGAATCTACATGATTGCAGACATTTGGGCAGTCTCTCTGAAGCCCTAACTGCAGTAGTCTCTGACAGTAGGGTCTCAGGCTGCAGAGTGCCACAAATTATTGTAGGCATCAGGTATGATGGAGTGAGTTGACTGGCCATGGGTGGGTTGAGGACTTGTAGCTGGAGCAGGGTCTGTTCTGTGTAGTTCTAAGCAAGGGCAGCTACCACTGCCTCATGACAGTGACTATAGTGGACTTGGAACACTCAGTCGGAGCATGTTTTAACACAGTGACTTTCTACAGCAGATGATAAAGTGTGTGCAGTCCTCACTATTGCCTGCTCAAATCTACCATGCCGCCCAAATATCTCCTAGTGGATGTTTTCAGATGAGTGTCCCTCTTGCTTTTGCTTTAGGTCCCCATCCTGGTGAGCACAGTTGACAGACATGAAATCTTTTTCCTGGAAACTGTTATCCAGGCCCTCTGCGGTGTCTGCTGCCTGTGTACAAAGGCACACTCTTTTGTGATGGCTTTGCACTTGGCCTGACTCTGCTTATTGATGTGTGTGGGACTTGTATTGCCCACCTGCAGCTCTGCTTAGGTTTTGCCCTTGCTAGCTTAGAGTACTGTAATGTGCAGTGAGCACCCACAATTGTCCTGGCTAGTTTTATATCAACTTGACACAAGCTAGAGTCATTTGAGAGGAGGCAAGCCTGTAGAACATTTTGTTTTGTTTTGTTTTTTGAGACTGGGTTTCTCTGTGTAGCCCTAGCTGTCCTGGAACTTGCTCTGTAGATCAGGCTGGCCTTGAATTCAGAGATCCACCTGATTAAAGGCCAGCGCCACCTTGCCTGCCAGAGTATTTTTTAAAATTAGTGATTGATGTGAGAGGGTCCAGCCCATTGTTGGTACCATCCCTGGGCTGGTGGTCCTGGGTTCTATAAGGAAGGATGAGCAAGCCAGTAAGCAGCACTCCATGGCCTCTGCATCAGCTCCTGCCTCCAACTTCCTGTCCTGTTTTGAGTTTCTGTCCTGACTTCCTCTTCAGTGATGAAGAGTGATATGGAAGTGTAAGCTAAATAAACTAGTTCCTCTCCAACTTATTTCTAGTCATGGTGTTTTATCTCAGCAATAGTAACCCTAACAGAAGACAGAAATGTAGTTTTGTTTTCTGTGCACAGACTGTAGTTCTTTTTGGTTTTTCGAGACAGGGTTTCTCTGTGTATGTAGCCTTGGCTGTCCTAGACTCACTTTGTAGACAAGGCTGGCCTTGAACTCACAGCAGTCCGCCTGACTCTGCCTTCCAAATGTGTGTGCCCCCATGTCCAGCTCAGACTGTAGCTCTTAATGTCATTTCAGCATCTTCCCAAACTACTCAAATAGTGAACAAGAGGTTGGGTCTGATTTCCAATGTCAGTCAGTAAAGAGCCTCACCACATCTACACAGTCACATGGAAATGCATGCAAACATTTCTGACAAAAGACAGAAATGGACCTTCATACTTTAAGAGAGAAACCAAGGATAAAATGACTGGAACAGAAAAACTAAAATGGCACGTGTCAATAGAATGGCTCAAATTAGGAAACTTTTTCTAAGCACTTGTAGTGCTGGTGGTCATGAACTGCCTGTGTGTCTTGAAATGTCCTTATTTCTCCTTCAGTTTTAGAAGACGCCTTTGTTGTGTATAGCAGTCTTGGGTGTAGTTACTTGCTCTTTGAAATGTATTGCATGCTTTCTTGGTGTTTAGGGCTACTGCTACAAACAGCCTTTGTAAGGATTTACTTTTAATTATGTGTATGTGTTGTGTGTTTGTATATGGGTATGTACATATCAGTGCCTGTGCAGGTAATGACAGGTGGATGTGAGCCATCTGGTGTGGGTGCAGAATCCAAACTCAGGCCTCTGCAAGGGCAGTGTGTGTTCCTAATTACTGGACCCTCTCTTCAGTTCCCACTTAGAAGTTTTTGGGTTTTGCTTTTTGTTTTTTGTTTTTTTAATAACTGTGTTTTGTGTGCACTGGTGTGAGGGTGTCAGATCCCTTGAAACAGGATCTGACAGTTGCAGGTGTTGTGTGCCCCCATATGGGTGCTGGGGAGAATTGAACCTGGGTTCTTTGGAAGAAGGGTTAGTGCTCTTAGCCACTGACTGAGCCATCTCCCAGCCCCCTAACCTCTTGAAGTTTTAAAATCGTTTCTTTGCTTTGTGAATTATTTTGTTCTAGGTTGTTTTGTTTTTTGAGACAGAACCTCACGTGGGCGGGCCGGCCCAACACACGGCATTCGTTTCACAGTGGGTTCCCTGTGTGCCAGCATTCTCTCAGCATGCGCTCCCTCTGTTTTCTTCGTATTCTTCGAGACAGGGTTTACTGTGCAGCCTGGCTGTCCTGGAACTAGCTCTACGCCAGGCTGGCCTCGAACTCACAGAGATCCACCTGCCTGCCTCTGAGTGCCGGGGTTAAAGGTGTGTGCCGCCACCACCTGGCAAATATTCTTTCAAAAAATGTAGTGGGTGTTGTTGAACTGCACCTCATTCATTCCTTAGAGTGTGTGGGGCATCCTTCCTTATTTGTTCTTCCTCCCCCTCGTTGTCATTGTCGTCGTCGTCGTCGTCATCATCATCGTCATCATTCCTCCCCCTCCTCCTTCTAAGATTTATTCCTTTATGTACATAAGCACTCTTGCATGTATGCCTGCATGACAGAAGAGAGCATCAGAGAGAAGAGCACATGCAATTCCATTAATCCATCTGGTTATCAGCCACCGTGTGGGTGCTGGGAATTGAACTCAGGACCTTTGGAAGAGCAGTCAGTGCTCTTAACCTCTGAGCCATCTCTCCAGCCCCAGACTCCTTTATTTTACATGGTGGCACTGTTGTCCTTTTCTTGCTCAGTATCTGAAGTGAGCAAGGGACAATTATTTTCAGCATTTTTATAGCAATGCAGAATAAAAGGTCAATTGTAGTTGTACCTGCTAACAAAGGGGCGACTGAATGTGCTGAGATGATGTCCCTCTAACTACTTCTATTTGACATGCAGAGTTAGTCCAGGATTGAGAAGATGACATGGCTGACTACTTATTCCAGATGGCTCAGGGTTAGATATAGAGAGCTCTAGTTTGTCAGCTACTGTCTGAACTGGAGGAAAGATACCTATCCTGGCTAGGTTTCTGATGCTGTGAATAAATACTGTAATGTTTTATTGTTGTGAAAGACACCATGACCAAGACAACTTACAGACGACATTTAATTGAGGACTTGCTTATTATTGTCTCATTATTGTCATGGTGAGGAGTATGGCAGTAGGGAGGCAGGAATGACACTGGAAAAGTAGCTGAAAGCCGTATCTTGACCCACAGGCAACAGGCAGTGGGGGAGGGAGACAGACAGAGAGAGACTGGACCTGACCTGGACTTTAAAAATCTCAAAATACCCTGTAGACATGTTCATAGGCCAGTTTACTGGTGGCACTTTTCTTTTCTTGTTTGTTTGGGTTTTGTTTGTTCACCCCACCCAGAGACAGGATTTCTCTGGATAGCCATGGTTGTTCTGGAATTTGTTCTGTAGACCAGGCTGGCCTTGAACTCACAGAGAGATCTGCCTGCCTCTGCCCCGAGTGCTGGGATTAAAGGCGTGCGCCACTGCCCAGCTGGTGGCATATTTTCAATTGCTGTTCCTTTTCCCTTATGATCCTGGCTTATGTTAGGTTGACAAAGAACTAACCAGTGCAGTCTCCAAGCAGGCCTTTTGAAATAGCAGCATTTCTACTGTCTTGTGGTTTCTAGGATGAGAGTACAAAGAAAGTCACTGCAGGGTTAGTGACCCTTCTGGGCCAGTGCTAAAGAAAAAAACCTTTCTCTGAGGCATCTGACTAGTAGGATTGATTGAGTCACATGGGAGCGTTTTGGAGTGGGTATGAGAGGTGCCAGCATTGCTGGGTGGAGTCAGTATTTCGTTTGTTAGGTAAAACAAAGGAGCTTTTTTTGTTTTGCTGCAGAATCTACTCTTTCTGTGCTGTGGCCCAGTTTTAAAGCACAGGACAAAATGTCAAGAGTTGAAAGAGCCAGAAAATCACCAGAAATCATAATTTATTGTTAAGACTTGAGTATCAGCTGTTCCTCTAGAGATAGGCATGGCTGGGGAGTCAGTGTGTGTAGCAGAGGGTGTGGCTAGCTCTCCCATGGTGGAGTTGGGGGGACCTTCCTCACAGTCCTGTGAGTCTCAAGTAGCTGGTGATGATTAAAAGCAGTCAACTGCTGTCTTCTGCAGCCCACACCAGTTATCCTGCTGAAAGAGGGCACTGACAGCTCCCAAGGCATCCCTCAGCTTGTGAGTAACATCAGTGCCTGCCAGGTGATTGCTGAGGCTGTAAGAACCACCCTGGGTCCCCGTGGCATGGACAAACTTATTGTGGATGGCCGAGGTAAGTCTGCATGGTTCCTCAGGGCTTTGTTCAGGAGACTAGGTCCCTAGGGAGTGTTTGGGCTCAGGGCTGTTAATCAGAAATCTCACTGCTTGTAGGCTCTCCTAAGGGATTAGTCACTCTGAGGCAGTATACAAGGCCTTGAATGTAGAACCCTGTGGGGATCTGTGTGAGAACCTGGGCTCAGGAGTCTATTGCCCTACGAAAGTATGTCCCAGAGACATAAATAGAACAAACTGGGAGCTCAAGAGATAGAGATAGAGATAGAGATAGAGATAGAGAGAGAGAGAGAGAGAGAGAGAGAGAGAGAGAGAGAGAGAGAGAGAGAGAGAGAGAGATATGGATGCCTCAGTGATTAGGAGAGCTTGTGGCTCTTTCAGGTGACCCAAGTTCAGTTCCTAGCACCTATGTCAGGCAACTCATAACTGCCTCTGTAATTCCAAACTCTGGAGGTCTGATACCCTTTTCTGGCTTCTGAGGATCCCTGCATGCACAAACACACACACACAAACATAGTTAAACTGAAATCTTCCTCCCACTCTAACATGTTGCTGACACAGGAGAAAACTGCCCTTTAAGCTATATTGTATGATACTAGGATGTCGGTTGTGCTGGGCATGGTGGCACACACCTTTAATCCCAGCACTCTAGAGACAGAGGCAGACAGATCTCTGTGAGTTTGAGGTCAGCCTGATCTACAAAGGGAGTCCAAGGCTACACAGAGAAACCCTGTCTCGAAAAACAAACAAAAAAGGATGTCAGTTGTATTAGAAGTATCTTAAGTGGTTGCTCTTATTTTGAGACAGTGTAGCCTAGGCTAGCCTCCCAGGTGTCAGGATTGCTGTTGTGCACCACTATGCTTGGCTTTTTAAACATTTCTCTGTGTTCAGTTAACCTGTACTCAAAAGAAAACCAAGAGTCCGTGTTATTTAAAAAGTGTGTGACCCATTCCCAAGGGAAAAAAAGTATGTGGAGTCCAAGCCCAGTAAACAGAAGTAAGAAAGGGGGCTTTAACTGTTACTGTCTTTCTCTAAGGCAAAGCAACAATTTCTAATGATGGAGCCACAATTCTGAAACTCCTTGACGTTGTCCATCCTGCAGCAAAGACTTTAGTGGACATTGCCAAATCCCAAGACGCTGAGGTAAGAAAGTCAGTCATAAAAACTTAGTGGAGGCAGGATGCATGCCTCCTTTGCTACCTCTTGTTTTCTCACTGAAGTTTTTTTTATTTAAGTCTAAAATTATAATCGTGTAAGTATTTCATACTTACAAAAGTAGTTAGAATTTATTTTGGGAACAGGGGCAGTGTCTTCTGTAGTTCTGGCTATCCGAGAGCTGGCTATGTAGACAAGACTGGCCTTGAACACACAGATCCACCTGCCTGTGCCTTAAGAGTGCTAGGATTAAAGGTGTATACCACCACCTCCCAGCTTTTTAAAATTAAAAACTTTTAAAAGATTATTTCTCTTTTTCTGTGAGTGTGAAACTGTGTTTCTTACTAACTTTGTATATAATAAAGTGTAGTGACTAGTTTTAGGTCACTTAACATAAACTAGAGTCATTAAAGAGGAAGAATCCTCAATTGAAGAAATGCCTTAATAAGGTTGGGCTTAAGCAGGCCATAGGGCATTTTCCTGGTTACTAATGTGGGAGGCCCAGCCCATTGTGGGTGGTGCCACCTCTGGGCATATAGTCCTGTGTTCTCTAAGAAAGCAGGCTGAGTAAGCAGTAAGCAACACTCCTGTGGCTTCTGCATCAGCTCCTGCTTCCAGGTCCCTGTTCTGCTTGAGTTCCTGCCCTGACTTGCTGTGATGATGCACTGTGATGTACAAGTGTGAGCCAATTAAACTCTTTCCTCCCCAAGTTTCTTCTGTCATCGTGTTTCATCTCAGCAGTAGTAGCCCTGATTAAGACTGTGTAACGTATCTGCTGGCTCATGTGTGCAAGCTCTATCTTGAGAATGGCTTGTCCCTGGGCCCTCTGGAGATGGGTGCTCTCTGGGGAGTCACCCTGTGTCTCAAGGCCATCTGAGAAAAGCTGATTCCCCAGATACTTTCACCTCTCCATTTGTTGTACGTGGGTTTCTGGAAAGAGCTTGACACCTATTTAAACAATGCGCCTAAAAATGGTTTTCAGAGCTTCACATTCCCTGAGTACCAGAAAACGTGTATTCTTGCTGTTCTCTTCCAGGTTGGTGATGGCACCACCTCAGTCACCCTGCTGGCTGCAGAGTTTCTGAAGCAGGTGAAGCCCTACGTGGAGGAAGGTTTACATCCTCAGATCATCATCCGAGCTTTCCGCACCGCCACCCAGCTGGTATGGCTGCTTGGCCTTATGCCTGGGCACCTTCACATTTCTGTTAGGATAATGCCTTTCCAGGGGTATGGAGGAGCCACACAGAGTAGGACAGTGTGGCCATCTCCCTGCTCCACCCTTCATCAGCTGTTGTCCTCTCCTTATTTGGCAGTCCAGAGCCAAGTCCTGGAAGAGCCTGATGGTTCTTCAGAACACTGTGGCTGCCTTACCTTTCTGAGAGTTTCCTGGGTGGCGGGGCTTTACCTTTTTCTTGGCAGCTGCAGGCCCAGGAGATGTGCTTAAGATCTTGGCACTAATTGCATCCACTTCACTGTTCTGTGTTTAGCATGAGACTCACTCAACTTGTATTTTTGGCAGGCTGTTAACAAAATCAAAGAGATTGCTGTGACTGTGAAGAAGCAAGATAAAGTGTAAGTTTCCACTGGACTTTGTCAGAACCTTGGTATCTTATGGCCTCATAGGGTGTGTAAGTGTGTTGCAGACCCTGTGTAGACAGGACGCTGTGTGGTTTTTTGGTTTTTTGAGACAGGGTTTCTCTGTGTAGCCTTGGCTGTCCTGGACTCGCTTTGTAGACCCAGCTGACCTTAAGTGATCCCCTGCCTCTGCCTCCATCGTGCTGGGATTAAAGGCCTGCGCCACATGTCCAGCCTGCTGTTTGTGTCCTGACACACCCTTGTCTGCAGACTGCTGCTGAAAGCTGGCACTGGGGTGGATGTAGTGAATGACTGTATCTGCTGTCTGTTGTTAATGATCTACCCTAACAATAGAGAAGGGGCGAAGAGAGGGGCAAGTGATGAATTTTGGGTTAAAGGACGAGTAATGGGGTGATACGTATAGCTGCTAAGGGGGACTTATATTTAAATGACAGGTTGATACTATTTGTGTCAAGTGTGAGTTCTTGGCCACACTGTAATGGCTAGTATGTATAGAGTAGAGCATAGCATGCACCTCTCCTGCACTGTGCTCAGGGAAGTCAGGGAAGACGCTCACGCCAGTTGTGCCCTGTGTTGCAGAGAGCAGAGGAAGATGCTGGAGAAATGTGCAATGACAGCCCTGAGCTCCAAGCTGATCTCGCAGCAGAAGGCCTTCTTCGCCAAGATGGTGGTCGATGCTGTGATGATGCTTGACGAGCTGCTGCAGCTTAAGATGATTGGCATCAAGAAGGTGCAGGGCGGAGCCCTGGAGGTGAGCCTGTGCGGCCTGTGTGGGTGAAGGGAGAATGTGGGTAAGGCAGGAAAGCAGATGTGGCCACTCCGCCCATGCTGCCTGTAGTCTTTGGATCTGTTTTCCTATCATGCATGGGAACATGGACCTGTGCCAATTCAGAATCTTGTTTCTTTATGTCAGTATCCGGGTGTGTGGAAAGATTGGTTCAGATAAGTAACTTGTGAATTCTCCAAAGATAAGTTCTAGAGATTTTTGGCAGTTCACTCTTCAAAGAGACACCGTCAAACTTGGCCTTCTTTTAATTTTTCTAGGATAGATGATCTATAATTCAAACCATAAAGGGGGCTTAGAATTAATTGTCCCATAACCACCTCTGCCCCTTATGCAGCCACTGTTACCAGTTCACATAACGTAACCTAGAATTCCGAATACACAGTGTGTGCGTGTGTGAGCTTGCTATTTTAATGCCAGTGATTGCTTCTAGTATATACTGGTGTTCTGTGCCATGGTTTTGTGCATTTAGCAATAGTGTAGCATTTGGTCCAAGTGAGCATTTTTATCACTAACTTGGTACTGTCCAGTACATCCTTTTGTGCTGTCTGGAACAAAAGCCCTTTCCATGTATGTTTAAGCACTGAAAAAGGCAGCTTGTGCCACAAACAAGCTAAATTTTACATTGGTTTTGTTATTATTTAAATATCAACATGTAGCTGGGTGTGGTGGCGCATGCCTTTAATCCCAGCACTTGGGAGGCGGAGGCAGGCAGATTACTGAGTTTGAGGCCAGCCTAGTCTACAAAGTGAATCCAAGACAGCCAAGGCTACACAGAGAAACCCTATCTTGGAAAAACAAAAACAAATATTAACATGTGCTTGGTGCCTGCTGTATTGGCCTGCATAGCTGTGATTCTTTTTGTTCTTTTTCAAGACAGGGTTTCTCTATGTAGCCTTGGCTGTCCTAGACTCGTTTTGTAGACCAGGCTGGCCTCAAACATGGAGCAATCTGTCTGCCACTGCCTCACAAGTGCTGGGATTAAAGGCGTGTGCCACCACGTGTGGCTCTAAAAGCATTCTCTGACATTAGTTCATCTGTGCTGTTCTGTCCTTTTTATCTCTGGCCTGCTGTCCTTACTCTGTGGGAGCCATTTGTATATCTTCTTGGAAGGGAGTGAAGCAGATTGTGTTTATGCTACACAGGTGCTCCAATGCTGCAGTGTGCACAGGCCTTAGAACTAAAAGTTTTATCTGCTATGCTTGAATTTTCCCCAGAGTGCTCAACATTTCACTAAATCCATGTAAGAACTCAGGTTTTACTTCATTTTGTTGGGGTGTTTTGTTTTGTTTTGTTGTTTTTTTAGATTGGGTCTCCATGTAGCTCTGGCTATCCTGGAACTTGCTGTCTGTCCTCACAGCCATCACCTGCCTCTGCCTCCCTAGTGCTGCACGACCATATAACAGCCCTAAAACTTGTTTGTTTTGAGATAGGGCCTTACTACTTCAGGCTGGTCTCAGATTTGTGATTTTCCAGTCTCTGCTTCCTGAATGCTGATGTTATAGGCTTATACCACTGTGCCTGGCCTTTTGTAAAGTTGTTAAAGAGGCTGATAAAATGGCTCAGTGGGTGCAAGCATAGGACCCTTAATTAGTATCCTAACACCCATACAAAAGATACCAAGCTTCCTGGGGTGGGTAAAGGCAGCATGAAGATACCCAGAGCCCCCTGGCCAGCCATCTAGCTAGACTGCTGAGCTTCAGGTTCAGAGAAGAAACCCTGTCTCAAAAAATTAGGTAGAGAAAACTGAGAGATGGCTTGGTGGGCAAAGCACTTGCAGAAGCTTGGGGGCTGGACTTGGCTCGCTAAAGCCCATGTAAGAGCTTGGAGGGTGTGGTAGTCACGGCCAGTGTCACCTTCTGTTGTGCTTCCTTTGGATCCACTTTGTGTTGCAGGGTGATGTTCCTGCTATCGCGGTGAGTCCTGCACACCTAGGCCAAAGCTTTAGCGGGCCCATAACCTTCTTTTACACTGCGCACTGCTGCGTTCCCCTCTTCTCTCTTCGGTACTCAGACTCTCTGGTCCCTGCCATGTTTTGTATATCAGCAATTCAAAACGTTTTTCATTTCCTGCTCACTACCTTTTGGGACTAACCCTTTCTTTCACAGTTTGACAATTTTCTGCTCGCCATCATGATCAGCGTAGGCATGCTACTTGAGGCTATGGATGTGAGTGGTACAGGCGAGGAGATATATGCTGCTTATCGATAAGCTGTGGCATTTTTTGCTAAGGAAGGTTGCTGAGAGAACTTTTAAGTCAGTGATAGTGAAGTTAGTCCCACATGCAACATATTTTTTGTTGTGCCTGTATTTAAATCTAGCTGCTAGAAGTTATGTACAGTTTGAAGAAGTGAAAGGTCATGGCTGGAGGGGTTGGGGGGTTAAGGGCCACAGCAACAGCTACCAAGGAAACATTCAAGCCCCAGTGTCTATGCTGTATGTATACAGGCAGTAAAGAGACTTGAGGCCTAGACAGAATCATGGCACAGTGTCCGCCTTTCCCCTACCCGCCTGCTCCGTTGTTGGCACTGCTGTAGTTGTCCTCTGGCAGCTGCTTCAGAGGCCAGCTTTAGCGAACAACCCAGTCTCTACAAATGGAATGATGTCTTACCTTAAAGGGGCAAGTAAAATGTGTTCTGTGTCACTAAGAAAGATGGATTTGTCCCAGATTTTGTGGTGGTGGTGGTGGTAAGAATATCACAGTTGTGGCAGTGGAGTTCACTCTTGTTGAGTTCATGGACTGATTGGATTTCTGACTATAACCAAACCATTGAGCTGTCTGCTTTAACCAGGAGTCTCAGCTGGTGGCTGGTGTTGCGTTCAAGAAGACTTTCTCTTACGCCGGGTTTGAAATGCAGCCCAAGAAGTATAAGAACCCCAAGATCGCCCTCTTAAATGTTGAACTTGAGCTGAAAGCAGAGAAAGATAATGCTGAAATCAGAGTCCACACAGTGGAGGTAGGCTTCCCCCCAGCAGGGGTGGGGAGGTGGGCAACTTTCTGGGTGGGCCTCTGGTCTCTAGGCTACTGAGGACCAGCTCTCAGTTTCTCAGGTTCTGCTGGGTACTTTTCTTTTGCCTCTGCTCATCGTCCATTCCCATGTTTGCGTATCTTGACCAACTAATGTTCTCACTGAGTGAATTCCACCTGGGATAGCTGGACTGTGCAAACCTATTGAGTGACTGTGCTCTTTGTCTCTTAGGGGGCCCTCCAGCTTGCCTGAGTTTTTGTTTTGTTTTAAGCTCACATGCACTAAGTAGGGTTCTACTGCTGAGCAGTACCCCAGTCCCTGGCCCCCTTTTTAACATTAGTTTTTCTGAGTTATGGTTCTCTGTGTTTTGTTTTGTTTTTTGTTTTGTTTTGTTTTTTTAGCTCTGGCATTGAACTCACTATGTAGGCCAGGCTAGCCTCATGGAGATCCACCTGCCTCTGCCTCCTGAGTGCTGGAATTAAAGGCATGTGCTGCAATGCCCAGCTTGCCCAGCCTTTAAAAATCTTTTTATCTTGAGAGAATGTCTTGTTAAGTTGCTCAAGTTGGCCTTGAACGTATTCTTCTTACCTCAGTCCTGAGTGTGTGGGGTGACAAGCTTACACAGTCAGGTGTGGCTTGCCTGCATTTTTGGTTCTTTTTGGTCAGCTGAGCCTCATGGGCTCTGTCCCTGCCATTGTGGGTCCCAGGACTGCCTCTAGGCAGCAGTGTCTGCCAGCACAGTATGGCCTTTGCAGTAGGAGGTCTTACTGGGAAATCCATAGGCACGGCTGTCAGAAGTGGAACTGTTCCCCACACCTCAGCAGTGCCACAAATTCTAGCAAAGCTACCCCCTGAGGTTACTCTGTATTTTGTGTTTGAAGTGTTAAGTGGTTGCTGTTAACAGTCTTTGTGTATTTGGACTGTTAGCCCATTAATTCCCAGATAAATCAGCATGTTTCCTGTGTGGGGAGCAATTGGGTTAGCCTGTCATACACCAACCTCCATCCCAAAACACCATCTTTTTTGGGTCTCTAGGATTACCAGGCAATCGTTGACGCCGAGTGGAGTATTCTCTATGACAAGTTAGAGAAGATCCATCAGTCTGGAGCCAAAGTCATCTTGTCCAAACTGCCTATTGGGGATGTGGCCACACAGTACTTTGCTGATAGGGACATGTTCTGTGCTGGCCGCGTGCCTGAGGAGGATCTGAAGAGGACGATGATGGTAAGAAACCTCCATGGGCGTTGCTTATCCTCTATGGGCCTGAGTTGTTTCATTTGTTCCTGATGTAAAGGAATACACTTGTTAGATTGTCCCTGTGTTGACTATTTGTCAAAAAATGCGTCATCTGAGTGTCTGTATGCCCACTAATAAAACTGCTTCAAATTCACCAAGATAGAAGTGGGTGGTGCACAGCAGCAGCACTGTGGTCAGCAGGTCAGGCTCAACGAGTATTGCTTCCAGCTTGGGCTTTACCTCTTGATATCTCAAATGAGCCATGTAGGCTAAAGAACTGCTCCCAGGTAGAGTTGCTGGACCCAGAGCACTAGACATCAGGTCCCTGTTCCCTTTTAATAGGACCCTTTGCCCTTTGTGTGTTTGGTTCTGTTTTGAAGTCATTTTTTTTGAGATCAGCTAGAGACCATGGTAAAGGTAGGCTATCCTGAGCAGAGGGCTCTACAGTTCTGTGGCAAATTCAGCTTGGAAACTGGCTTGAGTGGGTGGCAAGAAGCCAACTGGCCTTGTTGGTATTTTCTTTGCTCTACAGGCCTGTGGAGGCTCAATCCAGACCAGTGTGAATGCTCTGGTTCCAGAAGTCCTGGGCAGCTGTCAGGTGTTTGAAGAAACTCAAATTGGAGGAGAGAGGTGAGCCTATGTGCTCAGCACCCAAGAACTGCTTGTGTCTGCCCAACCCCACCCCCCTCTTGTCTTGTTGTAGGTGTGGTAAATGGCTTGTACTGATGTTTACTTAAGGTGATATTTGGGGGGAGGGAGGATAAAGAGCTCAGGTTCAGTGTTACAGAGGGGAGGTGTTTTAACTAGATGTTGGATCTGATTCTGCAAGCTTTAATGCTCCAGTAATACCACCCCACTCTTGCCTTAAAAATATCTTAAAGGTAGGATGAACAGCCTGAGTAAACAAGAGCTGCTCCCTCTTGGGAGGGCTTGACAGGGAGATCAGATGGTAAGATGGCGGCAATTCATGTGTACACCATTGCATCCTGGACATAGGTACAATTTCTTCACTGGCTGCCCGAAGGCCAAGACATGCACCATCATCCTCCGTGGTGGCGCTGAGCAGTTTATGGAGGAGACAGAGAGGTCCCTGCATGATGCCATCATGATTGTGAGGAGGGCCATAAAGGTACTGGGATGACAGCCTGCACAGACCCCTGACCCTGGAGCTAATAAGAGCTTGGATTTAATATAACCCGTCCTTCCATAGGTGGCATGTTTGGCTTTGATTTCCTCCTGCAAATCACTAGACTAGGTCTTCATTTGCCCCACAAATCATGAAGAGGCAACTTCAGCCTCACATAGGCCATTCTGTTTCAAAAGCTGAAACTAGTTAACAAACTGAGGCTGAACTTTAGCTGTCCTCCTGAAGTGACCACTCCCAAGCTATGGCTGACTCTGACTGTGACTTTACAGTTCCTAGGACTTATACTGGGATGTGCTGGATGCTGGGTTCCTGGGGCTGGGAAAGGGAGACCAGGCAAACGCACTTTCTGGGATGGAGGACTGACTTTTTTTAAGTCCAACTTGACGCCTTGAGCTGGACCACTGCACTGAGAGCTGTTTGGTTTCTGCAGAATGATTCTGTGGTGGCTGGTGGTGGGGCCATCGAGATGGAGCTCTCCAAATACCTGCGGGATTACTCAAGGACCATTCCAGGGAAACAGCAGCTGTTGATTGGGGCATATGCCAAGGCCCTGGAGATTATTCCACGACAGCTATGTGACAACGCTGGCTTTGATGCCACAAACATCCTCAACAAGCTGCGGGCTCGACATGCACAGGTAAATTCCCTGCTCTTTGGGGTCCAGGGTCTTAGGTATGTGCTGTGCCTACTGGGAATGTGGCCACTACTGGGCACAATGGGCAGCTTCCTCCTCAGTGGCAGGCCTGGATATTGCAGTCAGCATGCCTAGAGTTGGGAGCAGATGGGGAAAGGCATACTGCGTGTCTTGTGCCA
Source organism: Acomys percivali (assembly GCA_907169655.1). NCBI lineage: Eukaryota > Metazoa > Chordata > Mammalia > Rodentia > Muridae > Acomys > Acomys percivali. The sequence continues at coordinate 55,819,619 of OU015745.1, read as the reverse complement.
TTTTCTTGAGACTGTGCTTCAAGCCAGGTTCCTGGCAATTGAGTACTCAGGAAGGTTTGCAGGAAGAAATGAACGCAGTTCCATAGTGCTTTCCTTCTCTTTCAGGGAGGTGTGTGGTATGGGGTGGACATCAACAATGAAGACATCGCTGACAACTTCCAGATGTTTGTGTGGGAGCCAGCCATGGTGCGCATTAACGCCCTCACAGCGGCTTCTGAGGCTGCATGCCTTATTGTATCAGTGGATGAGACTATCAAGAACCCCCGCTCCACTGTGGATGCTCCCCCAGCAGCTGGCCGGGGCCGGGGCCGCCTCCATTAAGAGGCAGTCTGTACACCTCCCTGTGAGGTGAATGGGGATGAGGAAATGGTTGCTTGGTCTGTTGTGTTCTCACTGGAGGTTATTTAAATAAAATTTAAAAGTTATTTGGTCAGAGTTTTTCTCAAAACATCCTCTTGCCTCAGAATTTGAGCTGTGTGTACTTGAAGTAAAGACTTCTGTTGTCTGGAGGTCTCAGTGTGGTTGCGGTTCTGAGGAGCTAGATGTATGGTGGCTTCCTTTTCTCCCAGCATCATCTTCAGCCCTTCTGAGGACACTGCACACAACACACAAGGCTTCTATCACAGTAGTTGGAATATGTTCCCTGCGTCCTGCCCTTTCTGTATATTGAGCTCAGGCATGTTTCCTCTTAAAATACTTTGTTTTGGTTTTTCAAGACAGGGTTTCTGTGTGTAGCCTTGGCTGTCCTGGACTCCCTTTGTAGACCAGGCTGGCCTCGAACTCATAAGGATCCACCTGCCTCAGCCTCCCAAGTGCTGTGATTAAAAGCGTAGACCACCATGCCCAGCTTCCTCTTAAAAATACTTTTAAGTGACAGCTCAGGGCTGTGAGAGTCCTTTTGGTTTAAACCGGTACTGTGGATTGAACGCAGGGCCTCATGATGTTTGCTATGAAAGCACTTGCTGAGCTATCTCCCTTGCCCATTTTTTTACTTTGGGTTCATGAGTCTTTATGCTGTTCGAGTCTCACCAAGTTGCCCAAGCTGGGGTTGACTTGCTTTATGTCCTGAGTCAACTGGGGCTCGTGCTGTCATCCCACCTCCTGCTTTGTGACCAAGGCCAATTAAGAGCTGTCGGAGTAGAAGACTGGCATGTCTACCAGTGCCTGGGTTCTGCTAGCCCCAAGCTAGTCACTGATAGAGCTGAGGGACCATCCTAAGTAACTGAAGTTCTTGCTCCCTCAAACTGGTGTCTGGAGAACTTGAGCCCTGCATGCATAGTTAGATGGTCTTGAAGCAGGGTAGGGTTCCTGAGGTGTGCAGCATTCTTCCTGTGGCCAGGCACCTGCTGTGTGTGTGGCAGGAGTGTTTAACAGGTTAGGTAGGGCCTGTTGGTCAAATCACATGAGACCGATTTTGTGAAATTAAGGCCAGGCTACTATGGTAGCAACTTGGTCTCTCAAAGATCAAGGTGATTGGCTGCCAAGGGGAACTAAGCCACTGCAGGGCGTGCAGTGCCTACTCCTGTTCTGCCTGTCTGGGTTTACGCTAGAATAAGTTTGGTTTATTTGGATGCCAAAACCAAGTTTGTGTAGTCATAGGCTGGTGGCATGGGGCCTTTCTCCAGCATTGTCTGCAGCCCTAAGAGGGTGCCCATTTGTTCCATTGACTGGGCCATCTGGCATCCTTCTGCCCTCAGCGCCCTTATCACAGGAAGGCTGTAAACCAGCCTGAGGGTGCCTGTGGGTAAAGTCCTTGCCCATCATGTGCAAAAAAAGTTTCTAGGTCAAGGCTGTCTTTCAAAAACATGAAATGTAAGAAAGTTCCTCAATTTCAGAGGTGCTAAAAAGTTTAGAGAAATGCATATGAAAAGAGACAAATATATCCTAAATGGTTTACCTAGAACACTAATTTGAACAGGTTAACAGGTAATTTTGGGTATGATGCACACAATCTCTAGCACCTGACCTCAAGGCTATCTTCAGTATCAAGTTTGAGGCCAGTGTAGGCTACATGGAAACACAAAAGGTAGGGTTTGAAATATGGCTGCATGTCACATCCTTTCCCTGAGCCACACGCCATCTCTGCAGTTTCACCATCTTTTTTATTGGATACAGAACCATAAACTCTGATGCCCAAGAGTCCTTTTAAATACATATGCTCAGATACATTCGGCAAAGGGCATCTGGGTGACATGGAGCAAAGTGCTGGGATGGCAATGCCTGGGTAGGGCAGATGTGGGGCCAGGGAAGGCCCCCTGGGGGCTGGAGGTACAGGCACCACTTTAACAGAACTAAAATGAAAGTTGCTGTCCATCCCTCTGCCTACTGTGCCTGCTGGGGCAGGTTGTGGCCTGGCTGTGCAAGGGAAGGCCACTGTGGTCCTACTAGCAATGCCCTCCTAGCCACCTCTGTCAGGGCTGAGTAGACGCTAGAGGGTTCCAGGCCAAAGCTCCTCAGGGCTGTGATAATGGTAGAGGCCCAGAGCTGGCTTCATGGTGGGGTGCCTGCTTGATTGTCGGTCAGTCTTGGGACTAAGGTCTCAAAACAGTTAAGGAAAGCCTAATGTTCAGCTCTTCACCCTTGTCCTTTTGGGCAAGAACTACAGCTGAGCTCAGTTGCCCAGGAGTAAATATACACACTACACAGTAATATATACAGAGATGCTGGCCTGAGCCAGGGTCGACAGGCTAGGGTAGACCCCCTTCAGTGGGTAACTCCTGGGCACTGGACCATCCCACTTAGTCTCGTTTCTCCCAAGTTCACCAGGAACTATGTCTTTGGCACCAACTGTTGCTCTGGGAAGTTTTCCTTCAATTTAGCGCCTTACAGAGACTGGGGTTAACAGCTCACTGCCTATGTTCTGCGTTCTAGATCAGGGCTCGTAACAGGGAGCAGCAGGCCTTGGGAAGGAGGCCTCTGTTAGGTGTCTGAGGCAGTTCCTGAGGCTAACTCAGCTTCTACGTCAACGGGGTTTAAAAAGAAAAACAAAACAAAATTAATTTCAGGGTGCTCTCTCTTAGATGAGTGGAAAGCTGGGGTTCTGGGCAAGGGTGCATACATTTCTGCCATACTGTGGGGAAAAGCAGCCTGTATAAGCATGAAGTACTCAAGCCAAACATGCCACAACTCAGTTGCTAGGGCCAGGCTGTGTGGCAGAGGGTGGGAAGGGAAGAGGTACCACTGCCACCAGCAAAGCCTTCTCTATTGACCCAGTGCTTCTGGTGCATGCATGCCCTCATGCACTTTCGATCCTTATTAAGTTATGAGACGCAAGGGGCTCCTCTTTGAGTGGCTGAAGAAAGGCTAAGGTGCTTCTAAGGAAGCCAGGTGCCACTTTCCCCAACTGGCCATGTATGTGACTGCTAATGATGGACATTAGCACAGCACCCAGAAGCAGGGTTGATCCCCTGGGGAAAAAGCCAAGGACCCACAAGCCAGGGACAGAGCTGCTGGCTCTCAAGCAGTGCCTGAAGACGAAGATGCCGAAGACTCAGCCAGGACACAGTACCCTGGCACTTAGGTTGGTAAAGGCTTAGATAAACCATTTTCACCCTACCCACCTTTAACTCAGAGCAACAACAGGTGAAAACTTGGGGTTTCTTGGAAAGCCTTTCCAAGACAGACTTGTGCCAACAGAAGTGGGTAGGTTTCCCTCTCCTTGGATCAGGATGCTGAGATGTAGTAGAGGCTGGGACTAGCATCTAGACCTTGCTTCCTGCCCCGATATCTGTGCACCCTGACCTATTTCCCCTGGCACCAGGCATTCTAGTGTGCCCCTCCCCCTCCCCCAGGGAGATGTCCAAATCCTGGGGTTGTGGAATCAAAGTCCCTAGGGGCAGGCTTGGCCAACTACCACATCACTTTGTTGTGCTTTATCCAAGAGACAGGAAGGGCAGCACCTCTGGTCTTAAGAGTCACAGGGAGCAGAGGCTACACGGACACAGCTGGCAAAACAGCTGGCCTACTAAAGGCAGCTAGGCCCTCCCGAGTGCACCGCCACCTCCCTTCTGGGCCACCACTGAAGGAGTGGAAAGTTGTGCTGTGGCCTGTGACTCCTGGGGTGGGGCTGGGGAGGTGGGAGCCACTGGAGGCAGCTGTGAGAGGTAGGAGCTGAGATACCACACAGCTAAGGTTTCATGCAGGACCAGGCATGGAGTATCCAGCCACGACAGCCTTGGCGGTTCAGTCTTCAAAGGGCAGGGACAGAAGAAGCCACACAACTCGGTAACGATGATAACCTGGGACAGAGCTATGGAATCCGGGAGCATTGAGCTGGAGCGTGTGCAGCAATGGAAGGGACCTGTGAGGCAGCAGCCCACAGATGGATCCGTGCCCAGTCCAGGTGTGAGCACAGCTGGAGAAAACTGGCAAGAGGATCCCATCTTATACAGTAGCAAAGAAACCCTAAGGTTTGGAGGACAAGCCAGACATTTGAAAGATCTGCCCAAATGAGGGTTGCCAAGACTCATGGCCACAGCTATGCCAAATTCTGAGGGGAAGAACTCAGTGCTAGAAGCTCTGAAGCCTGTGGGGCTTCGGTGCTCAAACAGACTGTTTTGGTACAGTGCAAGGCCACTGACACCCTACTCCAAGTACCCTCCTACTGTAGTTTCAGCCCAGGGCTGTAAGATGGGCTGTGGAAATTCTTCCTCTGCTTTGGCACCACGATCTGGCTCCTTGCCAAAGCCACCTCCTCAAGCAAGCTGTTAAGTAAAGCAAGCTCCCTCCTTACCCCCAAACCCCAGCACAGCAGGTATCAAAGGGTCCCCTCTCCCAATGTCCTTGGGGCCTGACCAGCTGAGTAAGAGACCCCATCTCACTGTAGGGCTTTGCTGGGACTCCTCAGCAAGGAGCTTAGCTTTGGGATGTCTCCTCCAAACTGGCCAGTCCTTTACCTGCTTGGGAGGTGTGGGTCTCATCCTACAAACTTCCAGACGTTTTTTTTTAACCCTTTGAAACTCATCCCTATGGCCTTGCCCCAACTTCCAGCTAACCTTGTACCTGGTTCCTAGGCTTGCCTGGATTATCACTGGGGAATGAGGATCTGGAAGACAGGTCGTCTGTTTGAAGGGAGTGTGCCCTGCAGAGGGCTTGGCAGGTCCAGGGGAGAAGAGTGCGCCTTGCCATGTCTGAGCTGCCTTAAGCCCCTTCTAGCATGTGGCCTGATGGGCTCCTGACCAGGAGACGGCCTCAGGAAGGAAGAGACCTCGCCCCGAGCAGCAGAGGAGCCGCTGGGCGGCCACTGCAGATCCTCTGTGTAGCGACAACAGAAGGCTGCTCCAGCTGGAGACGTGAAGGGAGTCTCAGGGCAGCTTCCGTCCAAACCCCCGCCCTGGAAGAGGCAGTGCTCTGGGTCACCTGTCACTCTGCTGTCCTAACTGGACAGGTTATTCAACCGCTGTCTTGAACTAGTCCAAGCCACGGGCCCCTCCAGAGGTCCAAAGAGCACCTTGGTGTGGGGCTGGCAGGGGCCCTGCCGCCCCTCACCCGGGTTAGCAGCCTCCCTCCACTTTGATGTGCAGAATCTTCGAGAAGCCAGGCCTCCGACGCAGTGCCTGTGGACAGAAGCTCTAAATTAGCTCTACCTCAGTGTTAGGGAAGTGAACTACTGCCACCCCCCCACCCCCCCATCACCCCCACCTCCCCATCCCCCATCCCCCCAACCCCCCCACCCCCAACCACCGCTCACCTGGAGTTTTGTCACCATGTCCTCAAACAGCTTCTGGGCCTCAGGACTGCTGGGCTCTTGGAAGTAATCAGCAATCCCAATCTGCACCACAATGGATTTAAGGTTCCGGCAGATGCCTAGGTGAAGGCAAGGAAAGGGGACAGGTGCTTGGCAAAGGCAGCGGGCTGCCATCTTTTCCTCTCATGAATGAAATCAAGAGCCCCATGGAGAAACACACATGGGCCAGCCACATCAACAACAAGAGGAGAGAGCCAGGCCCGTGCTGGCTGCAGCTTACAATGGAGCATCTCAAGAAGATGGACAAAGATATCCTGGAAGGACAAGTGTGTGATAGCAAGCTGCTCAGTACCCTAGCAACTTCCCGGTATAGGGGACAGCTATACCATGTCCGGGGCACTTGGAAATGACTTGTGGGGCAGAGCTATTGAACTAAGGCTGAGTGCAGAGTGGCATAGGTGGGAGGCAGCCAAGCCTTCAAGCAAGGGTTTTAAGAAACAGCGGCTATTTTGTTTAGCCGCTGTTTTGTCCGGGAGAGGTGGAGTGAGGTCAGGAGCTGGGAGGGGCCTGGAGAGCATGATCTGGGGGAGACTAGGCAGTGAGTTCTGGTGGACCATTTAGACATGAGGCAGAAGGTAATAGGAGGGCCCAGGGGGTGAGTCAAGGAAACAGGCATGATGACCCAGGCCGGTCACTCCAGCTACTTTAGAGTCTAAGGCTGGAAGATCCTAAATTCAAGGTCTGCTGGGACAGCTTGATAAGACTATCTCAAGATTAAAAAAACGGAAAGAGGCCAGCCTGAGCTACATAATTCCAGCACAGCCAAGGCTACACAGAGAAACGTTGTTTCATAAAGGGGGAGGGGAGGGACTGGGAGCAAACTTAATGGTACAGCATAAAGCACAGGGAGGCAATCTTCTCCTGGGGTCTACATGATCCTGAGTGGTGGTCCACAGTGAGTGAGCAGATGGGATGGTGTGGGCAGCAGAGGGGCCAGAGTGAAGTCCTCATCCCAAGAGATGCCTCTGAGGACCTAAGCATACTTTCATGTAACATCTAGAGAATCAAAAAATGTGATTGCAGAGCGGGGAGTGGTGGCGCACACCTTTAATCGGGAGGCAGAGGCAGGCGGATCGCTGTGAGTTCGAGGCCAGCCTGGTCTACAAAGCGAGTCCAGGACAGCCAAGGCTGCACAGTGAAACCTTTTCTCAAAAAACCAAAAACAAAACTAAACAAAACAAAAAAGATGTAATTGCAGAATTTAGAAAGCAAAGTCACATGCTGAAGAGAGAATCACAAGCCTTGCTGCTCTCTGCCCCCGCCCCACTGGGAGGCTCACACAGAAACTAACAGCACCACACACACAACACTTGCTGCCATTGTGAGCCAGCACAGAGCAACAGACATCCTGTGCAGCTAAACAGCTGACACAATGCTACCAGGCCTGGAGTGCCAACCCCAGCCTCAGAGACTCTGAGCCAAGGCGAAAACACTGCTGTCTGCCCTAGCACCGGCACATGCCAGTTAGAGCGCTAGAAAATAGTTACGCTGCCTGCTTGCAGAAGAGAACATAACAGCCGTTACCATTTCATTAGAGTGCGAGAGACTCTCAAGATTGGTCTTGTTGGTTTTTCTCTTAGAAAAGTTGGAGAGTCATCAGGCAAGACCCTCACCTGGGCCGTCAACCACTCCCTCCTCCCTGTCTCTCTCAGATGTGTGCTGTTCTGTTCCAGTTGCATGTGGTCTTTGGTGGCACAAGAGTACGAAGGGCACTCCATCTATGTAGCTATGATGCGGCTGTCATCCGGGCCGGGACTTTTGAGTGGTATGGCTTCTTTAGGGTGACCCACACTCTGTAAATAATCCTTACCCATGCTAAGTAAGCTCAATAAATACCACGGTTCACCAAGCTGGACTCCGGTGGCATTATTTGGTACGCCACAGATGCCCTTTCTGAGAGGAGCTGGCATCTGTTTGCATCTCCCCAGGAAAAGTTCAGTCAGTGCTCCAAAGTATCTGAGGACAGGTTGTAGCCATACCCTGCCCTGCACCCCAAAACCCCCACTGCTCACTGTTAAAATGTAGCAGGGCCTTAGGGGTGACAGGTGTGGCCGTGAGCACCAGCATCTCCAGTCCCTTTAGGCCTTCCCGGCAGACCTCAGCCGCCACCTCCTGGGTAATCTCTGACACGTGGTCCAGTTCCAGGACCTGCAGCCGCATGCAGTTTCTTGCTAGGAAAGAAAGAAGAGGCCAGGTGACAAACTCCCTGCCCCACCTGCCCAGCACTCTAGTCTCTCTCTCCATCATCACCCAGGCTGCCGTCTTTAACTGGCAGGATTTCACAGGCAGCGGCTCACCCTTGCCTGCTTCGTACCTACACAGCCCAAGCCCAAGAAAGACTCACCAAGTGATGCCAGGCCCTGTACCCCACAGCCAGCACCACCTACGCCCAGGGCCCGGAGGTGGGGCCAACAGCGTCCAATCATCTGCAGGCAACGGTTGCTGAACCGGGTGGGCTGCTGGCTGAAGAACGAAGGGTAGAGAGTGGTCAGAGTGTGATCTTCCCTGGAGGATTTTTCTCCCCATCCTGCATCAGGGCCTTGCCAACAAGTCAGAGAACAGCTCCTCTCTGACTGTCCGCTCCCCTCTGGCTACATCTGGCAGCCTTATATTCTGGAACCACCCAGAGCTGAGGACAAAAGCCCCACCCCAGGCTCCATTCACCCTCGCCCAGTGGCCAGATACTCATCAGGCAGTTATCCAGGTGTGTTACAACTGAGACATTTGAGCCAGGCTCCAGAGCACAAGGTGACAACAATGACACAGCTCCCATCCACAGGGTATGACCTTCATCTGCCTCTGCCACCTATCCTTGAACCTGTAGCAATCCTCCTGCCTCAGCTTCCCAAGTGCTGAGATTACCACACCTAGCCTTTGGGAACTTTCTGATTTTTTTTTTTTTTTAAAGTTTTTATGAGACAAGGTTTCTCTGTGTAGGCTTGATTGTCCGGTACTTTCTTTTAGACCAGGCTGGCCTCGAACTCACAGCGATCCGCCTGCCTCTGCCTCCTGAGTGCTGGGATTAAAGGTATGCGCCACCACGCTCAGCTGTTTAGATTTTTTTTTTTCCCTAAAGAGGGTCTCCTGCAGCCCAGGCTGAGTGACTTCAAACTCACGATGCACCCAGGAGCCTCTTGCTTCTTCTACGTCCCAAGAGCTGGGATGACAGGTGTGTGCCGGCCGCTATGTCTGGCTCAATATCCTTCTTAAACTGGCAATCTCCTAGAACTTTCTAGAAAAGATGCACAGGTCTATCTGTACTTTTCTTTCCTCCTGCTTTTTCCTAAGGCAGGGTCTCTCTGTGTAGCCCTGACTGTCCTGGATCTCACTCTATAGACCAGGCTGGCCTCAAATTCAGAGCTCCCCCCACCTCCTGCCTCTGCCACCTCAGAGCTGGGATTAAACGTGTGTGCTGCCACTGCCCGGCTGATCTTCATCTTTTAGCAAGGCATTCATGACATTTCCTGCTTGCCTGCCCTCCTCACAGGAAACTCGCCCCTCAGCATCCACTCAGGCAACAGTATCTCTGTCATCTGATACGCCCATGGCAGCAAGGACACAAAAATGGACTGTAACGGAAATTCTGGGTTCTTTGAAAACTCAGTTATGTGGTGTAAATGTGTCTATTTTAATCCTAAATTTGAGATTTTTGGTTTGGGCTTTAGTTTGTCCACAGCTGGTAACCATCTCATGCGGGGCGTTGACTTTGCCAGCTGCTAACAGCCTGCCTCATGTGGCACAAAGAGGGGCACAGTCTAGGACTCTGAGGAAGGTAACAGAAAGTATGGCGTGCTGTGGTAGAGTGCAGCCTGTAGCAGTTTGGAGACTAGAGCCTGACCGTGTGGTGGACGGAGAGAAATGTTCCAACCCAGCAGCTTGGAGGAGACTGCTTGCTGCGTTTGCTGTTGATAAGAGATGGGTATTGCCCCCCAAAGAACCCACTGACCCTAACCTGCTGGGAGAAGTAAACGAGTCCGTGCCCCTTCCCCACTAACATTCGTCTCGTACCCAGCAGTAAGGGGTTGAGGTAGAGGTGTTAATACCCCAAATAAAACAAGTGTCAACATTGGACTTTCACCGAGTCCGCCTTGGGAACGGTCTAGCAGAGCAGCCTGGAGTAGAAATCACTACAGAGGCCGGGAATGATGGCGCATGCCTTTAATCCCAGCACTCGGAAGGCAGAGGCAGGCGGATCGCTGTGAGTTCGAGGCCAGCCTAGTCTAGAAAAGTGAGTCTAGCTAGGATAGCTAGGGCTACACAGAGAAAGCCTGTCTTGAAAAACCAAAAAGAAAGAAAGAAATCACTACAGAATAGATGCTAGTAAGGGTCGGGATTGGGGGGAAGGGCAGCGGGAGCCGAGCAGAGGACCACCACAACAGACTCCACCAGGGTATTACAGAAAACGTAGGAGGGGACCTGGGGGGGTGGAGCTGGCACACAGGGAGATCACTGGGAGGGTAAGGGGCACAGCACCCAGAAGCCTGGTAACTTGAGGAACTCCCAAGTAGAGCAAGGGTCAAGCCACACCTTCCGTTCTCCGCGATGACAACAGATTTGTTCTTTGGTCTTATTTTGAGATGGAATCCTGTTAAGTTGCCCGTATATACAGTTCTTGAATTCACACTCCGAGCTCTGGGGTAGCTGAGATGACAGCTTCCTCTGTATTCTCGTGCTGACTTCCCTGACCTTCCTACACTCTCTGCCAGGCTACTGCTGACTGATCACACACTATGGACGTTACAGTCTTTGTGGACAGGACATCAGTGAGCCAGTAACAGCTCTCATTATCTAAGCTGTGAAAGTAAGAGCTGAGTGGCAGTGCCAGGCTGTCAGGATGGCACTTTCCACCAAGCCTGATGACGAAAACTTGATCATCTCAGAGTCTCACATGGTGGAAAGAAAAGATGACTCCTGTGAGTTGCTGCTCCCTGACCTCCACACACATACCCAACTCCCTAGACTCCGGGGCCCGTATTACAGGCCTGCTCCTAATTATCAACACATTCATCAATGACAAAAATCTGCCCCCAACAGCTGACCTGCCCACTGCTCTTCCCTCCCTCCCCACCCCCTTGCCTGGGCTTACCAGGGGTGAAGTGGCGCCACCTGGAGGGAGACAATCTCTCTGCAGCCTGCACCCAAGGCCCAGATCACCTCATGGCCGACAGGGTCTGTGGCGCTCCTGTGGAAAAGCCAAACCTCAAGTGACCCATCTTTGTGGGCCTCTAATTCCCATCAGACCATGCTGTATTGAAGGACCTTTGGGCCCCAAGGCACACACAGGAAGGGGAGCTGTGTTTCTGGAAGGGAAGACCCACCTATAGGTGACAGCCTGCAGGGCACGGCAGTAGCAGCTGGCCAGCCAGAGCGACCGGTCAGTGAGGATGTTGGGGCAGTGGGAAATCCGCAGGATCAGCAGGTTCCCACCGGCCGCCTTCAGCAGGGACTCCAGCCCCGCTTCAAGGCAGCCCCTGGGGATGACCAAAGAGGTCAGGCAGGGAGTCGTCGCTGGTGGTCACTTCCTCATCTGGGAAGCATTCCCACTTAACTCCTGGACGGTAGGCCAGGCACGCCCACCCCACCCAGCCGCCGCAGGCCTCACCGGGTACTGCGGGCGTATTCTTCTTTGCTTTCTTTCTTTCCCCGCTGTCGTGGCTTCAAGTTCTGCAAGGTGAGTGAGTGAGCCTGGGTGCACCACTGAGCCAACATCGCCAGGAACTGGGAGAGATCAAAGGACAGGGACAGAGGTCTGAACTTGAGTGGCTGCTGACAGGTTAGCCCCGGGTAGGAGGCGCCAGGAGAGGGTCTTGGGGAAGCAGGACTGTAAGGGTTATTACAAAGGCTGCAACTTGGGCCAGTTCGCCTGGTAAAAGCTGAGCCCTCAGGAGGGCAGGGGACAGGCACCTTGGAGCAGACTCGCGAGTTCTCAAGCAGCACTCTGGTCCAGACGGCGGGATGGCGGGCCACAAAGCGCCAGTCCCGACACACCTCTGCAGCATGCAGCAGCGTTCGCGTATCCAGGTAGGTGAAGATACAGAAGAGAGCAGCTCGCATCTTGAGGATCTCTGGACTGATGACCTCATTGGACCTTGACGGGCTACCTCTCTCCACTCGACGGCCTCGCCCGCTGCCTCCTTCTGGGCGGGCTGTAGAACCCCAGGGCCAAAGGAGAATGGAGAGTAAAAGCCCAGTGTAGGGTTGTGGTAGGGGAGCTGGGAAGGGCAGGAGCTGGCAGGGTGAAGGGAAGACCACCCCACCCCAAGAAGGGTAAGGCTCTCTGGGAAGACAACAGGGCCTCTGCTTTTCAGTTCATTTTTGTTTTGTTTTGTTTGTTTGTTTGTTTTTCGAGAACAGAGTTTCTCTGTGTAGCCCTGGCTATCCTAGAATTGCTTTGTAGACCAGGCTGGCCTTGAACTCACAGCGATCCGCCTGCCTCTGCCACCCGAGTGCTGGGATTAAAACGTGTGCCACCAACGCTTGGCTTCAGTTCTTTACAGTACTCCAAATTTTATCAACTGGAAAAGGGTGTTGTCTGCTATTTTGTCACACGCCAAAAAAAAAAAAAAAAACTTCTTTCAGACATGGTCTCATATACTCCAGCCTAGCCTTGAACTCGGTATGTAGCCCACAACGACCTTGAACTTCTGATTCTCTGGCATTTGTTGCCCAAGTTCTAGGTTTACACAGGTGCGCCACCGTGCCCGGTCTCAGGTCCTGGAGCTTGAAGCTGGGGCAGCATGGGCTCTGGACAGGCACACTACTAAAGGAAGTAAAAATGACTCATCCAGCCCTAAACCTTCTTTTTGTTTTTTTTGTTTTGTTTTGTTTGGTTTTGGTTTTGGTTTTTAGAAAACAGGGTTTTTCTCTGTGTATCCTTGGCTGTCCTGGACTCACTTTATATACCAGGCTGGCCTCGAACTCACAGTGATCTGCCTGCCTCTGCCTCCTGAGTGCTGGGATTAAAGGCATGCGCCACCACGCCTGGCTAAACTCTCTTTTTATGGGCCATACTGACTCTAAGCCTTCCACATAAAGTTCAGAGCTACTCCTTCAGACCCCTGCAAACCCCTGCCCTGTGTCAGGTGCTTCAGAGCTTGGAGAAACACACAGCTCCTGTCCCTGCCTAGGGTGGACCCTAGGATGTCCTTGGGTCTCTGCAGGTCGGCCCTGTCACACAACCCCCCTGCTCCAAGCTTAAAGGGCACTTGATAGGAAGGCGAAAGGAAGGGAGGTGAAGGAGCCGAGGGTCACCACCTCCACCTTGTGTCCCGAGAGATGCCAGCACCCTGAAGGCTGGCTTCCCTCCCCCTTCTCCCAGGACTCACCTGAGAGCCGGCAGCTGTTCAAGGGCCCAACCACAGCAGGTCCAGGGCGTGGGACATCAGAGGGCCCCTCAGCCTCTGACTCAGTAGTTCGGGAGCCCACATCTGAGACGTCACCCTCCTCCCCCTCGGTGCTGTGACGGCGCGGTCGGCGCTGCCAGTTCTGGATGGCCTGTCGTCGTAGACCTGAACTACGAGGGGCCTGGGACCGCTCTGAGCCACCGTTGGTAGCCTGGGCCCGTGAACCCAAGCCCCCAGGGCCACTGTCCTCCGAGGGCCCTTCCTCTGGGCGGGGCAGCTCCAGACTGTCACTGTCATAGCAGCCTGAGCTCTGGGATGCAGCTGGCACACGGCTGGAGGCCCTGGGGTGGGTGGGGGGAGCGCACGGTGAAGACTGAGGGATACCAGACCCGCTCCAACTCCCACGTTATCCTTAACTACCAGCCAAGGGTAGCCCACTGTCTTGCTTCCCAAAAGTTCCCTGAGCATGGACCCAGGGGCATGGGCACAGAAGGAGACAAGCCGCTCATGGGCCAGCAGACCTTCCAGGGTGAGGGTAGGCTGTGTGGGGTGGGCCAAGCCCGAGGCTTACCCTGTGCTGGGAGAGGAGCCATGCCGTGATACGGCGTATGTGCTTGGCACAGCTGGGCCTGCATGGTGATCTCGCTGTAGCCCCCAGAGTGGAAGGGAAAGGAAGGATGGGCAAAGGAGGCCAGAGAAGAAGCCGACAGGAGGAGAGAGAGGAAGATGGAGAGAAGAAAGGAAGGAGAGGAGAAAGAAGAAAAAAGTTGGGAAAGATGGACGAATGGACAGACAGACAGTCCAGACAGGCAAGCTCCCAAATCCCCTCCCAAGCCATCCCACCCAGCATCCCAGGGCCCAGCTTTATGGCCCCTAGGCTCTCATTTGAAATGCAGAGATGGGCTTCTGAAGGCTGAGGCTACCGACACTGCCTGGCCTCGCCACAGCCTCAGAACCAGCACTCCCACCCTGTCAGAGCGCATCCTCCCTTCCCACTTTAGACGTGGGGTTGCTTCTAGGGGCGGAGGCAAAGAAGACAACGTGAGGTGGGGTGTGGGAAGGCTGTGGGGACCACACAAGCAAGCGAGAAGCCGGGGCAGGTACACACTACTCACCATTCTGCCTGGGCCTCTCACCCCAGGCCCTGAGGCACTGCCCCCACCTCCTCTGCCCAGGCTGGCACTGGGTGTGCTGCCACAGCTGCTGCTGATGACCTGCAGCTGGCGCTCTGCCCTGTCTGCACGCTCCAGAAGCTCCTCAATGAAGTGTTGCAGGCGCAGCTTGGCACTGGCCTCCCGAGCTGCCGTCTCCTTCAGGAACTGGTCGATCTGCACCACCTCCCTGGGCCAGGAGCAGTCTCTTACCCCAGGCTCTCCTGGCCTGATGGCCCTCCAACCTCCCACTGGAGGGAAGCCTGGCCAGTGAGGAGATTCCTAACACAGTGGCTTAGCATGTGTCTGTTCAAGGTCCCATGGGTAATGCCCAGCACACGGGTCCACAGAATGGCGCGCGCGCGCACACACACACACACACACACACACCACAAACAGGCAGACACACGAGTCACACACCCAGGACCCACACAATGGGACACCTCTGTAATACGTGTCCCCTTGGCAGAATCTGGCGTCACCGAGGAGACAAACCTCTAAGGAAGTTTCTGGACTGTGCGTGCTGACTGAGGTGGAAAGATTTACCTTAAGTTTGGGTGGCACCACTCCATAGGCTAGGGTCCCAAACTGAATAAAAAGTTGAAAGCAAGCTGAGCAGCAAGCCTCCACCTCTGTTTCCTGGCTGACACAATTTGAGTGGTAGCCTCACAATCCTGAGACCACACCCTTCCTGCCATGATAGATTGTGTTTTCCCAACTGTGAGCCAAAATATACCCTTTTTTCCTTCCAGCTGCTTTCAAAAAATCATCATTTTATTATATGTGGCTGGAGAGCTCCCTAAGCCACTTCTTTTTTTTTTTTTTTTTTTAAGATTTATTTATTTATTTATTATGTATACAGCATCCTGCTTGTGGGCCTGCCTGCCAGAAGAGAGCACCAGATCTCAGTATAGATGGTTGTGAGCCACCATGTGGTTGCTGGGAATTGAACTCAGGACCTTCAGAAGAACAGGCAGTGTTCTTAACCTCTGAGCCATCTCTCCAGCCCCCCTAAACCACTTCTTATTCTTCAAGACCTAAGTTTGATTCCCAGCACCCACATATTGGCTCACAGCCACCTGTAACTCCAGTTTCAGGGAATGACACCTTCTTGTGACCTGCGTGGGTACCAGAGGTCATACATGCAAGCATAGTATTCATTCACATAAAAGATAGCACAGCTGAATCTAAAACAAAAATGTAAACAAATCTGTGCTCCAAGACACACGTAGAGCCAAGAGGACATCATGAAGAAGTCAGTCCTCTCCTTCCACCATGAGACCCAGGGAACAAGCCGCCGGCCCTCTAAACTGTGTCAGCTATTTTTGTCACAGCAACAAGAAAAGTAACTACCCACACCTAGTCCTCACTGACACAGTCACAGGTATGCTCACTCCGACACAGTCACCTCCAGGGACAAGCAGAGTTCCATGAACAAAAGCAGACCCCCAGCCGGGCTGTGGTGGCGCACACCTTTAATCCCAGCACTCGGGAGGCAGAGGCAGGGGAATCACTATGAGTTCAAGGCCAGCCTAGTCTACGAAGCGAGTCCAGGACAGCCAGGACTACACAGAGAAACCCTGTCTGGAAAAACAAACAAACAAACAAACAAAAAAAAAAAGCAGACCTCCTCAGTTCCTTGTCTTCAACATACTGCCTGCCTCCTCACGCAGGAACGCGCCTAGACACACATGAAAGCCTTGCACCCACGAGCACATACTAACTTGGCCCACTACATGGCCCCCAGCATTTTCCTATGCATGCAATCATATTCATTCTCAGGCACACAAAAGCTCTGACACACAAGAACCATGGAGGCCCGGGCCCACCAACCTGCTCAAGCACACACATGCCCTCTCAAAGGCATCAGAAGGCAGGGAAAGAGCCCTGAAGTACTCCTATAGTTTGTCCTGGCATCTGTGAGGTCCACGAACACACAGCACACTCATCAAGCCACCCAAGCATCTGTTCCCCCACCGACGTTCAGTTGTTCCTGCACCCACTGAACACTTTATCCAGGTGCCAGGCACAGCTGGAAATCCTGGGGAAACATTCATGAACAAAAAAAACAAATCCCAGCTGGGGAGGTGGCGCATGCCTTTAGTCCCAGCGTTTGGGAGGCAGAGGCAGACAGATCTCTGTAAATTCAAAGGCAGCCTGGTCAACAGAGCGTGTCTCCAAAAACAAATCAAAACAAACATAAAACCAAAACAACAACAACAAGGAAATCCTTGCCTGAACTGAATGTGTGTGACAATGAGGGACAACCACACCGCCTGACTCTATGGAGTTCGGAAGGCTCCATTTGAGAAGCCAGAAAAGACGGCTGAAAGCTTTCAGCCAAGTGTGGTGGTCCATGGCAGTAATACCCCTACTCGTGAAGCTGAGGCAGGACAATCATGAATTCAAAGGCAGCCAGGGCTAGATGGGGAGGGGGGAGTCTGTCAGATGCTGTAGAACATGACATTCACAGACGATATAAGGACAGTGGCCGAAGTGACAGCCTGACTGACCCCAGTGGGTAGGTTCAAGAAAGAATTAGAAATACCTACCAAGAAGAGACCTGATACCCTATGAGCATATACAGGGGGAGGAAGTCCCCCTAAGTCACAGTCATAGGGGAGGGGAGTAGGGGGAGAATGGGAGGGAGGGAGGAATGGGAGGATACAAGGGATGGGCTAACCATTGAGACGTAATGTGAATAAGTCAATAAAATAAAATTAAAAAAATAATTAGAAATACAATAAAGACCTTCAAGAAGCCAGGAACGAAAAGGTATTAGGTTAAGGGGGGCACAAGTTTATGGTACTTGGAAGAGATGCAATTGTATTTGTATGCTTGTATTAAATACAAGAAGAGATAAACGGACAACGGGGCCGTTTCTTTGACTAGGCTAAAGGAAAGATCTGGTACCAAAATGCAAAAACTGCCTGGCCTGGTTCTTCAAGAATGGGTACAAGATCCCAATACCACGTACTCGGAGATCCCAAGTCGCCACCATGACACCCTCGGACTCACTGACATCAACATCACGGACTCATTTTAGGTCTGACGTTCCAAAGCCTAGCCACATGGAGATAGCCCGGGCACGTGCGGGCGTTAAGTGAATGACATGCACAGCCACCCACCTCCTGGACCCTCCAGGGCCCTCCTACTCACTGCTGCTTGCGGCTCAGCTCCTGTTCCTTATGCACCAGGTCCTGCTTAAGTGAGGCCAGCAGCTCCACGCTCACGTCCACTTGGCGCGAGAGCTCAGATGCGCGCTCCTCCAGCTCCTCCTTCTCGCGACCCAGGCGCGCGCTCTCCTGTCGCGCGGTCTCCAACTCTGCGGCCTTGCGCTCCAGCTCGGCCTGTAGCCGGCCCACCTGCCCCGCGATCTTCTGCTCCACCTCCTCGCTCAGTCGCTCCAGCCTCCGGTCCACTTCCAGCTTCTCCAGCGCGCGGATCTTGAGGCGTGCCAAACCCTCTTCGTAGGCGACGTCGGCTGGCGATGGCGACGCCGGCGACGCAGAAGCGGGCCCGGAACAAGGGCCCGGGCCGGGGCCGGGTGGCGGTGTCGAGCAGGCTGAGGATGCCACGGACTTGCGAGCGAAGAGCTCGCCGAGTGGGATTTCGATCTCGCGTAGCGCATAGCGCGCGGCGGGCACTAGCCCCGGCTCGGCCAGCTCCTCACAGGGCAGGCTGGCGGGCACCAGGTCACCAGGGAAGTGCGCCAGCGGCGCGTGGTGGTGATGATGGTGCAGCAAGTGCGGCCCCGCGGGCGCCGATCCTGTCGTCTGCTCCTTGCCCTGGAAGGACGTGCTCTCGAAGACCTCTCGCCGCGCCCCGGGGACAGCCAGCAGGGCGGCGGGCTCAGACGCCAGCGGGAAACCAGAGGCTGCGGCAGCAGCGGCTGCAGCGGCGGCCGCGCCGTCGCAGATGCTGTTGGTCTTGGAGAGGATGTAGAGCGTCTCGTAGGTGTGGCTGTACTCGAGGTGCGCGCGCAGCGACGACAGGCTCCGGAAGCGCTTATGTTCCCCGCAGCGGGGGCAGCGGTAAGGTAGGTCCAGCGAGGCCATGGCCCCGCTGCCGTCGGGGCGCGCCGGCTCCACCGCGGCCGCCTCGCCGGTTAGCCGGGCGCGCTCATGAGGGGCCGCGGGTGGGCCCGGCTCGGTTCACTGTAACAGCCAGGGCCCAGAGGCTAGAAGAGAGAAAGTGAGGCTCAGCATCCTGCTAGCTGTGTTCACCACGCCACTCCCAGGTCCAGCAACCCTGTACCCTATTCAATGAGAAACTGATGTGTCTAGAATGGAGGGACCAGAGAAGGCTACTGGCCACTGGCCTCCTCCTATCTTACGAATGCTGAGATTACTAGAGCTAGATTTTTTTTTCAATGCTTATTTTGGGAGGCTGGAGAGAGAGTTCAACTGTTAAGAGCACTTGTTGCTCTTGCAGAGCATCTAGATTTGGTTCCCAAAACACACAGTGGACCCCAACCATTCTAATTCCAGTTCTCGGAGACCCGCTGTTTTCTGACCTCCCTGGCACCAGGCAAGCACATGGCGCACATACACAGATGCAGGCGAAACACTCAAACACACACAAATAAAATAAATTTTAAAAAATTTAAATGTGTGGTTTTTTAAAAATTTGTTTGCTGAGCCGGGTGTGTGGTGACACATGCCTGTAGTCCTGGCAAGAGGGGTGGCAGAGGCAGGCAGATCTCTGTGAGTTCCAGGCCAGCCTGGTTTACCAAGTGAGTCTAGAACAGCCAAGGGCTACACTGAGAAACCCTGTCTAGAAAACAAAAAACAAACAAAATCCAAAACAAAAAATGTTGGCCAATAGGGTGCATACTTGTAATCCCAGCACGTGGGAGGTGAGGTCAAGAGAATAAGACATTCACAATTACCCTCATGTTCTTACAGAGATACAGCTAGCCTGACCTACATGAGACTCTGCCTCATCTTTAAAAATAAAAGTGTTTTGTTTTGTTATTATCGTTGTTACAAAGTTTTTTGTTTAAGGCAGAGTCTTACTCCCTAGACTTCCTGGACCTTTGTCAGCCTCTCAAGTGTTGAGACTATAGGCATGAGCCACTGTGTCTGGCTTTACTACTCTTTAACAGCAGAGTGGGATCCAGGTGTGGTGGCATACATCTTTAATCCCAGCACTCAGTAGGCCAAGGGAGCTGAATTGCCAAATGAGGACTGTGAAAAAATTAAGACCCCCAAAGGGGGAAAAAATAAGCAAAACGGATCAATTGTAGTGTATTCGTAATGGACGGCTGCACCTCTGCAGTAAGAAAGGAAGCAGTATCCATAACAACAGATGAATCTGTTCAGTGTTACTTACAGGGAAGAAGCCAAGCCAAACCAGAATAAACAGCTCTCCCTGGGGGCTTCATGAACTGGGAAGGCGCTGGGAAGGAACCCTGCATGTTGCTGAGAACGCTTTATGTTTACACACGCCTGTGTACATGCAATCATCAAGACATGTACACGGACCCTGGGGTATTCCACGTGCCCTAGCTCACGCATGTGACAACTAAGATCCTCAAACAGGCTTAGTTTTCATCTTATGAAGACCACATCTGTCATGCAGGCTGAACCACTCGAACTAAGCTGTAGGGGCCAAGATGCTGGCCCAGCAGTGATGCTGTAGGTGACACTGTTCCGATGGCCGCCACTGCGGCACGGAGGTCCTTTCCTCAAACTTAGATATGGTTCAGTTGGCCTTCAGTGTCCCAGTGCTTCCTCTCACACCATTCCTGGCAATGAGCCCACCCATTCTTACACTCCGACTCCTCCCACCTGTGGCTTCTCATCTTTCCGCTCTCATGATTTTTCCACTCCTCTCTCTCAGACTTCCTTTCCTAACTGCCCGAACCCCGGCTTCGTGCTCCCTCTGGGGACAATCCAGTTGTCATCGAGGTCCTTGCCCAGCTTATCCATCAGCTGATGCTCAACTGCTCCATTTTCGTAGGCTGCCATGGTATGACCCGCAGTAGATGTGGTATAGGATTGGCCCCCATAGATTCACGTGTTGAATGCTTGGCCACGGGGCGTGGCACTATCAGGAGGTGTGGCCTTGTCAGGATAGGTATAGTACTGTTAGAGGAAGTACGTTACTACGGAGGTGGGCTTTGAGGTCTTATATGCTCAGGCCACACCCAGGAGGACACAGACTCTGCTTGCTGCCTGCAGATCAAGAGGTCAAATTCTTAGCTACCTCTCCAGCACCACGTCTCCCTGCATTCTGCCATGTTTCTCACCATGACAACGATGGACTGAACCGCTGAAACTGTAAGCCAGCCCCAAGAAAATGCTGTCTAAGAGTTGCTGTGGTCATAGTGTCTCTTCACAGCAATAGACCCCTCAGACAGTGGGGTTTCCTCTGGGTTTCAGTGACTTCCTGTGTTTGATGCCAGCCTCTCTGTGGAGTACCCCCTACCCCTCACCTTGAAGCTGCTCTCGGCTCTACCTCCCCATCCTTATGAGTTGCAGACTTCTGCTTGCCTTCTGTGGATTCCTCGTGTTTATACAGAGACAGCCCATGGCCACCCAGCACCTAGCCGCTGCCTCTGATCAGCACA
>OU015745.1:55775626-55798795 GCA_907169655.1 Acomys percivali | reverse complement strand
CTGCCTCTGATCAGCACACAGCCCATGGCCACCCAGCACCTAGCCGCCGCCTCTGATCAGCACTCTGCCTGGATCTCGAGGAGGCTGCCTTCCTTTCCCACTTCTCAGTCCATCCATGTGGGCTGGGGCACAATGATAATTCCCTTTTCTTGCTTACACTGGGTCTGTGTTCCTTGTACTAGGGAAAAATTCCTGAGAAACTGGCTAGATAGATCCCTTTTCCAAATAACAGACCCTGGGGTACATAGGGGCTCCCCCCTTACATTTAATCCATTTATTTTGTCTGGGGTGGGGTAGGGTGGGTGATCATGCCATGTGGCACATGTGTAGAGGTCAGAGGTCAACCTATGGGCGTCAGTTCTTTCCTCCCACCATGTGGGATCCAGGATGGGTTGCCAGGGTTGGTGGCCATGGTAACTGCTCCACTTCTTCGCCCACTGAACCTTCACCCACTGAACCATCTCCGTAGTCCTGGGTTGGTTAGTGTTAATGGTCTCCTTCACGGAATCTAGACTCATAGGGGAAATGGGCCACTGAGAAAGTAGAAAAAAACTGCCCACTGTGGGTGGCATCAAGCTCTGACCAGGATCCTGTATACATGGAGAAAGAACTGCACAGCAGCTTGCCTTCGGTCCCCTCTGTTTTCTGATCCTGCAAATGTAGCCATCTGCTTCAGGCTCCTGGTACCCTGACTTCCCACCATGATGGAAGGAACCCTGAATGTCGAGTTAAAACAAACCCTTTCTCCCTGAAGTACTTGTCACAGATGGCTGTTTCTGACCCAGGTGTTGGAGAGTTGGCACTGGAGTCAGAATAGCCAGGCAGTGGTGGCGCACGCCTTTGATCCCAGCACTCAGGAGGCAGAGGCAGGGGAATCCCTGTGAATTCCAGGCCAGCCTGGTCTATAGTGTGAGTTCCTGGACAGCCAGAGCCTACATAGTTAAGACCTTGCCTCAAAATCTAAGGAAACAAACAAAAACTTGTTAGGCCTTGTCACAAGATCAAATCAGCCCCTGGAGCTGAAGCCATGTCCCCACAAAGTCTGCTACATTAGCAGAAGAATGCTAGGATGCTGGGGTCCTTTCCTATGGCCTCTTTAGTCAAGTCCAACAAGTCCCACTTCAGCCAACCTAAAAGCGGGAGGAGAAAATTGCTTGCCTGGAGAGAGCCCTTCTGCCTGGGGCCAGTGATTTAATATGGCTGAGAAATAATGAAGAGCCCGTGTCTTAGCTTTAAACTAAAGTGTACTCAAGCACACAGAGGAGGCAGGAAACTCAGAGGCAAGGCAGTCTGGGGCCTGCCTGCTCTTGACTCCTCTGGCCCTCCTGTGTCCTCTCCATGGAAACATCTATTATAGGCACTTTTTTTTTAAAGAGGGGAGGGGACGTACAGCTTGAATAGGAAGGAGCCTAGGAGCTAGGGGCCTGCATTGCTCCATGGCAGGGGCCCTGGCTAGCCTGAGCCCTCCTCCCAAGCTTGGGCTCCAGCAATGGACCGCACAGGAGGCCAGTTGCTAAGAGACAGCTACCATTCCCCATCCTCAGCACCACCAGAAAATCCTTTCTAGAATGACAACATCCCATGAGGTCTCTGGCCTTGGGTAAACAAACACTTGGGGGTGGGGGGATAAAGGAGGCAAAATAATGAAGAGCCCTCCTGAGGATCAAGGCTGGTGTGTTTCCAGAAAAGCCTGCAAAACAAAAGTCACTCACCCCTAGGATTACACCCTCTCACTCTGGGGCTTAGAGTGCAAAGGAAACTGCAGCAGCACGGTGGGGCTGGGGAGGTCAGAGAGGCAAAGGCGGGCGGGCGTGGGTTGCGGAAGAGGTGTTTTTCCTCCCTTCCCCTCTTCAGCTGTGCGGTCAGCTAGCCAGCTTTCTCTCGTCCTACTCTGGCCATAAACTGCAAGACCCTGAAGACTAGGTTACTTCTTAATCAAACAGCACAATATTCTTTTGGGGGCAGGATGCGTCATGGGATGAGAACCTGGGCTCAGCCGGGCGAGGTGACACACTCCTTTAATCTCAGTACTAGGGAGGCAGAGGCAGGTGATCTCTGTGAGATCGAGGCCAGCCTGGTCTACAAAGCGAGTCCAGGACTACAAGAGAAACCCTATCTCAAACAAAACAAAAAACGAAAGAAAGAGAAAGAAAGAAAGAAAAAAAGAAAATGTGGGCTCACTTCTTCTGGACACAGTTTAGGTTTGCGATGTATGGCTGCATTGGGCTGAACAGGGAAAACATTCCACCTTTTTGAACAGTTAAGTGGAAAGCCCTGTGTGTTTGTTAAACTGCTCTACTGTTCTGATACTCAGCTCTAGTCCTTTGTTACACTCCCAGTTTTCTCTCAGAGAACTATTTCCCACCAATTCTGAGTGGACAGAGCTAACCGCAGCCCCTGGCTCCAGGGAAGCACTGTGGCCTGACCGTGTTGTCAGAGACCTGGCAGTCCGGGGAGAGATACACAAGGCTCCCGCCTCTGGTTAACCTGTGTGCAGCTGGCCCGGAGCTTCTGGTGGCCTGTCTTCTCTGTGGGACAGAAGAAAAGGACTTCTGATGTCACTTGAACGGTGACACACAAATGTCCCCAAAGCGTAGATCTTTTTGGCAACGTGTTGTATGTAACTTCTGCAAGCTCTCCAGTGTGCCACAGCATGTGGAGAGGGTAAAGGACAGCTTTCAGGGGTGGGTCCCTGCCTTTCCAATTTCTTTCTCTATTTCATGTGCACATGGACGCTCTAAGCTAATGTTAGTATCCTCTCCATCTCCTTGGTCACCCTACCACCTTTTTTTTTTCTCGACACAAGGTTTCACTGTGTAGCCTTGGCTGTCCTGGACTTGCTTTGTAGACCAGGCCGGCCTCAACTCACAAAGATCCGCCTGCCTCTGCCTCCAGAGTGCTGGTATTAAAGGTGTGCACCACCACGCCTGGCTCACTTTTTATTTTTTTACTTTAAGTGCATTGATGATCAGATCTTGGAGTTACAGATAGTTGTGAGCTGCCATGTGGGTGCTGGAGTTGAACCCTGGATCCTCTGGAATAGCAGCAGTCAGTGCTCTTAACTGCTGAGCCATCTCTCCAGCCCGCCCCCCACCTTCTTGACTGAGGCAGGATATCTCAGTCCACCCCAGAACTCACTGATATGACTAGTCCTGCCAGCCAGCCTGCTCTGAGGAATTCCATTTCTGCCTTCGGGGGCTGGAGTCTGGCATTTATGTGTGGGATGCCAACTTCAGTCCTCATATCTGTGTGGCATGCACTTTAACCACTAAGCCACCTCCCAACCTTCCATGTTTTTGGTTTTTCGAGACAGGGTTTCTCTGTGTAGCCCTGGCTGTCCTGGACTTGCTTTGTAGACCAGGCTGGCCTCGAACTCATAGTGATCGGCCCACCTCTGCCTCCCAGGATGTTGGGACTACAGGTAAATGACACCACAACTGGCTTGCCTTTGTTTGTTTTTCGAGACAGGGTTTCTCTGTGTAACCCTGGCTGTCCTGGACTCGCTTTGTAGACCAGGCTGGCCTCGAACTCACAGCGATCCACCTGCCTCTGCCTCCCAAGTGCTGGGATTAAAGGTGTGTGCCACCACACCTGGCCTGGCTTGCCCTTTTTAAAAATTATTTTGTTGTTACTCTGGTGCCCCATATCGGACCATGTCCCTTGGATGGGGAGGCCTGGTGGCACTCAGAGGAAAGATAATAAGTCACCAAGAAGAGACTTGATACCCTAGGAGCATATACAGGGGGAGGAGGTCCCCCTCAGTCACAGACATAGGGGAAGGGAGTAGAGGGGGAAGCGGGAGGGAGGAAAGAAAGGGGGGATACAAGGGATGGGCTAACAATTTAGATGTAATATGAATAAATTAATAAAAAAATTTAAAAAAAATTTTGTTGTTGTTGTTGTTGTTGTTGTTGTTGTTATTTTTGAGGCAGGGTCTCACTGTAGCCCGGCTGCGCTGCTGCTTGGCCTCTTTCTCCATCATTGTCCAGAGTGCTGGGATTCCAGGCATTTGCCTCCACTCAGCTCCAGACCAGTTTTTTGGCAGATGATTTCTGTACCAAACCCTTTTCATGGCCTCCTGCTGCCTATCCACCACATTTTCAGCTTCCGGTCTGGCCTCTGTGTGCTCTTACAAACTCGAAAAGTAGAAACTGACGTGCTTCCTTCACCTCAGTCGCTTTGACAGCCGGCACCCGCTAACACTTTCCTGGCATTTTTCAGTCATCTGTGTCTTGTCAGTGATTCAACTATACACTGTGCCACGTGAAACTGTTGTTTATGTACTCGAGTGTGAGGATGCTGCGAGGGCTGCGCACCTGCCACAGCACGGAGGTCAGAGGACACTTTGTGGAGAGGATTCTCACCTTCCACCATGTGGGGTCTGGGGACTGAACTTGAACGTGAGAGTTAGCAGCAAATGCTATTACCCACTAAGCTATCTGGCCAGATCTAGTGTTTGTTTGTTGTTTGTGTGTTTGTTTGTTTGGAGACAGGGTCTCACCATATAGCCCAGGCTGGCCTGCATCTTACCATATGGCCACAGTCTCCAGCCACCCACAGTCCTCTTGCCTCAGCCTCACAAGTGCTGGGATTACAGGCACAAACTATCACACTCCGCCCAATTTTGCTCATTTTAACACTGAATGTTCCTATTTCCTTATTGATCTACAAAGGCTTTTTATAAAAATTGATCTCATCCTTTATGTACTGCAAACATTTCTCTCAAGGATGTTGATTGGCTTTTGTTTTTTTATTGATATGTTGAAAGTAGACCTCAGTAAAATGTCAATGATTTCTGATTTTGTTGTTAAGCTTAGGAAGTCTGTTCCCACCCAAAGACGATTACCAATTATGCCTGTGTTCTTTTAGTGCTTAGGACTTTGGTTTTTTTCAGGATAATTTAAATTTTTTAAAATTTGACTTTATCTGTCTGAGTGTTTGTCTGCATTTATGTCTCTGTGTGCCCAGTACCTACAGAGGCCAGAAAAAGGTGTTAGCTCTCCTAGAACTGGAAGCAGATATGGGTCATTATGTGGGTGCTGGCAATAGAACCCAGGTCTTTATTTCTGACCCATAATATCTTTTATATAAGAGTTTTAAACAAAAAACCCTGCTACCACAGCTAATGGCTACTGGAAGTGTGAAAATACAACGGGGCTGTGTGTGCCCCTCTTTCACATTTAATTTTTCCCCCCACATTTAGAACCATCAAGAAAATTTTTTGTCTCCCTTTTTAAAAAAAAAAAGATGTATTTCATTTTAACTTATGTATTTGTGTCTGTATAGGTATAAGCATGAGAGAGCAGGTGCCTGGGGAGATTAAGAGAGAGCTGGAGTTAAAGGTGGTTGTGAGCTCACATACTATAGAGAGTGTGTAAAACAAAGAAGAGAAAGTATAGTAAAAAAAGTATGTTGGTAGTGACTAAGTGAAACAGTGTGCTTGCTATAATAGGAAATGACATAAGTTGTCCACCTGAACTTACCAATAAACATAATGTAAAACAAGTGACATAACCCAGTATCTCACTGGCTAAAAGGGGTACAACTCCTTCCAACATAGATAGGGTATAAGCTGAGTACAAGACCACTTCAGGCCACACCACTGCACTGTGCTGATCAAGGTGGACACACGTCCGTCCTCAAGTTCAAAGACCCATTAGAGACCGGGCCAGGCCAGACACAGACCTAGAGAAGGAAGTGTGCTGTGGACCACTCAGCACACCAGTATGGATCACGAGCCTTACCTGTGACGCCATCGACCAGGCTACAGCCATACCCAGCAGACCAGGAGAGGAACTGGACATGTGACAAGGGTGTGACTAATAAAGCATCTGTAAAATCTCAATGCTCGTCTCCTGGAGGTTCTTCCTTCCCTCGACTCACAACACATACATTAAGGCTGAGACTAAACTCCCAGTAGAAGTCTAAGGTCATTAACAACTTAGCAATTGTGTCAATACCACTGTCCTTTGTTATGTATACCACATTCTAGAAAAGTAGCCAATAGAAATAAATTTAAGAAAAATGGCTTTCTAGAAAACACCAATTATATATATTTATATGGCGGGGGAGGGGACATATATACAGCACCATCCCATAGTGAGAAGAGGGTGTGACTGGCATGCAATTTTTTTTCAATTATGAAAATACTACTACATACAACTCTTGGCCCAAAATCTTAAAAAATCCGAATGAGCTGAATGCTTTCTAGGAAAATATGAAACATCAAATAATCCAAGAATCAGCCCAAGAACCTTGAGCAGGGCATGGGGGATGGGGGATGGAGGGTGCAAGCCTTTGATCCCAGCACTCCAGGTACTCAGGAGGCACAGGCTGGTAGATTTCTGTGAGTTTGAGGCCAGCTTGGTCTACAGAGGGAGCTCCAGAACCAATAAGGCTGCTACACACAGTGAAACTCTGTCTCAAAAAATGAAACAAAACAAAACAAATCTAAAAGAACAAAAAACAAAGAATTAAAAAAGAAAAAGAAACAGAAGACCTGAATATTCCTAACAGCAGACAAGATAGTTGAAGCTAGTCTTTATGGAACAGTTTCCTCTGAGATTGAAACAGTCCATTCTGGGGGCAGGCTTTAAACTGGAAGGTAAACAACTCAAAATAGCTCCAGGAAGTTCCTGAAACAGACCAGTCGCACTAGGCCCCTCCCTCCCGAGAGTAAACAGTAAACACTGCTGAGTCACTCTCACACTAACCAATCTGAAAAAACTTAAGAGACCTGACCAGCTACTTGGAAGAAGCAAAAACAAGCCGAGCTCTCTTTGAGATTTAGACAAGAGTCTCTTGGAAAGGACACTCTCCAACCTGTGGAGCTGCCTGCCAGGCTGTGCAGTGAACTCTAGATTCCCAGCTTTGGGAACTGTCATCCATGCTGCAGTGAGCCTTGGTAATGCAGCTGTCTTTGAGGCCTTTCTGTCCTTTTTTTTTTGGTTTGGTTTGTTTTTTGTTTGTTTGTTTGTTTTTGAGACATGTAGCCTTGGCTGCCCTAGACTCCCTTTGTAGACCAGGCTGGCTTTGAACTCACAACAATCTGCCTGCCTCTGCCTCCTGAATGCTGGAATTAAAGGTGTGTGCCACCACGTGTGGCCATTTCTGTCCTTTAACATCACCTGTTATCCATATTCCTTTGTTTTGTTTTTTGTGGGTTTTTTGCTTTGTTTTGTTTTTTGAGACAGGGTCTGTGTATCCTTGGCTGTCCTGGTCTCGCTTTGTATACCAGGCTGGCCTTGAACTCACAGCAATCCACCTGCCTCGCCCCCCACCCCCACCCCACCCAGTGCTGGGATTAATGGCGTGGGCCACTATGCCCGTCTTTTATCCATATTCTTATACGGAAGCCCAATAAAATGCTCACCAAGTTGGATTTGGTTGGTATTCATACTCTGACCTGTTGCTGGCTCCCTATCTGGGGTGAGTGGGTCTGGAAATTCCACGTTTATATACACAGCTGGGAGCAAGGAGGGCTGTTCTGACCTGTGTACCTACCTGTCTGGCCCAGCTAAGTACAGCAGCTTCCTATGTGTGTTTCTGACTGACACACACTCTCCTGTCCCTTCCTACTTTTGAAGAACACTTTTTTTTTTTAAGCCATCATGGCACTCTACTAGCCAGGCTCCAAGAAATCCAGGGACAAAAAAACGTCGTGGGTGATTAGATGAGAAGAGTGTGGCTCTTGATACCCTCAGGAGCACACCCTGCACACCCAGCACACCCTGCACACCCAGCACACCCTGCGCACCCTGAAGCCGCCCTCTACTTGCCGCACCTGAGCAATAACTGACGACTCGACTACACCTTGTTTTGGGGACTATTCTAGTCTTGCACATCTCCCCATGAGCATGAATGCAAACCCGGTGACGGTTGGTCTGGAAGATGGCTCAATGGTGCTAGCTGGGCAAGTACCAGACCAAAGTAGCAGAGTCCAGATCACCACAAGTCCACATACACACATGCCTGATGGGCATGGCAGCCTGCCTGGAATTCCAGCATCAAAAAGCGGATGCAGGGGTCCCCAGAGCAAGACAAACTGCAAGACCAGACACAACAGAGCTCCAGGGTTGTCTGATCCCCTCTACCTCGGTGACTGAAGTGAAGATGTATAGGGGGTGACCATCACACAGCATACTCATACAAATGCGAGTGCTTCACGTGCAAAAATATACACACACGGGAACTCCCACACACAGAAGTAAAAAGAGGAGAAAGAGTGATGGAAGATAGAGTGTGAGATGAAGAAAAGAAAAAAAAAAAAACCCCGACAAACACAAGGGGCATCATATATTTAGATTCCAGCCTGTACTCTGCGCAGGATAGGCGAACAGTGAGAGACTTTCATCTGTCTGTTTCTTCCACCGTAACAACTACTGCAGCCCGACACCTGCCCCCAGTTCTGCCTGGCCCTGCCCGCTGGCCATGGCCAGACTGCTGCTCTCATCCAAAATGCCAGTCTCAGGGCCCCTTCCTTTCCAAGCTCAGCTTAAAGTTCTCTTTGGCTGGGATCCCACAGGTTGAACTCAAAGGGGGAATTTATTATTTATTTGTTTGTTTGTTTATGTATTTATTTATTATGTTTAGGCTTTCAGGCCCATCTTACCTTTGCTTTTTTCTTTTTTTCTTTTTCTTTTTCTTTTCTTTTCTTTTTTTTGTTTGTTTTCGAGACAGGGTTTCTCTCTGTTTAACCTTGGCTGTCCTGGACTCCCTGTATAGACCAGGCTGGCCTCGAACTCACAGCAATCTGCCTGCCTCTGCCTCCAGAGTGCTGGGATTAAAGGTGTGCGCCACCACGCCTGCCAGAAGTATAAATGATCTTACGAACGGCACTCACTACCATGTGGACCCTGGTGATTCCTGCAGGGAGCGTTATTATTTTCAGCTGCTCACTTTGTGGTCATGCAG
Organism: Acomys percivali; assembly: GCA_907169655.1. Classification (NCBI taxonomy): domain Eukaryota; kingdom Metazoa; phylum Chordata; class Mammalia; order Rodentia; family Muridae; genus Acomys; species Acomys percivali. The sequence continues at coordinate 55,789,882 of OU015745.1, read as the reverse complement.
CATCCGGCCTTTCTTTGGCGAGCCGCTCCTTCCTACTCCACGTGCCTCAGGCAGGTCCAGCCTATTCCTAGTAAGTGGACACACTGAACCAGCCCCACTTCCTTGGGGATCGTATGCTAGGATGAAGCTTTCTGAGACCTTGTGCAGTACCCACTGAATTACGGATGAGAAAAAGGGACATTAGTGGCACACAGAGACACCGTGTCTCAAAAAAAAAAAAAGATACTGGACAGGCAACTTAGAGTGGCAAAACAGAGAAGATGAGGAGGTTGTTGAAGGGAAGATAGAACCTCAAGAAAGAGAGGAGAGAGAAGAGCCATAGAATTCTCAAGAAGCAACAGCAGGAACAGGAGTTCCGGCAGGGAACTTGGGGAAGACTGGATACCATCTGGAAGAATGGGCAAGCTCACATGGGACCAGAGCTGAGGAGGGCCCACTGGGGACTGCTAAGAGGGCTGCTTTAATGAGCCGGGCTGCAGTGGGCTGAGGTGTGTCTAAGGCTCTGAGTGGACATGGCTTCCTGTGCTGGGAAGGAGGCAGCGTGAGAGAACAGGAGCATTTGTAAGACAGGAGAGAATGAACATCTTAGAGATGACCTACTTCCCTGGGTCAGAGATATACATGATGCCTTGAGCCCGAAACTGAGCTAAGGATCCCTTCCCTGCTCTTCCCCTCCCCTCTGTCCCCTCGCCTTCTTTCCTCTTTTTTATTATGTTTTTGTTTTGTTTTTTCAAGACAGGGTTTCTCTGTGTAGCCTTGGCTGTCCTCACTTTGTAGACCAGGCTGGCCTCAAACTCACAGAGATACACCTGCCTCTGCCTCCCGAGTGCTGGGATTAAAGGTGTGTGCCACTACACCTGGCTTTTCCTCTTAAAAAAAAAAAAATCCTCAAAGTAAATTTAAGAGAAATCAGTAAAGACTGAAATGGGTTCTCTGGGCAGTAGTGGAGCAGGCCTGTAATCTCAGCACTCAGGGAAGCAGAGGCAGGCAGATCTCTGTGAATTCGAGGCTAGCCTGGGCTACAGAGTGAGTTCCAGGACAGCTAGGGCTACATGGGGAAACCCTGTCTCAAAAAACCAAACAAAGAAACGAAAGATTTAAATGGGCTCGATTTCTACACTGGTGGCCAACATCTTAAAAGTGGCTAACACTGAACTATTAATACCATTGTACACAATCTAAAATCTGCCCTTTAAAAAGCAAAAACAAAGAAAAAAACCCCTTCCTTTTTTTACAGTTCCCAAGTTAACCGAAAGCCTTGCTGTCTGCTCAGCACCCTGGACAGCGACTCGCCTCTGAGCACACACTATCTGAATGGTCCACTAGGCACTGTTGTGGTTCAGATGGCTACCCTCATCCATGTGCTGCGCTGTAACTCACCCATCCTACAACCCTCATGACTTCTGAAGCTTTCTGCAAGTATCAGCCCAGTCACGTATGTCACTTATAATGCAAACTAGGAGCTGTGGAGAAGTGCTTGCTGCAGGAGTGCGCAGAGACCTGGATTCAGATCCTCACACAAAAAGTTCAGTGGGGCAGTCAGTGTACACGTACGTATGGTCCCAGAACTGGGAAGGTGGAGAGACGGGAGGATCCCTGTCACTGGATGGCCACTCACCCAGCCTAGCCAAACTAGCAAGCTCCAGGTTCAGTGAGAGACCCTGCTTGCCTAAAAAAAAAAAAAAAAAAAAAAAAAAAAAGCAGAGAACAAAGAAAACATGTAACACGTACATGTCCACACACGTGAACATATATACATCCATCACACATGCACACGCTAAACAGTAAGTAAAATAATCTCTGAAGAATGACTTCTTCTCCTTCTGAGATACGTTCTTATGTAGCTCAGGCTGGCCACAAACTTGCTGTGAAGCCAAGGATGATCTTAAACTTCTGACCCTTCTGCCTCCACCTCCTGGGTGCTGGGATAGACCTAGCAATCAAGCTCGGGGCTTGGCGTGCGCTAGGCAAGCACTCGATAAACTGAACTACACCCCAGCCCACCTGCTCGGAGGCAAAGTACACTTGCCGTACTTGTCTTCAAGGGTGGTTCAATCTGACAAGCTCTTGGCTTTGCCACTACCAGCTTCTGTCTCTGCTCCTTTTCCGCACAAATCCTCAGTGAGCCCCTGGAGGGTACTGCTGCTCCACTGGGAAGCGCCAGGACTTTGTTGTCCAACTAGTAAGTTTTGTAGACCCAGCTCAAACACCACCCTGTTCCGTAAAGTCTTTCGCTGACACCCTCCTCCACCTCAAGGCCCATTACAGCCCAGTCCTCCCTCACTGTACGCTCTCAAAGACAGCAGGTCCACAAGCTGGGGGCCATGGATGTTCACCTAAACCAGACCCCTCATTACGTATCCACTACAGGCAGGAACGCTGCAAACGACCACCTTCACAGAGAGTACGTCAGGACACTGTCAGAGGCATTGGGGACAGGCAAAGTTTCATGCAGCTGAAGCAATTTTCTAAAATGAATTATTTGGAAAGATTTGGTTTTTGCTTTAGGCGTGTGGCGTTCTGTTTGCATGTACGAACATGTACCGTGTACGTTTCTGATCAGAAGAGGGCACTGGATCCCCCTAGGACTGGAGTTGCAGACAGTTCTGAGTCATCATGTCAGTGCTGGGAACCAACCCAGGCCCTCTGCAAGAGTAGGAGTGCTCTCAATGGCTGAGGCATCTCTCTGGTGCCCAACCACAGCAGTTTTCGACGCTCGCCGCCATGCACCTAGACAAACTGCTCAGCTAAGTGAATCCAAGAGTGACCTTGCAGAGCATGAGGACTCCCCACCTAGCTGCTTCCTAAAAGGTCAAACCTCATTGTGTCTTCTCATCCCCCCCCAGTTTGCTCTAGTTGAGCTCTGAGGATCCATGATCAGCTCATGTGCCCGGTGCAAGGTGTCAAAGTCAACCCCAAGGCTCACACAGGTGCCTGTAGTTTAATAATCCAACAGTGGACCTATGTCTAGCCACTAATTATTTCTGGTACATCCCCACGCTCACAACAGTGCTCCCAAGGTGGAATGCTTCTATGCTGGGGCGGGGAAGCTAAAGCTCAGACTGGTCAAATCACTGCTGCTGCATAAGCAAGCCTTCCAGGGTTGCCCTTGTGTGGTCCCCTCCCGCTGACTCAGGGTTTGGCCAGAGGGACATCAGCAAGCTTCACGCAAGCTGATAAACTAGTTGACAAGCACATCAACTTGTTCCAAGATGACAAGACTTGATGTCCTTGTCATCTTGGAAAGTTTCCCCTTAGGGAGCCTGGGGACCCAGCTGCTGGATTCCAGCTGTGTAGAATTATCTGAGGCTACAGTGGAAGAAGGGGGGTGGGCCAAGAGGCCACCTTGAGAGGCTGTGTATGTGGTTCCAAGTGACTCCTACAGATCCCATAGCCATAGCCACAGGCAACTCACAGACCAGGAGAAATAGTGTCATTGATAGTGCTTGATACACACCTGGAAGCCTAGCTAACTGCAAGTTTAAGCCTAATGGTAGATCATCTGCCTAGTATGTGTAAGGTCCTGAGTTCAAATCTCCTCTCTACACTAAGCAAACAAACAAAAACAAATGCCATGCAAAGTCTGTCAGTCCTGTGGGGTGTTTGTCATACAGTAGGGAATAACTGAAACCCCGACAAGCCAGGGTTTGGACACAGGCTTTCTGACTGACTCCTCCCCTGTGCTGTGTTCCTCCTGGCTGAGAGTGGCATGTCCATGCCAATCCTGAAACATTCACAGGATATTGGGCCCATAGTGGCACTCAGTGAACAGCTGTTGAATACACAAAGCATTTGCAGCGGAAGGAAGGTCTAGGGAACTCAGAGGAAGAGAAGTACTACGTTCTGACAACCCTCCCCACCCCCCTTTACCCTCCCCAAAAGCTGGGTGCTTCTGCATGTAGGAACAAAACGTGTATATGTCACAGGTCTCTTCCCCTGTCCTATCAGTTAAATTCAGATCAGGCAAAATTGAAAATCAAGGCTTTTCTTTTTACTTTTCTTTCTTCCTTTCCTTTCCTTCCCCCCCCCCCCTTTTCGTTTCTCTGTGTCCTGGACTTGCTTTGTAGACCAGGTTGGCCTCAAACTCAGAGATCCTCCTGCCTCTGCCTCCTGAGTGTTGGGATTACAAAAATGCGCCACCACGCCCGGTTCTTTTTGTATTTTTTTTGGAGACCGGGTTTCTCTGTGTAATAGCACTGGCTGTCCTGGAACTCTCTTTGTAGACCAAGCTGGCCCTGAACTCACAGAGATCCACTTGCCTCTACCTCCTGAGCGCTGGGATCGAAGGCCTGTGCCACCACGCTCGGCTTGAAAAACTGTAAGTTTTTTGTTTGTTTGATTTCCCCATCTGGCCCCCAACTTCTTGCCTGACCCACCCACGGCATCTTCTCTCCCTCCTACTTGGCCTTCAGGGCTCAAGAGCACCTCACTTCTCCTTCCATGCAAAATCCACATGCAGGAAGGAAGCAGACAAAGTGGAAATCAAACAAGCAGGGAAGGTTGGGGGGGGGGCGTTAGATGGATTTAGAAGCCCAAACGTTAGCTTTAAACTAGGTGTTTTCAAGAGGCCTCAGCCAGCAGGTGGAGGCATTCTGAGGATGAAGAGGCAGCTGGAAGTGTCCACATTACACCCCCATTATGCCCCAGTGGGTGGAGAATAAAGGGATACCCTGCCTGTCTAAACCCCCCAACCCTTCAAGAAGCCTGGGCCTCTCATCCCTGATGCTATAACCCCAACCTGGGTGCCTGCAGAACAGTCACCCAGCCTGGTAAAGATCCACAGGAATCAATGCGGCCAGTCATCTCCTTCCTGGCCACCCCCTACACTGCCTTTCTGTTCTAAGCACCCCCCTCTCGTGCAAACATGCACACGCCTCCCAAGGTCACACACACACAGGCTCCTCCAGCACCTAGATCCCACACCCGGAAAACCATCTGAGCCCTCACCGCAGGCTCAACCAAAGGGAGGGGGCAGGCCTCACTCTTCTTTAGGCAGGCTGTAGGCAGTGCACACAGGCACCGTTTCACACAAACATGCTAGGCGACAGAGTGGAGCCCACACCTCCACCAGACACAGTGGATACAGTCACCCACGCGGGAAACTGGGGTGTGGGGGAGGCAGAAACATGCGTGCACACATATGAACCCCTCCAGATGATCACACGTGCACACCGGCACGCACAGACAACCGTACAGGTGCCAGGCCTCAGGATCAAGATCCTCCCAGATTCCATCACCAGCAGGTGGAGAGAGCTGGGGTTTCAGGGCACTCCCCCCTTCTCCCTCTCCAAGGTCCAGAGTCCCAGTGGGATTTTTCTGGAGCCCGCCCCCGCCCCCCCAACCAGGCTCAGGCAGCGACAGGCGGGACCGGGGGGGGGGGGAGGGGAAGCCTGGTCTCAAACCCGTTCTGATTTTAATTCCTTAAATTAACCCCTTGGCTGCCTAGAGCCTGCCCTGCCCAGAATCCCTCCCAGTTCTGGCGGCCTCGCGGCCTCAGGAGAGCAATAGGGAAGAAGGCTTGGGAGGGAGGGGGCAGCGGCTGAGGTCCTCCCTGCATAGCCACTCCAGGAGCAGTCCCGCAACACGCCCCAGACTTGCCTTACCTCTTCCAGCCCGCGGTGAGGCCAGACACGGCGGCCCTGGGCTAGGGGTGCCGAGGCACAGACCCCGCGTGCCCGGTACAGACGCAGGGCCGCCACCGGGCCTCCGATCTTGGTCCCCACTGCAGCCTTGGGTGGCCGCCGCCGCCGCCTCCTGGTTGGGGCGGGGACGGCCGTGTCCCCCCAGCCCGGCACAGCGGAGGGGCTCGCGATGCAATCACGGGCGGGGTACACAGAGAGGAGGGGGAGATAGGAGGGGGAGATAGGAGGGGGCTCTCGGCCCGGGCGCAGGCAGGCGACAGGGAGGGAGGCCGCGGGGAGATGGGGCGGAGCCGGCCCCTCCTCCGGGGCGGGCTCTTCAGCAAGCGGGGAGCGGCAGATGCAGCTAGGAGCGGCTGCGCCGGGACCCCACGTTTTCCGCAGAAGCTGGTGGCTCCGGTGGGGGATGGGCTCCACCGGGACGGGGGTGCAACCTTCTCGACTCCAGGCGCCAACACCAAGGCATTCCTGTGCCTCGAAGCTTCCAGCTGTGGCCTCTGCCGCCCACCTTTAAGCATGGCCTGTCCTCCCTAACCCACCTCCTCGGGCTTGGCCAGCACTCAGTGAGGAGCAGATCTTGGGGTGGGTGGTTCTGGGAACCGAATAGAAGCTGGCATAGGTGCTACGACTTACACTACAATTCTTCAGCGGCATCTTGGGCTGTGAGCCCAAGTACAGGTCTTGCACTCAGTGACTTCAGGTCAGGTTGTCTTTGGGAAGACTTGGCTGCATTGGGCCACACTGTGTCCTGTTCCAGACCTAGTATGGCACTTAGGTCCTCTTCTGGACCTACAAATAGAGAGAAGCAGGAAGTATGCACTGGCTTGCTCCAGGCAAACCCACCACTTGGATAAGATAGGCCCCAGGATTCCCGATCTCCTGGCATCCTTGGCTTCAGGCCTACCTATCTGTCAAGGTAGGAACAGCCTGGCTGTCCTAGGCTAGAGGAAGTCCGCAGGGCTGAAATGGAGCTGGGGAAGGAAAACAAAACAAAATAACAAAAGCCCCTTGGGGTTCCCAAGCAAGATCAGGGCTGAACGAAGCCTTGGGTGAAGAAAGGGCAGATAATTCTACCACATAGTGGGCGGGGCAGCACCCAGGCTGGCAGCAGAGCAGAAATCCAGCTTAGCTCCAGGATGCCCCAGGAGACTTTGGGTGGCTTCCACTAACTGCACCCCACTTCCGTGAGGGCAGAAGCCCCAGAACATGGAGTATGGGGAAAGAGTCTGTAGACTTGTCAGGTGGTTTAGGGGAAATGATAAATCTAACAACAACAGGGACTGTACAGCGGCCAAACTGATGAAGCACCCCACTCTCTTTTCTTCCTGAAGCTCTGAAGTCTTCCCTCCTCCAGGAAGTCTACTTAGATTGAGAAGAGAGATGACTTCTTCTAAGATTTAACTAAGTCCCTGTCAGTCAAGCACCAGGCACCATGATCATGCTAATAATTTCACTACCCATCATTCACTTCCCAGTAGAGCAACGAAGCAGCAACTGTTACTGTCACCACTGTGACGCTTTGCCCTCTCTGTCAACTGGAGTGGGTTTGTAGTCACCTATGGTGTGTCTTAAAGCGAGCTTAGAGAGAGGGTTCATTGGGAGGAGAAGACCCTCCCTGGTAAGCAACACCTTCCCGTGGACTGAGGTCCCAAACTTAATAAAAAGAAGACAGGGCACTCACTGCTGTCTGCTGACTGGGGACACAATGTGACCAGCTGCCAAATAACTCCCACTGCCATGCTTTCCTGGATGGGCTGGACTGGACTCCCATCAAACAGTGAGCCAAAATAAATCTTTCCAGCTTTAAATTGCTCTTTCAGGATTTTTATCCCAGAAGTGAGAAAATACACCCACTTCTGCAGATGGAGAAGCTAAAGTTCCAAGTTCAGTGAACCAATAGGACTGGAATTCGAATGCAAGGCGCTCAATCCATTCAGTGACCAAAAAACATAGCATCCTCACACCATCTCTTTGCTACAGTAAAGTTCCGGAGCCTGCTCCTGTCAAAATGCACTTGATAAGTCCACCTGTTTTCTGTAGCTAGCCAGAAAGTATCTCTTCATCTTGGTTGTGCTTTTGTTGTGATACTGCCTTTACCCTGTGTTTGCTATGAATATATGAAAACAATTTAGGGCATGGAGTGTGCTGTATATGTGTTTTGTGCATGTGTACACATGCATCTGTATAGATATGGAGGTGTGCACCTGTGACTATAGGTCTATATAGGTCTATATAGGTCTATATAGACCTGTAGGTCTATATAGATGCATGTGTGTATTTGTGAGTGCATGTGTGCATGGTTGTATATGCATATGGATGTAAATATGTGTGTATGTCGGGGGTGCGTGCTGTCCTTATGCACATATGCACACACAGGTATTCCCACACGTGCACACATATATGTATGTGCATTGCATGAATGCATGTGCGCATGTGTGGCCATGCTGTATTTCACAGACAACAGTTTCTGCTTGGTTGTTATGGGAACCACTGTTCTAAAAATGTGAATCCCACTCCATGTGGGCCAGAGAAAGCAAAAAAGAGAGTGCTCAGAGGCAAACACATCAAGGGCTCCCAAGGCTAAGGCAGGGAAGCAGCGGGACTTCAGAACCAGGCAGGTCCTGACTGTAAGAGCTGTAAGGCTACTCTCTGGTTCTCCCTGTTGTGTTTGGCCCCCATCCTGCCTCTTCCCATCTCTCCTACTCTCCCAGCTCCATGCTCTCTGGCCACCTTCCTTCTCTTCTTTGTGAACTGGGCCAATTTGGTGAGACGGAGGTCACGTGTGGATCAAACGAGTTTTCCACCCTAGAGGGAGCTCAAAGGTGGGCACATTGGGTACTGGGTTGGTAAGGGAGAGGGTAGAGACGATGGAGGTAGCTGGAAAGGCCAATTTACATCAGACATGGAAGGCTTTAACCTTGTGTATGAGTTGTGTGTTTTTTTTTTTTTATAAGATTATATTTTAAAGCTGGACTCAGTGGCGCATACCTGTAACCTAGCATGCCTAGCATGCAAGAGGCTGTGGGTTATGTCCTTAGTACCATGCAGAGAGACAGATAGACAGACAGGTGGATGGATGGATGGACGGACGGACAGACACAAACTTTTACAAAGGGAATGAAATTTAGAGAAAGAACAAAATGTCAGCACAAAAGCATGAGACACATTGAGTTCCAGCCCCTAGAAGGCCTGGGGAGGGAGACAACTGCCTGTAAGCCCATTGGAAAAGGAGGAGCCTCTGAAAAATCATAACTACTTACACCTGCATGGAACAGGAAGTCCAAGCAAAGGGCTTGTCAAAAGACTCAGCTGGGGCTGAGCGTGGTGGCGCACACCTTTCATCCTAGCACCCAGGAGGCAGAGGCAGGTGGATCACTGTGAGTTCGAGGCCAGCCTGGTCTACAAAGGGAGTCCAGGATAGCCAAGGCTACACAGAGAAACCCTGTCTCGAAAACAAAAACAAACAAACAAACAAAAAAACCAAAACAAACCAGAAGATTCAGCTGGGTGTGGTGTGGCATGTCTGTAAGTGGTAAGTGATATGGAGGCAGAAACCACACAGTAAGCTTGAGGAGAGTGTGGGCTTCGTGAGACTGTCTCAAAAGAACAACAAACAAGACTAATCACCCCTGACTCATACTCTTAGAGTGCCAGGTAAAGGAAAGATACCTTTAACCTGGACCACAGAACCCTGCTGCCAAGGTCAGTCCCCCGTACCTGGTGAGCTTACTTTGAGCTAAAAGCCATAAAACAATAGATCACAAAGGAGAGTGCACACGATGCCAAAGAGTGCCAAAAGGGGTCCAGAGAGACTATTCAGTGCTTCACGGCACTGGCTGCTTTGCAGAGGAACTGGACTTGATTCCCGACACTCATAGTGTGGCTACCAACTGCCTCTCACTCCAACTCCAGAGTGGTTAATGCTCTTTTCTAACCTCCCAGGCTCCTGCATGCACTCAGTGCACATGCACCCAGGCACACATGTATGCCCTCCTCTGTGTGTGTGTGTATGTGTGCGCGTGTGCATGCCTGTGTATAATGCCAATAAGATCCATCAGGTATAAGCAATAGTATGGGCATGTGGGTATAATGAGAGAAAGATGACTGGCAGGAAACTGTAACTACTTAAGACAATCACAGGATTGTCATTGCCCAGCATGGTGGCACACGCCTGTAATCCCAGCACTCAGGGAGGCAGAGGCAGGTGGATCTTTGTAAGTTCGAGGCCAGCCTGGTCTACAAAGCAAGTCCAGGACAGCCAAGGCTGCACAGAGAAACCCTGTCTTGAAAAACCATGGCTATTACTAGCAAAGCATTGGGAATATGGAAACGTAGCTTGATTTTACACGGATTGTATTTGAAATGATGGTGGCACTGAGGTGGAGAAGGTCACTCAGAGGAGTGAGTAAAGCTGGAAATGAGTGTGTTTTCCCAAGACTGGAAGCAGGAAAGAGGAGAGTTAGGAACTGGGTCTGGGCTGCAGAAGGACACGGCTCAGTGGTAAAGCACTTGGCCAGCAAGCGTGAGGGCCTAAGTTCAATCCCAAGTCAGGGTAAAAAGGAAAACAAAACAAAACAAAAACAAAAACAAAAAAACTGAGTCTGGAGAAATGTCTTCATTTGAGGAGTAGACAGAGGATTTGTTCATCCATTTCTTTCCCCTCAATAAACAGCCCTGGCTCCCTGTTCTGGTTTCTGTGGGTACTGCGCCTATGTGGTGAATGCACATATTTACAGGCAAAACAGCCATACACATAAAAATTTAAAAATAAAAAATGAGGGGTATGCTGGGCAGTGGTGGCACATGCCCTTAATCCCAGCACTTGGGAGGCAGAGGCAGGTGGATGTCTGAGTTCGAGGACAGCCTGGCCTACAAAGCAAGTCCAGGACAACCAGGCCTATTACACAGAGAAACTTTGTCTCGAAACCTCCCCTCCATGCCCCCCAAAAAAGAAAGAAAATGAGAGGTATGGGGGTACACACCCTTAATCCTAGGACCTGGAGACTTTCTGTAAGTTTGAGGCCAGCCTGGTCTACACATTGAGCTCCAGGATAGCCAAGGCTACATAGAGAGACTCTGGCTCATAAAAAACAAAATAAGGGGCTAGAATGATAGCACAGTGGTTAAGAGCACTGGCTGCTTTTCCAATGGATCCAGGTTCAATTCCCAGCACCCAGATTGCAGCTCACAACTGTCTGTCCAGTTCCAGAGGATCTGACACTCACACCCACACATACATGCAGGCAAGATGCCAATGCATATAAAATATAAATAAATAATTATAAAAATAAATAAAGGGGCTGGAGAGATGGCTCAGAGGTTAAAAGCAGCTTCTGCTGGCCGCTCTTCCGAAGGTCCTGAGTTCAATTCCCAGCAACCACATGGTGGCTCACAACCATCCATAATGAGATCTGATGCCCTCTTCTGGCCTGCAGGAAGAGTGCTGTATACATAATAAATAAATAAATATTTTTTTAAAAGGGAAAAATAAATAAATAAAGAGTCAGGTATGGTGGCACGTGCCTGTAATCCCAGAAATCTGGGAGGCAGAGGCTGCCAGATCTTTGTGATTTGAGGCCAGCCTGGTCTACAAAGTGAGTCCAGAACAGCCCAGGCCACACAGAGAAACCCTGTCTTGAAAACCCAAATAAACAAATAATAAAATTTAAAATCATAAAATAAACTTCAATAAAAATAGAGCCAAAAGCCAGGCGTGGTGGTGCACGCCTTTAATCCCAGCACCTGGAAGGCAGAGGCAGGCAGATGGCTGTGAGTTCGAGGCCAGCCTGGTCTACACAGCAAGTCCAGGACAGCCAAGGCTAAACAGAGAAATCCTGTCTTGAAAAACCAAACAACCAAACAACGGCGCCCCCAAAAAAGAGCCAAAATGAAAATGGACAGCCCTTGATGCTTTCTGGGTTCCACCTCTGGATTTTCTGATTGACTTTAATGTTCTCCATCTCTGGCCTAACATTCTCTTCCTTCAAAGTCTCCGGGGAAGATGAAGAGGACTTCCTGGTTCAGAGGCCTAGGACCAGGCACCAGGCCTACTACAGCCCCTTCACTAGAGCTCCCTTCTCTTATCTCAATGGTGGGGTGTGAGGACAGTCTGCGAAAGGACAGAGATGACCACAGTGATGGAACCCAGCAGAACTGCGACAAGCCACTGTGTGACATCCTTTAGTTCAGGTGGTGTGACCCAGAGCTGCTTAGGAAATGGGCCTTAAGCCGGGCGTGCTGGTGCATGCCTTTAATCCCAGCACTGGGGACACAGAGGCAGGCGCATCTCTGTGAGTTTGAGGACAGCCTGGTGTACAAACTGAGGCCAGGACAGCCAGGACTGTAGGAGCGATAAACATGTTTCTGTGTTGATCCCAAGTGTGGGAAGGGGAACAGACTAGTGAGAGAGCAAGGTGTTTATCCACTTAGAAGTCAAACCACTTCATGGGGGACCTTGGATGCTGCCAGCTGAAAACATCCTGGTAGAGACTCTGAGAGGATATATATATATATCCCCAAAAACAAGAGAGAGAGAGAAAGAAAGAAAGAGAGAGAGGGGGGACTTGGGATTGTTTTGGCTGTTCATCAAGACTTAGAGAGAGAGCGAGAGAGACAGAGAGAGAGAGAGAGACAGAGAGAGAGAGACAGAGAGACAGAGAGAGAGAGAGAGAGAGAGAGAGAGAGAGAGAGAGAGAGAGAGACTCCTAGAGAGAACTGCTCCAGGGAAAGCTTCAAGGCTTTGGACTCCGGCTGAGGCTTCAGGTTCCAGTTGCTCCAGGTTCCAGAAGCAACTCTGGTGGGATTGCTGGTTTGCTGAGGTCCTGCTGACTACACCAGGAGAATAGTTCCTTGGAACCAATATCCTTAAGGTTTCATTATTGTATTCTTTAATCTCCTTTTCCTATTGTTTGGGTTAGTTGGGTTGTAAGGGAGGTAGGCTCGTTTAATAAATTCATAATAAAATGTAGTTGTTAAGAAAATTGAGCCAACACAGGACAATACAAGAGAAACCCTGTTTCAAAAAACAAACAAAAGAAGGAGGAGGAGGAGGAAGAAGGGGAGGAGGAGGGGGGGGGGGAGGAGGAGGAGGAGGAGGAGGAGGAGGAGAAGGAAATGGGCCTTTCCAGTCATGCTGATCCAAAGCTGCAGGATCTCCCAGACACAGGACAACATGTTGACCAGGAGGAGTCCCCATGAGGATCCAATATTGATGGTGTGACAGAAACTAGAGACCTCAAACCAAACCAATGACTCACTGCCCAGAACATTTTCCAGTGATGATGTATGAGCAGAGGGGTACACTGTGGTGTGACACACTGTGACACACCACAGCTCCATGACAAGTTGTTTCCTATGTTTTATTTTTTCATTTGTTTGTGTTCTTATTTTGGGGGGCGGCTGAAAGGGCTGAGGGCAAATGTGAGGGGACAGGGAGGTGAGTTGGGACTGGGGTGTAGGATGTCAAACTTACAAAGAATCAATTAAAAGTTTAAACAAAGCTGTGGGCCTTTATGCTCTTTCTTGCCCTACTCTGCATAGAAAGGAAGTCTGAGGTCCATGCCTGTGAATGAGGGTATAGGTGGTTAATTAGTAAAAGAGTGAAGTTCACCTTTTATCTCATGTCTCCTGAATCGATCACTTACCTCTTTCAGTGTCTGATAACCCATCACTTGAGCTCCAAAGGGTTAACCATTGCCCTCTGCAGGCCATACTTACGAAGTACCAATTCTTTTGGAAGAGGCACCATCAAATTATTTGTCACAATTAGTGTATTAGACACAAGCCTCCTGGGGAGAGAGAAGTCTAGAAGTCTCTGAGTGGGTCATTTCATCTCTGGTCAGCTGTTGGGGTTGCATTTGGGTAACAAAGCTTTTCCTGGGGAGACAAAACACACTCATCTACTCACCCCAGATAGGGAACCCATGACAGACCAAAGTATAAACACCACCAAAGTCCAACTTGGTGAACCAGTGAGTTTTATTGGGGTTACTTTCAGGAGCAGAAACCACTCAAAGACAACATCACCAAGGCTCACCCCAGCATGGATGCCACAGCTCATACAAAGCAGAGCACACTGCATACAGGCTGCAGGGAGCTGAGTGGGTTAGAGAGTGCCTTTTCCGGGTGCTTCCACTGTCTAAACCTCTTCTGGGCAGCTCGGCTGGTTTCGGCTTCTTTCTCTAGTCTCAGAGTACCTTTTGCAGCTTTTCCTCCTCAGTCTTCTCCGGCAGCTTACCTACCTAGTCTGAGAGTCTTTGCAGCTGGGATCTGCTTACTCTGACAGGAGGGCTCTTGTGAGTCTGGTCAGTTTCAGGGAGTTCTTGAAGCTTGGTTGTTTACTTTCCTGCCTAAAGAGCTCCCTGGGAGGATGGCATGTTACTGGAAGGCAAGCTTATCTGAAAGCAGGGCGGAAAGAAACCTGAGCCCTAACCCAGGCATCATCTGACTTCCATCTTTCCTGGTTCAAGAGCAGCTGGGGGCTGGAGAGAGCTTAGCTGGTAAAGCGCTTACCTTGAGGATTTCAATTCCAGCCCCAGAACTCATGGAAAGAAAGAAAGAAAGAAAGAAAGAAAGAAAGAAAGAAAGAAAGAAAGAAAGAAAGAAAGAAAGAAAGAAA